>OZ020256.1:10849834-12049834 GCA_963971285.1 Astropecten irregularis | reverse complement strand
TGAAAGATCTCGCCAAATGATAGGCTGGAGATTCGTTAATTTCACGTCGAAAGAAAAAAACCCTTTTTGTTTTTAAATGTATTTTGTTTGTTTTGAGATTGAGCAAGTAAAGAAGCTATGCATTGGTAATTGGCCGATTACGAAGTCCGTTATCCAGCCATGATGTTAGACGCTGATATACCCAGAACTACCTGCGGTCGATTTCACCAAACTCATCGTAACTATCAATCGTATGATGCAGTGCAGCCCTACACAGGTTACGATGGCTTATCCTTCGTAACTCGAGTTATAATTAGTCGTAGGGCTTCGTGAAAGCCAGATGGTACGTAGGCTGGGATAGTGAAGCGCTTGAATCCTTCCGGGAGAAACCCTGTTGTTAAACAGCAAGGCTCCGTTTTGATTTATGATTTTGCCGCGTCCATGTGGGGAGCTCACAAAAGTAGGAGGAGATCTTCTAAATATTTATTTTCATCTTGTGAGTTTGTTTATTTATTGACTTGCTAATATACAAGTATTAGGCTACCAATAAAACGTATACTGTCTAGGTCCCACATGGGGAAAGCAAGATAGTGCAGGAGATACCTAAAAGTGAGTCGGTATCATTGACACAAACGTGTTAGGCTTTTGGGATACGTTCAACCTGACATACTAATGCCTGGCGTGCTTGCAGCAGGCTGGTGTTGGTGAATCAACGCTACTGTATTCACTGTTTTTTCAATATTGTAAAGCAGTAATAAATAAATGAATGGAATGTGATTTATATAAACCATAATATTATTATATAAAATCATAATAATTTGGCACATTTTTAGCCTCGGCCGTGCACCGATACTGGATGGAGGTTTAATAACGTTATCATCCATTTAAACAACATGCAAAGGATCAATTTGTTTTTTAACAATTTACACATTGAAATAATTGCAATATAACAATGAAGAGGTGCCTTGATTTCTCAAAAAGCCTGAGTCGAAATACTGTCCCTATATTTATTTTGTATTGAGAAAAAGTTATTGAAAAATTAGGAAAATTATATTGTTTTGTTCTTGTTATTCCGCTTTATGAAATGCGACATACATCAGTTTCATCCGATTCATAATGTATGATGATCTGTAAGCATTAGTGAGATTTTTGTTTGTTCTCAATGTTCTCTCATTGGGTACGTTCAGACAGCGTGTTAAATTCGCTAAAACAACTGTTTTAACTCGATCGGTTTTAGCAATATATGTCTGGACGCTCTAAAACAGTTATTTATCTAAAACAGATCGGTTTTATCCGCCGCTAAAACACCAAAGTTAAAACTGCTCAGGAGGAGGGTTTAGCGCTTAAAACCGATCGAGTTTACTGCTAAAACGCTGTCGGGACAGAATAACTTTCGGACATCCTGTTTCAGAGCAGAGAAGCCTGGCAGCTGGTTACATAACACCTGTTGTGGCGCGCTTGTTTATATTCAACACACAAATAAATCCGCGCGCTTTATTTTATAACAGGAAGCCTGTACGGGGCCAAGGCAAAGTGCATGGCCTCTTAAAACCAAAAATAAAACCGATCTGTTTTAACTGCAAAAAGTAAAACGCTGTATGGACGCAACAGAATTTTAACTTACGATTTACCCCCCGTGGTTGCTGAGCGGTTTAACTCAATTCGTTTTAAATACAAGGCTGTCTGAACATACCCTTTGTTCGTTCGTTTGTCCGGGTTATGATTGTTTGTTTGTTTATTTGTTTACCTATGTTGCGCCTTTGAAAAGAAAGAGGTATCTACAGCCACTTAAACCGCCCCTAAATTACCGTAAACACTTCTATAGATGTAAGTTTTCGAAAAAGATTGATAATTATCATCATACGTTTAATGATACCAAATTCACGGTGTTTGGGTTCTCTCATCACCATTTAACTTAACAGTACCTAAACACTTTCACATTTTTTCAGTATTTCTTTGTATGAATAAAATAATTCTGCGTATCCGGCACTGAGTTTCATTTGGAACTGTCATTTTCTTCCGTATAGTATTTACATTGTTTACATGTTATTATTACACAAAATGGCACTAAATTATTCGTTCTATTGAACGGGCACAGTTTGACATTCGTGGAATGGTGAGAATGATTTCATCCGGCGAAATATTCCCTATTGCACTCGGCGAAATTATTCTTACCATTCCACTCATAAACTTTTCCTATTTTGTATCTAGGGCCTAGGCCTCAACTCGCAGACCTATATAAAATAGCTGCGGGCCATTCCAAACCTGTATAAATGATTTATGGTTAGCAGTAATCACTCATTCGTTTGCATTTATGCGGAGACATGCAGCCAACCGGCGTGCCAGGCTCGTATTGCTATATACACCAAAATAAGATTGAGTATCTTTACAAATGTCTGCCACATGTATGCAATATTATGCCTCACACATGGAATTGAAGCCGTGTCCGTTGTTTTTAGACATGACATGAAATGACAAATACTCTAAGCGAAAAGTCCACCTATGTATAAACCTGGGGTTTGTCGTACATCGCTTATACATTTTCCAGAACAGCAGCACAATTTTTATCTTAAATTTGAAAAAAAGAGTGAACTAAAGCATACTGTCACCCTCAAACCATGTGATATTTGTATACTATTAAACACTGAATCGATCAATGGCGATGGTGGCGAGTGAAAATCACTGACACCATATAGCACTGTTGTATGGACCTTGGAGATAGGAAAAGACCAGCTATAAAATGTAGCCGTCCACGTTTGGACCACAGACCTGGAGGAACTTTCCTTCAGATCTATGTTTGGACCAAGGCATAATTCATTGCTGGATTGCATGGCTTCTTCAAGAAACCTGTCGTTTACATGTTGCCCTTCTTTTCTCCAAACTAAAAATTATAAAATATGCCTTTATGGTTTTAGTGATGATATGGGGGCCTTTATACACGCAGTGGAGTATCACTCTAGCTCTGTAGGCATCTAATAGTATGAAGACTTGGAATATTCATGCCAAACCTGCAATCAATCAACCGTATAGTGTCATGTTCACATAAAAATACGCAAAGAGGCACACACTGAATCATGTTGACATTGTACAGGTCTATAGAAACGTGTATTATTCACGACAGGAATTCTCAGAGGAGAAGTAGTGTGACGTTAGTAACCAGTGAGGCGTGTGATGTTATGCTAGCTTGGGGAATAGTTCCCCTCTTGTCTCGACTTGTACACATACAGAAAGAATACATAATCAAGTACATAACTGAATAATAAAATGGATCTAAGATGTTTTCTGGAAGTGAACCGAAAACTCCAAGTGTTAGTTGAATAAAGCTGTTTTGGGGCCGTTAATAAAGTGTATAATAGTCGCCATTGTGTACAATGAAAGTCTTCATTGGACATTATACCATACCCGAATAAATCCCCGTCATCTGATTGGTTGATCTTGTTCACACGTCATTATTCGTTTTATTGATTGAGCATTATTCTTTGGCTCCGGCATTGCATGCAATCAGATTCGCCACTGCATGCTATCAGACTCGCCATTGCATGCAATTCACCACTGCATGCTATCAGACTTGCCATTGCATGCAACCAGACTCCATTGCATGCAATCACACTCGACATTGCATGCAATCAGACTCGTCATTACATAATTACTATCAGACTCGCCATTGCCTGCAAGTCATTGCCTGACATACGGGGATTTTGTGACGTCATTAGTGCGTAGTGCTATTGTAAACGTTTAAGCTATAGCTTATACGACGATCTCATCCGAAGAGTTAAAAAAAAGGCGAACTAGCAACACTCCTTTAAGTTTAACTTGGACCAGACTAGTCTGGCTGCTGGCCAAGTTTCAGTCATTTCCTCAGTCAGCGCTGAAGTTTATTCCTTCCCAGGTGGATTTTACCGTCTCGAACCAATTTGTACGCCATGTAGGTGCCAGTTTGATTTTAAATACTCTTTAAATCACAGCTACAGCGGAATGTTTAATTGCAACATCGGATGCACAACATCCTGATGGCAGATTTTGGCCCGCGCAAGATTTCAAAAACAGAAGTATGAATTGAAGAAAACCATGAAGAAGCAAGGGCATAATTCAATAAAATCTTATGATTTTGTTGGAGAACATCAGCAGTCAAAGTCGCCCCATATCCGTTCGGAACACGTAAAGGTAATTTCATACTTCGGTTTTTGTCAAAGAAATGCAGATTCATGGGCAAAACATATAAAGAAAGATACACGGTAACAGTCATTCTGTGAAATTTCCAATCCTATGCGGTGCCCACTTTTTGAGAAATCAGTGAAAAACGCCTATGGTATTTTAAAAATGTTTTCACAGCAATTTTGATCTTCCTGCGATCAACATTGTTTTTGGTCTATTGGTTTTACTCTTTTCTGGATAAAATAAAGCATTTCAGGCAGAAAAATGTGAACCGTATGTTTCTACCAGCACCATCTTTATAGATAAATCTGTGAAGATTTCTGTTTCGGTGTGCTACGTACCAAAGTGTGATAGTACATTTAAAGGCATGACACATAATCATGAGTCATGTTCTTCTCCGCAAGAGAGCATTCATTTTATTCACCGTAGAATGCATTTCATGGAAACATGTGCCAGGACGGCGAATAAAGGTTTGTGATTTCGAGTATTCGTACGTGACGTTATTATGCGATTCCTCAATTTGAATCTACGGAGCCTCTAAGGGGACGTGCAAACAAAATTGGAAAAAGGTATACACAAAAAGTTAGAATTATTTTGTTCCCTCGAAAAACTATTTCGGTCCCTAGAAATAATTTCGTTCCCTCGAAATATTATTTCATTATCGGTTTTATCAGTTAAACTTTTAACACTAATAGTGGTAAACTTCAAGTTAGAGAGAAACCGTAGTTTTTGTTTATCCTTATACAATTTTAAGAACTTGTAACGATTGGACGGTATAACTTTATAGTTCAGCAAAATTCGCCTGCTTCCAGATTACGGTATAGTTCGACTTTTTTCTTTAAATTTTTCCTTTCGTACTTTTTTCACTGTTATAGCCCGCCAAATGGAATCGAATCTGCATAATTCAAACATCATGGACGTAAAATATCGGTCAGATGGTGACAAAATAACACCAGCGCAAAAAACACGATCAGACAAGGCTGTCAAAACACCGCTCGTTTACCGGTCGGTGCCCCGGCTGTGAATCTTCCACGGCCCGCTGCTCCGTCCGATCATCATTTACGGTCCAAGTCTCCTCATCTTTGGCGGTGATGACGCCTCGCTACCTTGCACTCGACAAAATACACACATACACACATTCAAGAAGTTGATGCATAATTAATATGCAGGCCCTGTGATTGTCTTTGCCCCTATAATGGTTGAGGGACATAAGGCCGAAAACTGATGGGAAACAATCCCGATTAACCCCGAGGGGAATGTTCGGTAAGACGATCGGTGAAGCTGAAGAAGTTGTTGGAATTAGATCTGCCATGTTTGTTCATAACAAAATGTTTAAGCAGTATACTTGCACTGATGGCTTTTGACTGCAAAGAGGACATTCTCTTTTAATCAGGCCTAGCTGTGAATTGTTGGTCCTAGCTGTGAATGTGACGTCACGGGCAAGGGCTTTACTGACTGCACTGACAGACCTGATGCATTGACGTCACGACGGCGCCAAACTGTGAAGCATTAGAAAAAAGGTGCGAGCAAAATGTGCGAGCGATCTTCGGCGCCAGAATTGAATGAGCCAATGGGCGGTCTTCGTTTGACTCCGAGGACGAGGCCGGACGTCCAGCTGGTATAAATGACGTCATTCACATTGTCGTAAATTTAGTTACGATTTTCGGTCTTTTGATTTACTGAGTCATTTCTTGATAAATACAGCATTTCAGGCGGAATAATTGTCCAGGTCCATCTTTATACCCTAAGTTTATACGTAATTTAAATATGTAAACATATCTGTAGTACAAAGCTCATCGGGTAATGCAAGTTCCACGTGATTTGGTGAACCCAACTGAGGCCCAAAGTTGGCCGTTTTCACGTCTCAAGTTGAAGTAAACATTATTAAGGGCTCCCTCGCAATCATTCTGATTACGTCATCCATGCCAGAAGATCAATTTTAAATGTGAATCGATCTTAATTGCTAAGAGTGATGTCACAATACAAATCTATTGATTTGGGAAACGTTTTTCACGAAATGCTTTCGCATGATGCTACTGGTATTACTATCCTTTTATCAATTATCGGCTTTTAGTTTTAGTAACAAATAATTCTTCCTTTTTTCAGAAGTTCATCATCAAAGTATGGAGCCACCTTTAACACAATGTTGTCACGGTAACAGCAGCACTGAGCAGCAGCAGTGAAAGTGATTCAGAATCGCGCCACCAACATTAATAATGTTGACGGTGCATTGCCGATAGAGGGCTCCCTTTGTAAAGTAAAAAATAAACTTTACCGTTTGTGCACGTGAATAAGGGATGTGAAGCTAAGTGGGTGGTCTTCCATGTTGACACTAGATTTTCTGTTAAATTTCAATAAGTAGGCTAATTATGTATGTAGGTCTAGACATGAACTGGAGGTATAAACACGTCCCTTTCATGCATATTCAACAGTAAAACCGGCCTAGTTTATTATACCTCCATGGTTACAAAATTATTCGTTTCGAATTTTGAAAAGTCGACCGGCTTTCCGTGCGACTAACTTTTGTTAGTGCAACAATCGGAACGTGCACAAAGTCACGTAAGCAGGTAAGAAAATACCAACCTTATTCAAAATCAAAGACGTGGAAGTCATCTTACCTTTCTGTTTGCCAGTAGAAAGAGCATTTCTTGCATCATGATGCTACTACCTGCACGATTTAGGATCTGCACACCGTGTCTGAAGGGGTGTAACGTCCATCTTGGACGGACACCCCGCCTACCACCAGAACATTCACAGACTGAGGCAGCAGCTGTCTGTACCCTATGGAGACGAAAGCTACACACTACTGCCCGTATGCGATCAGAGACCCTATCGCCGATCAAGCCTGAGAAACCGATGTCGGCTTCGGACCGTCAAGCGGAGAAACTCTTCCAGGAGTTGATCAACAAACACAGGGCGGCCATCGCACAGTGCATAACCCTTGTGGAATCCACTCACAGCAAGAAGCGGATACAAGCCAGGGAACTAATGGCCAATATCTTGGCATATCTGAAAGAGAGGACGGCAAAGAATGGCGGCATTCCGACCTCGTTCAGAATAGGTAGGCACTCACGGGTGGATTTTTTAACTAACTAAGGACCGATGAGAGAGAATATCGTGACGATTCGACCACATCAATCTAGACTATAAGATCCTGTCATTGTTATCACAGTTAATTAAGGGTTCATTTGATCGGGCCTTTCGTTTTGGGACAGGTTTGACCGGTCCACCAGGTGCTGGTAAGTCGACCTTCATCGAGTTCTTCGGTAAGCAATTGACGGAATCTGGCCTCAAGTTGGCAGTACTTGCAGTGGATCCATCATCGTCCTACAGTGGAGGTATGTATTATCCACAGCACCAAAGTTTGAGATATCTGTACCTACCTATCTACCGGTATATCTTTTTCAAAACCCTAGCTTTGTCTTCAGTTTCAGCCTCAGCTAAACTTATTTGAAAATAACAGGCATTGATATACAGGCTAAGGACTACGGTTTCAAAGAAGACAACTCTGTTTGGCTCCGGCCCAGGGTCCAGCTCTGGCTCTGGCTTTGGCTCCGGCTCCAGCTCCATTTGTCCATTCTTAAAAAACGGGTATCAAAATGGGTGTCTTTGGCTGCGGTTCGGAAGTAGATTCTCTGGTTTGAAAAGAAAAACAGAGCTTTAGCTTCAATGAAAAACCACAACCTATATTTTCAGCATATCGATGACAGAGATGAAGCTGGAGCCTGAGCTAGAGCTGATGAGCTTTGAGAAAGGCCCTAGTCTTTTTCTCTCTTCCTTCCTCCCTGGCTTTTAGTGAATAGCGCGTGTCCGTTTCTCTTTTTTCAGGGTCCCTTCTCGGAGATAAGACGAGGATGCCAGATCTGGCCCGTGATCCTCGAGCCTACATTCGTGCTTCGCCCACCGCTGGGAGTCTAGGCGGGGTGACCCGCAATACCAATGATGCCATTGTGGTCTGCGAAGGGGCCGGCTTTGATGTCATACTGGTGGAAACAGTAGGTAGGAAGTCGTATTACTTGTTGAATCTGTAGAGTCGCATGTGACGTTTGATATATGGACGACGGTCAGGGCAAACTGGTCGGTACTTCTTCAGAACCACTCAACTCAGACAGTATCATCACGCGGTCATACCGCATTTCCCTTGTCCTCGTCTCTTGCAGGAGTTGGCCAGTCGGAGTACTCCGTGGCAGACATGGTAGACATGCTGGTGATGCTGGTGCCCCCTGCCGGAGGGGATGAACTGCAAGGGATCAAAAGGGGCATCATGGAGAGGGTGGATCTCGTCCTGGTCACAAAGGCTGACGGGGAGCTGAAGATTCCCAGCCGTCGGGTCAGAGCCGAGTACACCAGTGCCCTCAAGCTGATGCGCAAACGGTCCCCAGTCTGGTCCCCAAAGGTATTGAGAATATGATTGGTCAGGTTTTACAGAAGATAGAATCTCACACCAACCTCTTGTGGGGATTTCTTTGGGTGGATTTCCTCAGGGCAGAGTATTCATGGCTGAGAGTGGTATGGTGTGTTCCACTCAATTCTTGTGGTCAGTTAGTTGTTTGTGGGTTCAAGTCCAGTCCGGGGGGTTGGTGATGGTATTTGTGTCCTTAGGCAAGATGCTTTGTCACAATATGCTTCTCTTCACCTTTGGAGTAAAATGGGTACCTGTGAGGTACATGTGGTGTTGCGTTTGATTAGCCTTTGTTCTTACATGGTAGCTGAGGCTGTGTAGGCTTTATGTGAGAAATGTGTTTCATATTCATAGAATCATATGCCGGATGTCACAGGGACGTTTGGAACAACACATTTACAGACTGACCCTCATACTCTTGCCATGTTCATACCCATCAGGTGATGCCAGTGTCAGCTGTCACCAAATCAGGCCTCAAGGAGGCATGGGACACCATGGAAGAGTACCGGACCGTCATGATCCAGTCCAAACTCTTCGTGCCCAAGCGTCTCCGCCAGCACCGTATCTGGATGTGGAACCACATCCGGGACCGCATCATGGACACCTTCAAGTCTCACCCCAATGTCAAGCCGGAGATCCCCCACTTGGAGGATCAGGTGGCCCACGGGATGATGACCCCGGGCATTGCTGCTGACCTGCTCCTCAGTCGGTTCAGGGATGGGATGGCCGGCAAGCCACCTCGCTCCAAAGATGAGTCCTGAAGATTCTGATGAACAGAGTCCCTCTGCACGATGGACTCCCAGCACAAGTCTTATATGTCCGAATTGAGTGGAGATCCACAGCCGTGTGTTCCTGGGCAGTGATCTCAAAGACTTGGATGTCATCCCTGCGAGTCCAACCGTGAAGACGGTGTTGCTTGTGTCCTTCACTAACACTAATTGCCAAGAGGATTACGTGAGTGATTAGCCTTTGTGAAGCCAGGATTGTACACTTCCCAAGTTGTGTAGATGAATATTGTGCTCCACCGACCATTGTGAATTTGGCCCATTGGTTTTAGAATCCCTCCGATTACGGAAAATCCCCATCATGGTTTCTATATACTGTGCCATCTTTCAGACTTGTGCATTTTGCATTTCGAAGACTCTTCTCTCTCATTCTGGAACCCGGTGTGTTCTCGAACGTCTTGCAAGAACTTTGATGAAATGTTTGTTAAATGCTGAAGCAGGTGCACTGACCACTATGTGTGCATATAGGGGTTATATCATCCTATGGGCTGTCTGGCAAACTAATCCCGTTCATGATGCATTCGCTGTAACTGTGTGATTTTGAGTGGACAGCATGTGAACATGATCAATGCTAACAACACATTGACAAACTTCCGCACCTGTCAGAAGAACCACTCTAAAATGGTACCTCGGAACATTACCCTGCTGCCACCTGGTCAAAACGGAACACCTGACCTAACAATAGCTACAAGGACAATAAAGGTTCTCCTACAAATATCAGAGATTCATTATTCCTTCTTTTGCTAGAAAGTTTACCTTACCTATCCTCTTCAGGCCCACTGGCCCATAAGGCTGCAAGTTTCTTCTTCCAGTCATCCCTGTCTACGGCTACAGCTTTGGCTTCCCTCCCTCTAGGGAAGTTTGGCCTATGTTATCATTATGTTTTGCAATTTCATGGTTCACACAGTATTGGTAATTTATTTTATCATTTACAGATAAATGGAATTTCCTTACAGAGAAACAATGAAAAAACACTGAAAACCAAAGAAAGACTCAGGTATTGTTTTGTTTTGTTGTTTTTAGCCGCTTACTTTTTCAATTTGATTTTTATTTGTATTTCAAGTTTCACAAATACACAGCTTGTTTGGATATGATTAATATTGTATACCTGGTACTCAATTTTGTCCCAGCACTTTTGGAGCAAGTTTGCAAACCTTGCCCATATACATGTACAGCCATTCGGTTCATGTCATCACTTTCCAAAGTACGACAGGAACCCTAGCTGAACCGACATTTAACATCTGTATTTCATGTGTGTAATAGCAATCTTGAGTTCACCTTACCCAAAGTTCATTGTGTGCACAAGTCATAATTAAGTGGGTCAGACCTATTAGACACACTGGTGAAATACATGGGCCATAAGTTGGAAACCACATGGTTGGCTAAGTCTGTGCTCAAGATAGGTGGCCGACAATATCGCACACCCATGTAGGACTGTACATGTGATGTACATGTGATGTGCATATGATGTACATGTGACATACATGTGATATACATGTGACATTCATGTGATTTACATGTGATTTACATGTGATGTACAGTTTCTGGTTTGAAACTCTGAAGACATCTCTACTCCCATTTACAGCTCTGTATTTGGTAAAATCGGAAATCCACCACCTCATGAAAATGAGTTATCATGAATACAAGAAACACAGAGTGCTTGAAAAGATGACATCAACACACTAATTAATAAGATGGCAAGAAATTGTACATCATTACATACAAATTTATGCTACTTGGGACATGGTCTTTATATACCAGTTTCCACTTTAAATTGACTTTTGGAAAATGTGGCTATATTTATCTCTTGCCTTCCGAATGTCACTCACGATAACTATAATTTACTAAATGACTTCAACAGGCTGCTGCGATCGTGATACATGTAGGCCTTAAATCAGCACCCACATGCTTCAGTTGGTGGTAGGTCGCAGCTTTAAGCTCAAACCCAGTAGACTACAGAGTATTTTTCTAACAGCTAAACAAAATTCACAAAAGTACAGTCTTCAGAGAAGCCAATAAATATTAATAATCAGTACTAAAATTAAGAAATACTATATTTAAAAAATAAAGAAATAATAAACTTGCAGGTCACTTCAGCCTAGTAAAAATCTGAAGGAAACAATAAACAGGTTATTTCCATTTCTAAACAAAAATAAATAAATAAAACCTCAACTTTGGCTATCATTGTCATTTAAAACAATGCATAACTTTGTGAAAAAGAAGAACGTCTACTTGTTAAAAAAATCTTGCACAAAAAAAAACTCGAGGTAGAGTTTGCAAACAGCAAGCAACCAGGCGATTGTTAAAGATTGATCAGTTCGAACAAGCTAGAAAGAAACAGTTTGGCACGTTAACAAACTGATTTTGTAAACGCTCACCATGATATAAACTTACTAAACAACAAATTATACATTTTTATGTACACCCATAGCTGCACCTGTTTTGAAGTTGCATGTAATCTGGTATTAAAAATAATGCACTTGAATCTACAGTCACACAAATTACTAACATTGCACTGAAATACTATTTATTTGTTTTTGTTGTTTTGTTTTTTAAAGTCATGTACATATAGCACCATAATAAATATTAATAAACATGAGAATAACTGGAATTTGAGAGAGCCGTCAAGTGACGAATAAGATCGCATACAGGTTTCTTAATAAAAGCAATCAACAAGTTGACGGTTAGCGGCAAATTCTCATGCTAGCCATGGAGTCTGTGAGAAATCCTTAGTAACATGAAGCAATGTGTACAACTGGAAATTCCTTGCTTATCCATTACACAGAATTTTAACAACACAGAATTGTCTGCTTCTGTAAGTACGGATTCTTTATGTTAATAAGCAGAGCCATAGAACTGAAAATGGGCCTGTGCGAAATCAAAAGCCCCTGCTTTTCGGTTTGAATATTACTAGACTGTCAACTACCTGTCAAAATCCTACCATTGATTCACACTTGTCTGACGTCTACCAGTGCTAACTGACACATTATGCAAGTTGGTAACTACATGTACATCATACACTTGCCAACTACAAATATATAACCTTTAAACAGACAACTACTTACTAGACACTTTTTCTGAATTACCTAAAAACTAATGTAGCTTTAAAGCTCATTCTTTGCATATGATTGGGGCTCTGCGAGCCCGAATAAGGCATGATACTGAGTTCAGATATAACCACATTTGTTGCCGTAATACTGCAATTTCTGGATTACATTGCCCATAGCAACTGCAGCTTTTGAAATCAACACTCAGAATTTGACTATAAACATCTTTTACATACACAGTGAAACACATATGGAAATTTTTAGGTAGTGTGTAGATTTGTAAATGTACTTTACATGTATGCAAATAAAATGTGTTTTATACAAATGATTGGTATTGGTAATCACAAGACACATGTAGGCCATGACCATATTATGACTACGGCTTGAACGTGTACTTGTCCATGACTGTGGCTACGGCACTTCCATAGGCTCCTGTATAATTTAAATCCATAGCCAGGTCTTTCGGACACATTCAGACACAGCCATAAAAAACATACCATGGCAGACATGTATACGAAACATTTTTTTAAAAACAAAACTGGATAATAATGCATAACATTGCACATATTGTAATTTCACAATGCATATGCCAGGAAATTTCAACATGGCTAAACAACTTTAAAATGTACAAAAAGAAAATAAATGTATATAATATATTTCAGAAACTACATTGCACTAAAAATAAAAATCTACTCATAAAATTTGCGGGCTAGGTATATAAACAATTAATACTGACAAGGATTAGACTTTTTACACAGCACATCATAGCATTAATATCAAAGATTTCAAGCAATTTTGAAATATTGCACTACATTTAAACTATATATATAACAAAATAGTTATCATAAACCGAGAAAAAATACAAAGCCGAGATATACAAACATTAGTTTTGGTAGTTAAGTGATAATTTATAACAATAAAGCTAGAAATAATGTAGCACAATGAGGGGTTTGTTCATTATGCAGTCGCACAGTGTTGCGTGACAAGCGTCGTTCTGTGTTTTTTTGGGCAGATCATGCAAAATTCAACTACTCTGGATAGCTACATCAAACAAGCTGATTATATGACTTGGTTGTCATGATAGCTAATTCATGATAGCATCGTCATTGCATTGCTCTGTGTACATGGCTGCCTGGCGCTATGTACACTGTATCAATAATTAGCAAATAAATAATTATGGTACAAAAATCATAATGACAATTCATGTAGTGTGTGTACTACTGTAAGGTCCGTTTCCCCGCCCCAACCACAAGCCATACAGGCAGTTACCTCACTGCCTTTGCCTTGACCCAGCTTGGCCTGTCTCCACTTCCCCTTTCGGGAGGCTTTCGCAGAAAAGCTGGAAGCATGTGCACTGTAGGTATACTGTAAGCCGGAACAAATTTTGTTAAAGGCCATGCTTTCCATCATGCAAGTCATGGCCTGCATCTTTTCCCCGGCATTTTTGAAAAAAGTACCTTTTAAAAAGCAGCACCTGCACCTTACTCCAAGAAGAAAAAGGCTAAGCATCCACAAGCAAAAATGTAGCCCAAGTATAGCCCAATATAACTTGTATTGAAATAATAATCAACTGACTTTAAATTTACCTACATTTTACATTTCAATAAAACCCAAGAATTTGTATTTAGTTACAGTATGATTATTTGTTTGCATACACACTATACATACATGTTCATATTGGTAATTAGGTACACACGATTACAACAGGCACTAATGTTTGCACTAAACTTTCACTGGCAAGACATACAATTTTTAAATTTGTTGAATTTTTAATTTGTATTATACGCTATCTATGTAAGTGTTTTGGTTTGAAATCAGGTATTATAACTAATGTGGTACCAACATTTGGCACCATTCCAAGAAATTTGACGAACATGGAGAATAATAGGTCAAGTACCAGCAACCGTCCCGATCATGCCGTTACGTTTCATCCAGATAAAATCTGGACAAAGTTGAGAACTGTGATGTATTCTATTATAATTTTTCACGACAATAAACTGTCGTATTACTCCACTGGAATTCAGTAAAAAGTCGCCGGAAATGCAAAGCACAAAGATTAAGTTGAATGGATCAGAACCAGTAGATGATTGTACTATTAAGGAGGAAAGTGTAGAAAGATAGATTATACCGTCACGACATTATTTGACACCGAATTGTTAAAACCTTACCCTAAAATCTTGTTTTTGAGCAATCCCTTTGGACATTACGATCGGCAACAGAATGACACGCTGCTGTGGTCCCGTATAGGGTCGTCTAGAAGGGAGGTTTTGATGTCAGCATTCCGGACATTATTGGTCAGCTCGACAGCAATGTCCATAAAGAGTTTGTCCACATTATCCGATTCCTTGGCCGAGGTTTCCAGGAGCCGCATGTCGTGGGTTTCGGCAAAGGTCTCCGCCTCTTCGTTGGTCACCTCTCGGTCCGAAGCCAGATCAATTTTGTTTCCTGTGCAAAAAGACCCCAAAAAATTATAGGTTAAGTAATAGGTCTTGCAATAACACCATGTGACATATATTTATCTCTGAAAAGAGCCGGTTGACTCGACGTTTCAGCCAGTATGCTCTGGCCATCTTAAGGAGAATGCTGCAGTTGTGCATTGTGTGGATACCACAGGATACCACATTAATACCACAAGAAAAACCATCTGTGGTCAACTGTGGTATGGCAGTCGGTCAAGCAAGATTCTTGGTAAACACCTCAAGTGTCTGTCATCAACTCAACTGTTTCATTTTTGGCCGCCAGCACTAGGGGTTTACAAGAAGGCAGTGAAAAAAATTATACTCCCATGCAGAAGGTACAGAAACACCTCACTCACCAACTAACACAGAGATGACTTTGGGACTGGCGTACTGCTCTACCTCCTTGAGCCAGCTTGGGAGAGCGTTGAAGCTCTCCGAGGAAGTGACATCGAAGACCAGGACCAGGGCGTCTGCACTGTGGTAGTAGCTCTGGGTGATGGATCGGAACCTCTCTTGACCTGCTGTGTCCCAAATCTGAAGCTGAAGAATCAGGGGGGAGTTCATTTTTAGAGAGCTGTACGTGTTTACTCCGCCCAACAGATTAGTTCTGGTGGGTGCACAATACAAACATTACACCCATGTTGCATCCATATTATACACCCATGTTTACCTTGACTTTTTCTCCACCAATCTCCACCGTCTTGATCATGAAATCAACACCGATAGTTGCTCCTTGGCCAGGAGGAAACAAGCCCTAGCAACAAACAACAGACAAACAAAATGATACATAATGGTAATAATGATACATAATTCTATGTGTTGATAACTTGTTGCAAAATTATCTTTCTTGATTATCGTGCCTAATTTAAACAACTGGTTGCTTAAATTGTCAGTCATAAATTTCACTGTAGTGTGGAGAGCTCCTTTGACAGAATTAATTTCTTTTGGGCAATCTTTTGGGAGCTAATTGGATTCTTATGTAGTTTTTGTATTTGTGTTTTCCTGTTCCACTGAAAGTGTTAATTGTTCGTTCTTGTAAGTTGTAACCCCGCGGGAAATGAAATAAATACTAAATAATAAATACTTTCCATGTGGGCTAGTTTAAAGTGTGGCACATATTCACAGTCATTCCAGTGTGTGACAAAAACACACAAGTCGCCAATGTTTATTACGTCTGCAATCCCTAGCATTTCACAGATATCTGTTTGCGAACAAACCTGTGTGAATCGTCGCACCAAGCAGGTTTTACCGACACCAGCATTGCCTATGAGAACGACCTTGAACAGATACTTGTAATCCTCCATTTTGTGTCCGTCCCGTCGAGATGTGTCGTTAGCAATGGATCCACACAGATCCAAGTACACCTGTCACTCCTGATTGTGCAAAGAAATAAATATTTAAACATCAGGCCTGGAACGTACAGAAGTCACATTTGAAACTTTTTCCAGCTCACAAGTTCACGTTGCCTTGGTTCTACTGGTCAGAAAAAATGTCAATTTTATTCTTATTTACTTTTTCCCTATTGCATTTTGTTTTTGCTGTTAATTTCAATCTAGTTATAGGCCTATAGTACAACTTTGGGAAGGGTTCTTGAACTTGAAGTTCCCATTGACTGAATTAACTAGAACTTAGAACCAAAAATGAGAAAGTAAGACAGCTAACGGAGGAGTTCTAGAAAAATGAGCTAATTATTATACAATACTGATGTAATACAACGATACTATAGGAAAAGTCTGTGGATCATAAACATTCCAGGTTTCCCCGTTTTCAAGTGAGGGGGCGGGGGCAGGGGCGGGGGCATGGCCAGGGGATTTATATTAAAACAAAAAACCCCCACCACTTACAATTACATTATGGTAAACTAATTGTGTTCAGTTTGCTCACATTAGTTTCTCTGTATTCCAGCTTTATGCTGTCACGTACAGAGGCACAACTGACCAAACCTGATTATAAACTGGAGTGACATGACTGACTGCTCACCGTTTTCGGATGCATGTTGCTGCAAATTGCAAAATAATTGCAACATCGGCTCTGCACCGAGTCCCTTCCCTTACAAAAGGACCATGTGGATCGCCGAATAATTGCACTTTCTGAGGAAAATATGACCGCCTTTCAGCAAACGCGAGACCTTCCAGTTACGCAAAATCACTCAATTCTATGATTCGATCATGTCATCCATAATGATTGTCAAGTGTCATAGCGAATTACATAGTGTGTGCAGTGTGTACGTGTGTCATTTTGTTTTCGCGAACACAAGACCCGGAAGTTGTAATCAGCATGATCTGGCGCAATGCATTATGGGGAAGACAAAATCACGTGGTTTGAAAAAAAACGTTTGGCCGACTGTGGAAATGCCAAACCGCATGTGATTGGATAATAGAAAAGGAGATATATCTCAAAATATTTACTCATAAACTCATCAATTCTGATAACTAAATTAGAAAATGTGATAATATTAATATGATTAACAATACTTTTGTTAAATGTGTTGTAATTCTGCCTTTTGGGACATTGTTTTATTCTGGACTTGTAAATTAATTTTATGGCATTGACCAATCACAGGCCGCGTTATTACAGATTCTGTATTTGCAGTTACGAAGCAAAAACGCATCTAGATTTTTCTTTATTGTTGAGTGGCGAGGTGTGTCGCCACTCGGCTTCCCCATATTTCCCCAAAATTATTCTTTGCCCCCAATTTTCCCGACGCATAACTCCAGCGGGGGAGCTCTCTACACTTCATAGCCTGCAGACGTCCAGTTTTCATCATGGCAAAAGCAGTAAAGAAGGAGTACGAAGCGTCGCTTTCAGACCTGACGTTCAACAGCAAACCGCTCATCAATATGCTGACCATGTTAGCTGAGGAGAACGTCAAATACGCGCCGCAAATCGTGGAAGTCATCGAAGACCGCCTACATAAGGTTACTAAACTTGAGTAGATATTACCTGCATTAATTCTTTAAATTAATTATGTAAATTTGGTACGTTTTTTAGCTGTAACTTTGCTGGAATGGCAGTCCTTTTCAGTGATTTTGTTCTTTTTTCTTTTTTTCTTTTCAAAACAAAATGGCGTCGGGGAAAATTATTTTTTGGGCTATGACTCATAGAGGGCGCCCTTCAAAACTTGACAAGCTGTTCAATTTCTTAGAAATTGTTGAATTTACTGTCTTGTTTACTGGGGTTACAGAATAATCTGGAAACTTCTTAATAATTGTGTCAAGGTGAATGCCCAGATCACGCAGATTGTTAATGTTAGTGGAATTTTGGGTTAAACTTAAAACAAAATTTAGCTTCTTTTTTTTTGGCTACTTTAATTTTGAAAAGTAGCCCAGCACTGCAGTAACATTTAATATTTTCAATATAGCATAGGCATTTGTTTAAGCTACTAATTCTTAATTGATGTTATGCGATCTCAATAAGAAACTGCAATTGACCATAGCATTTCGGCAAGAATTACTATTTGCACAGTATGTTTTGCATGGAATGTCAATGGTAACCAAAAATATGTATTGTAAGAATGAATCAGCCTAGGTTATTTATTGTCTAGGCCTTGACAGCGATGAAGTGACAAAAATATACACTGACTAGTGACTGACTGATTGTTAACCGGCACTGAGGTTAATTAGAAATTGAAAAAAGAAGAAGATATTTTTCATTTTGCATGATTTGGAAATAAAATAGTTGCAGTTTCAAACCCCTGCAGTCAAATGCAATATATTTTTTGTTAACATATGATTTGTGGTATTTCTGAACAATAAAATGTATTGGTGCTTGATCAAGCGTTCCTGAGGTGTTCTTTTTATACCGTCAGAGTGATCTAGGAAAAAAAAAATGCTCAAGTTGTGAGATCCACAAACATGGTGTGAACTACATTACTTAGCTGTCGGTATTTTTTTTTTGATGCACACATCTTATTTAGTTCTTAATTATCTTGAAATCGGAAACTAAAGGGAAATGTTCAAATCGACCACTGTGTGGTTCATGATGTCAACCTTGGCAGAAGGATGGAATTTGCTGAATAACAAAGTCCAGTGTGTCATTGTGAATGAACCTGCATTCATCTCCATTAAAGTAAAATATCAGTAATTCAGCATCATCAGTTATTTTAAGAAGTTGAGACGTTCTTACCTGGATCTAACTGACTTCACCATCTCTTTGTAGTTGTAGAATTAATGCCACTCAAATCGGTTATTATTATGTTTACATACGTTAGTTTCTGTACGGTTAAAGTTTACTTGGATTTTCACCAAGTGACAAGTGTGCTACTGTGGAGGTCTGAAGCTGTTTCCTCTCTGTATTTGCTGTCTTGAATCATCTTCACATAAACATTGTCAATTCCTACCAATCACAGATAAATTGCAAATAAAACAAACAGATTAACACTTAAACATTGCTTACAGGCACACTTCATGTGTTGTGCTTAAATGTTTTGTCCGTGTTGGTGCAGAACTATGGCAGCAAACGCGTACCTGTATGTGGAACACAACATCTTTGGGGAAAATGTATTTTTGTAAAATTTTGACAAATGTATGTTCATTTAAATCTGTTCCACTCGCTGTCTGCCATGGGTTTGCACCAGTTGTCTGTTTTTATGTCGTGTGGTGTGTGTATACATGTACATGTAGTGATGTGTGTGGTATGCAGATCTCTCTCTCATAAATTGAATATGAACTTACAATTCAAACAAAGAGCTGGTTCTTCAAAGTCGTCTTGATGCGGAGGCGCCGGTTCCCTTGATGAGAAGCGGAGTCTTGGTGTTGACTGGATGCCTGTCTGCTGATACCTGAGACGGTGTGATGTACAACGGGCCTTGCAATGCCTGTGCTTGGACTTGAAGCTTTGCAGTGAAGGTGTAGGTTGGTATCAACGAGCTGGCTTGATGTAACCTGTGGAGGCTTCACTGGAGAATGAACTTATAAACTGCAACTGTCTAGTACTTGAATTAACAGCTCTTGGTAAGTGGTATGCAATACATGAGTCACAAAACCTCACAAGACAGCAATTTGCAGATGAGGAATGCAGGAGTTGGCCTTTGAAGTTGACACATTTTATCTTCGGAAATGTCTTTTCAATGTATTTTCAATTATAAATGTCGTAATTAATTAATCAGATCTTAAAAAGTAAATCGTTCATTTTTGTGAATTCCAAACTTCTAAACTAACTATTAATCAGGATGTAAAAAGTTGGGTTTTTTTGCAAAGATCCCCAAAGTGATGTTTCTCAGTTACCATATAAGATGTGACTAGAGCAATGCAGGACCTAAACTCTTCATGATGGCCTGAAACCAAGTTAAGGTCCATCACGTTACATCACCAAATACAAAAGACTTATTCACGGTGCATCCATCTTACATTCGAAGCAGTGCAATCAAACTGGGACTTGGATTCCAAGTAGTCTTGTACCCACTTTCTTTTCAGAATTGGTGTTGTCTTTTCTCTTTTCCAACTTGTATGTTCAAGAAAGGTGACAAGATGGATGCACCATGGATAGGGTCTATGAAGATCTGCTGGACCCGTGGAACAAGTTTGTACTTGAGAAGTACAAACTTGTCTCGACTTGTCTCGTCATCACAAATAATGCCTCTCTACTTCCACCTGGAATCAGCCCTTCCATGAAGGACTGAACAAAACACTGAAATTGTTGACTTAACCATCCGGGATCCACCAAAATCCATTTGAACTATTGCAGGATTCTGTGAGGACATTAGAAAGAAGATCCTAGGCACAGTAGAGTCTGCTTATTATATTAATTTAGCACCAAGTCCAAAGCAAGTGATTTAGGGACAGTGCGGTGTTGAATTTTGGCTGATTCAGGAAGAACCCTAGCCAAAATTCTTCAGAGGTGGTTGCTGCTGTTGCTGAAACTACTAAGGAAATTTGAAGCAGTTCAATAAAATTCAGTTAAATGTTGTTGCACTGTGTTATTAATTATTTTGCAGTAGTTTTCTTTACTCAGGATTTTGTTTTCAAAATGGTCTTACAAATTGGAAATTGCTTACAAATATTCCACTGACATCTACCACATGCACCTTCATTGGTTGATGTCTGGTCTGCCTATTATCACCAAACATTTCTCCCGTCTGTCGGTCTTGTTTGTTGCAGTCTCTCTTCTACCCTGACTTGATTCGTTCACCCTGTCTCCAGTCATTTACATGTCAATATCTGCATGACTTTCTACTCCATTTCATCTTCAAATGTCTTCTGTAAAACATGTGATATGTTGGACTCTATTCCTTTGGAAACTGACGGATGAATTGAAATGTTTATTCGCGCTTGGGTAAAAATGTCCAAGTCATTTGTCCGTTTACTTAAAAAAAATTGTTTGTCATCAAAGAACTGTATGCTTTGATTGCAAACAAAACTTTTTATGCAAGGAAGAAAATCGTGGGTAGCCATGTCAGTCTATCGAAATGATAAGAAAATTAGGCTAGCACTAGAAGACTAACTTGGAGAAAAACTACATAAGCTTTATGAGTAACAACTACTTCATCAGATGAAGTAGTCGTTACTACCTGCAAAAGCTTACGGTATGTAGTTTTGTTCCTAGTTAGTCTTTAAGTGCTACCCTAATTTTATTTAAGGAATTATCAAGACGTGCTTGTTGAGATTTGTTTTGATATTGATTTTTTTTTATTCAGAACAAAAGTGCATTATGCCATTCGATCAGATTTTATACTTCTCAAGTAATACACTGCGACACGCTTCAGCATAATATTTCCCTGCTATGGGCTGTTCTCCACCCAGTTTGAGGAAATGTTATATTGAGCATCAAGGAATTGTATGTGGATTGTGTTCCTGTATTTTATAAAACCCCACTTTCCTTCCTTGAAGTGACTCTGAAGATAAATGAAAAAAATGATTAAAACAAAAGAAAAAAGGAGTCGCTTTAATTGTTAATAACTTAAATACCATTGATGATTATGAAGTAACCTTTGTATATTTTCTTCAATGCAGGATACCAGGGAAACTTTGGATCGTTACACTTTGAAAGAATGCCCACCCCATACAAAAAGAAAAGAAAAGCGGGGAAAATAGAAAAAAAAACACAACTGTACCCCCAAAACCTCCCATTTGACCTTAACCTTGTGCCCACCTGCTAATTTAAGTCTGACTACAAATTGTTTGAATCCTCAAGCAAGAAGTGTAGGAGGGCTTTGAGTTGACGTGTTTTTCTCCCCCATACGAACATTCCTGCAGGCCAAACCCACAGAAAAGCTGCCAGTACTCTACCTGATGGACTCCATCATCAAGAACATGAAGGGCTCGTACCTGGAATCCTTTACTCCCAATATTGTACAGACATTCTGCAGTGTGTTCGAGAAGGTTAGACACCAAAACTTCAATGATGGAAGATTTGTCAGAGGCAGGATGGTCCAGAATATGCTGTAGAATTTTTTTCTAAACTTTCAGATCTTCTCGGTCATATCTTGGGAAAAGTTGGTTTACAATTGGAAAAAATTGTCAGATGTTATAGCATTCTCTTGAATTGTGTACTTGTGGAATATGTACATAAACTTTCTGCAACATATCCTGGACTATACTTGCATGTATATGAACCTGTTATTTTTGAAAAAACTGATCCTTAATGAATGACTTCCTTAAATATGTTTAATTTAAAGTGTTTGATGTTATTGGTTGCTCTTAATAAAATAAAAAAAAATTGTGTTGTGTTTATTGATGGAATTTTGATGAGTTATTTTGAGAAGAAATTTCCATTTTAATTTTGTATTATGAAGATGTATTAATTGTGTCTGAGAAAAAGTTAAGATGTCTTGGGAAAGTTGTGGTGTAGTTGAGATGAAGTCGGAAGTCAGTTGTGAAAGAAGTTTAAAGATTGTACTTTGTGCTGAATAAACCATTTTAGAGATATGGCTTGTCCTTGGGACAATCCCCCTCCCCCCCCCTCTCACTCCACCAACAAACTCTTGCCCCTAACAAAATATAGCAGCTTCAAAAGTTTCATACCGATGTGATTGTTCCAAAGTCTGCACAAAAACCTTAGAGGATTTCCAAAAAAGCCAGTCAAACTGATAAACCCCCTCTCCAGCTGTTGAAAAGGGACCGCTTGCCCCCTTCCCAATTACACCCTCATAGTGTTTGGATAAAAGTCTCCATTGTCCTATTGTACAAAGCCATCAAAGTACAAATTCTGAAAGAAAAAACAGCCCAAGTTATTTCCCCCTTTCATTGATCTCCAAAGTAATTGTAAATTGACACTCCATAAATTTCAAATTTGCTCCTCAAAGAGTGATCCGACCTTGTAACTTGAGAAACAAGCCCGTAAATATAATATCAAATAATAACAAAAAACCAAATTGACCTTTGGAATTAATTTGCCCCCCTTGTTAAACGAATACCAGGTTGATGAAAAAACCAGACAGTCCCTTTTCAAATTGCGGATGACGTGGGCCAGCTTCTTCCCGGTCAAGAAGTTGTATGCCATGGATCTCAAGGTCAAGGAGCTGGACCCAGCCTGGCCGATTGTCGCCGACCCCACTGCCAAGCAACCCTCTGCCGCCCCTGCGAGTCAGCCGGCCAAACAGCCTGCAGCCATTCACGTCAACCCTAAATTCATCAAGAAGGTGAGTCACTTGCCTCATCCTTGTACATCTTCTCTGAGCTATCTTAAAAAGAGCATAAATAGTGATGAAAATAGAGTTGAAAATATCCTCCGATACATTTTAGCAGTGAAATGTAATGGGTGTGTCCAATTGTTGAATTATGTGGGTGCAGCCTGTCTAGGGGAATGAATGTTTAATGAAGGGTGTGGTAAAATATTAGGGAGTGGCCTAATGTACAGTGGGTGTGGTCTTGGGGGATTTAAGTGAAATCTTTGAGAAAGGATGGGACAAATTCCCCTAAAATAAGTTTGCATTTATGTGGACCTTTCCAGTATTATGGGTTTAGTATGGTTTGCAGATTAGGATAATCATCGAAGGATTTCGATTTTTATAATATTTTTGAGAAAACTTTCATAACAGTCATTAAACTTGAAAATTCAGGTCTTTGACTTAAAGTTTTGTGGATAAGTGAAATGCCTAGGTCAGTGGTCACTGACCGTATTGCCAAGTTTTGTAGTTGGTTCTGAATTGGATAGTCGTAGTGATCAGTAGAAATCCATTTGACAAGCCGCAATGTTTTTATCTTCCCTGGAGACTGTCCCTTTTATCCCCCTGCCTCTACTCTTCCCGTTTGTGCTTTCTCATGAAAATTGGTTCCATCTTTCATTGATATCCAGCCGAGCCCTGAGGCAACCAAGGTCCTACAGCCCGCACCCACACCTGCACCAGCACCCGCCACCCCAAGCATCCAGCTGACGGAGGAAGAGCTGGCCGAACGCAAGAAGAAGGAGAGCGAGAGGCAGGAGATGGAGATGAGGCAGCAACTCATCAAGAAGCAGGAGCAGCTGCTGCAACTACAGCAGAAGCGGCTGGAGTTTGAGCTGCAGCAGACCCAGAGCAAGCTAGAGGAACAGGTAAGGTGTCTGTGACCACTCTCAAGATGCTTGCCCTGCCCTGCCCTGCTAGGATGGAAGCAGGGTGAAAGTTGTCATTGTAAAGTCTGTGGATTGCCATAATCATAGGGCCTTTACAAAACCAGGCTTGAGGCTAGGCTAAGGACGGGACTTATTTCGCTACCGCCATTTGAGGCCCACAAAATGAAATGAAGGGATTTGACCACATGATGAAGCCAAAGAAAGGCTCCAGCTTCGCCATGCATCTCTAGCCCTTCATTTCATTTAGGACACAAAATGGCGGTAGAAAAATAAATCCCAAGCCTAGCCTCAAGTCTCATTTCGTGAATGCCCTAAGATTTTGATTCATAAGAAAGATTTTTATGAGAATCGGTCCCTGATTGAAATAACTGATGCCTACTGAGACGCCAACTTTACCCCTTGAAATAAATGTTACTGTAGTCGATGGGTCTTGAGTTGTTAGTCCTAATTTCAACTTGATCTGAAACATAATCTTCACTGGAATTATAAACCTTCCCTTTCAGGCCCTTGAGCTCAAGCAGAAGAACGAGCAGTTGCTTCTCCAGCAGCATGCCCTCCAGCAACAGCAGCAACAACAGCAGCAGCAAGCAGCTGTAGCATGGCCTGGGGCGATGTCTGTGCCTCCTCAAATGTGGCCCCCAGGCTCCACCATGATGCCGCCAGGCCCTGATCCTATGATGCCTGTGCACACGCAGCAGGCACCCTTCCTGCCACCGCCGCCCATGCCGCCGTTTGGCATCGGCCAGCAAATGCAACAGCAGCAGCAGCAGTTCCCACCACCGATGCAGCCCGTTTTACCTATCCAGCAGGTCCCTCCACTCCAGCAGGTTGGTTTAATGCCATTTCAAAAATCATTTTGTCATCATCTATTTATAGCCCTCCCAGATTATAAAATGCAACCAACCTTTCAAGTTGAATTAATTCCCATCACTGCACAAAATATCTCCATATTGGTTCACAGTTGATGGATGAGAGTAACCAGAACAAATATTAAAACCAAGCGGCAGGAAATGTTGACTTACTGTCAGGACCAGGCATGCAACTTTTCCTCGGATCGATCAGCTGATTTCTTTTTCACTTCACTCTTAATATACCATTGGAAAGTGAAAAACACTCCACAAAGTATGGTAAAGATTGGAATTTCCAAGTTGCATGCCTGAAGGACAGCTGAGTGTGGCTGACTGTGCAGCATGAGTTGTCTAGGGAATTACCTGGCATATTCATCAAACATTGTGTTGTTTTGGAGGGAGACAATGACATGTAGGCTCACCGCTGTTCTGTTAAAATGTCAATCATGGATAATCAATTAAACCAGAATACAGAGAGGTTGACTGATAAATACTCAAACTTGCTTGTCGTTTTTTTTTTTTTTTTTTTTTACCAAAAACAGCATCCTTTAGGATTGGAATATTGGATAGTATGGTGAAATTAAATGCTGCTATTAGCCTGTTTGTGCTATGATGATCTGTTAATAGTACCACACAGAATGTTAATTTGGCCTCCCCAAATATTTCCTTTTTTGTACGGAAAATGCAATAGCATCTAGCTGGACATGAAAAAGCCCCCATAAAAAACCCAAATTTTTGTATGCACTTGAGGGGTTTAAAGTTGCGATCCAGTAGATGAATCATGTATTCAATAGCTGCTTCATTTTTCCTTCTAATATTCAGGTAGGACAACCGCCCCCAGTAAGCCGTGACCCAAGGGTCGCACGTGATCCCAGGTTAGCACGTCGTGATCCAAGGATCCGCAGCGCCACAGATGCGTCTTCCACCATGCCATCGTTTACTCCTCAACCTCCGCTGGCTGTAGCTACAGTACCTCCAGTACAAAGTGCAGCAAGTGCTCCAGTCAACGCTCAACATGCGGGGATGATGGTAACTTTGAATAATGTTTCGCAGGCCAGCACACCGCAGGTGAAAAGTGTAATAACTGTGGCTCCTTCTCAGCCTAAAGCCAAACCACCTACAAAGCCCTCTGTGAAAGGAGCTCCCGTGAAGGACGTAAAGGCTCCAGACACAAAGCAACCAGCAGATCCGAAGCGGGAAACTAAACCAGAGGTTAAGAAAGACGTCAAATCAGAGACCAAGAAAGAAGAGACCAAAGCGGCAGACTCAAAAACTGATCCCAAGCCCAAAGCAGAGACTACAGCCAAGCAGCCGAAGTCAAACGATCGTTCTCCTCGACGGTCAAGCGACGAGAAGAGAGACACAAAAAGTGACTCTAAAACTAGAGACAGAACCTCACGGGAGCCGGAAGCCAGAAGGACGAGCAGAGACACCAAGAAAGACTTTGACAAAAGAGACAGTTGGTCCAGCAGGGAACGTGACAGGGACAGCAAGGAGAGAGACCGGGACAGCAGGGAACGTGACAGGGACAGCAGAGAGAGGGACAGAGACCATCGTGATCGACTCAAAGATAGAATCGGTGGTTCCAGGGAGTCGTCCAGGCAATTAAGCTCCAGGCGCAGGTCCAACAGGTCCCGCTCTCGCTCCAGATCACCTGTTTCCAGATCACGCTCCCCGCGAGGATCAGACAAAGGTCGCAGCACCGCGACCCGAGGAAACACCAAAGTTGACAAGTTTGGAAGGGATTTACCGCGACCTGTCAAGGACACGAAGGAGGAGAAAAAAACCGACCTGGCATCCGAGAATCGTAAGTCTGAGAAAAAGCCAGAGACAGTCTCAGAGAGTCACAAGAAAGATGTTGATGACAGGATCAAATCACCGCCCGTTAGCAAGGAGAAATCAAGCATCAAAGACGATAAATCAGCTGCAGGGAAGTCTGAGAAAAGAAGGTCCCCGTTGCCAAATAAAGAAGACAAAGGTGCTAAGACTACTGAGGAGGCTCCAAATAAGCGACCACGTCTTGAGAATGAAGAGTCATCCAAGAAGGCAGAAAAGTCCTCAAAACAGTAAGTCAGGGGCCGATTTCACTAACATTTTGCGATCATCGTAAAGCCCAAATCCATCACTAAACGGAAAATTCCTACACAAGAAAACCAGTGCTAAAACTACTGTTTTGAAATGAAGCTTGCATGGGAAAATAAGTTTTCTTAATATTTGAAAATACACCATACGTATAAAATTGCATAAATATGGAAACAGGGTGTCAGAAACAGTAGATACTTGAGCCAAAAGACAAACAGACCCTTTTGGTTATTGAACACTCGTCAAAAGGAAATGGCACTTTTGGAGTTGATTCTGAGTGCTTTCACCTTGCTATGTTTTCAGGGAGCTTGACAAGGGGACAGGGAATCAAGACGGCCAGCCAGATGAACATCCTTCCAGACCGAAGGGGGCGCATCCCTTGGAAGACCGCCCTTCCCACCTGGAGCCTGAGCCTCGTGGCTGGGATAGAGACCACCAGCGCCTGTCAGACAGACTGGACCATGAGAGGATGCTGCTGTCCCCCGATTCTCGGAAAGAAAGGCCGAAGAGACGTCTTAGCATCGACCCAAATGTTCATATTCCCAAGGAGTTATCTTTGGAAAAGCACGCCTTCATCTTGGAACAGGTAAAGTATCTTCATGAATAGAAAAAGCTTATCATAATCTGAACAACTACTCAAGTTTTGCCCAAAGATAAAATGGCTGCTTGTTTTTTAAAGTCATTGAAAAGTGAACAAAGAAGAATTGACTGTGAGCGGGATTCGAACCTATCTCTTGTTTTCCAGATAAAACATAATCTGTTATCAGCACATAATGTATTTTGGTTCACTTTTGAGGAACTTTCTCTCTCACATTTTGGTTAGTTTCTGATTGAGTGGATAGATTTCAGACAAAATCAAAATTGTTGCAAATGAAACGACAAAGTCAACATGTCATGTGTTAACTAATTTATTTTGCATCCCTTCCGTTCTTACGCAGGCAGAGAAGCAGCTTCATTCTGGTGAGTTGTCCCACCAGCAGCATCAAGAGCTACTCCGAGACCTGTTCGAGCTGCATCGCCACCAGAAACAACAGAAGGATGATCTTCACCACGAGCTACACCCTCAAGACACATATTTCAGAAGGGAATACCCGGACGAACCCTGGCGACGGTATGCACAGAGAATGGATTCAAGAGAGCACGACTCTTGGTCGAGGCACTCAGACATTGACCACCGGAGATTCCCCATGCAGGATATCGACATGAGAGTCTTTGATCCAGGCCATCCAGCGCATGCTGCGACTGCCAAGACCAGAGGGGACAATCCTGATGCCAAATCTGGTGCTCGTGAGCAGTTGGCATTGCCCTCCAAAGACAAAGATGAGAGAACGAGGGATTCTCTTCATAAAGATCGTGATGATAGAATGAAGGCACCCTCGGATGACGACAAACCTCTTAAATCCATTCTGAAACCAAGAAAACCTCTACCTCTTGAGAGTCCCTTGTCACCCGAGCCTGCTGAGAAGCAGGGTAATGATTCAAAAGTCAAAGTTGAAGGTGAAGCAAATGTTGAGACTCGGGATAAAGAAGAAAAACTCGCCAAAGATCAGGATAAAGCTATCGTCATCTCGGACGAGAAAGCATCCCCAATGTCAGATGGTATTGATGATGTTATCCTTTTAGATGTCAAAACTGTAGGTGCCATTGAGGAAGAAGAAGCAAAAACTAAGGGTAAGAAGAAAAATAAGAAGAAGAAAAAGAAGGGTAAAGGAACTGAAGCTGAGGTCCATGTAGAGGTCACAGCCTTTGAGGAAAACCTCGAGATAAAGCCACCTGTTTTCAATGAGAAGAAAAACCAACCACTGATGGACATGGATGAACGGAGAAACTCTACAGACAATGAACCGTCCAATGTCCTTCCTGCGCCATTCAGAGAAGCTGATGACTTGGAGGAATTGTTTCCTGCTGGAAAAGACCGGGATGAGCGACGAGGTCCAGGACACCAACTTGAAAAGAATGCTGGAGCAGTTGGACTGCAACAGAGAAATGGCCCTCCTTTGGAAGGGTCTCGTAAAGAGGACCTACTTCGAGAACGCCCTCCAGTGATTGATCAAATCAAAGAGGATCCTTCAAGAGACCCCAGGCTACGAAAGGATCCTCTTTTGAACGCTCCTTCAAGAGATGACGTCCTTAGGCAAGAACCAGTAAGAGATGGTCTTCTAGGAGAATTCCCTGAAAGTAATGCATACAGAGAGACTGTGCCAAGACATCTCCCACTTAGAGGTAGACATCCTAATGAGCGTCCACCAGAGGAAGGTCTGTATCGAGATGGACCACCCAGAGGGGATCTCTATGTTGGACCACCAAGAAGAAGTCCCCCCAGAGAAATGGCATTTAGAGATGGTTCACCAAGAGATGGTATAATACGGGGAGATCCAAGAGATGTTCCGTTCAGAGATGGCCCTCCAAGAGATGGTCAGTTCAGAGATGGCCCCCCAAGAGAAGACCGTTACAGAGATGATACTTCAAGAGAACACCCTTATAGGGAGAGGCTGCCAGTAGAGGAGCCCTTTACAAGAGATGGCCCCTACAGAGATGGTCCGCGCAGAGAGGGTCCATTAAGAGATCGTGCAGAAGGATGGCCACCATATGATGACAGACCATCAGATGGCCGTTTTAGAGAGGGCCATCCAAGGGAAGGTCCCTTCAGAGATGTTCCACAAAGGGGAGGACCTTTCAGAGAGGTTTACCAAGGGGAAGGTTATACCAGAGAAGGTGAACCAAGACGGGAACCTTTCAGAGAAGGTCCACCAAGAGACGATGCACTCAGAGACGGACCACCAATTGAAGGTCGCTTTAGAGATGGTCCACCAAGAGAAGGTCCATTTAGGGATGGTCCATTTAGAGATGGCCCAAGGATGGGAGCTCCTTTCAGAGATGGCCCACCAAGAGAGGGTCCCATACGTGGTGAAGGTCCATTTAGAGAAGGTGCTTTCATGGATGGCCCACCACGAGAAGACCCTTCCAGGAGAAGTCCACCAAGAAGGGATGGCCCTTTTAGAGGAGGTCCTGAAAGAGATGGTCCTTACAGAGGTATGCATCCTCATGAGTTGAGAGAAGGCCCATTAAGGAAAGGCCCATTAATGGAAGGGCAAACAAGGGAACCACTTCAGGGTGGTCCTTTTAGAGATGGTCCACCAAGAGATCCTGCACTTAGAAGAAGCCCTTTGGAAGAAGCATTTAGAGAGAGACCTCCTGAAGGTTTTCTAAGAGATGGACCTCCGGCCTTTGATCCAAGACAAGGCCCTCCACCTGGTCCAAATGGTTCCAATGAACTGAGGCCAAGACCTTTGATGGACATGCATCCTGGTCAGCTTGCTCCTCCTACCGATAAGTTTGAAGTTCCCCAAGGAAGTGGACCTGTTCCAAATGACCCAAGCAAATTGCCAGGAATGGTTGACAGTGATGAACGCAGACCGCAACCAACCAACCAAAGGTAAGAACCAGGAGTGACATTTGCCAGATTTAGCTAGAGTTTCTGATTTTTCAGGTTTTCAAAGTAGAAAAGACGTTTGATTATTGAACCTGTAGTTTTGGTAGACCAAGTAGAATTCACTTTTAAAAACATAGTTTGTCTCTTCAACAAGTGAAGGATTGAAGCATGTTGTGTCATTTATGTTTCCCATTTATTAGTGCAAAAATAAAAGGAACGTGCATTTCACTTTGGATTATTTCAGAGGCCCAGAACATATGCCACCACCTCAAGCAGTTCAGGTTCCAGTGGAGATGCAGGATAAGCCACCACCAGTTTCGCAACCACCACCAACATTGCCTCATACTCTGGTACAACCGAGGCTGCAAGTGACGCATCCCATGAATCTACCGATGGGCCTCAGAATGCCCAACGTGCTTCCACCGATGAATCCCTTCCAGGTACTCGCCGAGCAAGCCAGGGCTAATTTACAGCAGGCGGCGGTACTTCGAATGCCCCCTGGTATGCCGCCCCCAAGAAGCCAGTTCCTCGGCGCAGGGCTGCCTCTTGGAGCTCCGGGTCCCAACTTCTTGAACATGGGTCAGCCCCGACCTGCCATGGCTCTCTCAGGAATGCCGCCCCATGTCCTTCAGCAGATGCCACCAAACATCGGGCAACAGTTTCATGGCCAGTCACACTTCAATCCGAGGGGAATGCCGGGACCTGGTGGTCCCTTTCAAGGACAGATGGTTGCTTCTGGTTTGCCAAATCCTGCTATGATGGGGCCTCCACCACATCTCAGACCGCCAGGAAATCCAACAGGTACGTTTAACACAAATTAGTGCCTGTATGCAAAGGCTTTACTTGCAGCCATAGGTCAACAAAATAATCAAACCATTCGTGTTTACTGATCTGAATTCACTTCATTATAAAATTCTTCATGTCTGAACTTTTTCTGGAAGAATTTTCAGGACATTTTTAATAGAGAGGTTCAATGTCTGTCAAAGTTTTGTTTTCAATTTTTTTTAGGAACAGGCACACCCCCTCAGCAGCAGCCAGCACCGCTGGACATCAACTCTCTATTTGCCAAGCTAGTAGGAGCTGGCATCCTACCTCCTACCAGGAGTGACTCCCCTGTTGTACCTGTGAGTAGTCCTGTTTGTAACTCCTTCAATGTTCACAAAATAAATTTTTTCGGTACTTGACTTTTTAAGTGACGAACATATTGTGAAATGTCGGAATCGGTACAAGTCTTACCTACCTTTAATAGAAAAATAGCCACACCTCTAAGACTCGAGTTTATACTCAAGTTACGATCGATTGTAGGGCTTTGTGAAATCGACACCAGAATCCTGAGTGCCTAACTGTTCACTGTCTCTGTATCTCTGATCCTACTGAACAGGGTACAGGAACACCGCCTCCAGTTGATGCCAAGGAAGAATCAGAGGCTGGGGATCCTGGATCAGAGGAGGATTTGTTTGTTCCGGAGCTTGGGATGTACCCAGAGGAACTCAAGTGGTAAGAAACAATTTTTTTTGTTTTCATTTGTGCTAAGCTAACTTGTATCCCTTTTTATTGCTGATGATCATCTTCTTCTGCTATCACGAGAGCTTGGTCGGCTCAGCATTGTGATTGCTGCTCTCTCTCTGAGGTACGGCGTCCAAAGAGCGGTGAGATCAGTGATGGTGGATACACTTACTACTGTTCAGGCCGTCTCGATGGCTACCACTCAGAGGGGGTAGCGGTTGCAGTTTTGGACTGGTTTGATTGACTGGTCATTGCTGTGTCTCAGATAGTTGCCACTGTGTTTGTGACCCTGTGGAGTTGGGTGGTTGAACCCGGTTTAAGATGGACACTTGGGAGAGCGTCAAGTACAAATTGCTTTGGCACAGTATGCTAGGGATTAACATTATTCAAGTAACTTTGATATTTGTTCCGATTCTGATGAGTTCCGTTTGTCCTGTTTAATTGCAGTCGCTATGAGGGCGTCATCAATCGTATCTACACGGGCACACAGTGTTCATCCTGCGGCATGCGCTTTGTCATCGATGAAATGGACAGGTAAACCAGTCTACTTCTTATTTTATTTTTTTTGTACATAGAAGCTGAAAAGAGAATTTGGTAGCGGCTTGACGGCTTTAATTTGAAAATGTTCAAAGATTTGTAGGATCTTGGCGTCAAAATTAAAAATTTGAAGGGCCTCATTTTTGTGGTCAAAAGAAGCTTAAAAATCGTTCCACTATTTACGCACTGTATGGTGCGTATCTTACAGTGATGATATCCTCAAGAGAAAATCCTAGACATATTTGTAATATTTCCTTCATTTCCCCTCAGGTACCGCAAGCACCTTGACTGGCACTTCCGACAGAATCGCCGGGACAAGGACGGCGTGAAGGCAGTGCAGAACAGGAAGTGGTTCTATGACGTTGACCAGTGGCTGGACTATGAAGAGATCAATGACATGGACGATGGTAAGTTGACTTTTCTTTATACTCATTTGTGGTGGAGGTTTGAAACGGCCCGATCAACTGGGTTTTCAAGTGGCCCGGTGAGGAGCATCGGCCATTTATCTTATCGTACTGGTTTAAAAGAAAATTTAAATAGACCTCTTAAAGTGCTTGTTTTTGAGCAACAATCATTGTTAAAAACTGCACTAGACTAGGAAATTCAATAGACTTAAAAATGTGCTTATCCGTGAACATGTATCGGTATTAAAATCTGCTCAAGGGTAGGAGATGCCCTGTAAAATGTGTACATGAACAGCAATTGTTGAAATCACCGTTAGTGAAAATTTAGGGAATTCACTGTAACGTGTGCCTCGGTACAATTGGCAGTACTACGAGCTCGCGATCTCTCCCTAAAACGTTCTGAAATAACGAATGTAAAGTGCAAGCATTGCAGTGCAATTCGGCTTTTTGCGTTACAAGTCCCTTTATATGCCTGAGGTAGTGCATAGTCATGCAGTGTATAGAGTGTAGACCTGCAAGATTACCATCTCCTAAATTCATCATGACCTGCTCCGTATATGCGGCATAAGGTTTAAGGGTCTACAACTGCTGCCAAGTCAAGACAAGCGATGAAGCAGTGAGTAAGTTAGGGACCCGTTATTTACAAAAAACAAATCTGTGTTTCTTTACATAGCAAGGATTCCAGGTTTAGTTTGCCATTACTCCTGTCCACTTTAAGAGACTATCTTACGCACATGAGCAGTTTTGTATGTATTAAGAAAATATTCCAGATTAAAAACGAAAATATGTTGTATTTTTCTTTCTTTTTTCCCCCTATCAAAACGTGTAGACATGTATTATTATGTGTTGATTTGTGTTCCTTTGTTAATGCAGAGAGGAGTAATTTCTTTGAAGAAATGGCCCTGCAAACTCAAACTGACAAGGACGGCGTGCACTGTGTGGCTATTGATGCATCGATCGAAGGCGATGAGGTACGTTTAATACAGTCATAGTATCAGATTGCACACTGAGGATTGCTAGTCTAGTTCCCCAGTAGGCATTGTCTGTGGAATGCATCCGAGGGTATCTGCATCCTGAAATGTCCCAGACAGAAAGCAGGCCGTGATGATTCCAAAAACAGATTTGGTATCCTGATACTTAGTTGGATTTTAGGTTAAATTGGTGTTTCAATCCTATCACAAGTGTACCCGGTTGGATAAAAATGGCTAAGGATTCACAGAGATCATTGGTTCAATTTCCAGCTTCTGCTCAAAGGACAGTCTAGCGTCTCTCTCCTGCTTGCCATAATTCATTTCATTTGTCTATTGAGAATTTCTAACTGCTGGCTTGTCATTCTTCAATTTGCTACGACTGTCTAAGCCCTTGTAACCCTAGTGGTCGATATGACGTTAAGTTGATTTCCTTTCTGTCTTTTGATCAATGTTACAGATGTGTAGTTTGTGCCATGAGCCTTTTGAGCAGTTCTTTGATGAAGATGAGGAAGTCTGGATGCTGAGGGATGCTGTGCGATTTAACAAGAGGGTAAGTGTTCTTTCCCTGGTCCATTTTGTAACCTCTGTAAAATTTAAATTATTATTTTGTCAATTTTTTTTTTTTTTCGGGGGGGTCTTTTGTATTGTCTTCTTTTGGATAATCTTTTTTATCATTGGCCACGTGGGATTTATTTCACTAACCACCATTTGAGGCCCACAAAACAAAACAAAGTTATAGGGCCAAACGACGAAGCCAAAGAAAGGCTCGAACTTCGCCGCATATCTTAAGCCATTCATTTCCTTCAGGACACAAAATGGCGGTGAAAAACATAAAAGCATAGTCTCAAGCCTCACTCTTAAGAGTGTATGAGATGTGTCATGGATCCCATGTGTCATGGATCCCATCACAAATAGTGCTCCATTGCTCCAACTTGGTCGATTGACCAACATTTACCTATTGCAATAACTCAGCCTTGTTCCCATTGATTCTTCCAACCGAATGCTCCATTATTCTGCATTGAATATTTTCAAATTTGTTTGTTTTTTACAGTCCTTCCATCCCGGCTGTTACGAAGATGCAAAAGATGTAAGTGCCGTTCATCATTCCTATTAGAATGTTACTTATCAAATATTTAAATGCTTTTGGTGGGAGGCAAATTGTGGATGAAATTGTTGAAATGGGAAGAAATTGTTCAGTGTATATTTGTTTATTAGTTTTGTGAAGAATTGTGTCAAGGAATTTGTTTTTGAAATATATGTGGCCAACTTAAAGCTCTGTTGTGCACTCAGAAAACAGAATCATGCTCATTTCTGTGTGTGGACTTTTATCAACATCATCAAATAAAAAGCGAAGCATTGACGGACTGATCCATGGACTAACTTTTTTCATTTCTTTTGTACTTTCTGATCAACAGGCATCTCTTTTAGAGACACCAACTCCGGGAGAGGAGGGTTTGAACAGTTCATTTGATTCCACCGTCAGCCCTCTATCAGCTTACTCTCAACTCCACGCATCCACAAAGCAATCCGTGGATCCACAGAATGACAACAAAGATCAACTTGCTGGACAACTGGCTACGCAACCCCAGTCAAGCAGTCCATCTGCGAATGAGCAAACTGATCCAAGTGCATCGGCTACGCCTCTCGAGTCGGTTGATAAACAAGAAGATCCACTCGAGGGCAAACAGAATCAACTGAATGTGTCCACAGGTTTGGATGCTTCATCAACGGGTCAAGTTGTGGATACACAGGATGAAGTGAAACCGCATCCTGGCTCTGTGCAGTCAACTGATGAAGTGGTGGATGCGCAGAGCAACAGCCAGACACCTGTGGATACGACTCTTGTGAAAACCGAAGCAGTGAGCGCGGATGAAAGTAAACCACCAGCAATTGTGAAAGAAGAAGTCGAACAGCCCATGGAGACGGATGCACAGGCAGAACTCACGCTGGCTATAAAGCAGGAAGCAGCTGACCCCATTGTTAAAACGGAGCCAACCGTGGATCCACCACAAGTGAAAATGGAGGTTGAATCAAACTTTGAAGCTGGCAATCCTCCACAAGAATCTCTAGTTGATGAGAAGATGGAGGTTGCTGATCCACACGTTGCCCAACAGGAAACTAGTACTGTTGATAACGTTCAGCCCATGGAGACTGTGTCTTCTGCTGAGGGAGTTCCTGTGAACGATCCAGTTGACAGAACTAATGCACCATCAAGCTCCGAACCCGAAACAGGATCAGAAATCACAGCTAGTGTTCCAACAAATCCTGAAAGTGACCCCGTTGTAGGACAAACTGTGCAAGCACCACCCACAGAAGAATCCCAAACAGACCAAGTCTCTGGTCAGCCATCGGAGATCTCGGCAGTACTGCCCACCGGAAAGGAATCCCCTTCAGCACAAACCTCAGGATCGACTTCTGAGCAGACAGAATCCCCCAGTGAGACACAAGCCGATAATCTGGAAGATCAAAGAACTGAGAACAACTCGGAAGGAACTGAGGAGAAGAAGGAGGGAGCTCAGGAAGCAGTACCAGAGGTTGCTGATTCAGACGCCCCTCAATCCGAGACCAAACCAAGCCAGTCAGAGACGGACAAAACCCTCTCCTCTTCTCAGCCAGTCCCCGGACAAGTTGGAGACCGGGGAGATGGTGCAGGGGGCGAGTCCAAGCCCGAAACCCAAACAGAAGCAAAACCACCCAATACTACAAGTGAAGTACAGAACATTCAGGCCATCAGCGTCATCGGAACAAGCCGGTTGGATCAGCAAAGAAGGAGAGACTTATTATTCTTCAGGTGATCGTAGATGTACAGACTCATACACAGCTACGGGTCTAGACAAAAAAAGGTCAAATTAAGTATAATCCCCCCACCTTACGTTTCTCCACCATCCTCCCCCTGCTTGAACAAAATTGAACCAAAGAAAGAAAATGCAAACTTTTATTTTTTAATTCTTATTATCAAGGCTCATCATGACAGGCCCATGTATAGTAGATGAAACCTAAAAAAAAGAATTGAAAATCTGAATTTCAGAGTGAGGAGGTGGTATACAGGGGGATAAAATGTTCAAAGGAGACCTCATTATGGAGATTTGTAAAGAGACTTAGGGACTATGGTTTTTATAATCGGCTAAGGGCCTTTCTCAAAGCTCGGCTCAGGCTCCAGCTTCGTCTCTGTAATCCATAATATGCTGTAAAGAAAGGTTTTGGTTTTTCATTGAAGCTGAAGCTCTGTTTTCTTTTTCAAACCAGAGAATCTACTTCTGAACTGCAGCCAAAAGTCTGTATTTTGACACCCGTTATTTTAGGTCCCAAGTGAAAATGTTATTTGTCGCATACTCACCAAATTTTTGGACATTTCTTTAAAATTGTCTGTATTTTATTCATCTATTTCTCTATTTTTTTCTGTCAGAATTCTTTAAAAAAATTTCAGTCTATTTTATTCTTTGGTTTGGGTGATCATTTTGTCTCTGGGTAAAGATTTATGAAGATTGGTGCTGTTGTGCAATGTTAATGCAAATGATATTGAATTGTAAGGTGTTGATAAACTGAGGGTTTTTAGTGGAGTTTGAAGGGTGCAGCTTGTAGTATGTTCCTTGGTGAAGGGAACTACTATGGGAGAGACAGACTGAAATATCTACGAGCACATATGAGGAAGCACATAGGCAGCTGCTAACTAGGCATTGACAATGGCCAGGGGCACCAAGGCAGTGGCCAGGGGCACCAAGGCAATGGCCAGGGGCACCAAGGCAATGATAACCAGGGGCACCAAGGCAATGGCCAGGGGCACCAAGGCTGTGGCCAGGGGCACCCAGGCAGTGGCCAGGGACACTAAGTTATTGGCCAGGGGCACCAAGGCAATGACTAGGAGCACCAAGACAATAACTTTGGGTAGTCAGGAAAGGCCCAATGGGCATCAGGGTTATGTTCTGTGGCATAGAGGTACCGACCAAAAGCACCAAGGTATTGACCATAGCACCCAGGCAGTGACCAGGGTCACCCACTGCGAGCACCAAGGCTGTGACCAGGGGCACCAAGGCAGTGACCAGGGGCATCCAGGTATTTCACTGGGAGCACCAAGGCACTGACCAAGGGCACTAAGGCTATGAACAGGTTCATCTAGGGTCATCGAGGTAATGACCAGGGACCTATCATCAATGACCGTATAGCCATTCTGCAATTATATATTGCACACAAGGCAATGACCAAGGGATCTGTTTAATTCAGACACTGCAGTTAAAATCCCACATTTCATGCACAAATGTTCCAGCACAACACCACGATGCAAGTATAATTTTTTGGGTTATCATTTCACACTGTTGTTCCTTGTTACAAAAGTGCCAAATTCAGTTGATCCTCTAGTTGTGTAAAAGAAAGTATATCAATATTTTCATACTTATAATTAATCTATGCGATGGTGCAGGATATAATAAAAAAAATTGTTATTTTTAAAAAGAGGTATTCATTCATTTCTAATTGTTTGTTTGCTTACACTTGTTTTCTTTAAAAATTTAAAATTTGAAAATGCTTCATTTTTTGGGGTGAAAATTATGTGATGCATGAGTAATTTGAATTTGATTTGATTTAAAAACTCATTTCCTCAATTCATATGAATTAAATGTATAAAACTTGAAATTTGGCAGGGGGTGGGGTCGGGGGAGGGGTGATTTATATTGTGGAAGGACGGGCAGGATATTGACTCGGATATCATCTCTGAGTAATGTGACCTATTGCAGGAATCAACCATCAACAAAATATTGCGTTTTCAATTAGTCAACAAATAACCACAAGCAAAACTGACTGAATTCGAAGTCATTGAAAAGCGAGCAAAGAAAAAATTGACTGGAGCGGGATTTGGACCAGCAACCTCCAGAATACAGTACCGTAATTATGGTTATTTTTTAAACTGCTGTCTTCCAAATGAAAATATACAGGAATTATTATCATTGTGTATCCTGTGTGTACTTCTGTATTAAGGTTTACACTTAAAAAATTGTCATGCTTTTTTTTGCACAGTGATTTGAAATTAATACAAAAATATGATTAGCCCACGTAGGCTTCATACGCTATACCAGTACGTGTAGTTGTACCAAATATCTCGAAGGAAATGTTTTTTGTATTGAATGTTTTGTATAGCACCTCATGGAGGGACAAAACAGGACTGTATAAGGGCTTCTCAAACCGTTCTGTTGCTTACTCCTCAGTGTTCGCAGATTATCGAAACCTTATGCCGACAGGCTGTTTTTTACTTGGGATGTCACAAGTTTTTGGATAATACCTTCTATGAGTCACATGATGTTGTGGAAATGCGAGTCACCCCCAAACCCACCCCCCCCCCCTCCCAAAAATTAAGACCCCATGTATAAACATGCATATAAAATGAAAATTAGTTGTACGGAAGTAGAATGGGTAACCAAATCAGCTATCTCCGTTAAAAAAAGGAGACAAAAATACCTGTAGGTTATCAACAATGTTTACTATCTCTGATTTTATCGTTATTTTATTTTAAAATAATTCTGGTGTTTCAACCAAAGATGGAAATAAATGACTCATTGAGTACGAGGATAATAGATAATGTTGGGCTACATTTTGTGATTTTGTGTCGTCTTTTAGTGTAGACTCATGTGGCAATTTATTTCCTTGACTTCAGAAGTGGATCCAGGATTTTCCAAAAGGGGTGATCAAAGCTAGCAGGTGACGACTGGCAAGCCTGGCCTGATATGAACTGCCCAATTAATTTTAAATTTTGTCTCTCCCTCTTTTTTCTTCTTTGTAAGAAAAAAGGTGGGAGGCATTTCAGTTTCATATTAATTGAAAAATCACTCAGAAATTTACAAACATCTATATTTTAAAGACATTAAAAAGCACCTTTTTTTCTTCTGACTATTGTTCCTTGATTTCAAACTGTTAATTGAAATATAAAAATTACTTTTCAATGAAAGATATTGATTGCATGTTACCATTATGATCTATACATACATAGCTATGTATATGGAATGTGTACAGAAATTTATCAAATCATAAAGTTGGCAAAATGTGAATATTTCAAAATACTTTAACTCCCATATGATTTTTTTATGATAATTAGCTGATAAATTAATTTTGGCACTATTAAATTTTGAAAATATCAACATTAATAATTTGTGACTTAATTTTAGAAATTAAATTCTTAAAAATCTGACAATTGCCTGCACTGCAATTAATTGCACTGAATTTATAAATTTACAAAAATTTCATTGAAAACACTTTGCTACAAAAATTGCTACAAATGACTACATATAAAACTTAAAATGTTATAATTACAAATAACTATTTCAGAATCAAGACCTGAATCAAATCATAAGAATAACCTTGAAAATTTCTAACAAAACTATTTAAAAAGGAATTTACACCAATCCTAACAAAGGTTGATGTTGAACACACTATAGCACAAAGGGCCAGTTTCTGTAAAACTAAAAAAAAAAAATACAAGTCTGATTTCTGATGCATTGACCAATGAATAATGCCATGCTTTTCACAATAAGACAAGCTTTCAAAAAGACTTGAAATATCCAAAAATGTTCCAGTAGTCTTTGTGTAGTGTAGAAAGAAAAACTTGGATGGCATTCCAGAAAAGGCACAAGTGTTCCGGTGGGTCAAGTTTCCTTTTGCTGCAGGTGCAACCAACCTCTAACTTGTTAAGGGCACTATTCTGTGAGAACACTATTGCAAACTTGAACAGGAGCACCATGGCAATTGCTTTTGAAGCTTGAATGAAGTTCAAGCCCAAGGCACAAAGGCGATGACCAAGGGCACCATGGCCATGACCAGAGGCACAAAGGTAATAGCATTAACCTAAGTGCTCTTCAGTGAAGTACAAGCTCGGGACACCAAGGTAGTTAATGAATGGCCAGGAGCATCACAGCAACAACCAGGGGCACCAAGCCTACTCCCCTAGTAGCCCCAGAGAAGTCCAACATCCAAGTCTGTCCAGCATGGTCATTTCTGTCCATTCAGTGAATCCCACCACCACCTCCACCATCCCCTCGCTGTCTGTCCATCTGCGTTCAGTCGTGTCAGATTCCACGAAGGGTATCGGAACTTGATGTTCAGCATGCTCGCCCAACGGCGAAACATGGTCTTCTCTGACAGGAACCGGTGGCTGCCGTCCGTCATCTCTTCCTGGTGCCTCCTGTACATCTCACATTCCAGCATGGATCGCCCATAATAGTGGTAGGGCACGGAGGAGTCAGTATGTTGTCTGGTCAGAATAAAAAATTAGTTTAGAGAATAGACAGGCTTTAAAGTACTTCTTGCAATATTCTGCAAACAAATGTGGCAAGTCTGTGTGATCTTGTTACTTTTGGTGCATGATCATGATCAGTCCCATGATCACTGATAGGAAAAATTACTGTACAATACTAAGGGCCAACCCTCTTCATCGCTACCTTGTGGATTGCGAGTCCCAAGCAATGTCGATTCGAACAGATGGGAGAGAAAGACAAGATCAACGTGATGACACGTCTTGTGACAGCCCCTCTACTTGCCCCTCTACTTGCCTAGATATTCCCTACAACTTCTTCACCTGCCTGATGCATGTTGTCCTTGCTTCTCCTAGGATTGACCCTGCATCAAAAGGAACCTCAATTCCAACCTTAAGCTCCCTAGAAGTCCTCCCATCTCTTAATTTTTCCTTCCCTGCTGCCCCTTGTACCTTGAGTACTCTCTTAGCTTCTTTCGGGGACTATAATTTTGTGATACAGACCCATGAGTCCTTACCTGCAATGGTTTTCATCTGACAGACCATACACGGTGATGCTGTCACACATCTCAATGGCTAGCAGCATGGTGAAGACGCCCGTTGATATCCATGTGTTGGTTTTTGTTCTGAAGAGAGAGAGAGAGAAGCGTAGAAAGATCAAGAACTCAGAATATTATACCATCACCACAATGCAGCTTTAGAGAGTGCCTACATACTACATAGTTAGTCCAGGCCTGCATCTGAATCTGTTGTCTAGAGCTAGGTCTAGGTCTTCTTCGCTCCATTAGAAATACTAGGACACACCAAGACAATAGACCTCACTGTAGCTCTGGAAGCCTGTTTTGGACACGGCTTATTAGTGTAGCATACTGCATTTAATTTGACAGTCTTCCAGATATTAAACCATTGTCTATATTTTGTGAGCAAAGCCAACGGACTGGCTTAAAACACTCTGGTGAGGTTGCCGGTCCCAACTGTTGTTAGCAACTGTCTTAGCGATCTGTCAAACCTTTCACAGACTCCCTCCTTGGTATAAGGCTTTACGGTAATGCTATGTATTGCAATACATTGTATTTTAAACAGTTTTGGGAGGACTGTTACAGAACAGTGCAGTTTTATCATATATCGTACAGTTTATGGGTTTGGACCAAGCCATGGAATTGCACCATTTGTGTTCTTGAACTAGACTCTTTTTCACCTAAAGCTTCTTCCCACTTTAAAACAAGCTGTGCACCTGCTAGGTAGTAGACTTGTTTGTCAAGTTTGCATGGCCTCGTGCCTGATTGTTTACCTGTCGATTCCGAGTTCATTCTGGAAGATCTCTGCTACCATGTCTTCTCCTTTGTCCTTCATGGAGTAGAACTGGATGGGAGTATGTTCATAAGCAGTTGTGACTTTTCGCATCATGTAGGATCGTTTGCCCTTGTGTCGCGGATTGTTGACTCCCCACGCAGCCACCTGTCAATACACAAAACAACAATAACAACAACAACATCAGGCCTGTAAACATTTCAAAGGCATCATGTTGTGACAAGTGAATTTGTTTGTTCCTTTTTGTTTTATTAAAATACTTATCTGTAACCTGATTGGTCAAAAGTCTATGCATGTTAAACAGCTCATTAACATAAATTTCTTGCAGTGCCTATTCATGTTATTGGTCCTGCGGTGTATCAGGGGACGTACACCCTGCAGTGTAGAGTGAGGCAGAGCGGAAATTCTTTTGTTGCCACACAAAAGGCAGTCAGGGACACCGCAGTAATGGGGGATGGCATTGTGTACCGTCGGATCGGTCTACAAAGTGAAGGAATGTGTACTGTGTGTGTGTGCTTTGTGATGGATGTCTTACAAATTACAATCAAACTGTGACCATTCCGAAATTTAGTCTTGATTGCTTAAGTGCCAGTTTCTGAAGGGACCCAACTATCCACGACTACAATTAGACTGTAACACTGCTGCATCTTTCTGAAAAAAAAAAACTCCCAAAAAAAAAAAAATTATAATGACGTCCAAAAATCTCACCATATCCGTCTTCCCTCGACCAATGAGCATGGCCTCCTTGAGAAACTGCAGGGACTTAAAGCACACCACTCGCAATGTGGTTCTACTCCCAACGTCGGTCGTGTAGCCGACCGTGGGGGCGTCATTCATACGCACCACACAGGATGCGTTGTCAATCTCCTTGCCCGCTCCCTTGTCTAGGAGCTGACCAGAGCTGACAACGAGGGCGCAATCACTGCAGCGATGGGCAAATTGCTGTGAACAAACAAAATTGATAACATTTTAAAAGATTTTCACTGATGAAAGAAAAAGAAAGGAAAAATTAGCAACTTCACAATGTCGTAGGTATCAACTTTTCAGAGGCAGCAATCCCTATTTGTTTCTATCCCTTCAGGGGCCATGCAATTTCGTTAATAGAGCTTTAGTTAATTATACCTTTTAAGGACAAGGTTAATATTATCTTCTGCTTTTTAATCACCATTTGTGTCTCCTCATTGATGTATTCTTGGCTTATTTCCTTGGCAAGTTGCTGTAACATTCTCTTGCTCATTAACTGTCTGGCGTGGGTGCCAAGCACCGTCCTGCTGGCCGGGCTAGTGTGTATACTCTCCCAATTGATGTAGAAAACTAACAGTAAACTCACAAATGCAGAGTAAAGAAGAACATACCTCATCTGTGAAAATAAACAGGAATCAGTAATTGGTAAAAATTAATCTATTGCATACAAAATTTCAGCAAATGCAAAATTGTTCCACAATTGACTTTGGATGAAGATTTAATGCACTTTTGTTACATTAATAATGGAAACTGTACATGTTGACTACCAAAGTTGAAACCAATTTCTGGAAAGCATTTTGAAAAACAAAACTGCTATGCAAGAAATTGCCATTGGTCCCATTGATGAAAGTGAAACTAAAATGAAAATGTTTCCTTTTGTTCTAAAAAAAGGCAGTGTCAAAATAATTGTTGTTTTTTAATCAATTCATTCTGTCTTTTAATTTTTACGTCTATTTTTACTTATCTATTTAGTTTATTACAATAAAAAATTACTTTTTTGAGGGGGGGGGATCTTAAAACCTTACCCTTTTGAGGAGTGCCATAATGTATGCCCATAGGCCAGAATGGTTGTCACGGTTACTCATGATGCTGGCAACGTACATTCATCATGATGGCTGAGAAACAAAACAGAAACGATCCTTCCTTGAAGTGAATGACAATTATTGTCTTGTTCAGTGAATGTTTGGGGTTTTCCAAAACTCAATGAAGATGCTGGTCAACTAGTTTAAGTTTATTGAACAGTGCTCATTAAAAATGAAAAACAAAACCAAGGAAGGGGTACATTGCAGGGTAAGGCATAAGTACTACTGTAAAGTACTAGTACCAAAAATGGTTCTTTTAAGTTTTAGTGAAAGGGCCTATACTACTATACAAGTTTATGAAGCATTGAAATATAAGGCCCAATTCTCTGGTTGCGACCGCAAATAACTCACAAGTCTCTATGGAAATGTGTAAGCATGTGTAATTTGCGGCCTCAGCCAGAGAATTGGGACACGGCCAAGTACCGTAACTTTAACTCGTATAACCATCCTGGATGTTCTTATACCTCTGTAACTTGTATCAAAATCACCGACTGCAGCTGGGAAGTTTTAGAATAATGTAGAATATGCAGTGAGACTCACCCCTGAAGCATGCATGGCGGTCAGTCAAATCTTTTGTAGTTTGTCATCATGATCATAACCACATACAGCATTTCATTCATTGTTTGTTTACATCAAAGATTATATAGCGCCGCTTGGTTTACATTATGCGCTCTGAGAGCAAAGTCCACTTCTTCTTTTAGGACGCCCTCAATAATTAATTGGCACTGACTGGCCACACCCCTGGGAAATTATAGGGTTGGCCTCTACAGTTTTTCGGTGAAGGCCAATTTTCTCCGTTTTTCTTGTTCAAAGCTGAGTACATCCTCGTCCAGACTATAGCCGAAAGCCTCTATTTTAAAACCTGTCACGACGTACGTCATTTTGAAATGGATGTACCGTGATTGATCGAGTAGAAGCCTGAGCCGGTGTTGGCGCATGGCGTGCTGCTGTGTCCTGCTACGTCAGGGGGGCAGCTGAGACCAGCAGACAGCTGAGATCGCTACACCGCAGCGGTTCCCGCGATCGCGAAGCTAACGTTTCGAAGTGGGCCATTCATTCATAGCGCCTATACCCGCATAATGATCGGAAGAAACGTATTATTTTGAATTACAGGCCTATAGCTGTGCGTAATTTTCAACTTGCCCAATACATGCTGTTGATGACTATAGCCGTGGAACGTGATCTATATCAGAACTATATAGCATCATAGAGACTAGACCCTCTCTGGCGTCAGGCGATTCTTGCTTTCAGCTTAGTGAAAAATCTCTTTGAGTGCCAAGCAAATTGAATGAAGATTAAATGCTACACGACTGTCCGGTAACCTATAGGCCTGCTGTTTTTCCAACGAAAAAATTCGTTGTCCATTTTTTTTTGTCTCCGTCTGTCTCTTTTTGGCGTCGAACTTAGGCCTACTTCCGAAATTCATTACTGTGTCCATGCATACGGTGGGACACCCAGTCGCACTAACCAAAGAGTCCCTTCTATACTCTATGGTATAACACTCTTTCAATAAGAAGCAGTATTTCTGAATTACCATCCATCACTGAGAGACCCGAGACCGCAAAATGAAATGAAGTGCAGCCGACCCTGGCTCATGCAGTGTTTGATCTTTGAAGATGAGAATATATATCGGTGAAGATCATGCCCGGTAAAACTATGCATGTATAATGCACTGTTCCTTTTCCTTCCGAACGAGTACATGTAGTTTGTGGCCTAGCCATTTTCATTATGTCGCCATAGTTGATTTTGACTAGTGGTCAATTATTTATGTTTCTTTTTTTGTTTTCACTTCAAAAGGAGTCGTTGTATCTTTACAATAATTATGCGAATGAGCTCGAGAATGCACTATGCACCAAAATGAACCGAACATGTCCCAATCATCCCCGTTCAATTCAATTCAATTCAATTCAATTCATTTATTCATCATGATGACATGAAAATTGTCTTCCCGGTGATAAAACGTTAATGACATACGTATACAAAGGCAAAATGTAACATCACAGTAGATACAAATAAATGTTCACATTCACATGAAATATAAAGTTATAAAATTATGACATCACAGTAAAACACATACAACTTCCAAAACACAAGTAAAATATTAAATTGTGACATTACAGTTAATACACATAGAATTTCCCAAAACAATGAAAAGATGAAAAAGTACAAAGTACATGTATTATAGAAACAATTCGTAGATTACGGTCATAATTATCATTGTGCTTGGCACTACGCCTTTGGTTTCAAAATCTCACTTAAGCTCAAGTACTTTACTATTAAGCTTAGCTTTATAATTGGCCTGTTTGTTTGTGTATTTTATGTTTGTTTCCCCTTTTTTCAACTTTGAGGTGGACCTTGAAAATACAGTCTGAAATACATTGCAGCTTGAACATGCTATAGAACTTGGGGTCAATTTCAGTCTTGCTTATAGCACAACAATTTGCTAACCATTAAATTTCTGTCTTCATAGAAAAAGGATTAACAACCAAAATTTCCATGTGTTTTGTATCACTTGTGATTGTTCTTTGGCTGTTGTTCGATTACTATGAATACGAAATGCAATTAAATGGTTTGTTTTATTGAGCAAGACGTTTTGTGCTAAGCATTTTTGTTTGCTTATTAACTCCATGGGCTGCTTGAATTTTCGTTGAAACCAACATGTGTCTTTGCGTTCACGTTCCGTTACATTTAATACCTCGGCTGGTTGTTCAGTCACAGTTCCACATGCATTGAACATCACACCCCTGCAGGCCCAAGGGGTTTGAGCACTATAACCCTCCAGCTAAATTGGAACTGATCGAGTGATATAGGTTAACGAAAAGGAATCGCGTTAAAACAAATCACGCCTTTAATAGGAAACAGGGAGCCTGCGGTCGATTTCACGAAGCCCTACGATCGATCGTAACTCGAGTTACGAAGGATTACCCATCGTATAGGGGGCCTGTCCCACGTGTGGGCTTCAATGCATCAAAATTACGATTGATAGTAAGTTACGAAGAGTTTGATGAAATCCTACCCCAGGTCATGTTCCCTATAGGATGACAAAGTCACTGAGCGGTCTCCCGTACGTATCATTCTGTGCAGATTCAGTGTCGGCTGTCCACTTAAGAGAATTCGTTTAGCAGTTTAATAATTGATCCGTAATTCTCGCCTTCTTGACGAATTCTTCCGTTGTTCTGCGTTTTGGGAGGGTCTCTATATCTGCCCCTTGGAGAGAGCAGGGCGCCATTAGCATTGGTATTACACCTCAAGGGGTAATTGGTATAGGAGACATCACTTTGACAATTCTTCTGTGGGTGTTCCGCGACTCTTATCTCTTTTAGGTATAATGGTCGCAGTTTGGACCCCGTTATAAAGCATGATGATTTTCCATCCTTTGGGTCCAAGTTAAATGACAAGCCCCTCTCTTGTTTCGCTTCTGAAAACCTTTCCTGCCCAGGAAGAAGTATAACGAAAGATAAACACAAATTGTATTAATACATTTTATTTTATTTTATGGTCATCTGCCTTCTAGCTTGTAAGTTTGATGTTAACTTTACTTTTTGTTTCGAATTCATAGGACTTGAAACTAAATATTGATGTACAGATTAGGGCACAAATTTTCGTATTTGCGTAAGGAAACATGACTTGGAAAAGGTATTACGCCTTTTCCTCAAAATGTTGGAAACAAACCAAAGTTGGTGTATAATAATAATACATTGTATAATTATAAGCCATTCGGCTGGAAGCCATGCACCGATGCCATTATTATTTTATTCTATGTGTAACATTCAGATCTTACACAAACTATTATACATAATATAAACTGCTTGAAATTGCCCATCGACCAAAATTATGATCTGAAATATATAAAAAGCCTTGAGTTAGAATTCCTGACGTTTCGATCCTATAACAGAATCTTTCTCAAAGGCTAGGATCGAAACGTCAGGCACTCGGTCTAACAACAAGCATGAAATATTCTCTAAATTACGTTCTCTTTTAATGTTTTATACAATACTACTATTATGTCAATGCGAAAGATAGCTAAACATTTCTGATATACAAAATACAGCGGGAAATCAGCACCTTAAGTTATTCATAAAATGCACAATATGCACTTTGATATATTAGGCATATTATACATCATAATTATTGGGCATTGTGATGAAATAAGTATCATTATAATATAATTGACAATGTGAGAATTTGGTCACTACTGGGAATAAAGCCGTTAGTATATAAACCCGACCAACTTTAGGAGGTTTGAGGAAAATAATTTGTTTATGGGGGCGCTGTTTCTTTGTGATTTTGAGTTAATTCGAAGTATTAGTTCATTTTTTTACAAATATAATTAAGCTTACACCATTAAAAACATATTTCACAAGTCATTGCAAGAACGTAATTGTTTTGGGTTTTTGTACACAGTTGGAACATAAAATCACATAACATCATGTGACCCCCAAAATAATTGGTGCCCTCTTTGGGCCGAAAATGGCCAGTTGCGCTTGTAAAGTAGTCTGGTTCCCTGCCCAAAGATTCCCTGACGACTCGTATTATAGTATTGACAGATAATAGTCGGAGATTCTTGGTTTGGGAACTAAACTATCGATTTAAGTATAAAACTCGATCTTGTAATAAATTGCTGAGCAGAGTGAGAAGACTATTGTGCACACGATGATAAGGAAATGGTTACGGAGCTGCACCATTATTGCCTTTTCGGAATCGAAGTGCAATGATGTTAGTGGTAGGTTTTCGTTTGGTTTTGCAGCAGAATGCTTGCACAAATGCCCGCCTGTATCTCTCGCTACCTACATTGAATATGATCGGATTGATAGAAGAGTTTAGCACCGTCAGAATAGCAATGACGTAGTTCCAGATCTCTACTAATTGTTGGTTGTCATATCTGTTGCGCTTTTTTATCTTTAAATTGAGGAAAGCACCAACCCACCGCGGAAGGAAGCACACGAAAAAGATGACGCCGTTGGCTATCAGCATTAATGTCACGCGTTTGATCGTTCGTGCCCGGGCTTGTGTCTGCGGCGCGGCCGGTGTTGGCTGGCGTAGTTTTCTGATAGTGAGCACGTACAGGACCAAATTCACCAGTAATACTGGGAAGAACAGAGACAGGAATACTATCCAAAACCACGAAGGAATTTTTTTCTGTCTTATGCCTGAAATATAGACACCGCTGAAATGAAATTCCTCGTACTTGGCTGGCCACACCATGCAGCCGGTATTCAATGAGAATGCTGTGCTTACTATGAATGTTGTCACGCCAAAGGAAAGCGATACCACCCACGTTATGACTACCTGGACTACGGCCCTCCGTTTACTCTGCAGGCGCCGGTACAGGAGAGGATGGGCAATGGCGATGTACCTATCCAACGTAATGAGAGTACACAACCCTATACCAATACCAAGACCATTTGCCATTTGTATGAAGCTTAGTATCAGATCAGTCAAGTGATAGGCACGACCTAGACCCTTGGTGCTAAATACGTACTCCGTGTAATACGTTCGATACTGGCGCGTCGAATACGCACATATCAAGACAAGTACGTCCGACACTGCCAAGTTGACTAGGTAGAAATTGGTAATATTGCGCAAAGCAGGGACTCGATACAAGGTGACGAAATAAGAGAAATTTACCGCCAGACCCAAAATCTTAATGATGGGAACCACGTAGCCATGGATGACCCCTCGCCAGGCATAGATCTCAGTGGAATTTATAAACCAATCCGCAGTTTCGTCCGGCATGTGATTCACATTCATGGCGTGGGTGAACAATTGTAATCCGTCAGGGCGGCGGGCGCCCTCAACGACCGACTCGTACGTGGCGTTCGACAAGTCCTCATAGCTTACAATGTAGGGTAAATTTGGATCTGTGGACTTGACTGTCGAGACGTCGCAATGTGTCGAATTATGCAGGTAACATGTGATAACTGTACACACGAGGACGTCTAACTGGCTGTTTGTCATTGTACTATCGCCGTAAATAAAGGTTTGAATACGCATGTCTATCCACGTGACCTTAAGCGCAGGCGCAAATCGGTCTTATCTTTATCACAAAAAAAAATTATTTTACCCTCACGGGTACTCCCCTCCTTTACTTTCTGGGTCCTATATTGTTCCTGTAGGTTTAACAACCTGCATACGTGTCAAGTTGTTTGTTTGGTTTTTCGTGTTCAGTTTCCAGGTTTCCCCGCGAAACGAATTCGGCATTTACAAATGTACATTAACCCTATATTGCCAACTTCATTATCAAGTTACTGTCGGCGTTACAATAAGATTTTAAGAGATCCCGTTTAAAGTACGTTGCGTAGAGGTCCTCTTGATGCTCGACAGTGATCCTTTGTCGATGTGTCGGCTGTGTCGATTGAACACACTTGAGATCTCACCGGCAGCTGTTTTCTCATTTCTCAGTATGAGGTGCGTGTTGCACGTCGATGCATGTCGACTTTCCCACGAGTCGTCGTGTCGACAAGTAACTCAGCTGTCGTCCTCTGCAAATTCGGCCTGTGAGAGAATAATTGTTATAGAAGCAGTGAAACGTCGGCAAATGGAACGATATAGGCCTATCTAATCACGACGTGTAGAACTCTTTGTGCTGGACACACGTAGTGCATACCAGGGGCAATTTGTCCCACAGGGTCCCAGGATACCGCTGCATCTCCTTCCCTTTCACCCAACCCTATATACGTAGACTGGCGTTCATGTGATGGCTTAAAGAATACACCCACCATACTTCATCAGCAATATAAATCAATTAAAACAAATCAAAAACACAACAAAAACCACCTCTGTAAAACAGTCAACGGCGGGACAATACTGGTTTTAGGACTTCAAAGAACATTGTTGAATTCTGTATAAAAAACAAACTATGACATCTCACACAAATCTGCATAGTCTTCGTCTTGGAAAGTTGTCATAATTATAGGCCGTCTTTACATAAAAATGTCTGAAGAAAAGTTAAAAAGAGCAAAAATTTAAATGTCGGCCTTTTTATCACCAAAGAAAGAAATGCTGAGTAGAATTATACTGTACCTTCTAGAGTCGCTTGGTGATTTGTATCAGGTTTTGGCGCCAATTTGATTTTAAGCAAACCCTCCTTGTAAAACTCTCTGTGAAAGTCGTTCAGTAAAACACGTAGAAGTTTTCTTTCGTCATGTAGATTATGAAAGTGAATAATGTTTTCTCATCATGCTTGGACTTTCCATGTGATAATTTCGATATCTTCGAACCATGCACGTGACTCCACGCAGTCAAAATGATTGGTTGGATACTGATCACATGACATGGGATATAATACCATTCTGATACCGATAGCGAAAGCCCGCCATACAGAATAGAAGACTTACTTTATCGTTTTATCTTTTCTTCTTCTTTTTCTTTTTTTACAATTAGGCCTACCAATGGAAAATGAAGCTTCTTTTGTGTTCCAGTTTAACGAGGTCGCATGTTGGGACAGTCCACGAACCCACCGATGTATCTGTATCTTTCGGTTTTGAAACAATTTGTGACTCTGCATAATTCATTGCAAGTCTATGGACCTGTACGAAATCAGGCTTGAGGGTAGGCTTAGGATTTATATTGATACCACTATTTTGTATCCTAAATGAAATGAAGAGCTTGTAGATATTTTGACGAAGCTGGAGCCTTTCTTCGGCTTTGTCGTGTGGCCCCATCCACCCCCCTTATTTCGTTTTGTCCACCTCAAGTGGCGGTAGCGAAATATTAGTGCCAAGCGTAGACTCAAGCCTATAGCATTGCGCATGAAGATATTTTTATGTGTTACATTTCCACCACTCCAGCTATTTTTCAAAATTCATATATCATCAGTCTTTATTCTGTGGAAATTTCATCAAAATATGTCTTCAGGTTTTGAGAAGACGGCGGCGAATGACATGTAGGGTATAGTAAATGGGTTTGTGCGCGTCTGTACTGTACTTTAGTCAAAATCGACTGGTGCAATTTTTGTGTTTGTTTAAACCAACAGTTACACGGCAGCATTTCGAAGGTAAATCTTTGATAGAAATGTTGCTTTTTATAAAGTTTCCAGTCCAGAATTCAGCAAAGAAATTAATCCGATATACTCCCGTTTTAGTGACAGGACCTCTTTGGATTACTGCAACTTTTATTGCAGAAATGCGAGGGAACAATGTTTCTGAGTGCAGCACAATATTGTAGGCCAAATTGAAACTTGTAATTTGATCGTCGTTAGTGGCTCTTGACTGAAACTGACAGATCTTTTGATTGCAATAATCAGGGCCAAGCAGATTGTGCTTACCGAAACTAGATAGTTACATGTACTTGTACATGTACTTGGTGTAACCATACAGTGCTCGCAGTGCAGAACGTTTTTGCGTTGCAAAATACATGTGTGTTGTTAATTTGATTCCAAATCCAAACCACTTTTGGTTTCACCACAATAGGCCTATTGTCATAAATCATGATGTTCACCGTAAATTGTTTAACTTGAATGTGCATTATTCTAGAGTGGGGTGGGGGCTATCCATGAGACGGTAGATCCATCATTTCCCGCCATGCACATGCAGGTTTGTGAAACGTTTCACAGGGCCTTTACTAAACTAGGCTTCAGGCTAGGCTTGGGACTTATTTCACAACCGCCATTTTGAAGCCCACAAAATGAAAGGATTGGGCCACGTGATGCAGCTGGGGAAAGGCTCCAGCTTCACCATGTATCTCAAGCCCTTCATTTCATTTAGGACACAAAATGGCGGTAGAAATACAATACACGGGTTTACACCTTGGCGGCCATCTTATATTGTGATCGCAACTTCAAAACGAGGCACTATCACGCATGCGCACTTTTCGAAGTGTAAACCCGTCCATTGTCGAATACAATACACGGGTTTACACTTCGGCGGTTTTGATCGCGACTTCAAAACGAGGCACTATCACGCATGCGCACTTTTCGAAGTGTAAACCTGTGTATTGCCAAGCATAGCCTCACGCCCCATTTCGTAAAGGCCATCAATTTCCGGTCGCGTAAAATTGCGCCCTCATCGGTTTTGCATTTCTTTTTATTTAAGCTAAGGACCATTTCAAGTTTTAAGATTAATCAGTTCAATTTCTTGGAGAAATTTTATTTGTACGTGAAATTGCGTCAATACTGTTTGTTCTGACCGTTTCACAGTATTGTAGTTCCCCTCAGCATTTTCTGCAAACACCAATCTACGTACAAGTATCATCGCTACCGGCTTGACGTCGAACTTACTGGAAAAAAAATTGAAATCAATGAATATAAAAATACTTGCGTCACGGAGCCGCGAGTCTTTCGTTGCGTTTTACTCAGACTTCGCGTAAAATGGCTCCCCCCATCTAAATCGAATTTTCTCACACCACGAACAATCATCAGCAACGCCGAGCGGGAAATCGCTTCTCTTTCACCGGTAATATGATTGGGGGCCCTGCGGTGACACGTGCCCGCGGGTTGAGTAGGTTCGTTCGCCTGCCGAAAGAGCAACAGGCTCCCATGTAGCCCCCATCGTGTCTCGATCAATTTGCACTTTTCATCTTCCTCTCATCCTAAAAAGAAGAAATTAAAGGGGGTCCCCTCTAGCTCTTTTGAAATGTCGCCCTTTAAATACCGTGCAGGTGACGGGGAAAGGTGGCTGTAAGATTTAATTGGAAAGGCTTATAATATGCATTGATTTCAAAATGAGATTAGTGGAAGATTGGCAATTCCGTGGATATGATACTCGAGAATAAGAGGGGCATTGTAAATCTGTTTGATAACCCCAGCGGTATATTCGCCAATTTCCCTCCGTCATTTCACAGTGTCGGCCTCCGTGGTATAAATCCGTCGCGGTGATGACAGCATGCAGCAAAGGGGTCTACACTAATGCGATCTTTCCGTTTTCCGCATGTTTAAATATTAATATTGAACAATTATCTTGAAGATATTAGTTTCAGTTTTACATCATTGTCGTGTGTCATGAATATTTCATGCCTCTGTATTGGTTTTTTTTTTTTTATTATATAAAGACCAACTGACATAAACGATTTCGATAATATTCTCGACAACAAAATACATTTATAAGAATAAATTTTATTTATGATCACCAGCATTCAATTTAATAATCACCGCCCAAAAAATGATATGTCATTCTTTCTTTAATACACTTTGTACAGTCACAGGGTCACAAACGAAACAGCATTAATGAAAAACAGAACAATGAAAGAAGTGCGCGCTCATTGACAGCAACTGGCCAATAGGAGCGCTCTATTTTTGTGACGTCTTTGCTTGGATACGGTTTCATCCGGATATAGATATTTTAGACATTGCGGAAACGGCGATATTATTGTCCTGGACCGTCTGGTGCCTCCGCATATAGGCCTATAGATACCGACGCCAATTTACTTATGACTATAAGTGCCCAAGTCGTAAATATCAAACGTCTATAATATGTACGAGAAAGTTGGGGGCTTGCACTCAAGTCTTAGAACGTTGTTTCAACGTACTCACAATATGCAGGGCAAAACGGTTTCTTAATTGCAAATGTATTGGGTCAATTTCACGAAGCCTTACGATCGATCGTAAAGATCGTTTCTTACGTGGGTTGCAATGCATTACAACTCCTACGATTGATAGTAAGGTACGATGAGTTTGGTGAAATCGACCCCAGGGCGGTTAATAGGTCAGTTAGAGTCATATGGCCTATTGCTATTTACTGTAATCACACATTTTTGCCCTGAGGGTGTGAACAGAAACCGACTATTTCCGACTTCGAGTTAGCCCATCGTCACAAACACAGTCCTGTTTGATACAGTTATTACAGTTCGAATTGAAGGCATTAACTTCTCTGTTAGGCCGTTAGGCATCGGACTCTTGACACACCCCAGGCCCATATACAAACACTAATTGTTGCCCGAGTACAGACGCTGTGGGCCTCGGCCAAAATGGTCTAATTTTCAGAATTCTTAACCTGCAAATGGCACGGGGACCACGGGCCAATTCTCGGAGCTTTCCAAAACAGAACTTGTTAAACACAAGAAAAGGTGATGCTTGTAAAAGAAAACGTGACTTTGTCGAATCCAAGAAATGTGACTCTTTGCTCCCCGAAAAAAAATTTCACTCTCACATTTGGAAAAATAATGACAATGTGAGGCAGTTTGTGGTTATTCCTGTATTATAGACCCTTTTCACGGTGCATCCATCCCCATTCAAAGCTGTGTAATCAACCAAGGCTTGGATTCGAGATAGTCTGGTACCCGTTTTCTTTTGGGGAATTTGTGTTATCTTTTCCAACAGGTATACAAGGAAGGCGACAAACATGGATGCGCCGTGAAAAAGGCGTATATGGGTGCACCCAAGTAAATAGGGCCAAAATCCGTCCGCTGAGCTCATTAATAAAAGTTAAGCACTCAATATATTTTAAATAAGAGAGTTGTGAGAGCTATGAAAATGAAGGATTGAAGAAATATGGCACTGGACCTCCTGCCTGGACTCTGGGCTTCCATTTGTGACCATTTTTGATGCAATTGGGTGAGAAAGTGGGTCTATTTCAGCCGCTTTGCAGAGGGATGTTTTTTTGAAACTGGCTTCTTTGACTGGAGTGATCCATACCTTGTTTTAGGGGTGTTCAGCTGAGAATGAGTATATCTCAAAAATTCAATGGTCACCCTACCATAAATTGAAAAGAAAATGAAAGGTGACATGTTGGTCATCATTTTTCTGTGTAACTTGAACAGCTGTGAGAGTTCTGTATATTTTTAAATGATTTTTGAAGTTTGATGATTTATCACTGTTGTCTATGGGAGTTTATTTACTTGGGTGCAACCATATGTTTCCTTTCACACGGCCACGGCCGGTCAACATTGCAACAATTTACACCAGAAACCATTCTTTCACTCAGTACATTACCTCCCATTCTGTGTGGCCACTCGATAATTTGTGTTGTCCAGAATCAAGGTCTAAAATGTCCTTGTAAATATCTTGCATTTTTGTGGCCTGGAAATTTTTCAAGATGGGTCTCTCTTCTTTTTTTTGTCTTCTTCAAAATCTTGAGAAAGTTTTCAAGCAGTGGCAACGCAGAAACTCCCAGTCACCAACTCACTCACACATCCAACCATACCCCCTCTCGTGTTCGCCATCGTGTCCTTTTCGTTCACCGTCCTCCCATTCTAGACTTGGAAAGTTAGAACACACATTTTCTTTTGAGTCAACAAAATGAGGCTTTATAAGGGGCGAGTGTTATTGGGAGCCTTTTCATTTGAACAAAAGGCTCCCATATCTGACGTCACGAAATGTGTCTGCTGCCCCCATTGACAAAATTCAGTGAATCTGAATTTTGGGGATGGGATCTGCGGGTTGAGCATGTTGAGAGAAAAAATATCAAAAAAGACTTATATCATTTAATTTAAGGATTATAGTTCTAACAAATAACGCGAGGTTTGTTGAGTGTTGAACATACTCTTTAAAGCTTGGTACACACTCACAGCTTATCCACCACGCATGCGCAGTCACACACTGACCACCCACCCACCCTGTGTTAAGTACCTTTACATTTTGTCTATAGTATAACACACATAATATAATTATGATTTGAAAACATACGTAATATACTATACAAAATTTAAGCATTTCAATTTGTGTCTTCCTTACAATATACATGTACGTAACCGTACACCATATTCAATATGCCCAAAGTGGTGTTTTCTTTTATATAATTATGATATTTTTTTTTTATTCAAATTTCAAACTTATAACTGTGGAATTTTAGCAATAACATTGCAAGAAGGCATCTGCAGACGCCAGACCCCCGGCCTGTGAGGAATTTTTAAAAACAAGTTTTTGCCGACGACGCCACAAATAGCCGCGTGTAAAATGACGTTGCACATTAACTGTGAATACTTGCACCTTTTTGATTGGACCGTACGGTGCTCCATGAATGCCATTCCACATATCTAGATAACCATATAATTTATGTTGACAAGTCGACTTATTAAGCCCTCAAAGTCGACTTATCGAGATAATTTAGCCAGGCAAACTACGATGTCGACATGTCCTGATATTATATCTCGCCAAGACGACTTACTGAAAGAAGGAAGTCGACTTGTCCTGATAGTTTACCTTTTAAAGACAACTTACTAAAACTGAGGTTAATTATCAGGATAAGATGTCTTAGGCCTATTAGATGCACTTCGTTAACTTGGCCAGATAAATTATCAGAATAAGTCGACTTTTGGGTTTCACTAAAAGTTATCTTGTTGAGATAATTATTGAGACAAGACGACTTTAACCACAATTTTAAGTCGACTTGGCCAGATAAATATCATGTGGTCACCTTGATAAGTGGAATGGTACTCGTGGAGCACCGTAGGACCAAGTGAAGCACATAAACAATAATTGAATGAAACAAAATCTAACTAAGTACATGTATACATATTTAACTCTTTCGTTAGACACTGTAAAGTTACAAATCATCATGGATAAAATATCGGTGACATTTTACTTTTGTTTATGGCAAAACGAATATATATACATATAAAGCCAAGCTCGATTACTCCTGAAATTGATTTCATATTGTTAATTTCACACACCGGTTATGCACGGTGAATTGCTGCTATTTTCTGCTCGATAATCTTAAAACGTCGATTGTCATGAAATGGTGACTTTCGAAAGGCAAGTGTAATTTGTCTTGTACTGGATTAATTGTAAATTACAGGTTTTGATTTCTGGGTGAAGATATGAATTGCGGTGGAAGTAGACTGACAACATACGGATGTCGACATCATACTTGGATGTCGACACTCCGAGGTGTTATTGCACACAATAATTATTGGATGCCCCACGCCAGTGCGGTAAAACCTCACATATTCCATGGTCGTGAAGAAAAAGGGACGTAACGTGAGATGCAGTAAAACAAATAGCTTAAAGACAAACCTAAACGGTAATAGATGACTTCGTTTTAGATTGCTGATAAATTGGTATTTACAATTTCAATCATTAAGTGATTAGCACATTTCAAATGGATATATTCTTGAATTTGGATATATTATTGTGAGCAAATGGTCCTTACCTATTCGTTTTAAAAAAAGTGGGACTTTTTATGTGGTGATTACTTTATAAGTTTCAAAAGCAATTCTCTCCAAATATGGAACTAAATGAAAGCCGAGGATATAATGCATTCTGTGTTGTGGAATGGACAAAGGGGGCACTTGGACGGGTTTTAGAGAGTACGGGATTCCTCAGTGGTTATCCGATCCACGCTCTTGACGCCACTCCGCAGCGAGCCGTTAGTCTTGGTCGTACTGCAGGTGGTGAAGATGCCCCTCCGGTCTCTCCTACCAGACTCTCCCTGACCCGGTAGCCCCATGCGGCACCTGGAGCCACATGTGACGGTGAAGGCCTCTGAGAACGCCCTGCGATACCTGGAGTTAGCCACGTTGTAGATGATGGGGTTGATGGCCGAGTTGCAGTACGTCAGGATGTGGCTGAACAGCAGCACCCCTTCGAAGTTCTTGTTGGATGCGTAACGGGTGTTGCCCGTCAGCCGTTTGACGAACCACACCAGGGACAGCATCTGGAATGGCGCCATCAGCAAGAAGAAGATGACTCCGTTGATGACGAGCATTCGTGCGATCTGGTTGCGGACCTCCAGGTTTTTGCGCACGCCGGCCGCCTGACGACCGATCACCCCCAGACGGTCGTTCATTGCCCGCATGACCCGGACGAAGAGCACGCTGTTCACGGCCATGGCCACGAAGAACGGGAAAGTCTGAATGAAACTGGCGTAGCTGGCCGCCGCCTCGGAGGAGGAGATGTAGGCCGTCATGGTGGCCGGCATTGTGGCCCGTAGCTCCTCAGTCGGCCATAGCATGCAGTACACGAATTTGCGACACTGCGACGGCACGGCAGTACCGGCAAGGATTGCCGCCACCACCCATGACAGCACGACCAGCTTGGAGGCGTTCCACGGGTCAGCATTGCCCACGAAGACCTTCATGGGACGGCAAACGGCGTAGAAACGCTCAAACGCCACGGCCGTCACCAGAAACTCACTCGTGAAGAAGGCGATGTACGACACGACGAAGACCGCAATGAACAAGGTGAAGTCAATGTTACCTTGGTCCTTGGCCACGGGCGAGCTGGTGAAGTGGGCGATCTCCTGACCCACGGACGCACCCAGGAAGAGAATGTCGGCAAAAGCCAGGCTGACCAGGTACACGTTGACCACCGTCCTCATCCGGTGGACACGGGCCACCACAAAGAGGAAAGCGATGTTGGAGAGTAACCCGATGGTCATGATGATGGGCAAGACGTAGGTGTTGACGATCTTCTCCATGGGGCTGTAAACATAAAAATCCACCTCCTCCTCAGTCTCCACGAATATCACCTGATCGCACGATAGGTTCTGCATCCCAAAAAACTGACCGTGCTGGAAGAAATACCCACTGCCGTTTACAGACGTCCAGTTCAGGTAGGGTAAATCCATTTCCATCTTGAATATCGGTGATCGTTTTTCAAAGACTTGCCACAAATCCTGCTTTTTTAGGCGTCAGCAAAACACTTAGAAGATGTCTGTTCACGTTGCTAGCTGGTGTTTGCACTCTCCTCCACACGTGGATTGTCAGACGGAGACTTTCACTCACATAAGGCGTCTATCAAAATTCACTGCTCAGATTGGCTGTAAACATCAACACGTTTTCCATGCGACTCCTTTCCCTTCGTCATTTAAAAAAGGCGAAAGTCTATAAACAAAGTGAAGAGGCTGTCAGGAACTCGACAGCTCGTAAACACTTAAAGACGAGGGATGAACATCCAACTGCCAAAAACAGATTCCTCGACAGTTCAGAAGAAGAGCAGACTTCGGCGAAATTGAAAAGCGTTGAGATCCCTTTCAGAGCAGACGGGAGGAACGCCGCGGGGCCCCAAGTGATGGCTGGGATCCGATACACGGGGAAAATCACGCACGCTTATCCGCTTAAAACTGAGGGAGTAGATTGGCAAGAATTTTGGTATCCAGAGTCGTGAGCTGTAACCGCCGCGTAAGGTCCATCACCCTTTATAAATTCGTCCCGATGATACACGCAGCGCACGGAACGATCACCATCATCACAGACACACCCGATTGGTCAATGCGCCGTCACCTGACAAACAGAGCTCGCGCTCGATTGGTCAATCCTCAATCCGCACAAAGTCACCCGTCTTTATCTTTCGTCTGTAAAATATAATCTAATTATTTGGAGAGCGAGGACATCGAATGTGTAATCATATATCCTATGCCCTGGCCGACTTCATACGCCCCTCGAAAATGAATTCGTCGATCAGCGAAGCTGGGAATCATTCGTCATGAGGATGTGTTTGGAAAGAGAGAGAAAGGGAGATGAAAAAATCTGCAAGTTGGAGAAGTTAAGGAGAATCAATGCGTACAAACAGCAAGGTCGTTTACGGGAACTGCCGGCCGATGTTTCAACTGGGGACCGTAAAAGTCCCCAACTCATAGGTGTATACGGATGCTTCCATTGGCCGTGCTTGTATTTGCTCATTATGGCACAAGTAATTGAAGTTTGGTGTGGATAACGCCGTGCGGTACTGCTTGTTCCATTATGCTGGCTCTCTGATTGTAGGCTACAATTTCAAACCGTCATGGCGGTTATAACTGATAATTTTTAGGCAGGGTGACATTATGTTTTACGGTGGTTCCTATAGGACATCAAAGACGCCAACAACCAAATTGTGTCATTTTTCTGCATATCATCTTGAAGACAGATTTTGGCAGATTCAACATAATGAATAGTTTTGGATTCGTTTTCGTTTATTTATTTACTCATTTTTTGTTGTTTCAAACTGCGATTATTTAGTTTTCACATCGACGGCAAACTTGGTTGGCCAAATCTTGGGATGTGAAATTCGTGGGGGAAAATCTTCTGATTTACCGAGAGCGCTCTATCAGTTTTGAGCTTAAACATTGGGAAAATCCCATCATTATAGTTTTAATTGTGTAAACAAAAAATTACAGCACAACTAAATGCAGTGTACACCGTCAAAGATGGCACCGACAGAGCGCCACCACGAGTCAAAGTGTAACATTAATGATTGCATTTTTTACATATATAGGCCTACCGGGCGTTTAAAAGCGTATAGGTGTATGCATTAGCAAGGTCGTGCTCATGCAAAATAACTAGTTAAAAAAGGAGGCTTTTTTCATTTTAAATTCAGTGACGCACACTGATTGAAGTAAGGGAATTAGTATTTTTGCGAGGCGTCGAAGGGAGAGATAGTCAGTTTTGCGTTACCTTTAACTCGCTCGCAGAATACAACCACATCTAACATTACAGTTGCATTGCCGTGTCGCGTATCGCCATTTGGACAACTGCAAACAAACTCGACGTGACAAACAAGCCGATGGATGTTTGTTACAGATATCTCCTGACATAGGTAAGGAACGGAACAATGTTTCCCTCTGCTGTTCCTACATAGAGAGCCAGATACTAAACTCACTGTACTTTTCACCCTGACTGACTGATGGGGCGACGATATGCGGTGAAACCACCTCCCCGTTGCAGCTACAGGCCTCCATTTTGTCACCATCCTTGTATACCATTCTGAAAAGACCACACCGATTCTAAAACTGGTACCAGACTATTTTGAATGCAAGCCTCGGTTTGGTTGCACTGCTGCAAATACAGGATGCATGCACCATGATTATTATACCTATAGGCCGGCTACATGATCCGATTCTGACAAGATATAACTCTGTAGGTCTATACACCTATCCGGATTTAAATCGAGTTACAAGTTTAATCCAAATTGACGGGACGGGCAGCTCGTGTGTTTGTGTGTATTCATCTCCCGAGAAATTGAATCAAATTTCACGAAATTGAGTGTCAGTCTGCAAGTAAAATTAAAGTTTATAAAAAGCGTTCTTTTAAGTGGGTCATGATTGAGTAACGTGCTGAAAATGTGCCGACGCAGCGTTTTCCATGGAAACGTGTGTTGTTATTGGTTTTTACCGAGATGCTGGTCAGTACTGGCGCCATTTTCATAGAGCTGCTTAAGCACCAAAATAATGCTTAAGCACCAAAAACCTTGAGAAATGAAATCATGCAGTATGCCAACCAAAACTCCTTGTGAATGATCAATGATAATATGCTCAGCAAACAATGGCCGAATGCAAGTCAAACGCAGTAAACATCACATGAAAATTTGGTTGGGAATCCTGTTTGATCAAGGAAGACTTTTCATGCTTAAGCAAATTTTGTGCTTAAGCGCAGCTCTATGAAATTGGCCCCCGGTCAGCGAAATTTGGTTTATATAATATTTTATTATACTTTGTCACAGCGAAACTGTACGCACGTGTGAACCACGTATACGTATACCGATTGAGGTCAGGTTGATTTGATTGCCAAATTGGCAAGTTTTACCATCACCGTATACTATACCATGCCTGAAGGGATTTTTCTACTGTTGTGGAAGGAGCGAGCCAACTCGCCTAGGTCCATGCAGCGTATTTTTCCAGGTGATGTAGGCCGAAAAACAACTCGCAATTGAAGACAGAATTTATAAAAACACCCAAAATTTTAAGCAAACTCCAAACCCCCGCGGTGATCGATCATCCGCGCCTAAACTTTTTAGGACAAACTCAGCACTTGGGAAAACTCAGCCCGTGGAAGTTTGAGGCTTATTATAGCTCGTATATCATTGCGATGCATTGCATGCCCGGAGCGCCAGGTGGACATGGTAATTGCCAATGGAGAGTGGAGAGGATGGGAGGTTACCATCTTCAAAATTAGACAGCAAGAAGCTCTAATGTCCAGCTTTCATAGCTGCACTGCAGCTGTGTGCTCGAATTGCTATATTTCTCCACGTACGGGCCACTGTTACCGTTCGGATGTTGGGATGAATTACACGGGATTTTATGGGTAGCGGCAAACTGCTGACTGAAATGACCCGAAATGTCTCGAGTGATCGTGCGGGGATATAGAAGGGCTTTTCACTTCGATCCAACACGGAATATAATCTAGAAGATTATTATATGTTTTAATTTAATTTGACTGGCCCCTGTGTCATTCAGCCCTTAAAGGTACTATCATACTTTGGTATAGGAAACCAAAACAGAAATCTTCACAGATTTACGTATAACTTTCATGGTATAAAGATGGTGATGGTTAACATACCGTTAAAACCTTTCCGCATGAAATGTTGCATTTAACCAGAAATGAGTAAAGTAAAAGACCGAAATCAGTTTTGATCTCCGAGATCAAAACCTCACAATTACAATTACCTACAATTTCGCGTAACAATTGCAAAGGTTTTTCGCTTTTTTCTACTGTTTCAAATCATCATTTGATTTGTCAATTCCTTGACAAATCAAATGATGAACAGACAGCAGCTGTTTATAATATCAACTTTATACCAAAGTACTATGATAGTACCTTTTAGGACACAATATTGAGCTTCATATAGAACGGGCAATATTTCAATCACATTATATTGCGAATGAATGCTTCTCTTCGTTTTCACTTAACCAATCCCAAGTTTCTCCATGTGTTTTCATTTACCGGTACTATACGATTCTGACATTAGAGAAAAAATCGCTACTTATAACCACACACTATAGTTCTTGTTGGCTCATTTCGTGTGCGCGATAGGCGTTTTCAGAAAGTGTATAGGTACAAATATTTTGGCTCTCTCGTTTTTATTTCGAGAAACCGTTTATAGGTTTTGAATAGGGAGAGAAGCCAGAGTTCTTCAACCAACATGGAGTGTTTGCGACCACTTCAAGCCTTGCTCGAACGTGAGCTCCGGTTTGTCCAGTTGCAGTTAGCAACACGGTGACCCATCCCAACGGACCGACGAGCCCCCGGCCACCGAGCCCCTGGCCCCTTACTGTAACGTTTGCTCAGTGTTCTCAAAACACTGAGTGTCTTGCGGCCGAAGCCTGCATTTTACTCTGACCATATACAATTGTCTTGAAAACCCAGAAATTGAAGAGAAGAAATCCATCCTTGAAAATTGGGTCAATTACCTGCTTCAGGCCCCTTTTTTACTGCGATTCTTGAGCTTGTGCTCACTCCATGGCCGCTTACTTCAATACAATACCCTAGTCCCCATGGATGTGGATAGAGACATCTATAATACAGAAACCTCCTTTTGATGCCCATCAAGACATCGTAGCATGTACCAGGCTCATCATGTAGGAGGAGGAAATGCATGGGGGAAATGTAACATCAGTGTGGGCAAGTAGTACAACGCCTGATCAATCACCGTACGGAACAAGACCGTGCTGCATTATTAACCACTACATGGCTCTTGTGTCGCCGTAAGAGGGCCTTGGGCTAATTAGAGCACGGGAAATAATGGAGAGAAAAAAAGAAGGAGATGGAACGGGAATCACCAGCATCCCAGGATGCAAAAAGCTGGGAGAGGTTTTCAACTCCAGAATGATCTCGGATGAGTCGAGCCGGCAGTCACTGTGCCGTGCCGATTTTTTAATGGACGTTGACAGGGAACAGCCTGCTCAATGTGACTGATGTATGTTGTTATGCCCACACGGGGACCCAGTGGTCCATCTCAAAAATTGCCTCGGCCGTTCGTGAAATACATTATAAGCCTGTGAGAGTTTGACGAACAGGGCATCGCAGTACTCAGGTCACATTTGAAAATCACCCTCAGACGCACTATTAAAGGGCTGTTTCCTATTAAATCTCGACTTAGGCTGAGGCTTAGACTTCGTCTATATCATAAGAAGCTGGGATTAGGCCTAAGCCGTTGAGATTTTTCGGCGAAATTGAGACTCCGTGTAACATTGCGTCAATTTCGAAGTCATACAGCCCAAATTAGCCCATAGCCTATTACAGACTGTCAGTTTGAAATTAATCTAGAAAATGAAGCTGCACGGTTTGAGCGGGAGCCAAAGTGGTTGTTTTGAGACTAAAGGGCTTCTGGGCTTGTTGGTCCCACACCCGAACCCACATGTTGCTTAGGTGAAGCGAACCAACCAGGTTTGTTCACTGCCAAAGGATCTGGATGTCAGGAATCCACGAATTGGTTCCACACCAGAACCCACCTGATGGATGAAGGGAACCAATGCATTAGAGCTGGCTCCTTCATGGATCCTGATTTCGATCAGTGACCCACGAATTGGTTCCCACACAGAACGCACCTGATGGATGAAGGGAACCAGTGCGATTGAGTTGGTTCACTGACCAAGATCTGGATCTTTGTGTAACAAACAGGTTCCCAGCCGCTAAGAGCTTTTTGGAACTTTATCATGATTATAGCATAGTGGAAAACTCAATGTTCAATGTGTATTTACCATTAAGGTAATTGGAAAAGACAGAAACGGAGCATGTGTTTTAAGGCAGATAAATCCATTACGACGAAACCTCTATATAATAATGGTCGTGCGACAGACGTATTCTCACTTAGACCCATGTAAGCAAGAGTTTTCATCTTGGGTTGCTCGAATGAACCATCCATGAAAATGTATAATATTTTAAAAACCTCAGACATTATGACGGAGATATTGGTTTCAAACTTAATTAAGGCTCGCCAGATTTGTTTTGAGTTGTTGTATCAAATTGAAATAAATGCCAAAATAATGAACTGGAGTGACAGACAACACTAAGAACACTACAATTGAGTCCTGTCGTCGGCGCGACTGACACGGGGAGGCATGAGCCAGACACCCGGGGCATTTTGACGAAGTGCCGCTCCTGCAATTAGGGACCACAATTATCATTTCCTATACTTTCCGGCGTCCGTTATCGGACATAATTTCACGGACCTCCCTTTAAACTGTATAATGCATCGAGTATTTCAGGGATTTGTACTTTATTAAAAAACAATGTTGTCAGTGTCAGACAGTAGGCCCCTATGTCCCAAAGTGACAACTCTGCCGCTATTATGATGGAGTGTAAATCAGAACCCATCGGCAAGATTTTCTCTATTTTTGTCGGCGGTAGCTTTCGTCGCCACGCGGTCCTACAAACCGTGGGGCAACATCGCCCGATAGATCGCGGAACTGAGCAGGAGCTGACGAAGATAAATTAGACGGTGGGGCATCTTTGGAAAGATTACGGTGATAGAACGGTGCTGACGCGGGGACTTGTACATCTTGATTATAAAATACCGAGTATACCGCGGCTCTGCTGGGAGTACTGAGAGTGCCGTGTTTCGGCTCGGAAAGTGCGCCCAGTGGTCTCCAGGGATCCAGAATTCATTTTTGGCTGTGTGAACATCCGACAACAGCATCAAGTTGGTGATGGAGGACGAAAACGCAGAGGCTTTTCAAGAGAGCTTCAAGACCTAATTTCATCAGAGGTGGAGTGGTTCAAAATCAACACACGATTCCGTGTAGACACCGCGAACAATAAAACCGTAACCTATTTTGTGCTTGAATTATGGTAAATGGTTAATATCATTATTGACATCACACTCAATAATGTTGGCCTCGTACTCTCGGGGTCTCGTTAACATGTAAACCAAGTGTTGTATTTAGGTAGCGTTTATAGGATTTTAACCAACGCAACTTGAGACGAGCGCTTGATTCGGTAAAGACGACCTGTTTCCACCTTTTGTTACCCAAACACGTTTTTTTGGCGTGCTCGGCATCAAGCTCGCCGATAACCATTCATGAGATGCGCCTGTCATCGATCAAGGCTCCAGCCAATCCTCTGGATCTATACGGTGGCCACTTGATGCCAGTCCTCTAGGCATCAACTTCAGTTTCAAGTCCAAATCCAGTGGGTGGATTGTAGGGGGACTTTGGAGCGCGGAATATCGCAGACTCGCAGTGACGAGAATTTAGCACAGCGGGATTGTGTAACAAAATGAAAAGTCCTTCGTATATAAAACTCTGTAAGCCATCATGCCAATACTGTGATCGTATTCTTTACATCTCCCCGTTTTGGATTACGGAGTCCAATCAGGGACACATGAACTGCATTGTCAAATACGGGCTGGGAAAAGGTCTTCTAAATATTTGCTTGCTTCTGTTTATACAACCCCGAATCGTTTGCCGTTCATTTTGGAAGTCAGCGTGACTATCATGTCAGTGACCAGCAAGATAATGAGCAAGCTGTTGCCTTGCTCTGTTTCAGAAATCCATTCAAGGCGGACACTATAGTCTCAACTTAACTCAATAAAAACTGTAAAAGGCAAAAACAAAATCAACTAAAACAACTAAAATTGACCTGGAACAAATATCAATGCCTTGGCGTTCTGTAAATAGTTAACGAACGCATGGTAGTGATATTCTTTTTTCCTAATGAAAAAAAAGTTAACCGTTTTATAAGTAATAAACTGTTGCAAACTGCTCATCAGCCAAAATAATGACCTGAAATTTATAAAAATTCTTGGAGTTAGGAAGGCATGGCACGTTTCGATCCTAGCATGATCTTTATCGAAAGCTAATAAATGACTAAAAAACTAAACATTTTAGATGAAAAACTTAATTGTGGTGTTTTCATCAGGGCCTGAATTTCAATATCACAATGTCGGTCAATAATCTATTTGCACTTTTGACATCTCTCTCCAGAAAGTGAGAAACACAACTCGCTATAAGTTCGTCAGCATACTTTAATAAATATATTAGGTTACTGGAGGAGTGTGAAGTGTATAATGTTTGTCACGTCTACCTGAGGTGCTATGTTACAGCTTCCAGATATACAGATAAGCAACGTATATTATTAATTCACCGTCGTGTCCCCAGTCATAAACGGCCATATCTGTTAGGCAATGAGATATGTAGGTCACGAGGATATCTGTTGATTGTTGAACATTATTTTGCGGATTTTATACCTTTTTTGGCACATTGAGGTTAATGTACAGTTCTCATGACAAACACACAACTCATGTTTTGAACACTTACTAAATTCTGTATGCCTCATGCACGTACACAGTCATAAGGCCTAGCACTGTATGAACCAACTTCAACTGCCTAAACGCCATGCTATCCAGCTTTCCAAATTTTGGTCTGTCAACTTCTTCTTTATTCAAAAGACAATTCACTGGAGTGGGATTCGAACCAGCGACCTCCGGAATACCGTACCAGCGCTCTTATAACAACTGAGCTATCTCTATGTTGGCGGTGTCCCTAAAAGTCAATCATCTTTGTTCGTTTGGCAGTCAGAAGCCATGAAACCATTCACACACCGCTAATATAGCATGCAAATGGTAATGGGGGATCACTCAAAGAGGATGCAGCTTTTTAATCATCAAATGACCACAGTGGCTGGTCAATTTTCCACGGTGGTTGTTTGTTTGATGACAATTTGTTTAAAATTATTATTTCAATTTATTCCATTGGTGAACAAAGAACATTGAATGGCGGGAGCGTGATTCGAACCTGCGACCACCAGTGCTGTATTCAGGAGGTAGCCTTAGGTCCGAATCCCGCACTAGTCAAGTTGCCCGACTGTAAATATATCATACATGTGACTGACCCACTGTTCAATTTTATCCGGGCAAAGGATAGGCCTATTCCATCTGAAACAGGACATTGTCCCCTCCTCCTCGGCCGGCCACATTAGCTTTATCATCTCTCAAAATGGGATTCTGAATAAACCATAGACTACCCGGGTCCCGATTTTGGGATTAATTGGAATTTTGAAACACGAGCCTATTTACTAAGCAGGCCCAAGCATACCGAAGACAGAAATGTCCTGTAAATAAGAGAAGGGGTCTTGTCAACAGGCCTTTAGGGGATGGCGGAGTCACTATTGACAAAACTTCTGCAAGTCAATTCTGTACATACTACAGCCTGATTTTTCGTTATTTGCAAGCGGCAAACTAAAAGCACATCCCCACTATATTTGGAATGCAAAACCGAACAGCTCTGATGGGATGGGGCTAGTAGGGGCCTACCAATAATATCCCACTATTTTCAAACAATAATTACTTCAAGTAAATATACCAGGAAAATTTGATCCTGGCAGTAACATTAGGGCTCAGGTTCATTTTTCTAATAGACCTTATGTAGTTGTGGTGGTGGTGTTGGGGGGGGGGGGGGGGGGGGGCGGGGGGGGGGCGTAATGATGTTGTTGCCAAACAGGATTTTGTACACAATATTATTTTGTAGTACTGGAACAACAGTAGGGCCTTTTTGTAGGCCTACTTTGCATAGCGTCCTCAGCATTTATCACAACTGTATGTAGCTGTTAAGCACAAAAAATTGCTTAGCACAAAATGTCTTGCTAAAAAAAAAACCACCATTAAAAATTCCATTTGATATTTATGGTCACTTGGTGAGCGAACAACAGCCAAAGAACAATGACAAGTGATACACAACACATGGGTTTTGTGCGAATGTTAATCCTGTTTTTATTATAATAAAGACAGAAAATATGGTTAGCAATTTTTTGTAATTGCAGGGCCATGAAAATTGAAATTGCCCCCAGATCTGAAATATAAAACACAAAAATGCTAATAACGTTGAGTAGGGCCGGCCTACATGGATTCAACGGAAGCTAATATTACAACAAGTCAATGCAAAATTAATATCTTCCCGGAAATGAAAAGTGTTACCATAGCAACCAGCTGCGCTGTCAAATTTATGCCCCGCTATAAAACGTGCAGTTGAAGTCGCCCTTCAAAGCACAGAAGCACGCGGAGCGCGATATACACGTTGCGCGTTTAAAACCACTGCTCAGATGAATGGCAAGATGGCGAACCGCATCAACGGAATGGAGAGGAATTCGTCTGCTTCAACCTCAGGTGACGGTGGAGAACTCCAAGATTTGGACCGTTTGAGGGCCGAGATTGAACAAGAGGATGATGCATTGTAAGAACGTATTCTGTTTTCAGTCTCAGAAATATTTGTCAGCCAAATACGCCTGAAAAGTCGTGTGACCAAACACCAGCTACACGATTGTGCATTCTCGTGGTTTGCCCATGGCCATGTATCTCTATGGCATAATTTACACATTGTTAGTTCAGTTGGTGAATTCGGAAATAATTGCCGAATTCAGGGTTTACCTGCACAGCGCATACATGTGTGCGGTGTATGATGTGTATGACTACAAGTACAACTCATAATGGTTGTAATATTGCATATTTAATTATTCATTTCATTGGTTTATTAATGATTGAGCATGTCCATGATTAAAGGTTGATGGATGGCTTCCAAAATAAAGCAGTTAAAAATGGAAAATAAAAACCCAACACAGACAAAGTATGAAAATTGAAAGCTAACATGATCATGTTAACTTGAAGAGATACAACGTAGGCCCTAAATTAAGATGGGAATATTGTAGCATATTTTTGTCATGTCCTTCTTTCTTTTTATCCAAATAAATTGATTGGTTGTTGTCATAACTTAACATTAACATAAGACTTAGGCCTACCAAAATAAAATGGGAAACCGTCGGCAGAATCTATAGTGCGGCAGTTTGCATTGATACAAATTTTTCATTTACAAAATATCTTTGAAATGAGTGACCAAAATGGTTACATGTAGGCCTACATTGTATTGTCTAGCTTAAAGCTAAGTCTAGATAAAGTGAAATCATCGAGGTACAAAAAGGTCAACCGGTTTCATTTGCATGTATACCTCAGTGTTATAATTCCACACTGCGACAAAAACTTCTTTTAGTTTTTGTTTTTACAATAACCTTGAACATGTTAAAGGCTGGTTCATAGTCTGTCACGAGATGAAAATCATCCGATACACCTGGTTGCCTGGGGCTGAATTAATTTTCATTGAATTTTGAAAACCCGTTACTATCCAATTATGCTGAGATGTGAGGATAGTATATCTCTACTCTGAGGCAAATCAAGTTAGTTCAATTGATGTCCCTGCCAGTTTCTGTGTTACAAAAATATAAGGACATAACAAAAATATTGCACTATCATATTGTACTGGTAAGCCTTGTATTTTAAAGAGCAACATCTTGGGGATTGTAGCTTTACGGGTCCTAAAACTATAAAGGAAAGGAAACTTCTTTTTGAAAAGTAACTTACCTACATATACTTTGTTCATTTGTTGGTCTTCTCCTCTATATTACCAAGGTTAATTTTTTGGAAAGAGGGCAGGGCTTTGATTTTTGAGGGAAATTATGGGGTAAAAACGGTAACCAAGATTGTAACATTTCACCGCTGCACGGACGGCCGCACACGAGAATAGTCTGGTTTCCACTCTGACATTTTGAGGACTCTTGATATGTTGGGTCTGGGCACTAGACTAACCAGACCAGACAAAATGGCCTCACGCGATCAGACGGCCTGTTTTAAAGTTTACAAGAAGCGCGTAAGAAAATTGAATTTTAACCCTGAAATGTTTAACAAAATTTCTTCAATCTAGGCTTTTAAGGACCCAGGAACATTTGCTGGAAGTCAAAAGTATCATTTTTGAGGAGTAGAAGTTAGTTCAGAGCCAAAAAAATTAATGTGTTTTGGGATCCCGTCAACCCACAATCGCCAACATCTTGGGGGAAAGCAATCTATTTTGTGTCCTCGAGTACAAATACATGTCCATATTGTTTCCTAGAACCCATGGGAATGTTATCGGTGACACAACAATTTATATGTGCTCCATTTGTCTTTCGTGATGCAAGAAAATTTGCTTTGTTTTTTGCAAGTTGGCATGAATCACCAACCAGGTTTAAAGGTAGTATCATACTTTGGTAGGATACGGAAACATACATCTTCACAGATTTACCTACAGTATACGGGGTATAAAGATATCGTTAACAATTTTCTGCCTGAAATGCTGTATTTATCCAGAAAAGAGTTACACCATTTACCAAAAAATATTTTGATCTTCGGAAGATCAAAAATAATGGTGAAAAGATTTTAAAACACTGTGGACATTTTTCACTGTTTTCTGAAAACGTGGGCACCTTATGGAAATGGGAATTTCACAGATTACTGTTACTGTATCTTTTTTGATATTGTGCCCATGAATCTGTATTTCTTTGACAAAAAAACTCAAGTATGAAATAATCTTTAGTGGTGCATACTGAGGTCAGTGACCATTTCAACTAATTGATTTGATTGAACGATGTGCATCTACTAGCAATGTTTCCACCGTCTGGTAGCGAGTAGCTTACTGTCGCCTAAGCATTTATAGATAATGTGAATCTTGTGTGGGAGGAGGAGTATCAGTTTCTTATTTAGAGACCATTGAGCAACTGAGAAACGACAAGAAGTCTTTATGGCCAGTCCTTAAAAACATCTTAAAAATCTTAGACGGTATTTTGATCAATGGGAGACTTTGGAGCTGGGTCTTCAACTTGATACGTGCATAACAACGTGCGCATGCTCACAATTGCACGCGCATGCTCAGACTAGAGCTAGCAAAAAAGAGACTTCAGTCTGCTGCCGCCAATGTCTCAAAAGTCTCCCATCGAGTTTTAGATAATTTTTAGAATGTGCATGACTCCCCATTAACATTGCACACATGTGAAGGTCTTCTGTTGAATTCTTTTCAGCATACTTTGAATGATCACCTGGTTTCATTTTTTCCTTGCTTTGTAGTGGAATGATAGAGAGCTCTGTTGGTGATTTGCAGAGCACCGTTATTGAGCTGGAAAGAAGATATGAGCTGGCCAATGAAGAAGGTATTGCATCATTTATGATTGTCAAAACCAGCCCCCCCCCCCCCCCCAAAAAAGCCCTGTTTTCAGTATTTCAGTAATTAGTTACCCAATTATAAAGTCGATGTTGTACAAATTGAAGATATTTTGTGTAATTAATACAGTGGAATGCCACTATAACGGACATGCTGGGATGCACAGAATCCCGCTCCAGTCAACTTTTTTGATTTTCAAATTTTTATCATTAAGTATTTTTTGTGTACAATTTGTATATTTGGAATTATTTCCTTTTGGAAGCTACAACTTACATCTCAACTTGTTTTTACCATTGCAAAAATACACATGTATGTTTTCCTTGTGTTTGGAGAGATTCTGTGCAGTGTATGCATTGTTTGGTATTTCATTTTGATAAAACCCTGTGCAAAAAGTCTTTGGAAATGTTTTCTTTAATACACAACTATTCCATATCTGCCAGCACTTGCAAAACAGAATTTGTAAAGACAGTATGTCCAGTTTATGTTTGGCACCCAGTATTAACATACGCTGCACGTGTAGGGTTTATTTATGGCCCGACTTGTCCAAGGAATGTGCCATAGGGATAGTGCTGTGTGTTTTGGCTGTTGGCCAATGATTCTAGAATGCGTTCAGTAATGATGACTACAGGTTCGAGGCTGATGATTAATTAATACCATTTTTTTCCACAAGAATTGCTCGGGGGAAAACACATTGGATCACCACCCTGTAGAATGCATGCACCCCTATGGCCACTGTTGAATATAGGTTAATATCATGCATAATTCCAACCTTTTCCCCCATGTAAAAACAATGTGAGAGGCAACGAGGGTGTATAATTATAAATAATTGCTTGTTTTTAGACAACGAGTGGAAAACACGATGCGAGACTCAAGAGGAACTGAACCAACTCCTCAACAAGCAGATTGAGTATTTGAGGGACAGGCTTGATCAGTCTAGGGACAGCGCTAAGGACAGCTATGAGAGTGACCTACGCTCTTATGATGAACTCTCTGAGGTCAGTTATCATGTAGGCCTACATGTCCGCATTCAGATTAATATTTATAGATTATATTTCAACTGAATATATTTTTCTGTCTGTTCTGAATATAATAATGTTAATTCCAAATGGAGAACGTTGTTCTTGCAAAATACCATTATTTTGGAATTTCAAATTGACGTTTGACATTTTGGTATAAATTTTGGAAGGTGTTAGGTTTGGTTCCCGTTTGTCATTTTGTCAATTTTTTTTTTTTGGCACTTTCACTCCACGTTCCCTCATACATCATACATTAGTTATCACATAATCACATACTAATTGCACATTCATCACAAAATAAATATCGTTATTGGATGGGCCACAATGTGCATTGTCTGAATGGACCATTCCGGCTTTGCTCTTAAGCCCCGCCCATGTGTGTGTTTTACATACAGCATGTGACCGAGGCGTCCTCAAATTGGTCAATGCACACAGTTTGATTGACATAGCCGAGTCTTGAAACTTGGGTCCCACACTGTTATGGTTGAACTAAATGTTGAAATTGGCCGGTACCATACTCAATTTTCAAATTTGTGTTATGGTGGTTCATTCTTTCCTACCTATTTGATTCCCCCCCCCCCCCAAAAAAAAAAATTGTTTTTCCGATGAACAGAAAACAGGAAGTACTTTTTAAAAACAGCAATTAAAAGCAAATATTGAAAGATAATACAGCTCAAGTTATTTTGACCGTTTATCTGTAGTGCACCAATACACCATATTCCATCCTGCCATTTGATACTGAAGATACTGAAAAATAAGCAAACATGTCCTACCGCAAATTATACATAATACGGTGTAATACAAGTAGGCTTAGACGGAATGTAGACAGAAAACAAAACTGACACCGATTGTCAAATATTCTAGATTTAACGGAAAGCTAATAATAGGGACAATTTAATGAGTCTTCAGGAAGGATTCTTCCTCATAATACATTTGTTTCCTCTCTGGCTTTCTAGACCAGTAACCTAGGCCTGCTTCTGCTCATTAAGTCCATTCGTCATTTTTCCGATTTAGTCGCCTTATTTTGTTTCTGATAAGCCTGTCAAGTTGCCATTTGTTGTCTCAATTAAGTCTATAGGCTCTTAGGCTTGTTTACAAATGATTTAATGTTAATTTCATCTAAACGTAGTATAAATGTTTTGTCTCAATTACCTGTTAGTCTATAGGCTCTTAGGTTTTTTTTTAGCTTGTTTACAAATTTTAATTTCATCGTAGTATAGGCATAGGTGTCATAGTTTACATGTCAGTGGCCCTATTACCAGTTGGGCTTTTTTAATTATGTCAAAGTGTGGTAATATTGTTCTTTTAATAGCTCACATTTTTCACTGGCTCAATATAGCCATGCAGGTTTTCTTGGAAGAGAATATATGACTATACTAGTCATTGGGACTGGCATTTTGCCAGCATTCCAGTGCGAGGTCAAACCCAGCTCCAGGCCAAATTTGAAATCATGTGCAGCATTTTCTAATATTTGTTGACAGTTCATGGAATAGCGCTCCGCACTTACGCTAAAAATAACACCGGATCTCAGACAAACATTGCAACCATGAACGTGTGTGGATGTGCGCGTCCATGTACACTACGCGTGTGAGACAATGTTTGTCTGACAGCCGGGGATTTTGTGACGTCATTAGTGCGGAGTGCTATTGGCCTTAACCGTGGAATCATGTGCATACAGATGAAGCATGCACAATCCAATTGCTATGTAACCAACCATACATACATTGTGTCAAGGAGTGTTCAATTTAATACCATCCCTTTGATTGAATAGGAATCACAATATTTTGGTTGACGAGGCATGTCTCCCAATACACATTAATACTTAAAGGACCAATGAAAGAACAAGATAGTTATCATTAAATTTTGTAGAACTTTGGAGGCAGATATTATGTAACAACGCCAACACCTTTTTTCTACCCTTTCTAGGTTTGAAAAACACAAACAAGCAATGCAAATATTTTACTGAATTGATATCTGTGGTATGCATGAATTAACATAAAGTCCAATTTAATTTTTATTTTTGAAGAGCAATTTGACAATTTTTTTTTTTTTATGATTTTACTTTTAAATGAGTATTGATTTTTGTTTCATTGGTTCCTGGTTAGTGTGGGAATCATTGAAGTCCAAGTTTTATTATTTTTCTTTTGTAAAATATATAATTTATTTGTATTGCCAATTTTTTTTTAAACCACAAAAGCCACAAGTATCATGATACAAACAAGGTGGAAATAATTGATTGTTTCATGTCGGTATCATGATTATCAGTACACTGTACATTGATAGAATGTTTCAGGTCTTATTAATTGTGTCAATGCATTTTGTAAACATGGCCGTTTCCTTGCAAAATAATATGCACGTTATCATTTGATTATTCTCGACCTGATATGCAGAATGTCCCTGATAATAACGGGCTTCACTCTTCACAGAGGGTAAACCAGAAAAAATCCTTCCCTAACCCTGCCGAGTCCAACAGATTCCAACTGTTTTTATTGCTTGTTGGACACTGTTGGATTGAGCAGTAAACAGATGGTTGATATTCTTGTTGGATATGTTGGAATGAGCAGGTTACAACTACAATATGTAGAGTTGGATATGTTGGATTGAGCAGGTAACTAAAATATTGCATAGTTGGATATGTTGGATTGAGCAGGTTACAACTACAATATGTAGAGTTGGATATGTTGGATTGAGCAGGTTACAACTACAATATGTAGAGTTGGATATGTTGGATTGAGCAGGTTACAAGTGAAATATTTTACAAAGTTGGATTTGCTGTTGTCTGGAATAAGTTGGATGGTGTTGGGTTCAGCAGGTAAGTACATTTTACTCAAGCTGTCAAAGATTCATTGATTTATTACACCATTTACTATCTACACCATGCACTGCCCATTGTATTCGAGTTTCTAAGAAAGAAACTTTTATTGGCCTTAACTCTGTATGGCTGGGTAAGTTTTATGAATGGAAAGATTCAACACAGGTGAAAAGGGTTCAGCAGACTACTGTATTGGGTCATACCACTGTATGGCTGGGTAAGTATTATGAATCATAAAAATATCCAAAAGGCCAAAAAATTAAAAAAATCAATGTTACATAATATATGACATAATATTAGGTAATTATCTTAGAATTGGCTGAATAGACCTTCATATTTCAATGCATAATTCATGTAAATCTGAGGGGTAAAAGTGTATATAAGGGGCTAGAAACTGAACACTTCACCATATGGGATTGACCCATCCTCCAGTGATCATGTCCAACAGAGAAGTTGAAAATCTCCAGTTTGGATTGAAAAGCAACGAAAGAGAGATATTTATGAGACATATGATGGAGAAAAAGAAGACCAAGGGGAAAACCATGCCCAAGAAATGTGGGAAAGGAAAGGGTTTGCTGTCCAAGAAAATGGATAAAAACTTCCAGGCCAGAAGACAGGAAGAATGCAGACAAGTGCTGAAAGAAGCCCTCAGAAGGAGTTGTCAGGACGCCGGTATACCTATGACACGAAGAACCTACAGGGCTGAGGTGAATATATCTGAAAGTGAGGAGGAGGAATTCTTGGAGGTAGCAGCGAGAGAGCTGGAGGAAGAGTCAGGATGTACAAGTGGAGAAGAAGGAGGAGTAGAGGAAGGAGTTGACAGAGAGGAGGAAAGACGGGGAGGAGAATATATTGGAGAGAAAGGCAGAGGAGAGGAGGAAGAGGAAGAGGAAGACAAGGAAGAGGAAGGAGAGTACATAGAAGAAGAAGAAGAAGAAGAAGAAGAAGAAGAAGAAGAAGAAGAAGGAGAGATAGAAGAGGAAGGAGAGGACGGAGAAGAGGAAGGAGAGGACGGAGAAGAGGAAGAGATGCCGTCCACTTCATCTTCTAAACCAAGAAAAAGGAAGAGACGACAGGCTACTGAACCGGACCACGATAACGACCCAGATCCTCCTGGACGCAATGATGTTCCAGATCCTCCTGATCATCTTGGCTGGACATCATCTGCACATAAAGTAAGAGCCGAAAAATTCAAAGGGAGAAGGCCAAGTGGGCCCACCTTCAGCAAGCGATCCAGTCCCATGGACTACTTCCTTCAATTTTTCCCACTCGCTTTATTTGTAGACATTGCAACCTGGACCAACACCAATCTGCAGAGGTCAGGCAAGAATCTTGTCGTATCTGCCACCGAGATCAAGGCCTGGGTTGGAATGCATTTGGTGATGGGATTGACCAGGATCCCGTACTACCAAGATTACTGGTCAGCTGAACCCGGCTATTACAACCGTCTGATTGCTGGAGCAATGAAGAGAAATAGATACGACGTCATCACCCAGCACTTGGGCTGTTGTGATCCCGAAACAAGCCCTGACCGCTATCCAGTGGACAACCCAACCATGTTTGCCGACAAAAAACATCATTACCTGCACATGAGGAAACACCCACTCTATCCACTGCAGCCTGTCTGGGACACTATTCTGGAAAACTGCCGGAAAAATTTCAATCTCGGCAAGCATGTCTCCATCGATGAAGCTATGGTGAAGTATTCCGGATTTAAGGCCAAGGTACGCAAATTCTTCATGCCGCTCAAGCCCATCAGAGCAGGCTTTAAGCTGTATGCCTTGGCTGATGCAAAATCTGGGTACTTTGCCAACTTCATCACCCATCCAGCAAAAACTGGTGTCCCCTGCAAGATGGTTGATATCACCATGGAAGTTGCCAGGCCGTTTCTCCACAATTACCACCACATATATACTGACAAATTATATACGTCAGTGGAGCTTGCCCGACGCCTCCTTTCAAGTCAGACTTATTTGACTGGTGCAGTGAAATCCAATAGCAAAGGCCTGCCTGTCGTCTTTTCGCCAAGCCAGAAGAAAAATCCAATCCACTACAAAAAGATCAAGAGGATGCGTAATATGCCAAGAGGGACATTCTACACCCGACAAAATGGCCAGCTTACAATGGTGGTGTGGAAAGATTCAAAGGTTCTCCACCTGCTTAGCTCATGTCACCAGGCCTACAGGAACAAGCGCAGAGACACCCTGGAGAGAAAGGTAGCAGATGACGCTGGAAGGAGGAAAGCCACTACAGTGCCAGCTCCTCGCCAAGCCATTGACTACACTAAATATATGGGTGGTGTAGATCGTGGTGATCAGCTGAGATCGTATTACTCCTGCTCTCGGAAGTCACAGCTTTGGTGGAGGAAGCTCCTATACTTTCTTATAGATGTCGCCAGGGTAAATGCATGGCTATGCTTCAAGAAACACCACCCCAAAGCCAGCAGTACGCATCCATCAACATCGGAAAGTACAACTACTGATGATGATCTTGACCAGCAAGATGACTCTGCCTCCAAGCTGACTCACTCACAATTCACCATGGAAGTAGGCAAGGGTCTCATCAGTGGCTGCTCCCTTGGTGCTGCCCCTGCTCAATCATCCAGCTCTGGCATCCGACAACCAAGAAACACAGACGTTCAACATCAGAGAGCAAAGATGCCAGGCCAGCATGCAAGGCAATGTAAATGGTGCCGCCAAACTGGGAGGAGAAATCCAGCCAACAACATCCCAACCACTCGGCTCGGCTGCCTGACGTGCTATGTCTGGCTATGTGAAGGGAGATGTTTCCGTGAATTCCACGACAATTAGGGTCCACAAATAAACCACCAAGATCAAGAAAAAAAAAGATCAAAGTAGATCTTCAAAGTAACAAGAAAGAAAAAAAGATCAAAGTAGATCTTCAAAGTATCAAGAAAGAAAAAAGATCAAAGTAGATCTTCAAAGTAACAAGAAAGAAAAAAGATCAAAGTAGATCTTCAAAGTAACAAGAAAGAAAAAAAGATCAAAGTAGATCAAGAAAGAAAAAAGATCAAAGTAGATCAAGAAAGAAAAAAAAAAGGGAAAAAGGCAATGATGAGTTTATGGGAAAGCTGTCCCAGTGTCCCAGTAATATCTGAGCCACCAAAAAAAATTAACAAAGTTAAATTATGTTGAATTCCCCATTCAATTCATTTTGGACTATTTAACAGCAGTACCTCTAATCACAACTATTTCTTTACTGTTGGATTGGTTGGATTCAGCAATTATCTCCCTTTGGGCAAGTGTTGGATTTGTTGGATTCAGCAGTTATCTTCCTTTGGGCAAGTGTTGGATTCGTTGGATTCAGCAGTTAATTCGTTTTTTGGCACTTGTTGGATTTGTTGGATTCAGCAGTTATCTTCCTTTGGGCAAGTGTTGGATTCGTTGGATTCAGCAGTTAATTCGTTTTTTGGCACTTGTTGGATTTGTTGGATTCAGCAGTGACAAACAGATCAGCCACTATTTATTTCAGTGTTGGATTTGTTGGATTGAGCAGCAAACAAATATCTCCAATAGTTGGATTCTGTTGGATTGAGCATGGTACCATGCACAATCACTTAGGGGGTTAGGGTTGAGGATATAAATGCGGTACTTCACGGCACTTCATAGGACATGCATGATAATTTCTGGTCAGGACCACTGTAAATGTGTCAACGGCCCAGGCTTTGAAAGCTTCTTAAAACAAAATAACTTGCGTCAGGTCCTCCAGTGGTAAAGAGGTAACACATTCGAACCTGCCGGCTTGTATCGATTCAAGGCAAGCAATGTCCGCCCTTTGGGCTTTCCTCAACCCCCTACCCCCTCCAGTTCTCCTCCCCTCCCACACACGTCTCCAGAAACACGTTCTCAGGTTTTCAGTCCTGGACAGGCGGCAGAGCCGACAATGTCCGCATGAGACGCCTCATAATAATAGAATATGATATTATAGCCTAGATTGAATGACCGTCCTGTCAAGTGTATCTGTTTCTTTAATTGAATGTAATGTAGTTATACATAACGTATCACTATTACTGTACGCATGAACAAATTTTTGAACAAATTTATGAAAATAAAAAAGGATAGATTCATCGTCTTATAGTTCCGTCAGCACCATGATTTGAATAATTATACCTCTGCATTGGTTGGTGCATATTTTGCTGTTCCTTTGCTCAAGTAATTTGAGCTGGTTTGGCCTTTGGGAGATTCAGTTCAGGTTACAGAATGCTAAATATCTGTTAGTGTAAGAATCTTGTTTGAACCAACACCTTTGTTGGTGATCATAATAATAATCTAATTTATTTAGGAATTTTGTTGACAAAATAACCATAAACAACATTTTCAGAATGAAACTTCCATAATTGGCTTTGACAATCTAAGTCTTTACAAGTATCATATTTTAAAGTTTAGACTTTTTTATTTATAAAATTCTCTCGGTTGTTATTTTCTCACTAAATGTTACTGTATTCCGTTCCAAAGCTTTGCTATTTCTACCAAATTTTGTCACTTCAGGGACTGACAGAGCGCAGAATTTGTGTGTGCTGATTTTCCCCCTTTCAACGTAATTTTTTTTTGTATTCTTGTGCAGTTCGTTTGAGTATAACTGACCTATTTTTTAAACCAACGGCAACACTCATTCCGATGATTAAATATTCAGTAAGTTATGGCACTAGCTCTATGAAAAATGAATCCGATACTGTTTCACTCGTACACATTTTATGGACAATGTCTCCTAGTCCTGGGGTACTGTGTTTAGTAGTCAGACTGAGGCTCATACCATTTTTACATACATAATTTTACAGAGGTTGAAATTTAAACGTGTCACAAATTCAAACCTGGAGTTATTTACCACTGGAATGAACCGGAAAGCCATGCCCTCAGTTCACCAGGTGCTATTCCCATCTGGTTGTTGAAAATATGAAACCTGAGACAATTCAGGGGATTCATTGAGATACTGTAGGTCAACACGGTGTTGCCAATTTAGCTCTATTATTAAGCACAGCAAGTGCATGTACTGGTACTGGTACTTGTTTGGCTACCAGAAGCAACTATCTAGGCTTTCATTGAGCAAGTACACATTTTATGATATGATGGTAAATATTTATATATATACGGTAGTAGGTTACATACATGTAGGTATAGTGATATTGAATCTAGGAACAAAAACTCAAATTAACAGAGCTGTGCAATCATGCTGCCTCCGCAAATCATATTCCTGACGCCTTATACATGGTTCTTACACTGGTTCGAATCCCATCTAGGGATGCCATTCCATGGGTTTCTGTTGGGTTTGTTATACTCTGACTCTAAAATGCCTCCATTGTCCCTGCTCCCTCCCCCCCCCCTGAAAAAAATATTGCTTGAAATTCAAATGATAAAGAAAAAATAAGGACCTTGTGTGAGATTTCTCCCCCAAACGCTGCCCTCCCTACAAATTTCATCCGCTTTATTTGAGAAATTGAGGACCATTTTTTTAAAGTCTGATTTTCATCCTCAATTTGCTTAGTTTGCTGGAAAATCACTTTCTATCATTGTCGATGACGCTGGTAGACTGAAGTGAACTTCCCTGAGAAGATGTATTTTTGAAAAGTGAACAAAGAAAAATTGACTGGAGCAAGATTCGAACCAGTGACCTCTGGAATACCGTACCGGCGCTCTTACCAACTGAGCTATCCAGCCATATGTTGATGGTGTCCCTAATAGTCAATTATCTCTGTTCGTTTGGCAGTCAGAAGCCATGAAACCACTCACATACTGCTATATCTCAAGGATCATTTTATCGATACTCACAGCATATTGCTGCAACCTGAGAAACAGTACATAGGGAATCACTCAAAGAGATGTATTTTTATTACCCGGTACTTCTGATTTCAGTTGAGAATTTGGATTGTACATTATGATATATGGTATATGTTGCATTTTAAAACAATACCGCCCAAAAACATCGCCACAGACATCGTGCTCATAATATGCAAAATGCACCTAGGAAGAAATTTCTCGGTGCCAAGTTCGTCTACATATCAGGCTGCGGTTGCATGATGATACCCCATTAGCCAGTGTAGGCCTCATATTGATTGCGAGCCCCTCAAAAGAAATCCATTACCAAAAAAAAAAAAAGCATACACACAATGTCATGCATCACTGGTGAACGTGGAGGTCGCTTATTTGTTCTGGCAACGATCGACCGTTTCCATGGTAATGTACAAAGAAAGGTTCTATCGCTACGGCGTGAACAGTTTTTGTATCTGATCTGTGATAGGTGAAAAAGGTTCAGACAAACAGAATCTGACTGATGAAAACAATTTATCTTTCTTGAGTAACTGGTTGTTGATGTTTGCACTACAAATGAATAAGAATTACTGATTTTGTGTGGCGTGATGGTTATAGGTAAAGCAATATGAATTGATCAGCACACTGAAAACAAAATAACAATGATTAGATAAATGTGCACATGTATATTCTTTTGGGATACACATCTGTAATGTGAAACTTGAGCAGGTCGATATACAAAGCAGAAGTTGTTGATATGAAATATCAGATTGCACAGTTACATTTCTACTCGGCTTTTTCCAGCGGGGACTTGACACCAATTTTTTTTTGCCGAGAATTCTTTTGATATCCTTGGAGACGAGGAGGTGAAATTTGAGCAGGAGCCCGTTGTAACATTCAGCCGGAAAAAGGCAGTGAAAATCAATTAGGCACAAATGCCATTTGGCACAAATGTCGATCCTAAATGGAGTATTAGCCTCACGTCACATGAGACAATTTGCGGGCACTTGATATCCATTCCGGGCAATCTCCAAGAGGAAATAGCAGTCATCTTGAAATTTTCATATTATTTTCTTGGAGAAAGTGAGAAATTATCCGAAAAACGACTTTGTAGTAAAGCAAGGTTTTCCTCTTGTGTGTGGTGTAGTTGGTTGCCTCAAAATTGCTGGTAAAAGTTGACATGGATTGTAACTTGAGATGAAAAAATACACTTTTATCTGGACATTTTTCGCTGAAGATACTTTTAAACACATCAATTTTCAAGGAATAAACAGAAAAAATTTCACAGATAATTGGGAAAATTTAACTTTATGGATAAAATATCATCAAATAACCACAAGGGAAACTGACTGAATTTAAAGTGAGTTTTGAGTCCCGCTCCAGTCAATTTTTTTCTTTGTTCAATTTTCATTCACAGATATTAAATTAATTCTCTCATAAATCCAGTGGTGGAACTGATTTTAAGGTTAGCACACTGGTTGATATTCTGCTTGCGGATTGTCTTTTTGTCGATCCTTACATGATTCTGTGTGTTTCTTGGAATCTAGCCAGGGTTGGAGGCTTTCCACCAGCCTTGCGGAAGATCTTCTCATTTGTCTTCCTCATCTTCTGTCCATCAACAAGTCCCAGGAGTGCTTTCAGGTGTTCAATGAATGAAACATCCGTGGTTTCATCACCAGAAGTGAATAAGAATAATTATTAACCCTTGCCTGCACTTACTACACTAGAGCTGCTTACCACAAATTATTACCACAGTTGAGTTTCCACCAGTGAACTGGATCATAAACCATGCATTACCACACAAACCAACAGTGTGGTGTATTGTGGTATTCAGAATACCACACTTACTAGTAATTACTACCATAGAAAATATTTGTTGTAAACTGGTAGAAGTTTGTTTGTTTATAAATTTATATAAAAATAAAGGCTAGCTTTTCCTCCTGAACATTTCAGTTGTTTTGACTCGATGTCTCTCTCTCAGAAAAAAAAAGGAAAAGAAACTTAAAGTTGAAGATAAGACGCCTTCGATCTTCCGAACTTTCTGCTAACGATTTAATCCAAGACGGCATTTTTGCACATTGCCAAAAAAAAGTGACATTTCGTGGAAGGGGATGGATGCATATAAGGCAGGCACATTGGAGTGTATCCTTACGAATACCCTGAAGGAATCGGAGGCAGTTGTCTCTTGTCGCCTGTCCCCCCCCCCCCCCAACCCCCACCCCCTGGGGCATTGACTCAAGTCCCCTCTGAGAATGTTCCCGTTTTCATTTTCTAATGGAGGCACTCCTCATCCCCTTGCCCTTTGGAAGACTTAACACTCTAATGCCCTTTCGGTAATGTAACACAGTACCTGCCAAGAAATAGGGTATGACGTACATGTAAATGTCAAATTTGTTGCCCTTTTTTATCATCATTATTATTTCGTTGTTGGTTTTTTTTGCTCTCATTTATTTTCTTTTAGGGCATGTAGGTTGAGTGGAATCTTCATTCGATCTCACTTTTTGTTTCTTTTTTTTTTTTCAGTTGAAACTTGAAATTGAGACTAGAGTTGGGGTTAATTAATGACGTGGGGTAGAATTTGACTAGAGTCACATTTCCTTTGCCTCATGACTTGACTCAGTGTGTGGAGTTGGAGATATGAAGATGGCCAGCAACTTGACTTCCCTGTAACATATCAAGATTTAATCAAACAAAATGCCATGGACTGAAGCCAGCATGAGATTGTTGTGCGTAAATTATTCCTTTCAAAGCATCTGAAGACGATAACTTGCAGATATGCAACTTTTCAGATTTTAATTTGAAATCAGATTTTTTGTCTATTTTTCACCCCAATTCCATTTTTGTCCCCTTCAAATGTTTCCGAAATTGTTCAGTTCTTTTGGATAATATTCACTTTACATGTATATCTTCTGCAGCACTGTTGTGGATCGTGCTGTGTGTCGATCCACACGCAGTGCACATTTTACCCAATTTCACTACCTTTTTATTTTGCTATTTGAAAAATTTAACCATCTTATTCTTTGTTTGCATTTGAAACCGTGATTAAGAATGTTTGTGTTTTGGTTTTACTTTTGTTGCTGTTGTGCTGTTGTTGCTGTTCCCTAAGATTTCCTAAGTGAGAGTGTGCATGCAAAGGACCCAGGCTATGTGCAATGACATTTAATTATGTCTTTAATTAGATTAATGAATTTAATTAGATTAAAAAGGACAACCCTGTGGCGGTTTTTTAATACTGAGATAAGCCTTGACATTCATTTTGTACTATTAACATACAGATATGCATGTCAATGGAAGAATGCAGATAAATGAACTTGATATTGCATTGCAGAAACTCTTTAAGCTGACTATGCGGCAACATGTGTACATCTGAAACACATTTCTTTGTCAATTCCCTCTTCGACAATCATCAGTTGGAGGTTTTTCACCGAGTAATCATCACGTGCTTATATCAAATATCTTCAATCTGTATTTTTTTAAGAAAGCTCTTCAAGTCGGATTATAATTCAGAATAGATGATATCATGATGCACTTTCAAGTTGAGGCAATAATCATTCTTGAAGGCTTGGGCGCTATTTATAAATAATATCCTATCCTCTCTCTATCATCATTGATTTCTCCACAGGGCAGCTTAAGGAAATTACTGAAGCAGATTGAGCGGGAGAAACAGAGTCTGGAAAGCCAGCTCCGGGATTACGAATGGAGACTGGATCAGGAGTCTAAAGTAAGCGCCCAATACAAACCTCATCTTTATATAATCAAATCTAACTTTAAGAAGAGTCCCAGTTTCATTTTGGATTAAATATACTTCCTGGCAAACCACCGCCAGCTGTGATTACAGAAAGAAGAAAATGAAAAACGAAACTCTTCGTTTTGTCGAAGTTAAAAAAAAAACGTGCCACAAGAAAGAGATTTTTTAAATGTCTGGAGGGAAGAAACGACCGCCTATTGCGTTTTTAGTCGGTGACTTTTCAGTAAACACCGGGCATTGGTTTAGGCGAATGAGATTTGGGCGAAGGGACCCCCTCTGTGTGGTGATTAAGCACGGCAGTATGTAATCCGAGGAGGAGTTCTTCGTGAGCTCTGTTTGTTAGCAAACACCTGCCACTGTTGCCTCCACCGCAGCAGCAGTCCCCTGAAAAATTGAAACGTCGATGACACGTCAAATGTTGTTTCCATTTCCAGGCATTTCACAAGGCCAACGATGAGAGGAAGAATCTACACACTGAACTCTTACAGGTATACATGATGTAGTAGAATTTTCAACTTAAAGTCTTTCAGTTCCCATGCTTCATTCAATAACCAACCAACCTACAGTAGATCAATGTAACTCTCCCAGTCTTATGACTTGTCCCAGTTTAAGCGTAACGTAAATTCACATCTCTCTTCCTCTCAAGTTATTACTCTCAGTTTTATCTTCTATTTGTTTTTCTACTGTGTTGTTGGGCAATTTACATTTAAAAAAAAATTAAAAACTCATGTGAAAAACTTGGTGCAACCAGCCCTGTGTTGGTGGTGTCCCTAATAGTCGGTTATTAATTAGAATTCATTATTAATTATGATTCCTTTCCATTTGCCAATACAAGAGGGAGCTGTTGAATGTTGATACATGGCATGGACAAGCCTCACTTGGGTCTCGATGTTTCACTCATGAATCAGATTGTGAAGAAAGCAGAGATTCAGCTTCAATGAAAAGCCACTTGAATCAGACTGCATGTGGGCCGGTCGATCATTAGCGGTGATTTAATTCTATGTATCTACCTCAATTTTATACTAAAAATGCCTGAATTGGTTTTTGACCGATTGAAAAAGAACTCTTCTTCCTAAAAAGGATGCTTATAAACACTAATGCAATTACCCCTGGGTCATGCTGGGGACTGGAGATTATATTTATCACATGATTCTGAAAAATGTCCATTCCTGTCAACATTCAGGCTAAGTTGAAGCTGGAGGAGCTCAAGTTCTCATCTACTACCGGCAGTCCGCAGAAGAAACGCCCCAATCAACGGGGAGGGCGTGCTGCAGAGGATAAGTAAGTCCATGCACTGTCGGATAAATTGATGAATTGTAAGAATTATTCACCTCAAAACTAGAAAAGAAAAATATTGGAATTGGGTTAGATATCACACGTACGACAAATTTTACAAGTTGTATTGGCAAGTAAACATGGTAAGAATGCAGAGAATGGTTTCAACATTTTGTCATCTTCTGAACTGGCATACCTTCATAATGTAGGATATATTACAGACGTCTAACATATGGCGTGTGTATTAAAGCTATGATGCATTCTTTCCAACCTTAACTCAGTTAAGATTTGTGACGTTTGACTCATTTTGAACAGATTGGGTCTAAAAGATTAACTGTAGTAATTTCATTATTATTATTTATTTCTGGTAATGAAACTAAGGATTCCTCAAAAGCGCCCTGGGCACTGTTGCTGGAAAGCCTGGTGAAACCTTTTTTATGGAAAGATGATTAGAAGAAGATACAGTTTTAGAGGTAGGAGGGAAAACCCAGAGTAATATTCAGGGTAAAACCCACAGAATCAGGTAGGGACTGAAAACTCAATCCATTTGTGGACCGAGCCGAACTTGAACCCAGGCCACAGAGGTGAAGGGTGAGGAAAGAACTGCTACGCCAACCTGACTCCAATTTCAATTCCGTAACAATCTCTTTATTGGATTTTGTTTTACAGGACCAGCTTCTGAGAGAATCTTAACAAATTAAAATGTGTGTGTTTTTACATAACTCCTCAGTAAATCTGAGAGTTTAACACATGCCTTGCATACTGTACGTCTTTAACATCCAATTCCCTTCCGTCCCATCTTCTTTCTTCTGTCACCGCTATTCTGGGGTTTTTGTCACTCAACGCCCACCTCTCTCTCTCCCTCTCTCTGTCCTCCTGCACAGCGTGCCCGACAATCAGAGAATCCTGGACCCTAAGCACGGTCCAATCAGGAAGACGGCCGCCGTCAAGAAGCTACCCAAGTTGGATACTTAGATTGCAGGTAGTCTGTGGTTCAGAGGGTCAGGGGATAATGATGATAACTAGCGTGCATGATAGACAACATGGTGTGTGACCCTGAAGGTGATATCCGGCAGAGTCTAGCCTGAGAGAGAGACTTGGGATAGATAATAATAACTTGAATCTCTCCCATATCATATCCAAAACAACCTTAGCTATGGCATGATCCCCCCATTATGAAAATAATTTGTATTTATACATTTATAAGAACGAGGTATCCAGTGGCATATCTATGTGCCCCGTGCGCAACTTTTTAGGGGGCATAGAAAACACAAAGCAAAGGGGGGAAGGTAGCTGTACTGTTAAAACTATTGGAAATCTAATCCAATGAACAAACAAAGAAAGATTTCAATTCCAAATTGTTCAATTTTTTTTCAGTGGCATCAAAAGTTGGATTTTTTCCCCGGGCGCCATTTTCCCTTGATACGCCCCTAGATGACCCAACTCACTCATATCTTAACAAGACCATAACAACATTTCTGTTTTATTTACAGAAGAATATTACAGTGTATTATTTGTAGAGTTTGTGTTTGGAATGTTATCCATACATTGTTTGTGTATATATTGTAAATGCTATAGTGTGTGACCAAGAGTGGCCTCATAGACAATTTCCTACAGTGCAATATATAAAATGGTGTTTAAATGTGACTTTCATTTATATTTAAAGACTTTATAGGTATTACTGTAGCCTCTGGCAAAGAATTAAATTTGGGGTTAAAAAGGGCTTAAATTGAAATCATTGGAAGAAAACTATAGGAATTAAAATGTAGAACGTCACTAATTCCCATGTTAAGTCAGTGGCCGGAATTACAACCAAAAATACTTCAGCTACTTCAAAAAGTGCCTTAAAATACTCTGTATAATATACCCATCCATTTGATTTGTTTTTGTGTGCTGAAATTTCACCAAAATCAGTCATTGCTTGGAGTTAGGAGGGACTGATGTTTTGATCCTATCAGGATCCTAGCAGGATCTTTCTCAAAGGCTTTCTCATCCTAGCTAGGATCCAAATGTCAGGCCCTCGTAACTCCAAGCATTTTATACATTTTAGGCGGTCATTATTTTGGTTGATCAGCAGTTTGCAGCAGTTTATTACTTGTATTCAAAATTATCATTCACAGCTTTCTCACTCCATAGTATTTGGTAAAAAAATGTGTACATCTTGATTACCAGAATTCAGCCTAGTGCTTTTGGATATTAGCTTGACCTTTTTGTTTTCTTGAGCAGGCGTGGTTCTAGAGCCAACATTTTTGGGGGGCTAGAAGAGCCATTCTTCTTCTTTTTTTTGGGGGGGGGGGGGCTAGAAGAGCCAATATTTTGGGTTCTTCTAACACTAGCTTCTGCTATGTCATTACATTTGTTTATGTAATTGTCGCTTAATAACTGAAAAAATCCAGTATTTTCAAGAATTTGTTTTTTCACTTGCATTTTTTTGGGGGGCTAGACAAAATTTTGGGGGGGCTTCAGCCCCCCCTAGTCCCCCGTAGAACCGCGCCTGTTCTTGAGTGTAGCTTTTCTTCATTAACTATTTTTATGCACTTGGGTCATTCCTTGGGCTACATGTATGATTTGCGAGGATGTCCTGCGTTGCCATTGACATTGAGAATGAAGATTGATTTCAATCTAATTGGAAGAACAGCTGTGAATCTGCGCTCCTTAATTGAAAGATACAAGACGAACAAGTTAACAGATGTGAAGGGCCTTGTCACTCGAGGCAGCAGTTGTTTTATGGGGAACTTGGAGGTATCAAATCGTCCGGCTTGCGAAAGGAACACTTGGGTAGCACAAGGGTAAAAAAAGTAAAAGACAGTCACTTTAAAACATACTCACACATTGAAACCAGTTTCTTTACTTTTAGCATTTTTCTTTAGCTTGCGGATGGGAGGGTATGTGTATAGGTTTTGAACAAATGCAAGTAATCAAGATGGCTTCTGAGGCTTTGAGAAAGATCCTGCTAGGATCTAAACGTCAGGATTTCATATCTCAAAAAGCCTTTGGGAAAGATCCTGCTAGGATTAAAATGTAAGGCCCTCTTAACTCCAAGCATTTTATGTTTCAGGTCTTTATTTTGGTTGATGAGCAGTTTGCAGCAGTTTGCAGTTTATTACTTGTATGAAGTTTAAATGTCTTACAGATGCAGGCATCACTTTTTGTAATCTTCATATTTTCCAAAAGGGCCGGATCCGGAGAATGAAAATGATGTTGAAATCAATCTGTGTGTCACACTTGAGGGACCAACAACTCAAGTGTGGTGCTGGTTGACATATGAAGGAAAACAGTACTGTTTGTCCATAGAGAATTCTCACTGATATGTACTGAGTGACAACACTTCTAGATGCCAAAACATTGATACTTTGTGATTTTCAGGCACAAATGTTTGAGCCAGCCACTCAACAATTTGCTTGTCTAAACAAAATAGTTCATGTGAAGATTCATGCAAGGTGCTTCATATGGTTAATCCTGTTCCCACCCACCTTATTACCCAGCCCAGCAATCTGTATGAACACATGTGGACTTGATGATAAAGGTACATGTAAATCTTGTTGTTTTAAGTAAGAACTTTCCCCCAAGACCTTTCAACACTGGATGGAAATGTTGGATGACAGCAGCAAAATGCTTGGAGTTAGGAGGGCCTGACGTTTTTATCCCAGCAGGATCTTATACGGTATATAAATATGGTATCAAATATAAAGCTGAATCTTTGTAGTTATTATTTGTAAAAGATGAGCAAAGTTAATCATTGTGATCATTTCAAAACTCTTTTGACATTAAAACATTTCAGAGTAATTGGATGCGATTAAATTGTATTTTTTAAATGTAAAACAAGTACTATCACTAAATTTATTTATAATTGTCTTGTGGTACCTTTCCAGCGCACCATACTAGTCTGCTGAATTTCTGTAACCAAGCCTGCCCCAATTTTCACTAGCCCAAGCACATTGAATTTCACATTGCGAATTTCTCACAGGTAAGTTGCTTACTTCTGATTTCTCTGGCCTGGTTTCACAGGTGTAAGTATGATAAGCCCATGGTGCTCTAGGTGTTTGCCAGCTGGGCTAAGGGTCAATTTCATAGAGCTGCTTAAGTACCAAAATATGCTTAAGCACCAAAAACCTTTGTACATGAAATCAGTATGCCAGCCAAAACTTGTGAATGTTATGCTCAGCAAGCAATGGCCAAATACAAGTCAAAAGCAGTAAACATCACATAATCAGAAGTCTTTTGATTTGACTCGGTCACAAAAAACACCACCTTCTTGACAACATCTTCAAAGTGTAATCTCATTTTTATTTTATTTACAAACTTGAAATTAAAATCACTTTCATCTTCAGAAGCAAACGGGTGCAAGGATTCTCCACACACAAAAAATGATTGAAATTGTTGTCTTCCATAAGAAACTGCAATAATTATAAGATATTGTTTGGACAGTCAGGGGCCAATCTCGCAGTCCTGGATAACAAGTTATTAACGAGTGATTTTTTTTGCTCGTGGTACGATTCCCATTACTTATCACTGGTAATTGTAAGCACTCTCAAAGACATGACTTTCAGCCACTTGTTGTTGGCAAAAGAGTGACCTAAAAATAGACATCTGTGGAGAACATTCAAGTGTGCTGTCTGAATTTCTGGCCAACACTTCTGAGTTCTGACGCTCGGGCTCCAGCTCTGTCATCCATATGCTGAAAATATAGTTTGTGGGTTTTTTTTCATTGAAGCTGAAGTTGTTTCCTTTTCAAACCAGAGAATGAACCACAGCCAAAAGTCTCTATTTTGATTTTAGAATGGATTCACGAAATGGAGCCTGAGTCCTGTTTTGTAAACGCCCTACGAACCTCTATGGATTTGGTCCCAAATCATAGACTGGCCAACAGAAAAAAAAAATGAGACTTTCAGAGAGAACTTGCTTTTAACGTTACAAGGGAAAAAATGCTCTTCCCACTTAGAGCAGATTGTACTTGTATTACTGGCCATGTTTGTGCTTCTTTCAGTCGATCTGAAGAAAGAGCTATTTCTGGCAGAGTGCTGGTGTAGAATGACGTGCTAATTGGGTAAGTATACGGTTCAGCAACTGCTTCTAAACCAAGTCCACATAATTTGATTTAAACTGTTCAACGGCGGCTGCAGTTTTCTTTATAACCACGGCGAAAAAAAGAGAACATTATAATATAGACTTCATGTCTGGGAATAAAAGCAACACAGTTACATAGACTTCCAGCCAACGACCTGTATGTCCGGAGATAATTGCATTTGCATGTAGATCGTCTTTCAGATTTACCTAAAGAGGGCAACACAGAGGGGTCAACGCTCTAGAAAGACGAATCAATATTATGTCCTTTTCCTCCATATGTTGTTTTCATTTCTCCATATTGTTTTCATTTCATTTTGTAGAAAGAGTGTGGAATGCACTTGTAGGTTGCAAAGTCTTTTTACTTGACATTTTAGACCGCAATTTCTTTTTTTCATTTTACTTGTGTGAACAACTGACTATCGGGACTCTTTAACAAAAGAAAATGCTTCGGGAAGTGGGTGGAGCTTACTGCCACTAAAGAAGGAGGCACATCACAGCTAGTCAATTTCTGTAAATATCTCAATTCCATATTTTTTTTTTGCCACTTATATTAACATGCATACAACAAAATTTTGAAAGTTACTTTTAAAATAAAAAAAAAAGATTAGCCTTCATTACTTCAAATTATTGTGAACGCTAACCGCCCCAGACCGGCCAAAGTCCATCTTGAGATTTTTAGCAACAGAAGTATCACAGACACCCTTATTTAGACACCCTGTTTTATCTGCAATGAATGTCGAATGTACTGCTAGCATTTGGAGATTTTGGACACACTGTCGATGCGATCCAAGTTTTTCAATCCTGACTAAGAATTAACAGGATCCATTTGCAGCCCCACACTGTAACCGATTTACGGCTGTGATTTAAGTCAGTCAAGCGTTCACTCAAGTCAGGCATGCATGGCAGTGATGACTGAAACATGCAGTGTGGCAATGGAGAGGAAAATGTGTTTATAACCAACGTGCGGGACAGGGTTACCAGACGGGTTTTACTGTATTTAAAGGCAAGCTAGCTTGACCCCAAATCACAAAATGGACAAGCCCATGACACGGTTTTGGACTTTGGCAGATTCAGGAAGGTTCCTAGCCAAACTATACCAAAGGTTTACACTCAATTAATAAAATCTTTTATCATAATGTACAATGAAGTTGAAGTGAACGCAGACAACCTGTTGTAATGCACACGTGTATGGACGTACGCATACTACTTTAGCATGCCACTGCAGTAGAGGTGCTGAATCTGTCAGGGCGTGTTACTGGGACGGAACCCAGATTCCATATGTCTCTCCCACCTTCTTCTTGGGGGCTGTGGAGAGAACAAAAGACGGCAGGCATGTTACCACAATGAGGTCTCAAAAACAGCAAGTCACAAGAGAGGAAACGTACCACCCTATTTCAAACACTTTTCAGTCTTTCTTAGTTTTGGTAACAGCAAAAAAAGAGAATTTTCCACACTTGTCATCCGAATATTGTAAGGCTGCATCCCAATCTGTCGTCTAGAGTTAGGTCTAGGCTAGGTCTTCACTCCATTGGAAATATGCGGAGACACCAAGACAATAGACCTAGCCGTAGCTCTGGAAGCTGTTTCGGACGGCCTAAGTCTGTCCTAAGTCTTCAAATATTCAAATAATACCATAGTTGGTTTTCAATTCATGTGATTGCCAAAATATATAAACTTCTTTTGTTCTTGGCTCTTGCTTCATATTCTTCATGAATCTCAAATGGATATTTTGGAAAAAGAAAAGATATCTTGTTTATCAACAATTCTAATTTCAAACAAATTCCGCAAAGCATTGTGGGATACATCTGGGTCGAACTGCAGCCTCATGACATGTGTTAATGTTGCCCTTCAGGGTGCTTACCAAGCTATCTGTGGGAATATTAGGGATGATTAGGGCCAAATTCCAGGCCTGGGTCAAGGTGGCTATCCTGCTTAATTCTCATTGATAATGTTTTTTGTTGAGTCCATACACACCTGCAGGGAAGTCCTCCGGATGTCTCTCAATGTAATCAGCGACGTAGAAATCCCTCCTGCCGTATCGTTGACTTTCAATGTTCCCCAGGAACGAACCCAGGGCCGCACCAAACACAGTGAAGAGAAGATGTTTATGAACTCCTGTTAATGTGAGAGAAGGAAGAAAATACACAAATCCAGTTACTGAGTGATTGGCTTGAAAAGTGAACATAAATCTAAGCCAATCATTAGAGTTCAAGGTAGGCCTAGCTGTTATATATTACTAGTTGCGATGATCGTAAGTAAATCCCTGTTTGACGTATGGTCTAGGCCTAGGCCTATGTGATGCAAGTAAAGGGTTACGTTTTGCGATCATCGCAACTATTTTGTTACCAATTTAGGCCTACCCATTTAAACGATTTTTATAACCATGGTAATTTATTAATATTTATTGCAAAGGTTCCTTGTAACCACAATAAAATAGGACCACTAATCACTATGTGGAGGAAAAAATAGACTTAGCAAAGGAAAACATTACCACCGGTCAATTTATGTAGGCCTAGGCCTATTATTATTGTCACGTGTTTCCATGAAACAGTCTAAAGACACAAGTAAATTGTGTGTTATAAGCGTTAGGCCGATTTCATTGCTCTCCATATCCCTAGTAAATTAAAATGGAAAACTCAAAGTATATCTGGGACGTTTTGAAGCCGAGAAAGATATTTTATTTATAGATGGGAAATGCATTTGCAAGAACTTCCACGTACAATTTTAACTTTAAGCAATCCCAATGTTAATGCATGACAATTCCAAAAGTACGTGGCAATAGTTAAGATCAATGTTTTATTTGCTTTGTTGATACAATTTAAACGTATTTCCTCTTACCTGAAATCACTGGTCTTCTCATAAGACCATTGTGTATCAATGATGAAGACAATCCCATACATCCGATTATAAATGTGTATTTATTGAGGTACGATTTGACATTATTTTCCGTCGCCATTTTTGCACCACACGAACGAGATCGCACAGTGAACGGTAAATAGTCTGGACCAGTGGTGCGTCGAATTTACCTATTCAATTGTGCGCTTTATTTTCGTATACGTCTAGGAACAAGATTAAGAGTAACCGGCTGTGCGTTCGTTTAGCTTCCTCATTGGTGTTCCTCGGGTAGGTCTAAAATGACGTCATCGTTTTAAAGGAATATCAAACTTTGGTTTTTGTCAAAGAAATGCAGGTTCATTAGCAAAAATATCAAGACAGATACAGTAACAGTCATCTGTGGAAATCTCAGTCCCATACGGTGCCCACTTTTGGAGAAAAGAGTGAAAAACCCCACAGTATTTCTTAAATCTTTTCACCGTTATTTTTTATCTTTAAAAGATCCCCCCAAAATTGTGGTCATTGATTTTACTCTGTTCTCGTTAAATACAGCATTTCATGCATAAAAACAGTATGCTTCTACCATCACCATCTTTATACCCTGTAAATCTGTGAACAAGTTTTGGTTTCCTACCAAAGTATGATACTTCCTTTAATTAGCGCCTATAAGCGCAGATACTTTCACTTTAATATCAGAAAATGTTTCTGCTTCAGTAGCATTTCCATTTAAAAAGACTTAAATAATGGTGCCAGCGCCAGGCTTTTATAAATTTATTGATAAATCTATTGCCAATGCATCATCAAAAATCCTTGGCGGGTATTTTCTGCCAAAGTAAACAATTAATGAATGCTTATTTTAGACTTTCTTTTTAAACTTATTTACAATGTGAATTTGGTTCTATGTAGGTAGCCTAAAATCTGGCAATGTATCTTCAAAATATGAAACTTTAACTGCATCATGCAGTTTTGGGATGCGGGTGTTTCGAGCGAGCCCTGCAGTGAACTGGGTATACCGCCCCCATCGGTCAAAGTAGTCGGAAGAAAAAAGAAATAATGATCTTTACGTAAGAGACCGTTGAGGGCGGTGTATAACATCGGCTCTCGTAAATCGACAGATGATCTGTCTGAAGCGATTATTAGGTATAAAACGAGTTATCGGGATAAATTAATGTGTTAGCACTTTATGGGGATTAAAAATAAAGGTCACACCCATACATTAAGGGATGTAAAAACTATGATGCATACCAATGGTTAGCAGCTCAAATCACAGGAATATATCGGCTTTGTAAACCTGTGTAATTAATTTGATGCATCACTTTTTCTCCAAGAAATAATATCGAACGAAAGCTTTCAGAAAAAGATTGTAATATCTTGAAATAATAAAAACTATTTCAACCGCTTCTTTGATATTTTTTCGACATCCACAATCGCACTGCGTTCTACCTTTTGGGGTGTGCGCTAGTTATTTCCCCCTTTTCTGATGTCGTCAAAACATTCACAGATTAATTATAAAATTGCACAGGGCCCATGAAGAAACGATGTGTGTGTCCATGGAGGGTCTTTTCCTTCCTCCATGGTGTGTCCTTCCTTAAAAACGTCAACTTTGACATTTTTAAGCATTTGTCGAACGAGCATGTCGGGACATTATTTATAAGTTAGAGTTTGAATTGATGGTATAGGGTTGAAGAAGGGAGTTGAATGAAAATCATCCATCAAGAGCTTCAAGAGCCAGACCAGGGTGCCCGGCAGGATGATGGAGGAATAAACAGACACTGGTACGGCGATGACAACGAAGTTCTCTCCTCCATGGTAAGAGTAAGAGAAGTGAAAGAGTTTCCACTCCTTAGCCAGCAGCAGTCGAAGCTCAGACCTTCCCCAGGCTCCAAAAGTTTAATCTTTCATAAATTATACAACTTTTGTGAATGATGATGTATATGATTGATAACCCAAGCCATTGGCGTCTGGTACGGTATGCATGACGTACGGGGTAGTAAACCTTCGTGCCCTCCCCCTAACGTGCAAGCCGTGACCCCGCGGCCCATTCAATCAAGCTGGAAAAGTTTGTTTACACTGAAAACTCGCAATAGTTTACTCGATCGTTGGTTAGGCTATAGTTCGAGAAAGCGTGATGTCTGGCGTTTTTAAGGGAGAAATGATGTCTGTGCAGGGTTTGTAAAGTATGTGTTATTTGGTACACAAACAGCCTGTAATCCAAGGACTTTCACGCCCAGCAATGTAAAATAGACGGTCACGCCTCTTTTGACACGGTTCGTCAACAACTGGTGGGTGCGCCTCAGAAAGAACTGGCCTTGGCGGAACGATTACAAAATTGCTCTTTTTGTATCGGGAAAAGATTGGTGTTTCAACCGGTATAGTCGACGGACGGAGTGCGGCAGTGAGGAGACGGAGTTTTGCCTGCAACTAGTGTGAACACGCTGGATTTACATCAGTTTTAATTTCTAGTTCTATCAACCATCTGAAACGGGGTTCATTCAAGTCCTGCAGCGCAACCAACTGTTTCAAGTTTCAACACTTAGGGCATGAACTTCATCGGAGCATAGCTTTCATGTGGACCATGCATGTTATGACAATGCACGGAATGATTGATGGAACAACTTTTTTATGACTTGAGAAAGTTACTGCACAGCATTTTACCAGCCACATCCCATGCCACTGAACATGAGCCTAGCCAAGTTCTACAAAACTAGCTTGTTCCTGGGATTTAAATCCAACAGCGCCGCCACGCGACAGACTTGTGATGTTTATTTACCTCGCTGGCTGACAAAAAAAGCACCCCTAGCTCCTGTCAAAAAAGTGGTCACCGTTTCAGCTCGTTCACAATCTTGCAACTTTGACACATTTTCTTGAGCCAAGAAACGGTATAAATAAGACGGTCTTGCCAATGTCAAGTATATTTCCGCCAGCAAAAACTTTTATGCTGCTCTTCAAATTACTTTTCAGTGCTAAAAGCGACTTTTGACGATAATTGTCAGCAGACGAAAACTTCACCATGAAGGATTTTATGAAGAAGTTAAGGCAGCTTTCCTACACATTACGTGGTTCCCAATGTTATCATGCCGACTACCAGCTACGGAACATCAACCGAGGTGGGCATGTCGGATTTCCACTCAGAAGGTAAGTTGAAATTCCCCTTTTTTACCGACATTTTCAAATTTCCAAGACGTATGTTAGTCATTTTAGTGTGCTGTTATTTGTTGGACTTCTCACTGTTCACAATTCGTGGCAATTGGTTATGTGTTTCACTTAAAACTTTGAGTCTAAATTTTGTTATTTCATCTGTTGGCATGTGTATTTATTATGTAAAGTTAGTACACTTGCTATATCGTTCTCCATGTGGTCATGTGTCATTTTGATTTTGACAGTATTGCCTTTACACATACACACTTGACACCCCGTGCACAAACCACATGGGACTGAACTAAAGAATTCCAAGCGTTTTCTAAGTAAATGCTTCCCGGTTTTCACAGACACAAGTTAAACGAATTAAAATAAATACACAATTAACGTCACATTGTTATTGTTAATGTTATTTGTACTGAGTCTGTGGTGCAATTAATTGTGAGCACATGTTGGTCCCAGTGTGTCATTGTCATTTTTGTTGGTCGTCATTAGCAGTAATCTTGATAAACATTCAACAAGCATTTATCCGCAGGCCTATTGCATGTTGTTAAATAGATCAGTCTGTTGTTAACTTGTTATCCTGCAATTGGCCCTGCATGCATTGTAATTGTATCTTATCAGCCGTGTTGTGGAAAAAACCAAGGCTTATAAAAATCAATCACAGCATCAACAAAGAAACAAACACAATTTAAAAAAATTATTATTAGCTAGAAATGACTCGGCTAATTCTTCACCTGGAAGGGACATGTACCAGTTTAATCCAAACTATCACATCAAACAGGAAGGAAGCGTTCTTATCAACCAAAGAAATCAACATTTATAGCTGACTAGTGGATGTGGTACATGCTTAACATACAGGAAGTCATTATGTAAATCTGATTCTGAGCCAAATTACCCACTGGGATTAATTTATTCCACCATAAACACCCTATACTTGGAAATACAACATTGAGCATCCTCCTATTTATTCCTGGTAGTGGTAGTGATTTATTCTTCCCTGCCATGTCTGCACCTTCTCATGAATAATAAATAAAATTTCTGATATCTGCTACTTCAGATTTCTGCCTAAAAATTCCTTTTAAAATGTATTTTTCAGTTTTACATCAACATTGATTCTTTAATGATTTGAGCATGGGAGGTTTCTAGTCATCGTTTGAGAGTGAAGTTGCAGTTTTTTTGCAGTGGTGTGCATGATACACATGGGACAAAACAGCTTCGTAATCAAGCTCCACAATGCACACATGCAGTAGGCCTAGTCGCCTAGACAGTTGTAGGTCAAATACCCACCTGTGTTACTATGTAGCACTGTGCCTGTTAAGTGTTATTGTTAAGTCTAAAATAATATATTCTGAAGTTAAGCCAAGGTGTTGGTTGGTTCACCAGTCTATTGATTGACTGTAGGGCTGGCTCGCCAGCACCCACTGCTGTTTCTAAAACCCTGGAGAAATTGAGAACTTCAGGACAACCTTTGAACGGAAAGAGAGTTCAGTTCACTCAGCCCTCAAGAGACAAACATTCTTCCCAGGCTGTGTGTGATGTGGCCATGACCCAGTGCCTGAGCCACTCACAAAATGAGACCCTTTTGGTCATTGTGTCTGGAACAAAAACTCCAAGTTTTTTTCTTGAGAGAGGCTTGCTGAGCTTGAGCAATCAAATAATAATATGAGAAGAAAAATAAACAGTTCAGCCCCCAGTTGACAGCTTTAGACCCTGAAAGTAAGGCTCATGCCAACGCTTACATGTGTTTTGAGTTAGGGCTCTTAAATGGAGTGGTATTTATTGTGTACTCATTAAGTACCGGTATATGATTTATATAAAGTAGGCCTTTATAATTTATACACAATTTGTAGATTGGCGAGACTCACAATTGTAGGGCAACATCATTCATAAAAAAATTGGAATAAAGGTATGGGTATTTTGTGCATGTCAAAACCCCCAAAATTTCCTGAACAATGAAAGCTGCCCTTTTTTTTGGGGGGGGGGGTGTGGAAGGAGGTCAATTGGGGTTTTTTATGGGGGTGTGGGGATGATGTACCGAAGAGGGGAGGAGGATATTGATCGATCCCGATTATAACTCTCCTTCCAAGGGTCAATAGGACATTTTGTGCTGTTTTTAATTTCATCACTTAAACAAGTTTTGGTCGCCTTTCATACCGGTATTCTTTATTTTGTGTTAAATTGCGTGTATCAATGGGAAAACATGTTGAAAAGCTCTCATCGTTCAGGACTATATCCTGACAATTGGACGTCTTAACAGTGAAACAAAAAAACAGAAACAATTTCTACTGATTTGCATTACGTGTAACCATGTATATATAAATGACTTGCTGCACCTCGGAATCAGACGTGACAATTTGGAATTGTTTTCCCTTTTGCAGTGTCTCACTTTCATGCGTGCCTACATGAATCATTCATCATCAAAGGCCAACATGAAATGGATAGTTTATCTACATTATGTACAGAGTCATGTTGCGTGGCATGCACTAGGGAGAGTTGGTCATATGGAGTTACATACATGTACTGGCAGGGCAGAGCCTGTTACTGATACTGATAGACAAAGCGAGGCAAAGAGTCCAACTTGAATTTCAGTCAAATTTAATCAAATGTTCTGTATTCACCATAAGTGCAGTATGTTGCTTAATGCTAATACAGTATTGATTAAGAATGAGTTTCATGCAGAACGCTTTCTCTGAGGACCTGATACCTGCATTTGAAGTCATTGTTATATTTGTTTCTTTCAAATTTTTTCCATGTTTATCATAGCTCTTTTGGTAATACATCCTGACAATTGACACTGCAATCCCTCCTTTTTCGTTATTAGTGTTAAGTATAAGTTACCAAATGTTCATGTACGTGTACAGTATGCATCATTGCAGAATGTGTGGTTGGTCCCTAGAGGGAGTTGAGATGAGTTGAGATGTATTAAAGTCACAAAATACACGAGTGCTGATAATGTCTGCTTGTGGGTGCAGACCAGTATTAAAATAAATTCCCATAGGCTCCCACGCAAAATGGCCAATTAAAAAAAAATATTAAAAATACTCAGAAGTTTCTGAGGCAATCGACCAATATGGCAAAATAAGGGTGAAAACTTCAATTTTCATTTTCTTTTCAATTTTCTATAGGTTAACCGATGACTTTTTGCCGAAAAGTACATTCAAAGAAAAATATCCCTAAAACGGCCGAATTGACCGGTGCCAGACCAAAAATAGTACCCCTCCACTACAGGGCAAAAATAGAGCGAATTTATGGCCTGATTTCATCCAAACAGCTCAAAGGTGAAAGTCCAAACTCTGGTGATTGGGTTCCATCCATTTTGTCTACAAGACTTACCACGTAGGGCTCACCAGACGCTTTAAGAGAAAAGATTTTGAGGGTATACAGAAAATTAATGAGCTCCGCGGACCGATTTGGGCCAATTTACTGGTCTGCACCCTTGTACACAAAATGGGTGGCCATTTTGTATCCAAAGTCTGTAGTTGTCATTACTCTTTCTGAGAACGGTCTCCAACTCTCTATGGATAGTTTGGATACGTGTACATTCTTGACCCTTGCATAATCCGGAAACACTTCCTTAAATTGCTGGGTTCTAGGTATTCCATTCCAATGCATAGCCTTATTTGTGGTGCAGGTCTCATGGAACTTGAAAGGCCATCAAGTGTCATTCGCCCGTCCAACCATGGAGGACAGCATGGTCCAACTCATTCAAATTCAGTGCCCGTTCATTATGTTGTGGTTTGGAAATTATCGATTTAACAATCCCAAGAATTGTCTAAGGTTTCAGCAGACAGAGGAAGAAATAACACTTTAGTTTAAGTCTCACATAAAGTCCTTTTTTCTGATTTCCGGAAGTTACGTTACGGGTAGTAATATTGTGTAAAGTCCTCCTTCATGTTAGTGTCACATAACACTGTGCTCACTGTATGTAGTGGGTATATACAGCGTGTACATGTGTTCGTAATTATGTCCATGTGTGGTTCACTGAAGTTCATATTATAGTGATTTATCACTGACACTTGCCAGACAATGCAGGCATTGGCATATCCAATGCTGATTTATGCTGGTATTTCAACATCTTGAATGTGCTCACTTTGCAGTCGGAACTATTTCCTTAGAGAAGGTCTTTGATTTTCTGTTGATAAGACAAAGGCATCCTTACTACAATCATAGAGCTCTATGGTACAAGCAATTGTAACTAAATTGTATTTTTCAAGTCAAGACCCTAGTCAAATCTGTAATAAATTCAAAACGTCCAGTCTCTACCCTCAAGTTAGGTTTGAACTCCTGAATAAATTAGGCCTAATTGATAATATTACTTGACAAAAACTGCCAACCCCTCCCCACTCTGAAAAAAATAATGATATGAAACTTGCCACTTTTTATGAACTTTTTTCAACGAGGTCAGCTACCAATCAATCACTGACATGTTGTCACCTTTGACCATTGTTTTAAATTTGATGATAATTTGAACCCATCAAAATTAATGAGCCATCTATGAAGTGACTAACAGGGATCGCTTTGTCAGATGTCAAAACAGATAAGTAGGCCTACTGAATACAATTTGTGTATGTCCGGGTTACGTTGTGAACATACATGTGTAGTATTTCATTTTGTCCTGATACTCAACTGGTGCTGGTAGTGTGGTTATCATTATCTGGCCACATATTATAAGTTGCAACACCTCATCGTCTAGAGAATTTTTCTAATTGGCAGCCGTTTCCTCTAGTCGGTTCATCATGAAAGGTGCACGGAAGAGAAGGTAGGATCCCACATTCCCACTTGTCTCTCTAATTTTACAGTAACAGTCCGTCAGTACGAAGGAGTCGGACCTGATGTTACAAGATTTGGTCTGCTCGGCAAACCATGTTTAATCAGAGTTGACTGTGCTGTACCATCATTGGCTTGTACACAATAATGTTGGGCCTTCGTTGACTGGGATATTTCCTGTTCAAAGGTTCAGTACATACACTATAAGTTACAGTTTCAATTCTTTTGTTCTTTCTTTTTAGAATAAAATTTGAGCGCATTTTGATATTATTCTTATCTCGGGTCTCTTCTGCAGGAAGGAAGGAAATTTTGGTTGATGGTCACGCAGTGAAATGTGTATCACTTTCAGTCAGGGTTTTGCAAACAAGAAAGTCCTTACTATAAGGGTTCATGTAAATATTAAGTCAGTGCAGTGTACTTTTATTACAAAATCATCATGAACTGCAGTTGAGAACTAGGCTATGTGATAATTAATAATTTTGCTTCAAATGGGTTTTTCGGTTGGAATACTGTGCTTTGGCATAAGGACAATGTGCTAACTAAACCGACAAGTTTCAATGAGGCCCCCACCATCACTGTCATAAATGAAATATAATGATTTCATTGTTTTCTTTTGTTGTGTGGCAAAACCTCTGAAATTTGGAAAGTTTTATAGTCGGCATCTGACTTCAAGTTCAACCTAGAATTTGTACATTACTGACACATGTATGTTGTTGTATGATTTCATATTCATTGACGAGTCAAACACTGGAAACTCTAGGCCTTTTCACACTATCTCCTTTTCGATCCGTGTTGAAACCAACCCGGATCCGCTCCGGTTCAGCCTGGCAAGTTTTGAACCGGTTCGAAAAGACGCAACGATTCACACTACGTTTTTCGTGAACCGGCTCATACGTGAACCGTGTAACTTTCAACCCGGCTATTGCGCCCGTGTTTTCACACTGTGGAAACTCTACACGGATCGGCCACGCAGGCTTGTGTTACCTATGACCTTCCAGGCCCACAATGCATTGCAACAAGATTTTTGAGTTTATTTCTGCATTGACTGGCAGATTTGTCTTTAATTCCTTGTGCACTGAGAAAGTGCTTCAGAAATTTTCTGAAACACTTTATTGTTCCGCATTGTCCCGTCAAGTTGGCTCTGGATTTCCCCCTCCGACCAAATCGCTAGCAGCGCCTTCACTTCATCCTCTCTCCATGATGGCCTTTCCGCTGCCTTTTTTTTTTTTTCGGCCCCATTTTCCGACGGAAATATGATTTAATATCGTGAGGATGGCGAGAGGTTTTAAGCAGCGAGAGTAACGTATTCGTTAATGTGCACAGTTCCACGCAGTACAGATTCACTCAACGCGCCCAGCTGGCCACGATTGTTTATTGACCTTTTTACCGCATTACGTCACATTTCCGGTAGCGCATCTGCAATTCGTGAACCGGAGCGAACTCAACTCGGGGACATTTCACACTATCATTTTCGACACGGATCGCGTCAAAAAATGCAGTTTGGAACCGGGTTGAAATTTTCAACCCTGCTCCCTACCAGGGTCGATCCGGCTAGGCCGTCCTACCCGGGTTGGCTCGGGGTTGAAACTTTTGAAGTGTGAAAAGGGTTGAAAAAAATCTCGGGGTTCGATCCGGTTCCAACCCCGAGATTTTGGATAGTGTGAAAAGGCCTTCTGTAGTCCAGACAGTTAACAACTTAGCAAGTTGCCATGAAAATCTTGTTTTTAACTAGAAAGCTATTGGCAAAAGCATAGATTTGTATACACAGTAATGGCAGCATGGATGGTGTTGGCACAGTTTGTAAACTTAAAATGGCAGTAGCCTGTAGGCCTATATTGTACTTTTGTCAGTGATTGGCTTTGGTGATACCATGGAGCTGGGGTGATGCTTACTTGCATCAGACAAATTTTGGTACAGACCCAGTCACTGTCACTCACTGAATGAATGAAATAACTTTAAATAAGCCATGGTAATGATAACAAGAGACCAGCTACAATCACAAACACACACAAATGTATGTATGCTTCTAGCTGGCATTCTTTTGATAGTGGTCAGTTTTCTTTCTTGTCTTTGATTGATTTTGTGGTTTTTATGATGATATGGTGCCAGAATCTCTTTTTGTTGTCAGAGGATTTCCAGTATCTGGTTGCTGACCAGCATTCTTGACATCTACATTGCCTCAGGTCCAGAGATTAAAGCACTCCTTGTTTACATAAGGGAGTAGCAAGGGAGCCTAGGCCATTTATTTTCAAGTGCATGGGATTGAAAGTCATTTATTCCCAGAGATGATATTTGTTTCTTCATAAGCCCTGCCCTTGCCTGTGGTAAGAGATACATTGCTGCTGACTTGGGGGCAGGAGGGTAGCCTTAAATTCAAGCAGCAAGATTGTGAGGGGAAGGTCTTTTGCTCATTTGATCTGGACATTTGCTGTAGGGCACTGTGTCCTCCAGAGTGTTGGAAGCTTGAAGCAGAGGCTAACTTCCTTTGTTTTAGTGGGGTCCGGTGGATGGGTGGATCCCTGTGCTGATGATGACGTGTTGGAGTGCTGGTGTGTGATCTGAATCAACTTGACAGGAAGTGTATCTTGTGGGGATAGTGTACACAGCATGTAGGCGGCTGTGGTGCATTACTGTGGTCGGACGTGCCAAACCATGGAGGTAGGGAAAGATTCTGATATCGGACTGGACTCATAATATCCTATTCTGTATCCCATAGGTATTTAGTTGGTGCAGTACTTGTACCTTTCTAAACGCATTCATTCGTTTTGCTGCATCATCCATCTGATAAAGTAGGAATTCCAAATTCCATTCTCCAGGACTCGATACCAACAGCGCCGGGACAAAGCTGTATCCTAAAGAAAATCTCCAAATCCGATTGTTGTCACTCTGGAATCCTCTCTCCCACTGTTTATCTCCTGGATTATTTGGGTGGGCTGATGTACTCTCCTTTAGCCGGAGTTTATATTGTTGGGCCTATGGATGATCCAGCTGGGTCTTATCACACCGAAGTTGCTGCCCTGTCCTGGCCTGGGCTGGTTCTTCTTAACATGCTTGACTGCCCAGTACACAAGGAGGAGGCTGTTTAAGGTTTAAGTGATGGGCAGCTCAGTCTGTTGATTGATAAGGAGGGATGAGGATGAGTGGAATAAACCATGGAGCTACTGAGGATAAACTGGAGGTATCAAAAGGAAGTTAGTGGACCACGACACTGTGCTTCCTTCTAAGGGTCTCCTTTGTGGACCTGGTGCATCATTCAGTGATACATCCTGCCTTAGCCAGCCCATCATTGATGTAGCTCGGAGATAGAGAGCCTGTGAGGATAATCTCTGCAGTTTCAATCAGTGTCTCTTAAACCATAGAGCTAGAAACATCACTGGGACACAGATTTCCTCGGTCGGCTTAGATACAAGTCGGAACTGGTGTTTCAAACTATCCAGATATCGCTCTCGGTCTCTCAATCCCCTGGCTTGGACTTCCTTCACCAGGGTGACTGACTGACATCAAGCTTCCCCATTCCTTGTTGTCAGAATCATTTTTGTTTGGTTCGAATACCTGAAAAGTGTGGGGGTGTGAGTCTGTCAGGTCTCGTTTTGATCAAAAAGGGTGTGTGTTGATCCGTGAACGCCATGCCTGCCATACGGTGCCATTCATCTGGGCGGAGGTGAGTGAATACTTTCATACTTTCAACTTCATTCGATGTACAGGTAACTTCTTTTCTTTTTCAGTTTCAAAACTTGAGTGCAGTATGTTTTGTTTGTAAGTACCAAGCCTAAACTTCACAGGGGTACTGGAACAAATCGCCTCCCAAGTTGCTGCCCCTGGTCATTGCCTTGATGTCACAGGTCATTGTCACAGATTTTGGGTCATCTCGTACCCAAGTTAACTCGTACCCAAGTCATTTCGTACCCAAGTTAACTCGTACCCAAGTCAAGTCGTACCCAAGTCAACTCGTACCCAAGTCAAGTCGTACCCAAGTCAACTCGTACCCAAGTCAACTCGTACCCCTATGCAATTGTGAATAAAATCCCGTTCGTGTAGACTGTGACATTTTAGTTATCGTATTTTAATGTCTCTTTTAATCGAAAAAATCACATTAACTTCAAAATTATTATTTATCCGCCTCCAAAAAATTCCTATTTCAAAATCAATTGAACAACACCCCACCCCCGTCCGTATCAAAATTAACAAACTATTAAAACACAGCAAAATTAAAACAAAAAGACAGTAAGCCTAGTTCAAGAGTTGTAGTTTTATATATTCATCTTAATTCAACCTTTACATAGATGTCAATTTAATACAAGTACGTAGTATGACAGCTTCGAAGTCTGTTGGCGGCGGCCGCATGCCTTGTGCAATAATGGGGTACGACTTGACTCGGGTACGACTTGACTTGGGTACGAGTTAACTTGGGTACGAGATGACTTGGGTACGAGTTGACTTGGGTGTCATTTTTGGGGTACGAGTTGACTTGGGTACGAGTTAACTTGGGTACGACTTGACCCATTTCTTTGTCACAGAGGTCACTTTTTATCACACCCTTGGTGCCTCAGGTCCCCACAGATTTTAATGTGACATCTACTAAACTGTACATGTAATTTACAGGGTATATCATGCAAATAATAAACCTACATGTAAGCAGCTCCATGTTGCAAACCATATTACATCTTAAATGTTTTTGCCACTGATTATTGGTACAGTACAAGTAATCAATAAGCTTATATATCATGTAAAATAGATTTCAAACTTTCAAAGGTTTTCATCACTGGGCTTAAGTTTCTTCAAGTTGTGCCCTTTCAGCCATGAAGGGGCATTGCCATGGTAGTATGTTAGGTAGTACCATTGCGTTGCGGCTGGCGCCCATTTGAATATTTTATGCATGTGGACAGTTCATTTTTTTCAAAGAGAGAAAATTGACAACAGGAAATGAGTTCAAGCCCTGTGCAACAGTTTATTAATTATTAACCTGTAAATAACACAGCATTGAATAACATCAGAGCCTGTGTTGCATTGGATTTGTTGACCCCTCGTGGCCCGACTTCACTGTTTGTCTCGGGTCATATACATGAGGAAACACCATCTTTTATCCAGACCCCAGCGGATGTAATCTTTAACCCTGCATGCCCAGAGCAAATTATCTCAACTTGGCGCAGAGACAACAAACTAAAAGACTGTAATGTTTCTCCAAACTGCTCGGGCGGAGCTAATTTTATCAATTCTTTCTCCCTAAATAGTAAAAAATCTAATGTGTAGGGCTTACATAATAATATTCTGCAAGACCTGACAAGACCTGACAAACTGAATCTTCATTTTACATGTTGGTTCAAAGTGTACAGATCCATAGTGTGCTACATGTAGTTAGGCTCCTGCATCCGGTCCCAACCTCCACAAGTCAACTTGGTCCCAGGTCAGCTCTGTCCTTAAATCCATCTTGGTCCCAGGTTACATCTCAAAACAACTCACAGAACTTTTTATCTGAACGTGAAGTGCATCATAGTTCCTGTTATTTTGTCAAGAAGTCAAAAAAGCATTCATTTCATAGTTTTGAAAACTGCATAGTGTAGCATCATCTACAATAACATGATCAATTCCAATGCCATACTTTCAACTCACTTTCGAAAAGGAGTCCAGATGCCCTGGATGGACTTGTCTGTTTTGACGAATTCCTCCTTTTATTGGCTTCTTCTTGCTCAATCAGCTGATTCTGCATCAATTTGTTTTTGCTGAATTGTCTCTTTTTTATTATTTGAGGGGGCGGATGTTAAATACACACCACCTTTGAGTCCCAGTTCTCTCAAACTTTTCGCCCAGCTCAGATATGTCAGATCAAATCAAGGCGGATGCTTGTAAATGAAAGAGCTGGTACTACGCAAGGAACTTCCTCTTGTTCACAGACTTGCAGCCAAGTAGACATGTAGACTGGCAATAAATTGATTGCACCTATGGGGAACCGGGGAGCCTCGCCGGTGATGTCATTGGTCACAGGGACATTACGTGAGACCCTTTGCTGAAAAAAGTACGGTTTAAAAAAACCCTCGCATGATCGATAACAGGTTCTGAATTGAAATCGTCGCCCGGATACTCCATCTGCTGTTGACACAAATACGTCTTTTTTTCTTCTCTCTAGTTTTTTCTTTCCTCTTACATCCTTGTCCTGTACTCTTGATGAATGGTCGACATTTTTATGACGCCGGCTTTCGTCTGAACTCTGAAGTCCCTTCATAATTGAAATTTAGGCCCAACAGGTCTATAAAATTGTAAATATTCAGTCAGCTTAGCTCAGCTGTCTGCATTTTTTATGCCCTGATGAATTAAAAAAGAAAGAAGAGGAGGAAGAAAAAGAACCGAAAATTGCAGATTGAGAAGTCTGTTAATTTTATGGCATTATACTGTACGCATCTAGAGGAATGTTATTTGGTGTTTTATTCTTCTAAGGATGTATAATTATCTGGAACAATGGATTGCCACTGGTGACATTTTGTTCTATAAGGGATCGTCATGGTCTAGATTGGCTTCTTGAGGTGGGGGCGATGGGGTGGGGAGCAAAATACATTGAGAAAATCTGTGGAAACATTTCACATGTGGTTCATGAAAATATGATTCAAATGTTGGGAAACTTGAACCATGGAATGGATTGGTTTTGCAAATCCAGAAATTTGACGGAAAATTATGAAGAAAGTCCCTATAGCTTGTGGCATTTTGGTGTACATGTACTGTACACGTAGGCCTACACACATCAATCGGGTCGCTACCATTTCATGCCTTAATTGAATGACATGGCAATTTTGCTGACCAACAGGGAAATTTCAATTCCACTTGACCTGTGTCCATTTGAAGGAGCCCTTTCACTGGCTCAGTGGAATGACCTACAAGTCATGGTTCACTTGAGCAAAGTTTGCGACCTAGGCCTACATCAGGAGCTGAAGAAGTGGGACCATTGTTTGAACTTAAGATTCTGTCCAGAGGATTTATGGGCATGCAGTGCAGTCTTATTACTCTTATAGGCAGATTTTAGGTTCAGACATGGTGTGAGCCTAGGTCCCCCCTGAATTTCTTCATGATAGGCCCTTCAACTCTGGGCTAGACTCTGGTCGAACAGCCAGAGTAGTGGTTGGATTTGAGGCTTTTCTCCTGTCACTGACTGAAACACTTGTGTCTCTCCCTCACTGAATCCCTGGATGACCCAGGTTGTGTTTGTAAACAGGAGTGGAAGTAGTGGAAGGAGGGGAGAAGAGCTCATGGAGTGTATCATGCTATGCACTCCTGATACAGGGAAATGTATGTACACGTACACATGGGTCATTTTTACATCATTTTTGTGTCAAAATTGGTTGTCAGTGTTCCCTAGTGACAGAGGTTAGAAGCCCCACCCACCTTACATGTCTTTGGGCCAAGATATGAGATGGTACTGTATCTGTGTACATTTCGTGAGACAGGTGTAACAAATCTTGCCCTGACCTGATGGAATGACCCACATGTACTGTATACATTATACATGTTTAGAAAGACAACCATCACAAATTCTGCCCATACCTACATGACTCCTGAACAGTATACCTGCATACTGTCTACTGTGTTTTCTTTCTCAGTCAGCATTTAAAATTAATACGTGTACATGTCACAGTGACACAGAAAGTGGACAGGGTTATGGCTACATGTATGTGGACTTTGGTTCAAGGTGATACTTCATAATTAAATGCCACAGTGTCGAACAATGGAAAATGCAAATTACTTGTCATGGTGTATGGGTTCATTTTTATTACATTGCAAGCGAGTCCCTGCGATAAAATTAACGTCGTGAGCCCATGACGAAATTTAGCAATTAGCAACCTGATCATGACATCAGTGGAGCTAGTTTGTGCGGCAAAGCAATCATATGTCACTATATTATACTATAGCACCTTTTTTGGAATATATTTACATAAATTAATAACAATTTTGAGCAGCAAGATTATAATTCCACTAAGGGGATGATGTTGCAACGTTGACCTGGTGCATATAGGCCTACATGTATTAATACCAAATTGTATAAAGAATATGTGAATTATTTATAACAGAATTATAATTTGGGGCTCTGTGCGACTTACACTGAATATATGACAGCTGCCAACTATTGCAAAAGCAAAATGAACTAATTTTAGAGATGTGTATATATACAGTACGTGTAATTATATTTTTATTTCTGTTTTTGTTTATTTTCCTTTTTAGTGTAATTACTGAATCGGTACATTTTAAAAATAAAAACGAAATATTTTCCTTATTATTACCTGAATCGAATTTCTCCAAAATGAAATGAATTGAAGAGTTCCAGACTTTGGTGATGTACATGTACATACATGTATGCATAAATAGGCTTGGATAGATTTGGGATCTACAGTAGTTAAATACATGCATGCACATTTTATGGTTGTGTAGTTCACAGATCCACAGTGTACAAGTACTGTACAGGTACAGTTCAAAACACCATGGATCCAGTTCATGGCTTGTGGATGTTTTGGGAAAGTATTTATTGATACTGTACACAAAGTGTTTTCACAATTCATGGAATGCCTCTTTGTTGTGCAGTATGTACTTTCATCTCGAATGTAGCCAGCCAACCGTGCGTACTACTACCCACCATATTTTTTGTCATTTTCTCGGTAGAATGGCTACCCATATCATTTGTGAATTACCACGTCTGCGCTTTTAATACCAGATGGCCTAATAAGCACAGCGGTGTGGAACTTGCATCGGTCTGGTCGTCTAATTTACATGTTTGTCAGGATACAGCGAATTATGATGATTTTGTCTAACTCTAAGCCTACATTGTACCGCTCGTGTCTGTTTCTTCAATCTTGTGAAAAGACAGTGGGGCTACTGAAGTGCTGTAGAGCTACACGCTGCACCGTACTGGGTCACACTGAAACAGTATCACACATTGTGTGTTTTGTTCGGGGGACCCAACTTGTGCTGGCAATTACTACTGTGCTTGAGTTGTACGCATGATTGACTTTTATATCTACCTCGTCATTGGTTTGGCGGCTGGTACAAGAATCCACTTGCCTTGAACCTGGGGGAGAATGATGGTTTTTTTATGGTGTGTTGGTCATTGGTCTTCACTGATCTGGACATAATTGGGCTAGGTCAGTAACTCTAGTACTACCAGCAGCTTTGGTCAGTCAGAACTGGTCTTGAAACACTGCTGCAAGTCACACGCGCTGTCTGAGTCATACATGTACATGTAAATGGATGTTGATTGTCAAATGCTAGGATATATACCGGTAACTCCATCAGCCGTCATAATATGAGGTAAAAGCTGTAATACTTTCTTGATTATCTCTGATTGTCGCATGTTTCCTCTCAACTAATTTATTCAGTATTTGTAGGATTTCGATTGTTTTGGGGCATGTTGCATGTTGGCCCAACTTTTGCTGGAGTTTGATATAAAGTGCCGTAGGGATACCATTAACATTGGACTGCCAGCCTACTCTTTTTGTAATAAGGGGTACATTGCGTTAGATTCTGGCAGATTCTGAAATGCTCAATATTGTGACTTAAATTGGTATCTAAAGTAGACATAAAATTGAGTTGCCGTACAGTGTACTGTAGTTACTGTATTGTAAATGTGCGGTATAGGCCATGTATGTCTACAGAATTGCTCTGATACTTTTACATTGGTTTGAATGAAATGTTAAAATTCCTTCCTCGTGGTAATGTATGTTTAAAATACATAGAGAGAGATCCCCTTTGATTGCTTTGTGTACTGTACACTACAGATGTATGTACACGCACATGTATGTATACCTTATTCAGTGAAACTGGATTCATAATAGTGACCGAATCCATTGTCTTCATACACAATGTGTATGTATACCGGTACTGTAATTTTAGTTTGCCTTTCATGTGTCAATTTCACTTTCACCGCAGGAAGTTGCCATTTTGATCAGCAAACAGGAACTGGTTATTGGTGAACATGTCCTTGTTGAGTTCATTGATAACCAGACCATTGGTCTGTGCTGCACACACTATGGCTGTATAGTACAGCATGCCTCAAGAGGTCAAAATGTCTGCGGGAATCTGTACCAGTGTAAAAAGCTTGAGCAAATATTGGTATTGTTGATAAAACAAACAATCGGAGAGAAAACTCTGTTGAATTTCAGCGGGTCAATGAAATAGAAGATGTTTTATTTCTGAGGGTCATGGAGAATGCGTTTGTGTATACATGTTCTGGATTTGTTATCGTTTGTACTTTTTCCGGTGATCACGTTCCAGGCTTGTGAAAATTGTTTTGGTTATAAATGGTAACAGGTTTTTCTTCTTTTCTATTTTCCTTATCTCAAAATGCCCAGGCCCAACTCTACGATTATCATTGAGATTTCCAGTACTGCGACAAATAACAACGTCTCTGAGAAACAGAAAGACAACACCATGGGGGACAAGATCCCCGAGTTCCAGGAGCCCATCACCTCCTTGACCTTCGAGTGCCACACCCACTGGCAGGACTCCTTCCTGGTCCTGCGCGACCTGTATGAACGTCGGGTCCTGTGCGACGTAACGCTGGAGGTCGGCCAGACACGTCTGCAGTGCCACCGTTTGGTCCTGGCCTGCTGCAGCCCGTACTTCCGAGCCATGCTGACCTCCCCGATGCGTGAGAGCCGGGAGGACACCATCCTCATCCACGACATCGACGAGGCGTCCATGGAATCCCTGGTCGCCTTCATGTACACCTCCAAAGTCTTCCTGACGGTGGACAACGTCCAGAAGCTCCTTCGTGCCTCCTCCCTACTACAGATTGAGATCGTTGCCAAAGCCTGTTGCGATTTCATGGCCTCCCACCTCCATCCCACAAACTGTCTGGGCATCCGGAGCTTCGCGGAGCGCCACGGTCGCACGGAGCTCTTACAGACTGCGGACGTTTACACCCACGACCACTTTGTGGAGGTCGTGACCAGCGAGGAGTTCACCGGCATCACGGCCTCCCACCTCTTCGACATCATCTCCTCGTCGGACATTAGAATCGAGAATGAGTCTCAAGTGTACAATGCCGTCATGAAGTGGGTCCGGCATGACCTGGCCGACAGAGTCAAGGAGCTGTCCCAGCTGATATCCGCAGTAAGTAATCTTTGTTGAAAGAGGCTAGGCAAGATGACATATGGTACCAGACCCATAATCTGGACAATGTATGGACTCCGACCATGTTTGTCCAAGCTTATTATTGTGCCCATTAGCAATCCAGTATAAAGTGCAAATCCATAATTAAAACAGATGGCAAGATGAGTTCCAAAAAATTCGCACCACACAATAAAAGTGAAGAAATTATTAATCCCAGATTGCACATCAAGGACAAAATAAGTGATTAAGTCTCTTTTGCCTCAACCATGAATCTCAAGCAATCACAACCTCAATCAAAGTAATTGGCCACAAGGAGTTTAATCACCATGCCGGAAACTTGTCTTTAATGTATCCCACATTGAATCATTTGCACCATCAGCCTCTTGTGTTGTTGTTTTTTCGCACTCTCCATCAAGAGAGCGGTACCAGGGCTGTGCTGCCTGCTCTGCTAGACTCATCAGTCTAGTGATCATGTCTGGGTCTGAAATGTTTTATTGGATTATTGAGTGATGATTGTTTGCACATTTTCAAGAGTGAGAAATCAAGATAGTCCCACGATGCTACTGAATGCTCTTTATTTATAGTCACTAAAAAGGACAAGTGTGTGGACTTAATTGCATGGAAACACCTTTTTGTCATTTAAAAATATTCTTTAAAACATTTTTGGGTTACTTTGTGGCAGTGATTTGATGCATATGTTTTACGTTTATTTTGATTGTATGCACTTATGCAGAATTGTGTTGATTAGCATTTGGCTTCAATACTGTTTTTGTTTTTGTTTTTGTTTTTTTTGGTATAGAAGCAATTCAGCCATGGAGGAATAAGTTGAACCATATATTCTTTTGAGTCCGAACTAATCATAATGTGGAGTTCATTACTTCAAACTACTCAATGTTACTTAGTTCAGGTGTGTATGATAACATAGCACTTTCAGTTTCACAGAATCATGTTGGAGGAAAAATTAAAGTCGGTAAATGAAAGCCATGCATGTTGGGGATTCATTATGTTGCAGACATACTGTATTATATGTCTCAAGGTTACCTACCGTAGAGACCAGAATATGGTCTGATAATTTCGTTAAATTGAGTTTGAGGCAATGTTGAACAAGTCACGTGGTCAGATTATGTACGGCTCGCTAGATTTTCCTGGTAAAATGCGATGCCGTCTGTTCAATTATGTACAGCCTTTGTGATGCGGTCAGAAAGGTCTGTGTTTCAGCAGTGTGACTGGGCCAGATTAACTGTGTATTTATAATTTCCTTTCTCAGTAGGAGTATTTAACCAGAAGAGGATGTGGCTTTTTTTGTTCTCCTTTGGTTGCCCTGTTGTGCTGTTCTAGTTTTCCTCTCTCAATCTTTATTTGGACAGCGTCCCAGCAGGACGCAGTGGGGTTCAACTGGCGGGCTTATCATTGTGGATGTTCCATGCAAAGGGCTGGCTAGTTGGCAGACTCTTTGGCAGAGTCTGTGCCAGCACTTGGTAGATTTCTAGTATCTGGTCTTGTTTTATTGGTACATGATGTACATGTAGGTTGCTTGTGAATGATACACAAGCAATATGTGCATATTACCTTGCCCTTGCCGAAAAGTAACTTCACCCACATGTTTGGGTTGGTTCAATAATGTCCTGTAATTCCTTTGGGAGGGGGAGTCCCCTTCCCCCATAAATTTCCATCTTACATTATTTATTATCCTCTCCCCTGCCATGCGAACATACTTGTAGACAGAATCCATTGGCAGGAGTAAGTTACTAGTCACAGGTGTAGAAACACATTTTCTTAGACTACCGGTCGTTATCAAATTTCATACAATGAAGAAATCCATGTGGGAATGCCATGTACACGTTACGGACATTTGTTTCAAACATATGTAAGATTACACGTACACGTGTAAGTTAACACGTACGCACATTCTATCCATCTAAGGAATTCTGTTTTTTAAAAGAAGAAAGTTTAACGCTAAATCTCTGCACCCATCGCAAAGGACAAGAGCTGGTTACCACACATTACCATAGTCTCCATGAGGATCTGGATAATAAACCATGCATTACCACACAAACCACACTGTGGTGTATTGTGGTATTCAGGATACCACTTTTTCCATAGGATAAGCCATGTGTGGTACACTGTGGTATGCAGGCGGGTCCTCCTGTAGGGCTTTCCCAAGCATTACCCAAGAATGTTTTTAAAAGCAAGATGCCGATCAAAACGAAATGTTGGCAGAACAACTACCAAAATTCAGATTTCTGTGCAGGCAATTTTAATATACCCCGGTACATGTATTTTCACATGCTGCTGGGACTGAACATTATTTTAATACACTGTACATATCATACATACATGTACATAACAGGGTCATGAATAAGTGCCTTACATTAAGTGACTCATTAAGTAGTACAATACATTAAATGGTCCGCCTAACTTGTTTAAGTGTACATGTTCTGCCCTTTCTGTGTTCATTAAATACATTCTCGACTTGGCTGATTTTTGTAAGTTAGCAAAAGTACAGTGCACTCATGCAATACAATCTTTGCAATAATCATACCAGATCAAGATCAGACAGATCAGTGGATTAATTTTACTGCACATTGTTGACGAACCTCAATAGCCATAAAATGTGTACTTTGCAACATTTCAACTTCATATTTTCAACAAAGCTTAGGATACCAAATTCAGACGATAGAAGAAAAAAAAGGTCTGCAATGTACACTATTGATGTGCATGACGGCATAACTTGCTCAGTCAGTCTGTGGAGGTAGCTCGGGGGCTTGTTAAATGCCCCGTATATTGAATTTATGTGATAATGTGATAATGAATAAGGTGAAGTACGGGTCAGGTCGTCTGGCAGCGTGGTCGTGGTTTGACTTTCCTCAACTCATTTTTGGTGCTTCAAGGTTGCTTTCACAGTATACAGGCACACATTACACCTTTATTCAACCTACATCTACTTCACAATTTCACATTGTTGTCTCTATGCAGGATTCTGTGCTTCAGCCTTTTACCTGGGGTATGAGCTCTGAATTTCAGCACTAGCCAAGAAATTGAGAAATCCTCATTAGAAACAGACACAAAAGTACACAGACCTCATAACAGACAATTCTTCTTTTTTTCTTCCATAAGATTCTCTTTATGTCCAAAAGGACTGAATCTGCCCAGGTTGGGCCTGTCAAATTCTCTAGAATTGTCGTTAGGTCTTGACAATTCAATAATTTTTTATATTTCATGTGGGAGAAGTCTAGAACCCACACAAATTGCTGTTGGATTTGGCTGTGTATCAGGGAATGTGGTTTTAATACTGCTTGCGTTCATTGATATTTTGTGTTGAATACGTGTACATGAGGGCGTTTGAAGGGTGTGTACTTTATGGCAGCCATGGAGGCAACTGTTGCCTTGTTGCCCCTGCTTATTTCTAGGATGCCCTCGCTTTAAATTGCAGTGGTGCCCTTTGTTAATGCCGTATTGCCCCTGCTTATTGCTGTGATGCCCTAAGCCGTTGCCTTAGTGCCACAAGTTATTGCCTCTAATTAATAGTATCCACTCATTGCCTTGGTATCCCTGGTTATTGCTGTGATGCCCATGGTCGAACCATACTATGTGCCCCAGGTCACTCACTGCCTTGTTTTCCCAAGTCATTACCTCCAGGCCCTTAGTCATGTAGGTATTGACCTGGGCTGGTGCCCTATGAAGTTTTGTAGCACTTTGACATGTATGTATGATGTATAGTACATGTACTCTACACTTGTAAGTGTCTAAATAATACCTGTACAGCGAAAAACAATTGCCCTGTTGCTTTGAGAAGTTCCTGATTAGTATATTATATACTAAATTTCTCCATCTTTCAGGTCCGTCTTCCCATGGTGCCCCCAGGATTCCTGATGGAAGTGGTGGAGTCCGAAGAGCTGATCAAGAAGTGCCACGGCTGCCGTGATCTGGTAGATGAGGCCAAGAACTATCATCTCTCAATCAACAAAGTCGTCCCCCAGAGCCCAAAGAAGATCCTGCAGTCGGAGCGTAGCCAGCCCAGAAAGAGCACTGCAGGTATGTACTGTACTGCATGGTTGCTGATTGACTATAGAGGGCAGCAGACTCACAATCTTGAAATACAAGATCCTTAGCCCTATGGTATTTGTGGCGTGTGACTTACTCTGTGAACAAAGACACTTGGCTGGCCCATGGCTGGCCCATCATAGGGTTAGTTTGTTTTGGCCCAAGACCCAAGAATCAAGATTTTAATATTACATTCCTTTTCAATATCAACTGTAACCCTCTGCACCTACCACACAAGACAATTTTAAGCTGTTAAACACACATTACCACAGTCTCCAATGGGGGACTGGATCATAAACCACACATTATAACCACACAAACTACACTGTGGTGTATTATGGTATTCAGGATGCCACACACTGTACATACCACAGGAAAAACCATAGATCTGTGGTATGGAGGTGGGTTAGGGTTAGTACACATTTTGCTCTTCAGCACATTGTGATTGTTTTGTCAGTCCGTTTCTGTTGGATTGTGGGAAGTTAGTCCTATTGTCAGCTCGTTGGTTTTTCACTTTGGTTTTATATTGATCAATTGTTGGTCAGTTGGTTTGTTCGTCCGTTGCTTTGGATGGCTGTCTGTGTTTCCATTTATCGCTCACGGTATTAAAACAGATTCCTGGAGAGGAGTGTGGTGTAGTTCGTGCTTGGGATTTTGATTTTGCAGTATTTTTTCTAAGGAAGCAGCACTTCAAACACCCAAACCTTAAGAGGTCAATTGGGATTAGTAACAAAAAATTATAAAATATCAAGCACGTGTGCATGCAAGTGCATCGAGGCCTGTGTATTGTTAGGTCACTCGTGTATGAACACGTGCGTATTGTGTTGTCCCAGACAACAGAATTCCGTTGATGGGTTCAGTGGGTGCAAAAAAATGGACGCAGCTGAAATGGTCACTCCAGTCTAGGGACAGAAATGCCACTATTAAGGCTAGGGGGCCTTCATTAAACCATTATCAACATCAAGAGTTCCTCTCAAAAAAATCTGCTATATGTATTTAGCTCGGCATATAACCCCCCATTTACTTCAAGGTCCCCTCTTTTCCATCAACCGTTAAGGACGTTCTTAATAAATGTTTTATTGCCTGTTTGTACAACGTGCTTACATGTTAATTGGATTTTCAGAGTCATTCAAGTCCTTGAAGATAAATTATTGCCCAAAATTGCGTGTTGGGAAGTAATAAAATGGGGCAGTGTTTGTTCCTGCTCTGTTTATGGGTTAAAAATGACTAAATAGTAAATCTGGACATTAGAGTACAGTGTCCCTGGTATTAAAAAATAACCTTGTTGAAAAAATCCTTGATGTACTGTACGTGCACGGTAACATAGAAATGTATACAAATGGGCCCTTTTTAGACTTTGCAAGTGAAAATTGCCTGGACTATGGCTACTATTAATACTTTTCATTGCTAATAATGGTCCAGTTTCACACCCAGGAAGCTTCCCAGCAATTACAGAACTGTTAGTACTTCCAGATTGAGTTCAAAGGTTTTGCATGTCTGGTCATTCTGAGTTAGTGCAGAAAATGCAGCTTGGTATTAAATCATGATACACGAACCAACGCAAGATAGCAGAGAGACACTAACCATCCAAAACTAAACCTGCTCTAAACCTGATCTTAACATGGGCAAATTGCCAAATTCACATAATTTCCACCTTTACCCACGCTCTAAGTTGTGGCATTACAGCTTTGAAAAGGAATACAAACTTTTGTGTTTATTGATACATGTATTAACCATATTAAGTACTGTGATGTGGCCACTTTTAGTAAAATATGAATATTGTATTATTCATTCATATTTTCTCTTATTCCTTAGCATCACTGAACATCCTGATTCATGTTTATTCAGTAGTGGGTCGGTAGCCATTGGTCAGCTTATGTCTCCTGTATGAATAAACATGAGCTCATTCATGTTTATTCATTCAAGATATTTTAAATACATGTAATATTCTGCTGCAAACTGCCCATCAACCAAAATAATGACCTGAAATATATAAAAGTCTTGAGTTAGGAGGGCCTGACATTTCGATCTCATCTTTTTCAAAAGCTAAAGATAGTTTACAAATGGAGAGACAAAAAGATCCTTGAGTTACTGTACAGCTACACACACACGCACACACACATATAATGCACATATTTTTATTAGTCTTAATATACTCAAGACTTGATTGTATTTAGAACACGTTCTGTTTTCAACCTTCATGTTATGCGAATTACACAATGCAGAACGATTATATCATTCATTCCTGACTCCTCTGAAAAGAAATGCAATTACCAACACAAAGGATTAGCCTCTCTGAAAAGATTGAGTAAGTTTGTTGGAGGGTTGTACAAATACAAAGAAAGGTAGAAGCTGAACACACTGGAATCACTGGGTCCTGAAGGGGGAAACGGCCCGGGTCACCTGAAGTTCATGGAAGCTTAGCAACCCGGGTGATTTGGTCGGTTGCAGTCTGGTCCGTGCCTGGGCCGGCCATCAATCAATCTTTGCTCTCTAGTTCCGGTTCAGATGAACATTGGAATTCTTTCAAACAGTTCTCTCCAGCCAGCCTGCAAACTGGGAATGGGAGGGTGTGGACAGGCAGCTCAGGCAGTTTGGCAAGGAACCAAGACTCAAGACTTTTAGTTTATTGCAAGAGCCACGGGGAAACGTTCCCAGAAGTATTGTTGGTATAAAGAGTCTTGCTCAAGGACACTTAGCGACCTGGGGCCAATTTCACGGCGCTGCTTAGCACAAAAATTTGCTAAGCATGACATTTCAGTCCTAATAAAAACAGGGATAACAACCAAATATCCATGTGTTGTGTATCGGTTGTGATTGTTCTTTGGTTATTGTTTGCTGACCATGAATATGAAATGGAATTTTTAACTGTGGTTTGTTTTATTAGGTAAGACATTTTTGTGCTAAGCAAATTTTTGTGCTTAGCAGCGCCGTGAAATTGGCCCCTGTTCCTGAGGCTGGGTCTAACCCCTCCCTTACCCTTCATTATGACTTGGCAGTAAAGTACAGTCCAGGATTGGGATTGCAGAGATTGTGCTTCCACATTCTGTGCACATTCACCTGAGAGTTAAATTCGCGGCAGACTTGTTTTCAGGCTTCGGGCATCCAGAACAGTGCTGCCTCACTAGTATTACCTGCGTAATAAGTTCGAAATTTTACCCACAAGCAATATTGTGCCTGAACGAACACTTGTCATACATACATAAAAATTACATACATAACTACCGGTACATCACGCACACAACACATGAACACCCACCCTCAACACAGTCACCCCTAGCCCTCCACACATGCCAGTCATCGTTGCCCCCTGATTGGCCTCTGGCTGAGGTCATTGAACTGCTGCGTCTCAAGCGAAGGCCCTCTCAGGGGCTAGCGTGTTTGAGACCCTTCCGACATGTTACAGGGCCACTTGAAAGGTTAAACTCCAAATTCTACTGACGGGCCAAGAACAACACTGGGCATTTTTGAGACATTCCTACTCCTAGCTCTTTGTGCAAACTTGATCCATGTCCAAACATTCTCACAAATTTCTTATAATACATAGGCACATGAAAGAAAGTACATGACAGAATTTTGGTTTGGCGAGATCAACATAGCCAAAGTTTTTGGTCAGATTTTTTAGAGTAAAAGTAGGCCGCCCTGTATAATTGGATTACACTGTGTTAATGGATTAATAATGAACATTGACCTTAACATGTTAAATTGCCGGAAAGAAAAAGACTGTCCAGACACATGACACTGGCTATGTGTGTCCAGCGAGCTACCCTTTGGACATCCAGACACCCCATAGGGTACTGACCTCTTGCAACTGGCTAAGAAAATGTTTGGACCGCGACCATTCCCCAGATGTCATTCGGCCTTTAATTTAAAGGACATTGACTTTTTCCTCCACAGATAGAAGTCAGACATTGTCGAACAATGTTCAATTTTTAAACATACCAATTTCTGGTTGTGGATTCAAACAGATTCAGCTTCGGGTAATTGAATGGAGTGAAAGTAAATTGGGAATATATTTGAATCAAAATCATGGACAAATTGAATGTTTTAAAATTTGCCTCTTTTTTCCCCCTCTCAACAAAAATGCTAATAGTACCATTCACCGCAGGTGACTCTTTGTAGTAACAAGTAACAATGCTTTGAACAATGCTATAAAAATGCTATAAAAACCAACATCTTAATTTTTGTGAGTTCTCACCCAGTTTCTGTACAATGTCAAAGTGTAAATTGATTTGGACACGCGTGTCACTGGAAGTGCTGTAAATTTCTCCGATGTGATCTGTATTAAATTGAAAACCTGAAGTCAACCTGTTAGACTTTTCGCTTTCCTAGAAAAACGTGTTACTCCTGCGCTGGTTCTTTGTTGACACAACCTGACAGAGTGACCCGTTGACCGAATGCGGGCAGAGGGAGGTGGAGGTGGTGTCTACAGCATCCATGGGATGTCCAGGGCTAAATTTATCCCACACCCTAGGGTGGTAGAATCATAAACAGATGCAAACCACCAGGGCTCTAGGTTTATTTTAGCCAGTCTCTTCAACCCCCCAAGGTGAGGTGGTCCAGCATGGTGAGGGATTGAAGATTTGGGATTCTTTGAAGAAGGAATGGGCATTGACTTCCAACTTGCCAACGGATGGACCGTTGATTGCTGGGTATTATTAACATTTTATTGGGGGGTACAACAACCTCAACATTTCATGGCTTTTCACGCTTTCCTAAATCCAGTTTTGGAACCGGTCTGAACACCAAGATTTGATTTCACAGCCTGTGTTGGACTGCGGAACCAGATCGGTTCCAAACTGCATTTTTTGACATGATCTGTGTCGTATGAACCGGTTAACCAAAAGTGTAGTGTGAACATTGTGTCACTCCCATCTGGTTCAAAAACTTGCCAGGCTTGACCGGGGCAGATCAAGGTCTCAAGGAGTGTCATTCATGTTATTAGGAGTACAAATTCTTTTCAGAGGTGGACACCAAAAGCAAAGGAGAGTGTCAAAGGTGAAAAGTGACTAGAAATCACTTGTTGTTTTCTTGAACACATTGGAATGCTGTTTGGTTGTTGTAGATATGCGTGTAGTCCGTAAAAAGTTCATGCACTCATTCACAGTGTATTAAGGGGCTGCACGTTTTGGAGTAATTGTAGGTAAACATTCTGTGATGAGTGAAGCATGTTTGGGGCGTGTACGGCCAAACATTGCTTGGAGTCCTGCCAACGTTTGTTGAGTCCTGCCAACGTGATGTAGGAGTCAAGCAGATGGCAGCATCATCAAAGTATTACAGGACAGCTCAATGCAATAAAAACGAACCGCTCAGTGCGTGTGATGAATGTTTACATGAACTCATGTTACCGGTCAAAGCCGGGCACCAGTACCCCCACCCTTCTCCTCTACTGGGGTTAAAATGTGACTTTGACTTCATTCAGTTCTTGAGAGTTCAGTGTTTATTTACTCTTTTTTTTTCTTTTATTCAAATATCTCTTAGCACATTTCTTTGGTTGGTATGTAGGAGGCAATCCAGTGCCAGTGCCCAGTGGCCTTTGTCATAAATTTCTGGTTTATTGTCTTTACCCCCTCGCATGCACAATGCTTGCTGATGAATTCCATTTAATATCATTCCCTTGATCAGATGTCGTGATGTGACAAAGGAAGGATTGTTGTATTTTTCATGACAAGACAAAGGAAATGGGAACAAAACAAAACCTGTGCACCTTTTAGAAAGTGATGCTTGAAGTGTTGATGCTATTCTTTTACTGCTCTAACATCAACTTTTTTTCTGGGGAGCTTTTGAAGGCACCACCTACTCCAAGCAAGGTGCAATGATGGTCATGGACTCTTTGCATCTATTTTGAGATGGGAAATGTAAACTGAGTGTTGGCTGAATTGGTGAAGACTATAGTGTCGCCCAAATTTCTTCAGAATCGATTAAGAAATGCTATTTCAACAAGACCACCCCTCTGTGCTCATGCAAACCATGCTAAATTCATGATACCCAAATCTTCTCCCATTTCTCCATCTTTCACCACTGAACAAGGACTATAGGCAGCCAAGTAAGTTGCCATGCCAAAATAATGAGGCTACAACTTTAGGTATGGTTTGTTCTACATGTATGTGCAGGTGGTTTCTGTTGTGTAAACCCCCTACAAAGACCCAGTACCCAATACCTCGGGCATTCATCAGCGGAATGCTATTGTTTCTGGTTAATTAATGCTCTTGGGGATATTTTTTAATATTTTGGCAACAACAGTATTTGTGGAAATTGTAAAAACAAATTATATTCATCGTGGAAATGAACAAAAGCAAATAATAAATTCAATGAAATGCCATGAAATGAAAACCTCAGTTCTATATTTAAACTTTTTTTTTCTTTGAAAAATGATTCTGACTTTGTCACTTCAATCATACCTAATTCATTCTTTTCCACCTAAAATAGCTCTCGACCTCCCTAAGAGTATCTAAATTTATCATTTTTAGGCCAGGAATCTTGAGCGTAGTGGGAGTTGAGTTCCCTGTAAGCTGACAAGCTCAAAGTCTCCGTCTAATTCTATAGTATACACTGTATAGGAGGTGAATTGACATTGATGCCTGTCAGCACACTCGGTAGGCCTATAGGTTTGGTCTGAAGCACACATACTCAAAGCACTGATCCCAGCTTTAGACTGCCTGTGGGCATTACAGCTCACACTTCACAACAGGAAAAGTTTGTCTACATCGGAGTAGACTGACCTTCCTGGGAATTTTCTCCTCAATTCAAACCACAAACTTTTGTTGACATGTATTGGTGTTCAAGAGTTCAGAAACCAGGTTTTTGTTGCAGCTTTTACTAGTTGTTCTGATATTGAACTTAACTAATTTTTAACAAACCAAGAAAAATATAAAATATAATTTTAAATACTGTGAGTACAAGTAGGCCTACATGTAATAACTTCTGCAAACTGCTCATCAGCCAAAATAATGACCTGAAATGTATCAAATTCCTGATGGAGTTACTGTTAGGAGGGCCTGATGTTTCGATCCGAGCAGGATCTTTATCAAAGGCTTTTTGAGTTAGGAGGGTCTATTTTTCGATCCTAGTACGATCTGAATCGAAGGCTGAGTGAAAATACTGTGCACAAAATAAATTGGTGATTCTGAGAATATTGAAAACATACATGTATCTGAGCATTGCCCAATGCCCATTATTTCTCCATTATTAAACAAATTGGTTTTTTTTTAATTTAATTTTTGGGGTAGTATACTTTTTGACCCTCTTGACCTCATGTTCAGGCTTCACCAATATTCATCTTACAGGGTCAACCTTCTGAAAAAATGATACCCCTCAGCACGGCATGAAAATCAAATTAACTCAGGGTTTAAATAGCATTCCGTACAATGTATGCACGTCCACGTACCTGGCAATCCTTTCCAACCCCCAACCTCCAAACCTGCCCCCTAGTAAATACTACCTGCTACATGCATTGTTGTTTGGCCTGGGGTGACAGTTTGTGATTGTTTCAAGACGGATGAATTATACACAAAACCAGTTTGATGGTGTGTGAATCAAATATGGAGGTATTGCACTGTGTACAGAACATAAACACACTATTACAAAATCCAAACAAAGACAAACCTGCTAGATTTATGTACATGTACATACATTTGTATGTGATTTGTCCTCTTGTGAAAATAAATCAAGGGCCGTGTTTATACATCAATTCCAAGCTAGGTAGTTGTTTTTTGGTTTTTCATAAATAAGTATAAAAATGAAGCACTCAGCATTTATGATTTGAAAAAGAAAAGTAAAGGGATGGGCGAGCATTTTCATCAGTGTAACAGTTACTGAAGATTGTACACGTATGAAGCACAGTACTCAATGTACAATATAGTGTTTAATACTGACCTCGGAAATCTGAATTTTATGGGTTTTTCTTTTGACATAACATGTGTTGAGACACGCTATCTTGAATCTAAATTGCTTCAGCAGAGAATATCTGTTTTCTTTGGTAATTCTTTTGTAATGGACAGTGTGCCCTTTTAAAGTAGTGAATGGCATGCAGTGAGCATGTTGAAGACCCACTTGGGAATACATGTAAGTTGCCTCTTGTACCCCTTGTGATTGACGCCATCACACACCCCAGCCATGATTGTCTTTATAGGCTAGGATGACAGTAGACTTGCTTGCAAGTCTTCTGGCTTCGGCTGTTTGTCCTTCTCCTAGCTGGAGATCCTACTATTGTATTGGCTGTGGGTTTTTCTGTCTAAGGTGTTAGAGTGCGAAACTTGGTTTCCAGCCAAGTGTCTCCAGTACTTTATGGCTATTTCTTGATGCAGAACAAAAACAAACAAAATTGTATCTAGAGTGCCAGTACGGTATTCCGGTGGTCGCTGGTTCGAATCCCACTCCAGTCAATTTTTCTGTTTTCAATTTTCAATGACTTCAAATTCATCCAGTCAGTTTCCCTTTATTATCAGAAAACTCCTGCTGAGTACTTCCCTAATTGAGCCCTTTGCACATTTTGGCAGATCAGGGTGTATTGTATGTAAATAGCGCCCTCTTGTGGCTGATATTGTTTTATTGAGCTGTGCAGGTTTTTGGTCTTTCTGCTGTTGATCTTGCACAATTATGACCAAGAGAAAAATTGTTCACTCTCAGTAAACAAATTATCCATATTCTCAGACTTGAAGTCAAGTCTAGAGTAGGCTACCCCAGGACACCTGCCCTGAGGGTCTGGTCAAGTGGCTACTTTGGCCTGTGCAGGTCATTGCATGGTCAGTGGCACACATGGCATGGCATGGCACGGCACATGTCTAGACGTGGCCCTAGCTGGCAAGGACACACACATGCTGATCTCATTAGAAGTCAAAACATCCCTTAATTTCTTAATTAGCTTATGCTGTAAACCTATAGCCCACCTGACCTCAGCTGCAGGTGATGGCCTGGCCCTGATGGTGTTGGTCTTAGGTCTTAGTCCCTGGAGTTCAGCATGGAGGGCCAGGTGAGGGTGGGAGGCAGGGACGTGATGGAGGCAGGACACCCTGGACTATTGGAAATGCTGGTCAGGGCAGGTTTAAGGCCATACTTCTTGAATCATGCATGTCTTTGACTTACAGCATGGCCACTTTTTTGATTGAATGATTGAAGAGCATCCTTCATTAAATGAATGTTTTTGTTGCTGAGCACAGGTCGTGCTGAAATTGGTTATTTTATAATTTGTCGTGGTGGTATCATGGAGTTATGAGAGTCTGATGTTGCAGCCCTAGCTACATCATTTTCTAAAAGTAGGATCTTTCTCAAATACCCTTGAGTCTTGAGAAAGATTCTGCTCAGAGTGAATCAGTCAGGATCTTTCTTGAAAAAAATCCTGCTAGGAATGAAAGAGTCCGGATCTTTCTTGATCGCCCTTGAAAGAGGTCCGGCTAGGATCCAGATGTCAGGCCCTCCTACATGTGTATTCCCAGAGCATCATGTAATTCAGGTTTTTGTTCCTGTGGGTTTATAGCAGTCCTCGAGCTCCCATCTGTTTTTTTTCCACACGCAGAACCATTTTTGTATTCATTTCCCTTTTCGCAGAAAGCTGACTTCACATTCAAACATTCGTTTGTGTTCCTGGAAAAATTTCCCCCAACATTGAGAACATGTTTCGTCTAAAAGCACAGGCCCCCAGTAGAATCATGATGGGAGCTACACCGCCTTGTAGTCTCACGTAGGTCAACCCACTTCCTCATCTTGGTTCAAGGTTTTTGGCACAGAGCCCTTGTTCCCGGTTGCGGTTGGTAGTTGGAGGTTGGTCCGTCCCCACCAGCTCCCTGGGGACTAGAAGGACCCTCTGCAGGAACACCGACAGCGAAATGGATGATTTAAACAGTTACCTTGGAAGTTTACATCAGCGGGTCTTTACCTTGTTAACAAAAAATTGAAGCAATGAAATTGATAGACTAGGAGGCAAGCTCGCAATGATCGTGACGAAACAAAAAAGCTGATTCATCTATTTGAATGGAAAGTTGATTTGTTTGATTGGTTTTCCTTTTTATGAACCATGAGATTAACAAATAATCTGATCAGAAGAATTGAAGTTCTTGCACAAATGTTGTGTGATAGTTAACCCTGACGTGGTAGGCCTCCTTCTTGGCTGCTGTTTCTCCCTCAGCCCACCCAAATGAACCTGTGACCCTTGATTAAACCCCGACATTCTAACAGTCTGCTGCTGATGTCCCAAATACCTCCCATTTGAACTGCTTTAAAGGGAATTGACTCTTTCTTGGTTTAATGGGCAGAAGCAATAGGAGGGTGTTACGTTTGGAGTGGGTTTACTGGGTAGTGGGTACAAGATGTGGGGTGCTGTGGCCTAGTGGTCTGGCGTGTGGAACTCAAGATCTTGTGGTCAATCTACAGATTGTGGGTTCCAATCCAGCCATGGTTAGTGGTGCTTGTGTCCTTGGGCAAGATGCTTTATCACATATTACTTCTCTTCACCCAGGTGTAAATGGGTACCTGTGAGGGTAGAGATGGCTTTGTGGTTTGATTAACCTCTGTGCGCTCAATCCAGCAGCCAGGGCTGTATACTCCCCAGGGAGTTGAGATGGTTTCAGGAATGTAAATTATGGCCCGATGACCAAGTGTAATAATAAATTTGTAATGCATAGTAGAGTATATTAATATAGAAGCTGTGCAATATAAATGTAAATGTCCGATTTTGTTATTATTGTAAGACTTCTACCCTTAATTCATTCAGCGTCAGTAATAAGTCTTCCCAAATTAAGGTACCCTGATATTCAAGCTTCTGCAGGGTAAACTTATAATACAGTACAATAAGCATTATTGTAAATTGTATGCATCAGGCTGCATTTAATAGACTCAATGTGAATTTGAATGGGAAACTTTGGTCCTCCAAACAATTTTTCCACAATGGCCTGGCCTACTTTACTAACTCGGGTCAGCTTAGCATCGATAAGCTTCCCTTGGTATTGTCCTGTTTTGCAGCCAGTTTGGAGTTTGCATGCCATTCAATAGCTTGATGAAAATTGAAAAGAAATTTTGCAAGCCTATTCATTTTATGGTTGCCATGGGTTATGCACAGAGTCAGGAAGTATGTCAGAGTTGTGACCCCGGTAGTAGTAAAACTGATTTGTCACCCCAGTCTGTGTTTTGTTGTATTGTCGTGCGTGTTTATGGGTCTTTCTGCCGAGGGTTTGAGGCAGGATTTCTGACAGACGTAAATGTATTTAAAAACGTCTGCACATTTTGCACATTCATCAATTGGCAATTATTCTTTTTATTGAGAAATGTGAAGTTGTGGCCAATTTTGGGATTTGAGTGTAATACGTCTGGAAATTAAATTGGAAGCATACGTCAATGCTGATTACGAGTCTGGATACAAGATATTAAATGGATGTGCATTTTTCCCGAACTGCTTGCAGTTGATTAGAGTGAAATGGCTGTTACATGTATATATATGTTTTTGAACCTTTGATTCCTCAATAAATGCATGGGGGGGAGACTTACAGTATGATTGGTAAAGATTACAGAACAGTACACACTTCTGTCAGATCCAACATGTAGTTTGCATGAAAATAATTCTTATGTGGAAGTTTGAGGTTACTTTAACCCTAACCCTCTACACTTGGCACACAAGACAATCTGAGCTGCTTACCACACATTACCACAGTATTCAAAGGGGGATTGGATCATGATCCACAATGTATTGTATTGTGTATTCAGGATACTGCACTTACATGTACCTCAGGAAAAACCATGTGTGGTAAACTGTGGTATACAGGAGGGCTTCCCATTCTCTGCAGAACTGTAGACCGTCCAATCCTTGTGCAAAACCTTTATCAAAGGCCAAACGTCTAAACGTACCCTCCTTCATCAGAATCTTGTCATTTTCTTTCTTTTTCCCCAGGAGTCCTGTTTGTCGTTGGTGGCAGAGGTTCTTCTGGTGATCCATTTAAGTCCATTGAGTGCTACGACCTACGCAACAACCGCTGGTTCCCCATCGCCGAGCTGAGCTGCAAGAGACGGCACGTGGGTGTGGTCTCGGCTTCGGGTAGGTGGCGCCAAGAACACTTTAGCCTGAGAGGACATATCTGTTCTTAAATTCCATTTGAAGTCATTGAAAAGTGAACAAAGAAAAATTTACTGGAGCAGGATTCTAACCGGCGACCGCCTGAATACTATACAGGCGCTCTACCGATTGAGCCATCCAGCCCCAACGTTGGTGCTGTTCTCAATAGTTTTAATTGACTATTGGGAACACCACCAATGTAGGGCTGTAACAGTTTATTTAGACAATCAAGGCAAAGACTGTGTCCACTCCAGTGCAACGACCAGGAACACCAAGCCATCGACCATGGGAACTAAGCCAACATTCAGTGGGCATTAACTAAGACAATGACCAGGGGCACCAAGGCAATTAATGGCCTTCATTGCCACTATGAGGTTCATGCCCGGTTGGTCGTTACCCACAATGTCACTGATGTTTCTGCCAAGAAATCGGGGCCAGTGACTAAGTCATTTTCACAGAAAAATGGAAACTTCTGAAAATTACGTCATTTTGTCATGAATCCTGAATTCTCTTTATCTGATCATCATATCCTGTCTCAAACCAATCATTTTCCGAATGCTCCACGAAACAAAATCAGTTTGAACCCAAACTGGAATTCACGACATTCGTCATTTTATACAGCAGAAACATGAAATCATTGGGCCCTCGAGCAAAGCTCGTCCCAAGAAGTGTTGGTATCAGTTCATGTCTGTGGGTGTTAATAGGAAAGGAATTGGCCAAAGATATGTACATGAATAGAATGTTAGATTGGTGCGCATGTGGTAACATGCCTAGGGGTATTACTCTGAATGGAAGGCCAACATTGAGTCTTGGTTGTCAACTTGTGGGTTGTGAACATGCTTTATCCAGACAACTGAAATGATGTACTTTTATGACCCACAGTCCCCAAAATGTCACTGAATACTTTGAAATGAAACCTGACTGCAACCTTTTTACACCATTTTGTTTATCCATCGAAAATTTTGATAATTAATCTACATTTATATATTTTGTACATCTCTGACCAAAAACTAATCTTAAGATTTACATACATACACTGTTATTGCCATTATTGAATTACACAACTTTATAAAGATGGAGACACAATGATAACATATCTTAGCTCCAACTTAAATTTGATTTGCTTGGAGTTAGGCTGAGGCATTTTGATCATATCAACATCTTTCTCAAAGGCTAAAAGTTTTGATTTAAATTATGTGTATTTGAAAAGATAGTGTTAATCAAATTAGATTAGATATATCTGAACTCTAAAAGTGTACATGTTGTAAGACATTTATTCCTACATGAACACTGTTGCTGTAGGCTGACAAATTTATTCACAAATGCCTTTTGTTGAACAATTCATTCATTTTTGTTTCTTGATCTGTGCAAGATACAAGTTTTACTTGCACAGTACTAGGATAATGATCCCAATAGTCCATCGCTATACATGATTCTGACATAATTCACGATCTTCTTCCTCTTATAGGTAAGGTTTACGCCGTCGGCGGGCATGATGGCAAGGAACATCTGAACAGCCTTGAAGTATTTGATCCCAAGACGAATAAATGGACTCTGCTCTCACCGATGAAAACGAAAAGGTACGCAAATATTTCTTTGATTACAGAAACTTGTAAATGGATCCTTGACTGCCTCATTTGAATGATGGGCCTAGAACATCTTAGCGGTTGTTCTCATAATGGTCAAAGAACTCTCTAATGGCAGATTATTTTGATGAGGGCGCTATTTTCTAGATTTGACCTAGATTGAGGGCGCTATTTAAAAAAATGTTTACCTAAATCGTGATTGTCCGAGTCTACATTGAGTTATTGGGGGTTTTACCAATAAAAGGCTCAGGCTTGGGCTCCGGCTCCGGCTCCGGCTCCGGCTCCGGCTCCGGCTCCGGCTCCGGCTCCTTTTTGTGAATCCATTCTAAAATAACGGGTATCAAATTAGAGGCTTTTGGCTGCCGTTTGGAAGTAGATTCTCTGTCTGTAAGCACATCATTAATGATCCCCTCCTTTCCTTTTGGGATTCCTCAGACGGGGTTTGGCAATTGCCCAGCTGGGCGGACCCCTGTACGCCATCGGAGGTCTGGACGATAACATGTGCTACTGTGAGGTCGAGCGATACGACATTGCCAACGACAGCTGGAGCTACGCTGCCTCCATGAACATGGCCAGGGGAGGAGTGGCCGTCGCAACCCTGAACGATCACATCTATGCAGGTCAGTCCGTCCGCAGATCTTGGGGCGCTGGTGGTTAGTTCAGCTGATAGAATCATGGGATCTTATGCCATAGGTCTCAGCTTCGTGCCAATTTCAGGCATGCAACTTTTCCTTGGATCAGCTGATTTCCTCTTTTTTCACTTCACTCTTATGCCATTGAAAAGTGAAAACACTGTACAAAATATGCAAGTTGCATGCCTGCAATTTGCTCAACCGCCAAATTAGCTCATGATCCCAAATGAACATCATGTAGAAATGCTGTACGATAAATCTTTGTCTATTAAGCCTCTTATCTCGATCAACTTCTCTTGCAGTCGGAGGCAACGATGGCTCCACCACCTTGAACACCTGCGAGCGGTACGACCCCCACCTCAACAAGTGGACGATGATTGCTGCCATGCAGACCAGGCGGGCAGGCGGGGGAGTACTGGCCCTCAACGGCTTCCTCTACGTTATAGGTAAGACATTCTGCATTTCTGTTGGTGCCTTCACAAATTATACCCTTTTTATCACTTTTACTAAATTCCTGGGTTATCTCAGAGTGAATGGGAAGCCTTAATGATACTGTGGGTTGGTGGGAGCATTCACACAACTGTTTGTCCCCTTTGGGTAAAGATGGAGCATTTGGACGTTACCCCAGGGTCTGTTGATACTGCTTATGGCCAGGAATCTCAGAGTGAACTGAGGAACCTTAGGGTTATTGTCAGAGTAGAACCTGAGCAGGGTCATACTCAATCTCAGGCTGAAGACGCAGGATGTAGTTTACATAACACAATTGCAAGTGGTGCCTGTGTTGTGCGGGGGACCGCACTGTGTTAACCTGGTAGAGAAGGCAGTAACAGGTGAAGGGAAATCAGGGTTAATGAGACAAATGTGAACAGAGTACAGGGTTGAAGAACTCTGAGTTTATAGGAAAAGAGCTCGACCCAGATTCAGTGTTTTGCCCCATGCTGTTCTTTCAGTTGGATTCATGCCAAATCGATTTCCCGCCTTTTAATATCAATCACAGGTGGGTTTGACGACAGCTCGCCCCTGAGTTCTGTGGAGCGGTATGATCCCAGGACCAAAGCATGGAGCAACGTGACCCCGATGTCCACGTGCCGTGGCGGCGTAGGGGTCTCGGTCATCAGCGGCAAGATTTACGCCGTGGGCGGTCACAACGGGTCCTCCTACCTCATGTCTGGAGAGTGCTTCGATCCGATTACAGAAACGTAGGTTCTCACATCCCATCCCACTCAGAGAAGATGCAATTCATAAACTGCAGGCCTGTTAACACTCGAAGCAAGTGGAAATTTCCACGCTATCAAAGTGTGGCTTTGAATGTTTTGATGGTTTTGGTAGAGTTATGGTCACATTCTGAGTAATTCGTCAAGGACAGCTTCCGTGAAATGTTTCCATACTTCCCCCCTGCGCATACCCCCAGCTGTCCAATCGACAGCTTTTCTTTCCTTTTTTTCAAATTTCTTTCTGTAAATCCCTCTTTTTAATTCTCCCTCTCTTTTTGGTAAGATGCCAAGAGTGTTAAGACTCTCCTTTCTCCGAATCACTCGTAAAATCAGTTGAAAAAACTTCACAAGAGCCAAGAGTAATAAAAATTGGCTGTTGGATCTGAGAGCAAAACTCTTGAGTATCATTCATACATTATATCCATTCTAGTCCTTTCCATTCCTTTCCAACATTGCTGTGCTCTTTTTAAAAACCATTAAAAGTATTAAGCCCCCCCCAAAAACCAAGGCCCTCTCCTTACAAAACAAATATGAAGATAAAAATCAGATGAAATAAAAAAGTTGACCGTGTGATTTATGATCTCAGCTCATTTGACGTCAAAATTCTTTGGTTTGCATATGGGGTCCATTGGGTTAAGAATGCGGGACATGCAGAAACATTTGGGAGTGATCGGTCTCGGGCCAGACGAACTTACCCCAGTTGTTTGGGTGGGAGTTGGCAAGTCTGTGAGAGGAATCTGACATTAATGGTCGGATGTTGATGAATGGAAGTAGTTTTTATGGCGGGCATTTCTAGTAAAGCACTGTGACGTTGGTATCCTGCGGCTGGCTACCAGCGCACTAACAGCAAGTGAACACATTAATCTTTCCGTTTTGAAAATGAGCTCTCCTTCAAGTAACTATAATGGATTAGGGAAAATTCTCAAAAAAATTGATAGTTTCAATCAATCAATGACATTTATTTCCACAATGTTGATATTTCACATCACTTCCAAAGAATTCTGCTCATCGCAGAGATTTCAAATGCCGACAGAAACCAGCCTAATCTGCCGTTACGTAAATGCCTTATAACTGTTCCTGGGTCAACGGTCAACCCTGATCAGAGAGGTCTCGTTGGTCTTAATTCTGATGCACATCTCTATTTACTTTTCTATCTGTTTGACCCTCAGGTGGACACCAGTCAAGGAGATCAGTACGTGTCGGGCCGGAGCAGGCGTGGTCACCTGCCACTGCCTGGTGGAGTCCCTGAAGGAGCTCGGCAAGACCAACAAGGTCCAGAGCTGTGTATGACGGACGCCACCGCCAAGAGACACCGTGAAGCCATTTCTCTCTTTCACGTTTCAGTACAATGGCAGGCAAGAGTCAGAAAACTCAATCCTTTTGCTAATTGTTCGATGATCCATTGACTAAACCGGAATCTCAGAGCCGGCCTTCCTGATTGGATCAGCAAACGTTCTCTGAGGTTTTTTTGCCGGCTTTTCCTCAATTGATCATTTTCATCCGTAACACTTCTCATCATCATTTGTTTTGGTCACCATCACCACCATCTGATTCTATTTCACTGTCCATTGTTGAGCACGCACAAATCTATGAAAAGCAAAAGGAGACTCAGGATTGTCTTCACGAGAGAAATTTCGCCCAGTTCGGGTTTTTGCCTTATTCAAAGTTAAGGCAAAAAGTTTATTTGCGAAGATGTACCATTCCATCCGATTCGGAGTGACTGTCTGAAGGCTTATGTCGGTGTGGAACTTGCGGGACCAACGTTTTAAGGCAGAGTGGTTTGGTTTAATAGCTGTGCTGTTGACTTGTCTACCTCATGATGGATGGAGGAAAAACCAATCAGGAAAATTTGCCGCTTGAACGGGGAGACAGACCACCTGATCACTCTGGAGAGTAGTGGATCTCTCCCAACCGCTACTCTAACTTGGTGCCTTATCCACGGAGGACTTCTAATGAGGTCAGAACATTGACAGAACGTCGAAGACCTAGTCTTCCTGGACATTGCTGCCAAGACATGTTTGTTGCACTTGCTCAGAGAAGCAGCAATTATCCAGGCTTGTTCCTTCTTCTTTATGGCAACCATAAGTGCCTCAAGACGCACCACAAGATCCAGGATACTCAACCTATGCACAGAGACCCTGTTTGGGATGGTGGACCATCCCACTGCTGCCACCGAAAAGCCCAAGCCTATAGGCAAATGCACAATAGGCTCAGAGGTCTTGAACGGCTATGGCTTTTCGGTGGTGGCATCTCATTGCACAACTCCTTCATTTAATACAGCTAGGAGCTCTAACCAAGCTGTAGCCATAGTCACAGCCGCTATTTTGGGATAGGGCTTTAACATACTGCCTCATGTTCATTCTATGCAAGCCAATATCACATATTTTGCATCATGTAATAAGTATCAAAAATCGCCTCCTTAAAGAAACTAAGTGTCTCTCTTTCATCGTGGATTTGTTGAAGAAATTAATTCTTCATATTGGAATACTCAATTTGTACATAACAATCTTTTGTTTTCTTTTCTTTTGCATTGCTTTTGCGGATTTCTCCACTTGTGGAGAGCAGGAGTAAATCCGCAAAAATCAATGAAAATTCTTTTTTATTTGGAATGAAAAGAAAACGTCTATCAGTTATTCTGCCAGTTTGGAGCAAGATTTGTACACATGATGTAAAGTTGGTAAAAAACTACCAATTATTATCCTTTTTTCACTGAATTTGACAATACAGCGACAGTTTTTACAGAAAAAAATCTGTTAGGGGTGACAGGCCACATTAATAGGGCAACAAATTTGTGTCGCCCTAATATTTTTTCTCGAAAACTAGAAGGAATTTTGCCATCGAAATATTATTTTAATCATCATAGTCCAAAACCTCTCTCTCTTAAATTTGGTTCAGCCGGGTATCCTATTTTTGTGCGCAAGTCTATTTTGGATTGTTGTCCTAATACAGAATCCGTATGAATTATTGTTATGATTCCTATTTTTAAAAAAGCGACTTGAATTTAACAATCTATCAGGATACAATGCCTGTGATCCATATGAAAACAGCTAGAGCCGTTGGCTAGCAGCTACCATTGGTACATCTGTTATTTGCAGCCTCAGCCAGTGACTTTGGACACAGCCAAAGACTCAGTAGATAACAATATACAGTAGGAAGGAATATTGCTGATAAATTGTATAAGGATAATGATTTGTCCCTCCCTTTGTGCTTCAAGATCGCCGGATGTATCAAATCTTGCCCCAACTTGATGGAATAACTTTTATATACAAACTTGTTGCCTTGCTTGTCCATGTAAAAAAATAAATATTAAAGAACTTGTAAATATTATGCATTAAAAAAAACAAACATTTGTAATTATTAAAATGGGGCATAAACCAAAATCTCTGCAGATATATATTTCAATCGTATACTGCTCTACAGTCAAGATATATCACACAGGAAACCTTGCAAGTATAAAATCAATTTTTTTTATATCAAGTGATTCAAGTTTAAAGTTTATCATTTCGCTTGCTTTCCTAGACGTTAGGCTTTGTGTGTTTTTCAGGAACAAGACACTATTTTGAGTAAAAACCTCCAAAATTGTCACAGTTGGGTTGCAGTTTCTTGAATATAACACTCGCTGTCAATTGTCATATTTCGACAAGAATTTTACCAGTGTATATGATCACTGTTTTGAGAATTTGTCAAACACATTGGTATGCAAACTTGCTATAAAGTATTTAGGCCGTGTCCTAAACAGGTTTCCAGAGCTATGGCTACATCTATAATCAGCGTGTTCCAATGCATTTGCAATGGGCCCAGAGCTAGACCTAGCTCTAGCCAGTTGGTTTCGGATGCAGTCTGAGTTTTGGATGCAAGAGCATTTGTGTGGAGCCATTTTGTTTCTCGTCTTTGACTGACATATTATTATACAGATTTATTTGCCGATGAATCAAATGTTTTCCAACTTACCCAGATTACATAAATTACCATATTATAGACGTTAAACATACCAGTTAATGGGGTGTTCCTTGAGATTAGTCCACTCTGGTTAGCTGGTACCCAGCTTCTACAGTAAACAAACTCACCTAAATATGATTCTCATCTGTGGGTCTGGGTACCAGCTAACCAAAGTGGACTTATCTCTAATCTCCAGTTAAGCCGTTAATGGTTAATATGTCAACTTATTTCAGTTGCCTTACTATGTTTCTATTTGATTTTATTTTGGTCGAACTCTTTTCCAAAATGATGTCTGCTTATTTATGTCTTCATGACCAATTACTAACTCCATTGTTTCTCTAATACTTTGGTGCACCATAAAGCTTTATACTGTACATGTACATTGATAAAAAAACTTCCTTTGTATGAAATTCCAGAAACCTAACTTTTGAAAGGTTTTCTTACAAACATTACGTCATTTATACATTTATATCCAAGACTTAGAAGACAAAGGTTCTATTGTTGGTTGTTTAATCATAGAAAAATACTAGGGACCAATTTGCTTTACCCTAACCCATCTGCATACCATAGTTTACCACACATAGTGTTTCATGTGTAAGTGTTGTATCTTGAATACCACAATACACCACAGTGTGGTTTGTGTGGTAATGCACGGTTTATGATCCAGTCCCCCAATGGAGATTGTGGTAATGTTTTGTAAACAACACGTTTGTTGCTGTGGTAGATGCAGAGGGTTAGGGTTAATGGCAAGCCTAGAGCACCATGTTAAGCAAACAATTTAACTTATTAGCAATAAATTTGACATGAATATTTGGTTGGTAGTCTGGGCTTTCTTTATCAATCAAGGAAGAGTTTTCATGGTAAGTAAGTGTCGAAGATTGGTCCCCCAAACTGAGGCCAATTTCATGGAGCTCTTAAGCACAACAAAAATTGCTTAGCACAAAATGTCTTGCTCAATAAAACAAACCAGCATTACAAATTCGATTTGATATTCATGGTCAGTGAACAACAGCCAAAGAAGAATCACAAGCTAAGCAGGGCCGGGAAATTGGTTCCTGATGAAATTACCTCAACAATAACTGATTCTTTTCCTTTCGTACATAGTTTGAAAACTTCACAATGTACTTGATAATGTCTGTTGTTTCACTAAAGGTGCAAGTCATGGCAAACAAATATTTGGCCAGATTTTGTGACATAAACTCATTCTTCCAGCCTTCTGAATATTTTTGATGGAGAGAGAAATTTTGCTTATTATTTATACAACTCAGCTCCTCTTCAATAATCATATGCAAAATAACCAATTATTTCTATATTTCTATAACTCAGTGATTTTTGGTAAATGAAAAATAAGCAGGAAAATGTTCACCATTGTTATTATTATACAAAATACAGTAATATTTGTTCATTTCTATACAAAAGCAATATTTTTTCTGATGAATATTTTAATAAAAGCAGCTTTTTGTAAAAGTCGATGCATGGAGAATAATGCATACAATGAATTGGTTGTCAATATGTGGTGTTTTCTTTTTGAAGTGTTTTGTTTACTTTTGTGTTTCCTTGGTATTGAAATTTATTTTTATGCTTGAAATTATTATTTTTAATGAATCTCTTCTTTTTTTCCTTCTTTTTTTCTTTTAAATCTTCACATAAAATATGTTTTTTGATTTATTTTCATTTTTTTTTTCAATTTAAAATCTCACTTATAATCATCAAATAACCACAAGGGAAACTGACTGGATTACATTTTTTATCATTGAAAAGTAAACAAAGAAAAATTGGGATTTGAACCGTACTGGTGCTCTACCAACTGAGCTATCCAGCCCTATGTTGGCGGTGTTCCTAATTGTCAATTGTCTTTGTTTGTTTGGCAGTCAGAAGCCATGAAATTATGCACATACCGCTATATCCCAAGGATCATTTAAAATCTCCACAACATTAACAATGCGGGCACACAATGGTTGAATACCGCCGGACAATATCCCAAATTCCCCGCAGACGTAATTATTAGGGGGTCAGGGCTCAGAGATTGCATTCAGCTTGAAAAAAATGATTTTATTCAAATGCAAATTAAGGGTACAATAAAGGTTCTTTCTAAGATTTTTATATACATTTTTTTCTTTTTAGATATGCATGTGTTTGTTTTTGTTTGATTTACATTTTTTAATTTGTTGAATTAAACGGATTTGTGTTTTCAAATCTGTTTTTTTCCCAAATATCTAATATTTTTCATAAAAACGTTTGAAGTTATTGACACGTACTTGTGTCTGTTTTTCTACATCTGTGAGTTTATGGATTTACATGTGATAAATATTTTGTTTGCTCGTTTTGAGCATTTTATTATTTATTTACTTATTGATCGTCCCTTCTGTGCTTAAATTATATTCGCCACTTCTAGAGATTGTTGTCCTACCTTGTTGCTTCGTTTCCGATGCGCACTCTCGTCCCCGAGCCAGCTGTTTTATCGCCGTGTATTTCCGTAAACGTGGATCGGCTGTTTGGCAACAAATCACACCAGTCATTTCCCCCTTTTCCTTTTTTGCCGAGCGCCTCGCTAGGTCTCGTTAAGTCCCGGTGCTCGCAGCAGGTGGTTCCCAGCTCCACCGATACCTCTTCAAAGAAAACCTTCGCTGAGCTGTCGGTCCAGAACAATGCAAAATTTTTTCACGTTTGGAAAAAATTACAGGTTCTTGTAATTCATTTTCATTAGTTTTTAATAATCAAGTCTTTTGGTTGGTTATTATTTCTTTATGATCCTCTTTTGTCTGATTGTACGTGTTAGGCTTGCGAGGCTGGATATCGTGTTCTTAATGGGACAAGGGAAATACTGGGTAAGGGCCACTGGAATGTATGTTTGATAATAAAAAGGGCAAGTACATATTCAGTAGGGGCACTAAGCAATGACCAGGGGCCAATTTCATAGAGCTGCTTAAGCACAAAAATGTGCTTAAGCATGAAAAGTCTTCCTTGATTAAACAGGATTACCAACCAAATGTTCATGTAATCTTTACTGCTTTTGACTTGTATTCGGCCATTGTTTGCTGAGCATAACATTCACAAGGAGTTTTGGCTGGCATACTGGTTTTATCTACCAAGGTTTTTGGTGCTTAAGCAAATTTTGGTGCTTAAGCAGCTCTATGAAATTGGCCCCAGGAGTATGGAGACATTGACAGGGGCATTGGGGTAGTAACCAGGAGCACAAAGGCAGGGATAGGGGCATCAAGGCAATGACCAGGGGCACCAAGGCAGTAAAAAGGCTCATACCTTTTTTGTAGACAGCTGTTTTTGTTTCTTTATTGACTAAACAGAAAATCAAGAGTAAATACCCTATTCTTTTGAACTCTTATGTTCTGTCCCCTGTATTAGTTCCATTTTTTTTAAGTTGTCTATATCTTGTATGTTAACAGCACAATCAAGGAATTCTAAACAAAAATGAGACTTTTAATTGCAGAATATGCTTGTTATTTATTTCTTCATTAAATTTGTAGCAAATGTGATTTCATTTCAGAACATGTACAAGACCAGGGGCGAATTTGATGGAACTGTTAAGCATAAGAAATTGCTAAGCACAAAATGTATTGCTCAATAAAACAAACCACCATTAAAAATTCCATTTGATATGCATAGTCAGCGAACAACATCCAAAGAACAATCATAAGTGATACATAACATATGGAAATTTAGTTTGTTAATCCTGTTTTTATTAAAGACAGAAATTTCATGGTTTGCAAATGTTTGTGCTAAGCAGGGCCTAGAAATTGGCCCCAGGCCTTAATCAGCTTTTTGGGTTATTCAAAGCAGTTGGTGTCGGTGATGTGCAGCAAATTTTGCATAACAACGATGATGATCATCAGAAGGGCAGGTGGTTGGCAGTCAAAGCCTTCTCCAATTCTGCGAGAGAACTTCGGGCCGACAGCGAGCAAGTCACGCACATCCTGTTCGCATCCCTTTATCCCCAACAATTTGTTGTTGTCGTCGTCATGGTGATAACCAGGAAAGCGGTAGCTTGGTTTTTCTGCGGATGACCTCATCAGTCAAACACAGAGCCTGCCACAGATGGTCAGCATCTAGATCTTTATTCACCACCAAGCCTGAATGCTGACAACATCTCGGACAGACACAAATGAGCACGCAATCCACACACAATAGAAACACCAATCAACTAAACAGTCCCATTCTTCTTGTTGTTTTGTTTCGGTTCGGTTTTGTTTTTTTCTAGTTTGGGCCCGCAAGGGCTACTACTGAATCTTTAATCGGCCAGGATGGACGAACAAGTCGAGAACCGGAGATTCGCCTCCGGGCGCGCTTTTGTCATTTTCGGAGGATTGGTGACATTTCGTGAGTAATCTTGTTTCTGTTCCTGTCCTTTATTGCGTGCACTTCACCTTGGTACCTTAGCAGATGTGTACTGCAGTCCTCTTCAGAGTCTGCCAAACCAGATTCCTCCGCTTTTATTCGGGAGGAGGGGATACGCTTCATTCTCACATCATTCCAGTGATCCTGCAGTCATTTATTGTTTTTAAATCTGGTAAATCATCATTTCGTAGTTTTATGCCAATTTTCTTCACTTGTAGTTTTGCATTGAATACGTAGTGATGTTGTACACAGAAATTGACTGTTTTGAATGAAAGGGGTAAAAAAAGATAGAAAGTCTATCAAATCTATCGTTATCATATGTTTAAGGTTTTGCTTCATTCCTTGTATTTTATACTGATCCTGATTTTTCTCATTTGTTTTACAGGTAACCTGATGGAAAGGCACAAATGGTCAATCTTGTTCTCATTGTTTTTGCTGATCTCATGCTTCGGGGACCATGTCGGTAAGTTGAAGCTCATAATTTCTTTCTCTTCCCTTCTGAGTGTCCTGTTTCTTGCATTCTTTGACAAAAAAAAACACTATAATCATCAAATAACTACTAGAGAAACTGACTGAATTGAGTGATCCCCATGTACTGTTTCTCAGGTTGCAACATTGTTAACACTGTGTGTATCAATGAAATGATCCTTGGGATATAGTGGTATGTGAGTGGTTTCATGGCTTCTGACTGCCAAATGAACAGATATAATTAACTATTAGGGACACCACCAACAGGGTAGCTTAGTTGGTGAGAGCACTGGTACGGTATTCAGGAGGTCGCTGGTTCGAATCCAGCTCCAGTCAATTTCTCATGCCTCACACCTCACACTTGCTGGCTTTCATCTCTTTGCCTCTTCACCTCCGTCAATCTTCTTGGCCCAGTTGCCCAGGAGAAGACCTGCCCAGTGCCGCCGGGTAACCTGACCGCCTGGACTGACCAGGTCAAGTCGGCCAACTTTGGCGTGTCTAGCTATAGCAACAATCAGCGCTGCTCCTGGCTTATCGTCCTGGCTAGAGGCAGCAGGGTTCGTCTGACCAGGGAAAGCTTTGAGCTGGAGACAAGGACCTCACAATGCTGGGACTTCTTAAAGGTACAGTACAGGATTGTATCAACATACCCAAACAGAAATGTTCACAGATTTACGTATAACTTTCAGGGTATGAAGATTGTGCTGGTAGAAACATACCGTTAAAATGTTTCCACCTAAAATGGTCCATCCAGTCATCTGTGAAATTTCTAGTCCCATAAGGTGCCCACTTTTTGAGAAAACTGTGAACAATTCTCAAGGTGTTTTTAAAATCTTTTCACAGGATTTTTGGTTTTCAGATGATCAAAATTGTTTTGGGTCATTGTTTTACTCTTTTCTGGATAAATACCGAAAATACAGACAGAAAAAAATTCTTAGTAAATTTTTTTTTAACTTACCCTGTTAGTTATAGGTAAATATTTGAAAATTTGCTTTATCTCATTGACTTGTTCCTTTGTCTAGGTCTATGATGGAGGAGATAAAACAGCACCCCTCCTTGGTGAATACTGCGGCAGTGACGAATTCCCTGAAGAAGTCACTTCCACAGGTCGGGCCGTGTTTCTGGTCTTTGAGACAGACAGCACTAATTCCCTATCAGGTTTCCACCTGACATACACAGGTAGGTCTGCAACTGCACTCTGATAGTCAATCACCCCCCTCCAAGACCAAATCACAAATCTTCTTAGTCCCTTAAGCTTAGTTTTCGATAACAATCTCAGTAACTTGTTGCCCAAGTATGTTGTTGCTGAAAGTTTTGTCATTGTGCACAGAGGAAAATGAGTTGGGTATAACTTGTCGCAGCAACATCTCGGTAACATGTTGGCTAAATGTTGCTAGTGTACACAGGGCCCAAAGTCTTGTTGCCCTTAAAACTGGGCAACTTGTTACCGAAAATGTTACCAAGGTTGTTGACAGTGTACACTCTTCTTTAGTCTAGCACATGTTAATTCGGAATTATTCAATCGGTTGTGCGAAAGGAAGGTTTATTTGGGATAATTATACCAATAAAGTGGAAAGATTATTGCCAATCTTGTCTAGAGTTAAGACATGGACCATGGTGGGGTTACGCATCAATATATTTTTGCTCCGGTTTACGGCTGAAGATTTCCTCTCTTCTCTATGTGTACTTGTATCTCATCAAAGGTGTGTGTAGCGGAGGTACAATCAACGTGCCAATCACTGAGACAGGATGGATAGAGAGCCCCCTCTACCCAGACCCCTACCCAGCCTCCATGAACTGCAGCTGGGTTCTGGAGACCCAGGATGGATACCGAGTTGATGCCGACTTTGAGACCTTCTCTCTTACCTCTACCAATGACTGCAATGCCTCCCGTATTCAGGCAAGATTTAACATATTTTTTACTGTGACACATTTCTAATATAACACTCAATGCTAAGTGATTGAAGGGAAGTGTTTATTTTTTACAAATACGGTATTCGGAAGACAGGTTTAGCGTCTGAAAGTGAACATTTGAGAGACATCGTGAATTAGGGTGACATTTCGATGTCAATTAATTTTAATTTTGATTTTGTTAATTATTATTATTATCCCTGGTCAAATGTGTGTGGACGAACGAAGGTTTCCATAAAAGCAAAATCTACGTTTGATAAAATGCCACAGAAGATGTATTAGGCTGTAATTTGTCTGATTAACTGTAAAACGCCCCTCCCCCACCTTCCCCCCGCCCCCACCATCATCACCTCATGTGACAGTAATCAGCAAGTGATTTGTTACGCGTCTGCCCAGACAAAAGGCTCGCCTCGGCTACCAGCTGGACAATTTGTCGTTGAGCGCTCAATCTCATTTCCTGGACTTCAGAATCCATTTCTCTCATCTTCCTGTCTTTGAAAGGCCACCGCTCTCTCTTGCACCTGTTGTTCAATTTCCCTCCCCCCTCCATTCTTGGTATTGTTCCTGAAAGTTCATGCAAAGCACTTTGTTTTGTTTGTCTTTATATAATCAATACTTTTAGATTTCTCTGTGTTCATCAATCTTATCAAATTGGAATAAAGGGCAAAGTTTCATGGACTTGGTGATTATACTTTAAAGTCAGGGAAAATTGGGACTGACACAGCTTGCTTGCAAATCGCTGTTTTATACGGATGTTGTTCCAAAGTGAATTTTAATTCTGACGGTATTTGTCAGGCTAGACTCATTAATGAAAGAACGGGAAACAGAAGCTTCATTTGTGTGAATGAATGCTGCGGTTTTATAAAGAATTTTGAAAGGTGAAAAGCCTTTTTTGGGGGTAACAATTAAGTCCAGACTAGATAAAGTGGTGCAATTTGGTCTTGTACTTTTACCAACAAGTTAAGATTTTGAAAGAACAGTTTTAATGTTGCTAGTAGCAATATAAGTTCTTGGATTGAGCACTTGACGTTTTACAGATATTTAGACTTTTTAAAGACTTCACAATTTTTCTCAATACTCTAACCATTTTTAAGATTTATTTTTTTTGTATTGGTTTGGTTAATTGACGTGACTGATAATTTTTCATGAGAGTCTGCCCTTTTTAAGGCATTTAAGTTGTTGGTTTGCAGCAAAGTTGAAGGACTAGATGTCTGGATTATATAACTATTACTAGTTTGAATGGATATAATCCTGGTTGACACATCCATGACTTATTTGACCTTGTGCATTGCACGTGTCGATATGTCAACTGCAGTGGTCTATTTTTAATTTACTAAGGTGGTAATTGACATTAGTGACTATTATAATTAGTGAATGTCAGCAAATTCATGAAAAAATTCATCGGAATGTCAGGGATTGCAATCATAATCAAGATTTTTAAAAGTTAACAAACAAAATTGACTGGAGTGGGATTCGAACCAACAACCCCTGGAATATTGTACCGGTGCTCTACCAACTGAGCTATCCGGCCCAATGTTGGTGGTGTCATTGTTTGTAAGTTATCTTTGTTCGTTTGGCAGTCAGAAAACCAAGATTGTATTTTTATGAGGATGGGAAATTTTCTGTTGATCTGCCACAGTTCTTTGATGGTTCATCTTCGACGGACACGAAACTTGGAGAATTCTGTGGCTCGGTGATAGAACCAGTCGGTACTCTCCATGATGTCAGCTCCACGGGCAACGTCTTGTACCTGCACTTCCAGGGAGCGGCAGACCCTGGCCAGGGGTTTAGACTGTCATACTCTGCAGGTACAAAGTCATCAAATATCTTATCCGTCATGAAAGAATTGTCAAAGTTTTACTCATTGGTTTCATTAGGGAATTTAAAAATTGGATCCTGAACTTCTGAAAATACTTCTTTCTAATAAATTTTTTTACATAGTAATTTGATAACTTTTTATTGACTTTCTAGATTTCAAATTGGTAAATTAGGCCCTGTCACATGGGATAATTTACAGGCAATCAGTTCCTAGAAGAAATATCATTCACATTTAAGTTTCATTTTTTTTTTTCAGATAGTGAAAAATTTGTAAGAAACTAAGAAAAATGTTTTGTACCAACAAGGTTTCCCTCTTGCATGTGGTGTAGTTGGTTGCCTCAAAAGTGCCTGTAAAAGTTGCCTCGTGTGACATGGGCCTTTTAGAAATTTCCTTGCCACACTCTAGTATAGAAGTTTAAAAGCGGATGACTGACTCCAGACAAAGATAGGTGGAATTGAGAATCTTTATATTCTGATATTTTTTATTCATGTTGCTAATTTTACTGGGTTTGGGTCTGTTGTTGCTTGTCAAAGACATGCTGGCATGTACTCTATCCTCGTGTCAGAACGGGGCAAGTTGCCGCAACATAGACCTAGATTTTGCTTGCGATTGCGCCCCGGGCTGGGACGGCCGAGTGTGCGATGTGAACCTGGACGATTGCACGCCCTGGCCCTGCGGAGAGCACGGGGCCAGCTGTGCCGACCTTGTGAACGGCTTCACCTGTACGTGCCTAGCCGGGTTCGAAGGAGCCCGGTGCGACATAGGTATGTCTGACGGTGGATTGCCAATAAGTCCCAATTCTCCAGCACTGGCACCATCACCACCGTTGGGTATATAGACACGTGTATGTTTGTGTGGGTGTGTGGTGTTGGTATGTTCCCTCATATGCAGGCATTGCACCTGGCACTCATCATCCACTGGTTCCCTTCCTATACCGGTACCCGATCACCAATATCACGTACCACAGTCTCATCACAGGTCGTTTGTAATTATTGTGGCACCGTCAAATTCCTGGATGGTTTTCTTTAAGAGACTTTAGTTGTTGTTGAGTTTGTCTGGCCTAGACCAGAGCAAGGAAGGTAACACAACCTCTCCTCGATACCAGTTCTGCCAAGTAGACCAAGTAGACTTGTCGTATGAGATAGTGCCTGCATGATTACCAGTGTACAGTGAAACCCACACACCAATGTATCATCTTAAGACACTCTTAAGTCTCTTCAGAGCCATTGTTCAGGACAGGCTTAAATTTGAAGTCCAAGTCCTTGTGTAGGAGTTATTCCACCAGGTTGGGGCAAGATATGTATTTAATTTTTCCCTTTCTAAAGTGTAGATATTTCCCCGGTAAATGTTGTCCCAATTAAATTTAGTGTTAACTATTTGATTTGATTTTTTTTATTCAGTTTTGTCATTGTTATTTTGGGTTATATAATATTACATTATCATATAATCCTCTGTAGCATGATAACTTATACACAATTGTGAACCATCCCTTGACTGTACTGTTGAAGAAAATCACAAAATCAGATAATTGCTTTTCTGTATGGTAACATAGGAGCTATTTGTGCTTTTAAAGCCAAATTGAGAAAAAGATCATTTTGAAAGATATTTGTGCTTTTTTGATACTTACGAAAGCACTTGGAATTCTTCACTTCAGTCCCACAGGGTTTGTGCACAGGGTGTCATTATGTGTTGTCCGTGTATAAACTGTATGGAAATCATAACCCAATTTTTTTTTTTTGCTAAGGGATAAATGGCATATGCTAAGCATGTCACCATTCTGTTTGTTTTGTAATTGTTGCTGGCTATTTAGACATTGACGACTGCGTGAATCATCAGTGTCAGAACGGTGGTACCTGCGTGGACGGAAACAATGAATATTCATGTATCTGCATGGATGCATTCATGGGACCTCGCTGCAGTCAAGGTACGAGGATATTCATTCTTATTAAACAATTGGAGATTTGGACACTTTTGCAATTTAAATTCTAAATTTTCTTGTTGGGTGGTTAGTGGTAGCACTTAAAAAGACTGACTTTTAAGAAATTTAAAAAACAAAAGTTTCCGTAATAACAACCACTTCATCTGATGCATCATTTCTTTATCTTGCAGTGAACCATTGTGTTACAGACGTACCTATTTGCCAGCATGGTGGTACGTGCCAAACTATGGCTGATTCTTACTCCTGCGTTTGTGCGGCTGGCTACGAAGGGAACCAGTGTGAAACCGGTAAGACTACAAAACTACCTGTAATTAATACTAGTTTGTTTTCAGCAGCATATATAGGGAAAACCGCGCCTGGGGCAAGTGCTAAAATTGCGCCTCTGATTCCAACTTCTGATGCCAATGAAAAAATAATCAGACAATTTGAAATTGGAATGTTTCTTTCTTCATTGGATTAGATTTCCAATAACTTAAACATTACAGCTACCTTTTTTTCTTTCCTTAAAACTTTTCTTTTTTGCCATTGCGTTTTTGTGCCCCCTAAGGGGATACTGCAAACTGCTGCGCTTTTAAATATGAAGGATTGCTTCAGGAATTCCCTTGCATAAAATTATCAGAAGTTAGTACAGAGGCAATGATTTAATCACCGATGGGCCACACTGTCTCTTATTTTACAGATATTGATGAGTGTAGTAGCTCCCCATGTTTGAATGGTGGAACGTGTAGTGATGAGATTAATGGCTACATCTGTAGTTGCCTAGGATACAGTGGTGTCAACTGCCAATCAGGTACAGTGTGGAGGCCATATTCATAAGAAATTTTAAAATTGTGTGGTAGCACCTTTGATGCATAATAAAATGTTTTCAAAACAACTGCAAAACCCAAATAATGACCTGACATTATATAAAATCAAAGTTAGGAATGCCTGACGTTTCGATCCTACTAGGATCTTTCTCAAGGGCTAAATTTGTGACAGTACAAATTTTGATCGAATCACAGATATTGATGAATGTGCCAGCGGACCCTGCCAACATGGCTCAACCTGCGTTGACATGGTGAACGGTTACCAGTGTACATGCCTACCGGGCTACGAGGGAACCAACTGCCAAACTGGTAACGGCACATTTCTTGTTAAAGGAAGTTTACTCTTAATACGGCTAGAAGCCACTCAAGTTAGAAGGCTAGAACCGAGTAGATGTGCTCCAGAATCTACAAGAATCTTTACATATTTTGATTTGTTTTTGTTGTTGTTCTTTTGCTTACAGACATCGATGAATGTGCAAGTAGTCCTTGTCAGCACGGCTCTACATGTCTGGATGAGATCAATAGGTTCCAGTGTAGTTGCCTGCCTGGCTACGAAGGGATTGAGTGCCAAAATGGTATCAAACAAGAAATCCAATTCATTTAAAAAACATTGATTTCAACTCAAAATCATGAAACAAAGTGAACACGACTAGATTTGAGGCTAGATGTCATAAAAGTGACAGTGCAGTAGACTTTCTCACCAAAGAATTTGTCCCTTGATGATTTGTTTTTAAATTGCATTTAATTATTTTAGCATTTGATTGCAAATTGTCATAATTTAACAATAAAACAAAAACATTGTTTCATTGATCGATTTATGTAAAAAAAAAAACGTTGCTCGAACAATTTATTGTACGAAAACAAATAAAAATAGGAACATGTCGCAATCAGCTACTGGGGATATGTACTTTTATAAGCAGACTTCCACTGTAAACTCATTTGTGTATTTATCTTGTTCAGAAACTGATGAATGTGCCAGCGGCCCCTGCCAACATGGCTCAACCTGCGTTGACATGGTGAACGGTTACCAGTGTACATGCCTACCGGGCTATGAGGGAACCAACTGCGAAAGTGGTAATGGCACTTTTCTTGTTTAAGGAAAGTTTACTCTTTAATAATAAGGCTAGAAGCCACTGGAGTTAGAAGGCTAGAACCAAAGAGTTGTGCTTCCAAATGTACAAGAATCTTCACAAATTTTGATTATTTGTTTTTGTTGTTGTTCGTCCTTTTGGTAACAGACATGGATGAATGTGCAAGTAGTCCTTGTCAACACGGCTCTACATGCATCGATGAGATCAACGGGTTCCAGTGTAGTTGCCTGCCTGGCTACGATGGAATTCAGTGCCAAAATGGTATCAAACAAGAAATCAAATTCATAAAAAACATTGATTTCAACTCAAAATCATGAAACAAACCACAGTGGAAAATGCGTAGATTTAAGGCTAGATGTCATAAAAGTGACAATGCAGTAGACTTTTACAGCAAAAATTTTTTCCTTGATCATTTCCTTTTAAATTGCACTTAACTATTTTAGCATTTGGTTGCAAATTGTCATTATTTTAACCCCAAAAAAGAAAGAAAAAAAAACCATTCTGACAAAAAAATTATTTTCAGTTTTGTCTGACCTCCTTATATGGGACGTATTCTTGAATGTGGATTTCTTATTTGTATAATTTACCTTATTCAGACATAGATGAATGTGCCAGCGGCCCCTGCCAACATGACTCAACCTGCGTTGACATGGTGAACAGTTACCAGTGTACATGCCTACCGGGCTATGAGGGAACCAACTGCCAAACTGGTAACGGCACATTTCTTGTATAAGGGAAATTTACTCTTAATACGGCTAGAAGCCACTCAAGTTTATAGAAGGCTAGAACCGAGTTGATGTGCTCCAAAATCTGCACATATTTTGATTTGTTGTTGTTGTTGTTTTTCCTTTTGCTTACAGACATTGATGAATGTGCAAGTAGTCCTTGTCAGCACGGCTCTACATGTCTGGATGAGATCAACAGGTTCCAGTGTAGTTGCCTGCCTGGCTACGAAGGGATTGAGTGCCAAAATGGTATCAAACAAGAAATCCAATTCATTTAAAAAACATTGATTTCAACTCAAAATCATGAAACAAAGTGAACACGACTAGATTTGAGGCTAGATGTCATAAAAGTGACAGTGCAGTAGAGTTTCTCACCAAAGAATTTGTCCCTTGATAATTTGTTTTTAAATTGCATTTAATTATTTTAGCATTTGATTGCAAATTGTCATAATTTAACAATAAAACAAAAATATTGTTTCATTGATTTATGTAAAAAAAAAACGTTGCTCGAACAATTTATTGTACGAAAACAAATAAAAACAGGAACATGTCGCAATTAGCTACTGGGGATATGTACTTTTATAAGCAGACTTCCACTGTAAATTCATTTGTGTATTTGCCTTGTTCAGATATAGATGAATGTGCCAGCGGCCCCTGCCAACATGGCTCAACCTGCATTGACATGGTGAACGGTTACCAGTGTACATGCCTACCGGGCTATGAGGGAACCAACTGCGAAAGTGGTAATGGCACTTTTCTTGTTTAAGGAAAGTTTACTCTTTAATATATAAGGCTAGAAGCCACTGGAGTAAGAAGGCTAGAACCAAAGAGTTGTGCTTCCAAATGTACAAGAATCTTCACAAATTTTGATTATTTGTTTTTGTTGTTGTTCGTCCTTTTGGTAACAGACATGGATGAATGTGCAAGTAGTCCTTGTCAACACGGCTCTACATGCCTGGATGAGATCAACGGATTCCAGTGTAGTTGCCTGCCTGGCTACGATGGAATTCAGTGCCAAAATGGTATCAAACAAGAAATCAAATTCATAAAAAACATTGAATTCAACTCAAAATCATGAAACAAACCACAGTGGAAAATGCGTAGATTTAAGGCTAGATGTCATAAAAGTGACAATGCAGTAGACTTTTACAGCAAAAATGTTTTCCTTGATCATTTCCTTTTAAATTGCACTTAACTATTTTAGCATTTGGTTGCAAATTGTCATTATTTTAACCCCAAAAAAGAAAAAAAACAAAACATTCTGACAAAAAAATGATTTCCAGTTTTGTCTGACCTCCTTATATGGGACGTATTCTTGAATGTGGATTTCTTATTTGTATAATTTACCTTATTCAGACATAGATGAATGTGCCAGCGGCCCCTGCCAACATGACTCAACCTGCGTTGACATGGTGAACGGTTACCAGTGTACATGCCTACCGGGCTATGAGGGAACCAACTGCCAAACTGGTAACGGCACATTTCTTGTATAAGGGAAATTTACTCTTAATACGGCTAGAAGCCACTCAAGTTAGAAGGCTAGAACCGAGTTGATGTGCTCCAAAATCTGCACATATTTTGATTTGTTGTTGTTGTTGTTTTTCCTTTTGCTTACAGACATTGATGAATGTGCAAGTAGTCCTTGTCAGCACGGCTCTACATGTCTGGATGAGATCAACAGGTTCCAGTGTAGTTGCCTGCCTGGCTACGAAGGGATTGAGTGCCAAAATGGTATCAAACAAGAAATCCAATTCATTTAAAAAACATTGATTTCAACTCAAAATCATGAAACAAAGTGAACACGACTAGATTTGAGGCTAGATGTCATAAAAGTGACAGTGCAGTAGACTTTCTCACCAAAGAATTTGTCCCTTGATAATTTGTTTTTAAATTGCATTTAATTATTTTAGCATTTGATTGCAAATTGTCATAATTTAACAATAAAACAAAAACATTGTTTCATTGATCGATTTATGTAAAAAAAAAAACGTTGCTCGAACAATTTATTGTACGAAAACAAATAAAAATAGGAACATGTCGCAATCAGCTACTGGGGATATGTACTTTTATAAGCAGACTTCCACTGTAAACTCATTTGTGTATTTATCTTGTTCAGAAACTGATGAATGTGCCAGCGGCCCCTGCCAACATGGCTCAACCTGCGTTGACATGGTGAACGGTTACCAGTGTACATGCCTACCGGGCTATGAGGGAACCAACTGCCAAACTGGTAACGGCACATTTCTTGTTTAAGGGAAGTTTACTCTTAATAAGGCTAGAAGCCACTCCAGTTAGAAGGCTACAACCGAGGAAATGTGGTCCTGAATCTACAAGAATCTTCACAAATTTTTATTTGTTTTTTTGTTTGTCCTTTTGGTAACAGACATCGATGAATGTGCAAGTAGTCCTTGTCAACACGGCTCTACATGCATCGATGAGATCAACAGGTTCCAGTGTAGTTGCCTGCCTGGCTACGATGGGATTCACTGCCAAAATGGTATAAAAACAAGAAATCCAATTCTTAAATTGATAACTTATATCTAAATTGTTCTTAATCCAACTATTTTGGGGTTTGATCTCAAAATGCAAACATCCTTGCAACAAACAAATTGATTTTCAGATCTGTCTGATCTCCTTATAGGGGACATGTTCTTGAATTTGAATTTGTAACGTTTATCTATACCCAAAGTATTTGCCATCTTATCATTTATTCTTGTAGACATTGATGAGTGTTCTAGCAGTCCGTGTATGAATGATGGACAATGCATGGATGGTGTGAATGGATACCAGTGTCGTTGCCAAGGGGGCTACACGGGTACCAACTGTAAAACAGGTATGGAACTTTGTCTTAGATGTGGCGTTCAAATTATACTGCATTTTGTTTTCTCTTCGCATTTAAAATTTTATTTAATTGTTTGTATATATTTTTTATTTTTTTGTATTGATTTCTTTTTTGAATTGTAAGAGTGAAAAAAGGCATCATTAGCAAAAAGATATTAAATTTGATCATTTTTATGATCAAATTATTTATAAGCTGAATTGTAGCTAAGTTTAAGAATTGATTGAAGAACTATTGACCAATCACATGCCTTGTGTGCTTTCCCTATGGAAAGTTAGTTTGTGTGTAAACTCCCATATGCAAATTTGTTGCAAAGTATAGGATTCACTGCATGGAACTATTGACCAATCAAATGCCTTGTGTGCTTTCCTTATGGAGAGTCATTTTGTGTGTAAATTACCATATGCAAATTTGTGGCAAAGTAAGATTCCCTGCATGAAACTATTGACCAATCAGATGCCTCATGTGCTTTCCCTATGGAAAGTCACTTTGTGTGTAAACTCCCATAGACAAATTTGTTGCCAAGTTGGATCCGCTGCGTGGAACAGTTGATAAATTTCAATAATTTGTCTGCTAAAAAGGCCAAATTGAACAAAATGTATTAAAACAAAAAATGACAAATATACAACCTAATCACCAAATAACCACAAGGGAAACTGACTGATTTTTTAAGTCAAGTGAACAAAGCAAAATTGACTGGAGCGGGATTCGAACCAGCGACCTCCTAAACACCGAAAATACTGTGGTCGGTATTTATAATAACTGATTGACTAAGAACCTTCGGTCATATGTCATGTACTTGTATTTGTTTCATCTTCTGCAGATATTAATGAATGCTCCAGCAATCCTTGCATAAATGGAGGGACCTGTGGAGATCTCATCAATAGATACCAGTGCCATTGTCTGGAGGAATTCACTGGTGATCATTGCGAAGTTGGTAAGATTTACATCCTGCTAGGATTGAAACTTCAGGCCTAAGCTCCTAACTCCAAGTATTTGACATATTTCATGTCATCATTTTGGTTGATGAGTAGTTTGCAGCAGTTCATTACTTGTTGTGTGCTGAGATTGATATTGAAATGATTATTTAAAAATCGGTCTTGATCTCGTGTTTCTTTCAGGGGTGGTTAAGCTGATCTGTGAGGGTGGTGCAGATGGTATTAAGGGAAGTGGCCTCGTCTGGGATGACACAGATCCTGGCCGTAGTAACACCAAGCGGTGCCCCGAAGGAGTCCTAGGTACAAACACTCGATCTGTACTGAAACATTCTGCGAGAATGTTAACAAATTTTGAAGCTAAGATTCTTTTACAAACCTTTTTCCAAACACTTTGAATTCGTATTATTTGACTGCATTAACTTTCAGGTAATGCCTCCCGTTCTTGTAATGAGAACGGAGAGTGGAACAACCCGGACCTGTCGCAGTGTGTCAGTCCAGCATTTGTGGAGATCAGTGGGAAGGTACGTAATAACCGGTGCCCGATGTGAGGCATCCCATAAACCCAGACATTCCCGACACCATGCCTTGGAATATTGGCAATTAAACCCATGATCATTGGCTTGGAATTTTGCTTTTTGTGGCACCCGTTGATCATGGCTGATCTTTGACCTGTGCCTTGTCTGGTTCCTACATGTTAGCTGGTGCTTGAGCAGCGCCTGTTTGGGAGTGCAGACCGATCCTAGAGTGGCAGTCCCTATCACACTGCCTGCACTGGTATGAGAAAGCTGCCGGCGGGATTTTCAGGCTGTGTTTGCGCCGAGATCGCTTCTCATCCCAAATTTTAACATTTAACTTTGTAATAAATATCGTGCTTCTCTTTGTGGGTTGTTTTTTTGGTAAGGTTGAGCTTCTGAAGTCTGGCAATGCCAGTGCGGGTGATGTCTTGGATCTAGCCAACTCCCTGCAGAACATCACTAAGATACCGGGCTCCGAGGGTGAACCAGGAGATCAGATCTACCCAGGGGATATGGATGTGGCCATCAACAGCTTGAGTGTCATCACGGAAGTCGTCAGCTCGCTGAGCGATATTGATGTAGACACGGCAAAGGACCTCACCAAGGCAAGGCTCTAGACCTTGAAATTTATAAGCTATGGCTTCTCAAATCCCACAAAAACTGTCTGATGTTGAAAGACAAGCTTGCTTAGGTTTTGGGATCCTGGTTGTGGGGCATGGCGCCAAAACACAAAAAGGTGTCATTGTTGCATAGATTTAACAATTGAATTATTATCCTGATGAGATGACACTCTCGGTGTCCTTTGTTCTCCAGGCGTGTGCTGGTACCGTCAACAACGTGGTGGACGAATCGCAAGTTCAAACTTGGAAGAATGCAAACGATCCCGTAAGTACGGAACAAAAATGGCCGCAGAATGTACGACAGACTCAGTTTATCAGTCAATCAAGGGAAAGATAATGTATGCGTGCTATTTTATATCGAAACGTTTCAGGCCCTCCTAACTCCAAGCAAAAAAATATATATATTGGGCATCGAGAGCAGGGGAGGGGCGTTATAACCCACAATCCTCTTCCCCCTTGTTGATGCCCCAAGGAGTTCTTAAATGGGCGAACTATTTAAAGAAACATTTTTCTTCTTGTAAAGGAGAAAGTAGCGGCTAGTGTCACCGCGATGATGAGTTCCACTGAAACCATGGCTAGTGTGGTGAGCCAACAGCAGTCGAAGCAGCTAGGCTCGGAGGGTCAGGGGGATGCAGTGGACTCATCCTTGTCAATCAAGGACAAGAACATCGGTACGTTTACTGTCTTACATCCGATCCTTTATGCCCCTCTTCCCTTCAGTCCTTAATACCATCCATTCCTTGATTGAACTCTTCTTACCAACTGCCCTTCGCATCCTGTAGGCTGCTACATGAAAGACCTTCAACTCCTTGCATACGTATACTCCACCTTTACATTAATGGTAGAGTAGAGTTGCAGTATGAGTCCAGGGGTCAATTTCACAAAGCCCTACGATCAATCGTAACTCGTGTTACGAAGGATAACCCATATCGTATCCTACGTAGGGCTGCAATGCATCACAAGTCCTACGATTGATAATAAGTTACGATGAGTTTGGTGAAATCGACCCCAGGTCATCTACAGGCCTATGTTTCAGTTCATGTGCATGCTTCAATTCTTATGCCCAACAATATGTTTATAACACACCATTTGCCGCTAAAACTTTGTATTTCCAATGAGACAAGTGGCAGAGAAGACCAATTTTAGCAATCAATTGTTTGGATGTTGTTTTCTTTAAAAGTTGTTTGCATTTTGTCATTCATTTTGACAGAGCTTGAAATCGCAGTGTTTCGTACCAACGAGACGAACCAGCAGGAAGCTTTTATGGGCGGAGCCTCCAGTGAGGTTGGGGAGGATGGCTTGGCATCTAGCGACATCCTTCTACCTAGCAACCTTCTGGATGGAGCTAAGGATGGCAATGGAAGCAGTCCAAGTAAAATGCATATTCAAAGTAGCAAATTTCCGTTATTGTGATGGATTTGGTTTTAAGCGATGATCGCAAAGCGTGAAATCGGCCCCTGATCAGGAATTAGTCAATTACTGTGAGTTCATTTGAATTTTAATCATCCTCAATTTGTAAGTCTATACATTTTGGGTTGCTTTTGCAGACTTTGTGGGCATCATGAAGGGCAAGTTCAGCTCAGTTGGTGAGCTGTTTAGTCTGGGCAGTGAGAATAGCGACAACCAAACCAGGTAGGACTGAACATTCTCAAAATCCCAACCGACAAAATCACACAACCGAAAAGAACTGCAGAGTTGTTGACTGGAGTCGGTGACTTGGACTCGAGTCTGACTTGACTCACCGATCTTTGTGACTTGTGGCTTGACTCGAATGATGCAGCGACTTGTGACTCGACTTCTCTTGGAAAAAGAATGTCTCAAGACTTGACTTGACGTGAACAAACTTGACTTTAGGATGTACCCCTGAGTTCACAGCTGTTGGCCACCCTAGTCTTCGTCTTGAGTCACTTCGCTGTAGAGCTTATAGACTCTCCTGATCCAGCATTTGATGCCCTCTTTTTGCATTAGTGCTCTTCAGCCACATAAATACTACTGACCCTCAAGCATCAGTTACGATACAAGCGACATTTCATTTTTCTAAAAAAAACTAAAGTGAATTAATGTTCTCTTTTCTCTTTTTCCTTGACGTTTTACTCCATCATAGGAAGGATTATGTCAACACAGATGTTCTGTCGCTGAAGGTGTTGGGTGTGGACGCAGGTCAGTTTCAGAACCTGGAGACTCCTCTCATGCTCGTCTTCAAACACAAAAAGGTAAAGAGGAGAAAATCTGTTGCATAATATGCACAGCAGTTTTCTGTCGTGCATACAAATTTTCTCTGGGTTGACACTTGTGCTTGATATATAGATACATTTAGTTTTGGCTATGCAGATAATAGGGACTTCTATAGTATACATCAAATACATACATAAATAAACATTGGTTTGGTATTGTTCTCTATTCTGTGTTCACTGCAGGATGTCGAAGCCAACAGTACCAGTTGCGTGTTCCTGAACATGTCAGCAAGGTAAGGGAGAGAAACTCTCCTAGGCCTAGTCGTTGAAAAACCCAGCCAGGCTTCAGGTCTGAAATCCTCTTTTTGCTAGCTCTAAACTTCAATACAACTGACCTGCTTAGAATCAATAAAGCCAGGCCACTGGATGGCCTAGCCAGACTGAAGTCCTGCCCACATCAAGTCTGACATGTGGTTATTGTTCAGCTTCAAATGGATACAGTGTACTACCCATGACCAAAGTGGGATTACAGAAGCCACAGAGCCAGGAGTAGCAAAGCCTGGCCCGGCCTTGCTTTTCAGTAGCAGGACCCAACCAAGTTTCTCTCCCTAAGAGTGCATCATCAATGTTCCACCCTTTCCTCTGTCAAGCATGTGTCTTTGCTCACACTGTTAAACGTGCCTGTCGCTTTGTCCGTTGTCGTAGGGGCTCAGAAGACCGCTGGAGTGACTTTGGCTGCGAGCTGCAGTCCAGCAACGATACCCACACAGTCTGCACCTGCTCACATCTGACTAACTTTGCCATCCTCATGGACGTCCACGGAAGCCAGGTAAGGTTTGGTTTGCTTGTCTCTCTGACTAAGAAGAGTAGAGAACCTGTTTCACACTCCCCTGCAACTGGACAGTGTGATGCGAACTGAATTTTGGTGATGCCACAAAACAGTACACGAGCCGACATTTCCGTTGTGACACAAAAAAACTGCTTCGCTTTGCAGTTGGCATCAACTTGGCTCAAAGCAGGGGCAGTCTGGATCAGAATAAAAATCCAACCAAAGTGATGAAAGCACCACTCTCCGAATAGAAGGGTGGGTTAGCCCCTCTGGTCGGGTGCTGGTTGATTGGTATAGCCGTATTTGGTTTATACACTTAGGCTGTATCAGAATTGCATTGTCTAGAGCTAGGTCTAGGTCTTCGATCCATTTGAAATACACGGAGCATAGACCTAGCCATAGCTCTGGAAGCTCTTGAGAAGCTCTCGAGATTCATCTTGACTTTGACTTGTCCATATCACAATCATTGTATTGTGACATTACACTCTGCTCAGGGATTGAGATTGACTCACGATTTAAGAATAATTTTGGTGATTTATGAAATTGACCACTGGTAAGGCAGCTAGGCCACACTTAGGCCTAGTCTAAGCCAAACAATTACCAATGTCTCCTTGTCTGTCTTGTGTTGTTTTACAGAAAAATTTACCGGACGTTCACAACACCGCCCTTTCTGTTCTGTCATACATCGGAGGCACACTGTCCATCCTGGGATGTTTCTTCTCTATCGCCATCTACAAGTTCTTCAGGTTTGTATGCAGTCACTGAAAGTTTATAGTTTATATTTGACAAAGTCAGCCGTCAGTTTAAACGATGTATGCACTTTCCTATGACTGTTAAACATCAGAGCAGCTGGTGCTTATATGCGCTCTCTGTAAAACAAACAAAACTCACTTTTTGGATACTATATTGAACTGACTTATTGTCACTTTACACCCGGATGTGTCGTTATAAACAGGCTCAAGTCTGATCGCATCCGTGTCCATATGCATCTAGCTGCAGCCATTGGTGTCGCTCAGTTGATCTTCCTGGTGGGCATTGAGAGAAACGAGATTGCGGTAAGTCTTTTTATTCGGCTCGTGATCTGTCAAGATATTGGGCTGAATCTTGTATCAACTAGTTATGATTCGGATACAGATCGGTTTGTAGAAACACCATGTTATATTCGTTGGTACTTTTTTATTTCGTCAAACTTCTGGTTAGGTCTCAACGTTTCGACTAAGTCGCCTGATGAAACGTTGAGACCTAACCAGAAGTGCAACAAAAGAAGTGCGAAAGTGCGAATGAATATTACATGGTGTTTCCAGGAACCGATCCACATACCAATTGTCACCAAGCAAAGCCGCAAATCTTTTTAGGTATGATTCATTATTATATTTTCTCATAGTCTCTTGGTCTGTTTGTTTGTCTGTCCATCCGTCTGTCTTGCAGTGGGTGTGTAAGATGATCGCCGTGGTCCTTCACTACTCCTTGACTGCCATGTTCTGCTGGATGCTGGTGGAGGGGATCCAGCTCTATCTAGCCCTGGTGCATGTCTTCGGATCCTCCAGTCATATCAAGAAGTACTATCTACTAGGCTGGGGTGAGAGATTGTCAATGGTGTCTTGGGGTCGGGGTTGGGGCAGGCATGTTGAAGGCTTAGTGTCTCCACATAGAAACGATGGTTTAACACTCGACGTTTCGAACAGTGTACTCTGTTTTTCTTCAGGAGGGTGACTATATCTAGATTTATCTAAGATCTAGATGTATCTAATATATCTAGATCAATGCCTTCGGGTTTGGTTATGGTTTCCGAGGTGCCTTCTCATCAGTAAGTGGACCAGTGTACTTTTATCCTTCATGAAAACTCCCATTTCACTTTATTTGGTTTAACTTCTTAATAATATACTGAAACTATTGGTTAAACTTGATTTAAACTTGATTTAAACTTGATTTAAACTTGATGTCAATGTGAATGTGGACAGCTAGACATTTTAATAGTGATCGCTTTCATTTTCCTTCAGGTGCTCCTGTCATTATTGTTGGCATCTCATTTGGAGTGTTCTTCATGGAGTACGGAGAGGGAAAGGTGTAAGTACAACGATCAATCTACCAGAATCTACCAAAATCCTACCTTGCGATCTCAGATGTACCATCTCTCAGGTTGCAGCATTGCTAATGTCACACATATCTTAAATGATCCTTGGGATATAGGTGTATGTGAGTGGTTTTGTGGCTTCTGACTGCCAAATGGACAAAGATAATTGACCATTTGACTAAAACCTTGATCCGCGCCTGGAAGCTGGTACATTGATTTTATTATCAAGTGTCTAATAGAAGCAATCAGTCATGTGTCATATGTGTGATTCCTCTGCAGGTGCTGGATGTCCCAGAAGATGCTCCTCATCATCTTCGTTCCCACCGTGGCCATTCTGATTATCGTAAGCCCTCACAAGTTCTCATTATTTTCCTGAAACCGTAATCCTCATTCCGTCCTTTTTTATCAATGCAAGTTATAAACTGTTGCAAACTGCTTATCAACCAAAACAATGACACAAATTATATAAAATGCCTGGAGTTAGGTGGGCGGGACATTTCGATCCTAGCAGGATCTTTCTCGAAATGACAGAAGGACAAGAACTTGCAAGTAAAGATGCACATAAACGTTCAGCCCTCTTCTAAGCTTTTGTATCAATAATATAGAATAATACAGACATAATTGCTATAATACAGCGAGCAAATACAACAATGTAGTTGCACAGTTCTCTACTTTTGTTCGCATTTACTGGTGTGGTCTCGATATCCTTGAATTGGCAACCCTTCTTGATGTCATCTATATTTTTTAGGAGCAAATATTTGCTTCCCAGTGCATCCTCTGAGCTTTGACCAACAGCCTTGATCCCGAAGCTTTCTGAGTCTTCTTTGCTTGTTTGTTTCATTTGTAGCTGAATACTGCTGTCCTGGTCATTGTACTGAAGGTGATGATGACGTCCATGACGGCTAGAGAGAAGAGCAAGGACAGCGATGTTTCCCAAGTCAAGTAAGAATCAGTTAACATTAGCCTTGTAAGACTCAGTCATGTTTAATACAGTTTAATACCAAACATCATCCTTGGCTCCCAATTTTTGTGTACAATACATGCTGAATATGGTTCATATTCGTTCATACTTACTCGATTGTACTTACATCGCACAGTTTCAAAAGAAGGTGGCTCAAGCCTGTCTGGTTGGTTGATGGTTTTTGTTTTACCTCCTTTTTCCGACCTGCACACCGTGGCTGATGAGCAGGACTGGTCTGAAGGCTGCCCTGGTCCTCCTACCTCTACTGGGCCTGACCTGGGTCTTTGGCTTCCTGTCCGTCAACGAGCACACCTTGGTCTTCACCTATCTGTTTGCCGTCTGCAATTCTCTCCAGGTAGGCAGATACACACTGCACCCATCACCATTCTGCCAATTTACTAGCTCCTCCATTCAGTCCATTCATGGATCAATCACGTTCTCTGTGGTAACAAGATTTTCCTCTCTTCTCCTTTTCTTGACAGGGCCTGTTCTTCTTCATTGCTCACTGTGTGATGAATATTGAGGTAATTATAACAATCAAGGATGACCATAATATCAGTGACATTTATAGCATTGATGACATCGGTATCTTTTGTGACAGCTATCATCAGTGACATTAATATCATCGTTGGCATTGATATTAAAGTCAAGTAAAAGTCAGTAAGAAAACATTAAACATATTAAGACACTTATTTACATCAACCTATTTGCACAATTACCTGAAATGCTCAAGTATTGGAAAATTGCATTGGGAATATCGGCATGTGATATCAGATTTTTCTTGGGAAATGCAATTTCTTTTAGAAGTCTGAACCAGCATTATTCAGTGTAATCCTCAAAAGGAGAAATGAGGAGCAGAAACCTGATTCGTGAAATGTGGCCCCTTGCATCATTGATTTACAAAATACAACCAATGTGGATTCCTTGTGAATTACAGGTGAAGAAGGCGTACGAGCGTCGCTACGGTCGCAAGAAGGGACTGCACTCCATGACTACATCCACTGCCCCACTGAGCAGCCGCAACCAGAGTTCAGTCTCACGCCGCCGGAGTGACGCCTCCACCACTGAGCTCACCAAGTCCAATACCACCATCAACACCGTCTCTGTAAGGACGCAAATAATGGCCAAATCACATCTTGAACCCCTAGCCAAGCTTCCCTTTCAACATTCTAAATCTGACAAGATTCAGGGGAAGACTCTCTTGGATACTGGTGATTGGAGTGGCGGAAGAAGATGATTTGACTTTTTCCCGTCTTCCACAATTTGATGTGATGAGGTAGCACGTGACAAGTTTCAAATGAAGACCATTCTCTTAAAGTCACCCTTACCAAACCAAACCTGCTGAAATCATTGTATTGCAGGATTTTGAAGTAGACCCATCTGATGGGTCCTCTCCTGATGATGACTAGAGCAGGCTAGTTGAAACGTTGAGACTGCTCCTGGAATGCTGACGTTCAATTCCGATTCCATTCTTATTACAGGGAGGTTACGACAAACCAGCTGAGATGAAGGACACGTGCTTGAGTAAAGACCCGGCTAAACCCAAAGGCACAGCTATGAACAACTCCACAGCCTCGTCCACTCCTGACCACAAGAAGACGGTACGTAAAGATTCCAGCTGACCGCTTCTATCTAGTGTCCATCAAGATATCAAAATGTCTCCTCAATTCAAAATGTCCAGCTTATGTCTTGCTAAAACTTATGATTAGTTGGTAATTTCTGTGAGGATTGTTGTTCAAAGTTGCACTTGATTATAAAAATATATTACAATAATTGACAGATTCTTCATTGGTCTGTTTGCAGGCTACTGAGGGAGTGAAGATAAACGACATCCAGTGTCTGATCAAGAACAGGTAAGGTAGTAGGCTCAAACAAAACAATACCTTGATATGGTCTGGTTGTTTGTGTTTGTTTTGTCCTTGGGGCTTTGAAGGTTTTTCAAGGTTTTTGAAAGAGTAATTGATTCTTCTTTCAGTGAGAATGTGAATGATGAGGAGAAAGGCATGGTTAAGGGCGCTAAGGTCGCCATGGAAACCATCGTATCCAAGGATACCAACCTGCGAATGGATGGCAGCAACATTTCTTAAAGGGTAGGTTGTAACCCACGCAAAAAAAATCCAAATCAACGAAAATGTTTTTCTCCTCCTCTAAGTGTCCTTCAAGATGTTCATGATGAATTTTCACGATGCTGATCGAATATTAAATAATAATTATAATCATGAAGTTGAATTAAATTTTGACAATTTCAAGATCTTCAAGTGTTGAATATTTCTAAGTGTGAATTTTCTTCTAGTTGTGAAAAAAGGAGAAATACATGTATCAACAAAAAGACTGTAGAGCTATTCTGTATGTAATATATTGTAATTATGATAACACTGTGCATGTCCATACTGAAGTAACATGTTTATTTGTTTGTGAAAGTTACACTATAGTATTAAAGTAGGATGGGAAATCTGCATGATGAAGTTTCACGCTCGTGGCTTAACAACTGAAGAAAAATATAACTGTGAATAGTGAATATATATTAGACTTGTGAATAATTAATGTAAACTAGATCTGTGAATAAGAAATATATATATCAACATGTGAATAAGAAATTATAAATTAGACTTGTGAATATAATTGATATAGACTTAAAATATCTTGTTTGGTCGAGTCATTAGTAATAATTCTGGTTTCTTGTCAATATGACCGCTGGAAAAAAAAATTATGAGTAGCAGTTGAAATTGTATGAAATGTTGTTTAAATTGTACAAAAGAAAAAAGAAAAAAGTTTATGATAGTAATCGAATATGCATGAGTTAGTAATGAATATTCATGAGAATCGTCACATTAGACCCGCCCCCTTGTAGTGATGTCATTTTGTCAAATAAGACATACTGTACAGTTAAAATGTATTCTAGGCCATACTCCCATGCTTGGCTGCAATACTCAATAATTCCAAACACTAGTATAAAGTTGCATACCTATAACTCATGGTCTAGACCCCAGCCTACATTTAATATTGACACCATGACATCACTTGCAAGGGAGCTGTCTATTGGAGGTAAAAATGTGTACTTTTAGCAATATGAATGTGTATAAATAAATAATTTCATTGTTGCATTATTTATCAAAAATGAAAACTCGAAGCACCGAGATTTAGGAGTAGAACATTTTAAAATTGAAATGTCTGAAATGCATTGCCCGTATTGAAGTGCTATGGCAGTAACTGATGTGCCTTCCTTTATAGTGTGCCTTATAAGCTTAATTAGTTTTCTTCATAGACTTTATACACATGTCGTCACTTGAGTTTAAACTATGCAGAAAAATCACCTTAAAGGTACTATCATACTTTGGTAAAGTTGATAGAACAGCTGCAGGCTGTTCATATTTTGATTTGTCATGGAATAAAAACAAACCTGTGACATTTTCAGCTCATTTGATCAATGGAAACTGTAGAAAACAGCAAAAAGCCCTTGCAATTGTTACGCAAAATTGTGAGGTAATTGTAATTGTGAGGTTTTGATCTCGGAGATCAAAATTGTTGTTGGTATTTTGTTTTTCTCATTTCTGGAAACATAGTCGTACATGAGTGTTGCACCTTTTCATCATGTGATATGGTACCAGGTGATGGCAGTGCATATTGTCTATTGTGGTTATAGATTTTTTAGTCTTAGTATATGCAAGTACGGTGATATTTCTGGGTCATTTTCACTGGTTTCAGGCACAGTATCCATGTTACATCAGTAAACTTGTACATCAATTATCACATAACACTAAATTCCATTTCCTAGGGCCTTTTCCAAACATTGGCTTTGGCTTTGTCTCTATCATCCAAATGCTGGAAAATATAGAATGTGTGTTTTTGTGGTTCAAGCCAAAGTTCAGTTTTCTTGTTCAAAACAGGAGTATCTTGCTTGCAAGCCGAAGCCAAAAGCTGCTATTTTGATACCTAGCCCTCATTATTATAAAAAAAAAAGTATCGCCTTTTGTGACTCGACCCAGTGGAATGACACTGTTCTAGTTTGGAGGTAGGCCTAGGTACCAAGAAATGCACTATAGATAATAGTTGCTGTAATATGTTTCCTTAGTTTGATATGAAACAATTAGAAGAGATTTCAGTGTTACAAAATACAAAGCCCTTGAAAAATCCGTCCACTATAGTCTCTTTCATCCTTGAAATATCAGTATAAGTATACAAGTTCCTTTTTCTGTAAAATGATGATTAATTGACTGTATTGACTGTCAAATACATGTAGTGTGTAAATTGGTGTATTATACTCATCTTAATATTGGAGAGAAAATTGTAGTTATGTTACAAACCAAACAAGAATATTTTTCATGAAGAAATAATTCAATGACAAAATGTGTAGATTAAACTTGAAAAATATGTTAAGGTTGTTTAATACATGGAGCTGAGAAGGAATTATTTAAAACAAACCCCACTTTGAATTTGTTTAGCAACTTGTAACGTAATATAATCATTATAATGTTGTTATTGAACTTGTCAGTGTATTGCTTCTTAAATTAAATGTCTTCATTAGTGGGTAAAGAAATCTATTTGGTCAAAGGTCTCTTGGATTTGCCTCGTGTACGTTTATAATTAGAAGAGTTTGACTTTTAGATCATACTAAACTCGACTGGCGACAAATATTTGTACCTTCTAAACACTTAAATTTTCTACCCGAGGAATTTCTTTAATCGTGATTGCAAACAGTGATGAGCAAAACAATACATTATGATATTTTGATAATAAGGTATAGACAAATCATATTGATTGTTTCCCATCTGACAAAATTATGGGTGCATTCGTTTAGCTAACACGGGTCGACACCGGTCAACCTCGTCCCCCATTCTCTCGCTTGTTTTGTGCTGTATAGCACGGCCATTTCCAGTAAGGGCTGACCCGTGTTAGCTAAACGAATACACCTTATAAATCTCCTAAATAAGACCCGTCGTACGGTCTGCTGAGAGGGGATTTGATAAGTTACCGTTAGACCTATAACTGTCATTTTACTGAAGTTGTAGGGATTATCTGTGATCTCCTTAATAAGGTGCTAAGCATGTGGAAAGGAAAACCGCAGACCACGTGTGAATAATAATTGATTTAAATATAGCGGTGATAATGACGCATGCCTATTGAGCTTCCCGTGTGGACTCCTGTCGAGAAGCTCTTTTTTATTTTTTTCCCCGGACTGCAATAACCTTACACACTGGACTTATCAATAAAATATGTAGCCAAAACTTCACTTTTGCCGTGTCAAAATTTCCCTACGCCCCTTGAAATTACAAAGTTGTCTTTTGGAAGCGGCCACTATCACTTCTAAAGATAAGTGCTTAATTTGGAGCCCATAGGCAAAGAATTTTGAGACGTTCTTTCAAACTTCTTCGAAGAACGCCTTGCAGCACAGACTACATGAGCATTATTTCACATGCCTATGAAACTACGCCTGCGCAAATAACCCAATTCATAAATTTACCACATGTATTTTATTAGTAAGTGTGAAGTCCACGCTCTCGACATCAAGGTGAAATTCTGAACCAAATTTCCTTCGGATTTGGGGAACTCTGAAGATTATGACCAGGAATTTCCAACTGGCTGATTCTAGGAGCTCCCTGACTGCAAAGCCTCCTCTCTGGGTGATTTATAGAAGACGAAATTAATGGTCCCCGGGAAAGGTATAAAGTTAAAATTTATATTTACAGTAATTTATCGTCTGCCCTCTACACGTGTGTGTGCATTTGTAGGCTGTGCACCTCTCTCTCTCGTCTGCCCACGTACATGCAGTTGCACTGTGTGGTGCTGATAGCCGTAGACTGGGGAAAACATAGTACAAACGTATAAAGCAAGGAAATATTTCAAGTTGGCGATAGGTCCAGATCTTAAACTAGGAAAATATGATGAATTTGCCATACATGATTGTAATTGTGAACCCGTTGAACAGCATCTAGCGTAATAAAACTATACTTTAGCGGAATTTTGAAGCTGACATTTAGACTTAAGGGGAAGAATCCATTTTACATCCCGGTATAAACAGTGTACAAGCAGGCTCGATAGTATAAAGGGAGTAAAACTGTTTTGTCTGTCTGTTTTGAAGTTTGCAACAAACAGGTAAGAAAATTGTATTTTTACTCTGAATTGTTGCACAAAATTCTTCTATCTGGGGATTTAAGGACTCGGGAACATTTGCTGAAAGTAAAAAATATCATTTCGGAACAAGAGAAACTATTAAGTTGTTTTTATTCCCTTTATAGGTATCGGACCTGCTTGTAAACCGTTACCCAAATAGAAATTATGTCGTCATAACTGTAGCCCTGCATCCATTTCCATGGCAAGTTTTTTCTTGCAAATCGCATTCTGTTCTTGGAGAATTTAATTTGAAAACTGGTCCTGAAGCCTTCCCCTAAGCCGTCTGTTTTGTGGAGATAGACCCACGTGTTGATACCATTGGAATTCAAAACCAAATTAAACTAGGCACCACTGTAGTATTTTTGTAAGGAAATGACCACTTGTAACGGAAAATGGCAGTTTTTAGGATTTTTGTTTGGATGGATTTTTCTCAAAAAATCATCGGTCAACTTATATACAAAATTGAAAGGAAAATCAAAATTGAAGATTTCAGCTTTATTTTGCTGTATGGCTTGATTGCCTGAGAAACGTGAGAGTATTTGAAATATTTTTTTGAAATTTGCCATACAAAAATTAACACGAGAAAATTTACTGGCCCTACATACAAAGTCAAGCCACGGATTTATCGGAATGCAACAGCGCCACCTCGCGGGCTGTACTACCTCGAAGTGGGACGGTCGTGGTAAGTTCGGTGAGCTGTGCAAACTTTTTGATTCCCCAAATAAATAAATCTTACTTATTTCAATTATTCACATGTATCATGGTAGCCGGTTAGTTCACCGATATCTCGGTGGCTCTAATTTTCCAATCTACGTTTCTTGGGAGGTAAAATCGTGAATAGTTTGGCATCGAGTTCGTGTTGTTTTTATTTGGTCTGGTATCCTGTAGCTGTCCGTAGACAAGCCGTTTGCACCAGAGGTAACTGACTAAGTCAATCAGCTGTGCATGCACACTAATCACTATGCATAACTTGATGGAGAAATGTTCAATATTCATTACAAACTCTACTACACAGGGCCTTTATTGTGAATCTACTTTTAACTGGTTGTAGAGACCCTAACTTAAACTAAGGCTTAAGGTGGTCAGGCCACATTTACTGTTTAGGCCTACTATTTAGCATGAATTTAACTTAGACGAGTTTGTTAATTAACAAACAATTGTGACTTTTCAATTCTTAATCGAGTGACTGGGAGAGCCCTTTTACTTAGACCCAGTTTGTCATTTGAGAGTATCTCAATCTTTTAGAGCTTCAAGCTAAATACTCTTAAATTTAAAAAGGAAATGACTGTTGTTTAAATGTGCACTTTAAAATTCCTTCACTTCATTCCTAGTTGTAAATCCATATTTTAAACATTCCGAAATGAAATGTAAGACTACTTGTTAGGTCTGTGTCGAACAAGTTCATTTTCAGTTCAGTCTTCAACAAGAGATAAAGTTTCCACATAATTTGTTGTGGGTATAATTTAAACAATACCAGGTTTATTTTAATTTATTCATTCTTTTCACTTTGTGACGTTTTCCTTGAAAATGCAGTGCCATTGGTTGTCCCTATTTTTGGAAGAAAAATAGCATGACAATTTTTGCAGGTGTTTAAATCATTGAATGAATGTTGAATTAAATACTTGCTTTTCTTGTACCAACAGGCACCAGGACTGCAGTTGATAATGTTTTCCTCAGGGAAACATCTCGTAAATGGAGGCTTGGCGTCCAGAGTGCAGAGACTTGCTTTGGCTGCGAACAATTCTGCAAGACATCGTCGGACTCTCTGCTGTTGCTATGGAAACAGTTGTCATGGAAGCTCCACCTTCCACCCCGTGTCACAATCTCATCTCGGCGTTAAGAAAAGAAATGTTGTTTTAACTCATCTGAGAGAGCCGGACCTGAATCAAAGAACAGTCGGACAAATCTGCAGAACCGTCTCTCTGAGATCTTTGTCCTCAAAATCAGATTCAAGTGAAACTGAGACGTCAGATCATACTGATTTGACGGAGGGGGATGCCATTGACTTTGAGGAAGTGGTGAAAGAGTTGGATGCGGAAGGCACAGGTCCGAGAAAATCCAGCAAGAGGAAGACTTCATCAGGCAGCTCAAAGGTACGATTATTTATTTGTTACTGTTATTGTTATTGTAACTTTAGTTAAATATATTCTATTTTTTATGCTCATATATTTAATTGTTGTGTTTGGTCAGCAGTATTGGAAACGGAGGCCCTAGGGTCATAGTTATTAGGTTAACTTTTCCTTTTCCCGTATCCATTTTGTGTTGTTGAATGCCAAATAAATAATAATAATAATAATAATAATGATCCTGGAAATATCATCTGGATGGAGTTTGTTCAGCAAATTTGCTTAAAATCTGGTATGAAAGTTGAGACATTTTTATGGTTTGCCTTTAGCTTCCTTAATAACTTGCTTACAGCACCTATTTTTGATACTTGGGAGTTAAGGCCTTTCCCAAACCTCGGCTCAGGATTCAGCTTTGTCTCTGTCATCCATATGGTGAAAATATAGGTTGTGGTTTTCATTGAAGCTGAAGCTCTGTTTTCTTTTTCAAAACATAAAATCTACTTCCGAACCGCAGCCAAAAGCCTCTATTTTGATACCCGTTATTTAGAATGGATTCATGAAATGGAGCCGGAGCCGAGCTTTGAGAAAGGCACCAAGTACCTTCAAGGCTTGCTTGCACTCGACTTTTCAGATGAAAATTACTGAAACAATTTTGCGCCTTTTCTGAGTCGAAGCATGAAATCATCTTCATTTATTAACTCTCTCTGTACATTCATGACACTCTTAACATTCCCAGGAAACCTTGGTAAGCGTTGGCAGACTGGTTCCGGACAAGATTGTCAATTTATTGGACGAGGATGGGGAGTCTCTGGGCTCGCTGCATCGGATGGATGCCATCAAACGTAGCCAACAAGCAGGCCTCAAGCTGGTGCTTATCAACCCTAATAGCCAGCCGTATCCCACCTACAGGTATAGTGAACACAGTCCTTGGGCCAATTTCATAGAACTGCTTAAGCACCAAAAACCTGTGTAAATAAAATCTGTATGCCGGCTGATACAAAACTTCGCCAATGGGTTTTGTTTGGTTCATATGGTTATCAAAATTGAAGAAAGAATGATCTTTTTGAATCGCATCATGATCAATTGATTGTGACTCAATTCTATCCTGACCCTACTTTGTGCATTTGAGTTTGACCATTTGAATGTTGAATTTTTCCCCGCAGACTAATGACTGGACAACAACTGCATCAGGAACATATGATTCTGCAGGAGAAACGCAAGGCAAAGAGCGCCCCCTTACAGGTCAAGGAGGTCAGGCTGTCGGGTAACATCGCACAGCATGATCTAGATGTCAAACGAAAGCATGTGCATGAATGGTTCAAGGAGGGTGGATCACATTTCCATGTCCGGCTGGTCGTGATGGGGTCCAAAAAAAGAGGACAGAAACCGGTCACCAAAGAGCAACAGGTACTAGCATTGGTGTGATTAGGGTATTGTAGTACTCATGAAATTATTGTTTAGGTTTTAATTTGTACATTCCAGAGATGTGCGCATACAGATTCTGGGGCCAACGTCATAGAGCTGCTTAGCACAAAAATTGTTAAGCATGGCATTTCTGTCTTAGTAAAAACAGGGTTAACAAACAAATTTCCGTGTGTTGTGTATCACTTGCAATTGTTCTTTGGCTAACCATGAATATCAAATTGAATTTTCAATGGTGGATTGTATTATTGTGCAAGCTATTTTTGTGCTAAGCAATTTATTGTGCTAAGCAGCTCTATGAAATTGGCCCCAGGTGCTTTGTGGAGACCGAGCACAATAGGTTGAATATGTCTCTACAGACACTTAAAAGTGTCTAGGTCTCCACAAGGTTTTCACGACACTGACATTTGGAATGTACTCAAAAAGGAGGAATTTCCAAGGTATAGGGCCTACTTATTAAAGGGTTTTATATAAGGGAAGTTTGTTACACACTTCAACCCAGGAAAGTGATTCTGGTTCAAAATAGGATTTCAATTCTGCTCTTTGGAAAGTGTTCACGAAAACAATGCCATGCCTGCACAAGGATACAAATATCGGTACAATTGTGTGTGTGAATTATTTGCCACAGCAGTGTTAAGTTGAATATTGACATATGGACACTTATTGCCCTGAAAATAAATGTAAAATATAGAAGATGTTTGTATAAATATTTTCCAAATTCCACCTATAGTAATATGTATGCATTTCTCATACTGTATTGATGTTACACTCAAGGTCTAACCCAAATTTCCCCCACAAAATTGCATCATAAACATCCAAATTCTGCCCTGAATTTCCTCTTCTGAACCTTCCTTTGCCCACAGATGGCCGTGATACATCATGTGATGTCTGGGCTTGAAGACAGGGTGACATTTATGAGCAAGCCAAGAGACACCGGGAAGGATGGAGCCAATGTGATGGTGGTTCTCCGTCCCATGTCGGCCAAAGAGAAGGCATCCCTCGTCAAGCAGAAAAACAAGGAAGAGAGCCTTAAGGTAGAGGGACAGAGCAGTCCGGAAGACAGATGATTATAACTTCAGAGTGGAGAAAGTTTGAAGAACTACGGCCAGTTGAATTAATAGACTGATCCATGGAGCCATGCCCTGTGGTGAATTCCCTTGCATTTGCCTTATGTACATTTAAATGATGGCAGCTCAACAGAGCAGGCGCGGTTCTGGGGGGGGGGGGGGCTAGGGAGGCTGTAGCCCCCAAAAATTTTGTCTAGCCCCCCCCCAAAAAAAAACCCAAAATGCAATTGAAAAAATAAATCTTGAAAAAAATGGATTTTTAAGTTATTAAGAACCTATTACATAAAAAAATGCGTTGTGTAGGCTATGTGTCCATGTTTTTCTACCCCTAATAAGACACAGTAGAAGCGAGTGTTAGAAGAACCCAAAATATTGGGTCTTCTAGCCCCCCCCCCTAAAAAATAATAATAATGGCTCTTCTAGCCCCCCAAAAATGTTGGCTCTAGAACCGCACCTGAAACAGAGCGACGCTTAATTTTTTGTGTACCCTCAAAATCTTGTTTATAAAATCATTTGCTGGGCCCTACATGGGAAGTCTTGTAAAGAAAATGGATGGAACCCGGTCTCCAGAGTTTGGACTTTCAAATTTGAGCTGTTTGGATGAATTCTGGCCCTAAACTCGCTCTACTTGGGCCTGGATGGGAGGGCTCCCTCGCAGTGCCTGGCTACAAAATTTCACTCTGGGTAACACCCCCCCCCCCTTACCAAAAAGCTAGATCCGCCCCTGATCCGAATAAAGCTTACATTATTCAGACTTGCCAAATATTATATCAAATCATCCATATCATGTGGATGATTCTGGAAATTTTAATGGCACAGGCCAACCAATTTTAATTGTCATTAAAACAATGGAAAGCATATGACCTAATGGTGTGGCTAAACTGTGACTGTTTCTATGCCACCTTTCTGTAGTGGCAAACATGTATTCAATAATCTTAAAATGTGTTATTTATGCAAATTTATACAGCTATTTCACAGAGGTAGATGCGCAATAACAGTAAAACTCAAAGAAAATGTAAGATGTCAGATTTGCTCTTTTATTTGTTCCCACTCAAACTGCCAAGCATCATGTATAGAATAGAAATGATGCTCATCGTCCTAGCATACACCATCATCTCCCAAGACGAACGGCTGCCGAAGACGATGATGCGTCATTCCCTAAAACCCTTCTTATCCGTAATTCTACAAAAATCACACAATAATCCAATAAGCCATTATATTGATGCTATATTTTAATATATATTCTGTGCATTTCTCTCATCAAAGAAAATCTTATAAATTTATTTTAAATGTCTACTTGGAGCAGGTTTTGGTCAACCAATCCTGGCAACACGTCCTTGGTCTTCCTAAGACACAAGACACAAATTCATATGGTCCAATAAAGCATCCCTGGGCCCTGACACCACTCCGGAGCTGAACACTGGTGAAACTAGAAGACCCTCCCCTAGTTTGATGCAGTGTGCTCTTGCAATGATGCTGAAAGGGTACTTGTTTTGAAACTAGGAATGTGTTTCATTTCTCACGACATTTTCCTGGTCATCTATTCCGACGTCTCCATTTCAAATTCGTGGATTGCTGACACAGACTCGCAGCTGGTGGCCGTACTAGCAACCTCCCCTCTCGCAACCCCCCCTCTCGCAATCTCTTCTCTCGCAATCTCTTCTCTCGCAATCTCTTCTCTCACAACCTCTTCTCTCGCAATCTCTCCTCTCGCAACCTCTTCTGGAGGTTGTCCCACCGACAGGTCCATCTCTGATGACTCTCCTTCTGTAATCTCGACATCTTCCTCCAGAGGTTCGGTTTCTGTTTTCGGACAGGCTGATCTTGTGGCTTCATCTGGGTAGCAGGAGAGTTTTGAAGCCAGTGCTCTCTTCTTCCGAGGCTGAAACACAACAAAAATTCAGAATATTCTTTTGAAAGGGGTCTCATCTTGGAATCACTGTCGGATCCTGCTTACTTTTGCTATCCAACTGGACTCCCTGGCATTTCCATCTGAAATATGCGGGACAAGAATTACCTTGGGCGGTGGACGGACGTACTCTGGATTATGAACGACTTGATGCTTTGTGAGGGAGACTTTGTAGATGAATGTTTTACTGCAGCCCGGATGATCGCAGGCGAAGGGACGAGCTCCCTCGTGGAAATTTCGGATATGAAGGGTCAGATTCTCTGCCTGTAAAGAAACACATAGATTGTTCCAATGGCAATTAACAGAGAAAAGTGATGGTTCATGGTTGATCAACAGACCTGGAATTTCAGAAAGACCGCAGAGGCCAAGGCCATGGGTCTGGCATTTGGTGGCCCCTTGTTTCACTTCTAATGGACAAAAGGCCTACTGAACTGGCCTTGGTACACCGCTTGCAAATGAAGGCACAACATCAGTTCTACAAGTAAAACTACGTAGTTTCGTCAACAGTGGATCATGGCTGTTCTCTGGCATAGTGCTTTTAAGTCACACACACATGGGGTCCTGTGATTACAACACTAAATGGCAGATTCAAAATTTTGCGTTGGTTCTCGAAAAGGCCCTGCGTAACAAACACAACAAGATCTCAACACAACTTCAAAATGTGAACAAGATTTTTGTGGCATATGTGGGGAACACGTACTCGTAAGAAACAACCAATGAAACAGACACAGGGCACATCAACAAGTCTAATGTACCTGAATCAAGGAGACCAATCTTTACCTTTAGATATGATCGGTTGCAATTTTCCCTGGGACACACCAACACGGCCCTGATCTTGTCGTGCGACTTCACATGTGCACGTAACTACAAATTCAAACAATTCAAAATAACAGTATTGGTTAGTTCAATGTTAACATAAACATGCATATTAATATTTTAACAAAGATTGTCGCTGGTTCGCATCCCACTCCAGTCAAATTGACTTTGCTCACTTTCCAATGACTTTAAATTAATCCAGACAATTTCTCTTGTGGTTATTTGATGATTAATATTGTAATTTGTATATCGCATAATATACATGTTTGTTCATTCAAAAGGAAAAAAATGTGTATACTTCGTACTTTGTGCTTCTTGTAGTACACCTTGCCACATTCTTCACATTTGTATTCTGCAAAAAAAACAAAGGAATGTACAAAAAGAAGCAAGTTTATAAAGATGTTATTACTGTAAAAAGTCTAGGCCCAAATAATCAAAATTACAATGAAAACAGACGAGTTACTATAATACTGTGCAAAAATCATCATGGTCATTTGCGACTCTTTTGGTTTCACAGCGAATTGATGAAATGGCTTTGAATAAGTCCCTCTCCAGAAAGAATTATATGAATAATTCATCATCCTATTTTAAATGTCATGAATTATTCATTACAGATGCCATTGAGTGCTCCTCTATGTTCCTCCCACCTCGTAGAAGAAACCTGTATTACCTGTAATGTGATCCTGAGATACATGTCTACGGAGATCGCTCCACTTGTCGAAGTGTTGATCGCAGCCTTCCTTCTCACAGGTGTAACCTGTTCCAACAGAAAACAATTGGGGAATGCTTCATGGGGCTTAGTCAACATGGTCATTTCAAATCAGAAGCAATTGAAATTTCCTGTTTTTTCTTCTTCCGTGGACATGACATAATGTGGCACATACACAAAAGTGTGAAAATGAGAATCATCGTATTCGTGTCGCAGTTCATCATGTGAATGCAGTAGTGTAGACACATCCAGTAGCATAGACACGTCCTCAGACCTGTGTATGATCCTGTAGCTGGGTCGTACTTCCATATACGTTTGTGCACAAATACATACATATATATATACAAAATGGAAAACTTTTTTTTTTGGGGGGGGGGGGGGGAACAACACCCCTACTGTCATTATGTGACCATGTCGCTCTTACCTTTGTGTATCTTGGCATGTTGTTTTAACCGGCTTGGGAGAGTGAAACGAGACTCGCAGCCCTCATGCTGGCATCTGCAAGGACAGCAATCAAAGGAAACAAAAATGTCAACTGCAACAATGCCTTAGAATTGTAACATGGCCAAGGGGAAGTTTTTTTCATTATATGTACACTATTTCTACTACTTGAGGTTTAAATGTCACCCATTGGTCGCTATTAGTGAGTTTGGTAATCTTGCTGTTGAGATATAAGAACAAGTAACCTGGAGGGGGAGGTAGCAGGTTCGAATCCCTTCTAAAGACCATTTGCTCATTAGGTTTCTGTAATTATGTATTCTGCTGACTGCAAGCATAATTCACAAGTTGGTAACAGTTAGCAGTGCCAATGGACATCACAAAGTTAGCACAAAATCAATTGTTATAAATCAATTGTTATAAAGCAATGTTATGGTATTTTGCCCCAGGCCAGAGAATACAATTATTCAAATGCCCTGGGTGTACATGTATGTAAGTTTACCTGAATGGTTTGATGTTTGTGTGTACGTAGCTGTGTACTGTGAGGTGCTGATGTTTTCTGAAGACCTTATCACATCCTTCATAGGGGCACTAGGGAAAGAACAGAAATGATCACAGAATATCAGACATCACAACAATACATCACAAAAGAATTTTACTGGACTAAATTGGTCTAATTCTGTTCCAAGGCAATGTTACGATATTTTCTTAACTGCTGGTCTAAAATTGTTTGCCTGCAAGAGCTATCAGCCATGAGTCGGTCTGCTACCAATACACTCTCTAAACACCAGTACTGAACCCAGAGGTTCGATTTCACCAAACTCATCGTAACTTACAATCAATCGTAGGACTTATGATGGATCACAGCCCTACGTAGGATACGAATGGGTTATCCTTCGTAACTCGAGTTACGATCGATCATAGGGATTTGTGAAATAGACTCCCAGACTGACTAAGCCTCCACAATGGTAGATGGCTTGGAGCTGCTCGAGACTTCTGACTCCATTGCCTAGGTGATGGTATGTAACTTTACCTTGTATTTTCTCTCCCGATGGATTCGACGTATGTGATGCTTCAATATATCACTGTTACTAAACGCTTTGTTACAGCCATCCTCCAAGCATCTACATAACAAAATACAAAAAAGCAAAAACAAATGTTATTTTGCCTTCATTTACTTTATTGGCCAAATTTCATTATGCCATGCCGGCAGGAACATTCTTCCGGCAAAATAACATTTAGAGAAAGAAGGCTGGCATGATGATCGACAATAAATGACAGTGCCAGCAATATATACTCTTCCTTTATTCACTATAGTTTTAATAAAAGTGAACAAATTGCTACGCAATGGTCCTACCCATAAGCACCGTGGGCCTACCTACCACAGCACACAGGGATTTCCTACTTACACAAAGTCCTTCTTGCCGGAATGATTTATCAAGTGTCTCTCCAAGTGGACCTTGCGTGTGTACGCATTGGTGCAGCCTTCATACGTGCAAATAAATTCCCTCTGTGTGATATAAAAAAGGGTGTGAACAGATAAAATGTGATGGAAAGAATTCCACTGACGGCCATGACGGAAACAGGGTTATTTCCTCCAAGAGTTAACTTATTTGATGCAAGTCATGATGAACTTCAATCTCAGGAGTGAAAACTGGTGTAGCTTATCTACAAAGTGAGATTTTCAGGGTTTTTTGACCTACAATTATACACTTCCAATGCAGCAGTAGCCATTTTTATCAAAACGCCCTCTGTTGGTCCCATACCATAGGTTTGTGCACAAGTGATGGCCGTCTGTGGAATTCTTTCCAGACCAATGACAATGTGATTAGTTTATTAGGCCTACTTGTAAGCCAATTGCTAAGACAAGTAACTAACTTGTAAGTTATACCTTTTTATAGCTCCATGGTTATACCAAACATGACATTGTCATTACATGCATACGCGTACACGTTTACCCAGATGTCGCAAATAGACGTCTTTGTCATTCACTTCGTACACAATTTACACCTAGTGACATAGGCTAGCTAACTAACCAACACTGTCACTAGCCCCATTTTTGCAACAGCAAAACAAATTTATATAGCCTGTTCTCACTCATACAGTACAATCTGAGCATTAATACGTTATATCATGATTGATCTAACAAAAAATCAAGTTTGCCCTACCTTTTTCCCAGCGGCAAAGTTCTTGGAGCTAACCATCATGACATTTCGTTGCACGTGTTTCTCGGTGTACACAGGAAGTAGCGCACACTTATTATGCACACACGATGCAAAATAAATGCGGCCGATCAAATTGCGTAGCGCCCTCATTTGTTAATATTTTATAATGAAAAGTAACTAATAAATAAAACTTATGTCTATCCTTGTAAAATATATAATAAATTTCAATTTTAATAATAATTTTCAATTTTGGTTTCTTTTTATCTAGATACCTTTCAAGTTTAACCTTTTTTTATGATAATAAATATCAATCTTAAAATTTTTTAGATTTTATTTTTTTTTATATCGATTTCAAGCTAAAACTTTTTTTTTAATAAATAATGATAAATTTCAATTTTAATAAAAATATTCCATTTTGGCTGCAGAGAACTCTGCTTTTTATTATCAAAAATAAAATTGGCAGTAAATTTTCAAACAAAATTTAATAAACTATATTGATAATTAATCAACCAATCACAATAATAGAATTGAGGTTCTGATAAATATCTCAACAAATTTAGCGCCATGGTCTTAGCTTGCTTATTTTCTCTTTCTATACATGTTTGCATATAATTACCAATTTCTATTCTGTGTACTCACATGTTTTCCCAGTTCTCTGGCCCAGACAAAGCTTTAAAGTAAAAATAAAACAAAGGGCAGACCTTTATACAAGAAATTAAAAATCAAAGTACAAACTTGTGAAAACAAGTGCAAAGCTTTGAGTCAGAGGAGTTTTGTCAAACACTGAATATATAGTTTAATATTTCCAAATCATGTAAACCACAAAGTATATCAGCAAAATCATACATAACCCCAGTTTGATATTGGCAGTATAACAACTAGGGTTCTTCATAATCACATAGCGTTCAGTATTAACAATCATATTCCAATTACCAAATTTCTCACTCAGTCATAACCAGTGAGAATGGAAGTCAAAAGAAGTCTTTTATTGACAATAATGTGTTATCACCGTTGACAAAATCTCAAAACTACTGTTATAGTAATGGCAAGGTTAAAAACACAAAACCTTTCCCTCTGTCATATATGAGGTCGTGTAAAAGCTAGACCTCGCATATATGCATATATGCATAAACACCAATAAAAAAGCACAAAGCAGTATTGAAAATTCATTACTTATAAACAAGAATTCAATATATAAAACCTCTATTTCCAGATACAATTCACTGTAAGCAAGGCACAAACACACTCACTTTTAAATACAAAGATGACTGTAAATAAAAAACTGAAAAAGCAAACTGTTTTAAGTAGGCCCAATGCACAATTCTTGTCTCATAATTCTCCTGTTTCTTAAACAAATTTTTATAGTTTGTTCCTAAATTTTATCAAAGAAATGATACATTTCTCTTTTTATAAGCAGCTCTACAGACTAGACTGGACCCAGAATGATATCATCATTCATAAATCATGTGGATCAGTCTGGGTACTCTCCCTTCTTGTTTAAAAACTGCTTACTCTGCTCTTGGTAATCACAGATGATTTCTCAAATTTTTCTCAACAATGTGGGAAACACGACGGGACAGATATCATTCATATTGCATGTATCCCATATTGCATTCCCACCGCTCACTGGCGCGCTTTTGAACAGAACTGTGTGTGCCCTGACTCCTTTGCTCTGAACAGCTGCATTCTTGATGCTATCATGACATTCCAGAATGGGTACCAGACTGACTGGCCTGGCTTCACTCAAATAGTTCATGTCTGCAGCTAATATAGCCACAGATTCGACATCATAACTCTTGTTACTCAGTTTAACTTTCTGGTTTTGCATTCCAAATTTGCTTCCAGTGTTCAATAGCATTAGATGCAAAGCATCAACACCAGTCCTTGTTTTACTGCGTGCAACAGCAGCACCCGCCGCTTCAAAGCGGATGGCATCAGCGATGGGACATGTGCCCGTAGCTGTGGCTCTGCTGCTGCAGTCCCCACTGTTTCTGCTGCTGCGTCTGCTGCTGATGAGCCTGCTGCTGTTGTTTCTGCTGTTGGTGTTTCTTCTGCTGTTGCTTCTGCAGAAAATCCAGGACAACTGGAGATTGCATCAGCGCCTAGGAGGAAACAAGTAGCATGGTGATGAAAAAGAAAATACTGCATGCATTTGTTCTGCACTGCTTGGGAACAGGCTTTCCTGGACCAAACTGAAGCAGTTGAGACTGGCATGTATTATTAAGGCAACCACAAAACCTTCCGGGTACTAACATATTAAGGAAATCTCTTTGTCATTGACAATATTTTAATCCATATCGATGACAATTAGCAAAGATCATACGAAGCACTTACCATTTTCTTCTCGTTCAAGACCTGTTCCAACATGGACCCTTGGCCGCCCAGTCTCTGCCTTGGAACCGTCCTATGCCTGTCCCCTTGGGGGTCTAAGCTTGGGGTATTCACCTCGATGCTGTACAGATCCTGTGAAGAAGAAATAAAGAAACATATGAATAAATTATTGACTGTGTCCAATGTCCATCATCCAAATCCAACCAGGTCAACCCAGACCAAACAAAACTCAACCCAACCCAAACCAGACCAGCTCAACCCAACATATCTGAAGCCAAATCCAAGCCACACCACCTATTTTCAACTATTATCCAATCCAACTCAAATTTAGCCCAGCCAAGCCCAGCCCAGCTCAAACAAGCCCAGCCCAGCCCAGCCCAGCCCAGCCCAGCCCAGCCCAGCCCAGCCCAGAGCAACCCAACCCAGCTAATCCCATCTCAACCCAGTCCAAGCTTCACCTGGTTTGCCACGGCTCTGCGTCTCTTATACGTCTCCTTGTACGTCTTATTCCTGTGATACTTGCACTTCCACGGCAAGAGCTGATAACGGCGAGACTTATAGGCAGACTTCTCACAGTCTGTAACAGCGCAACTCATCTCCACCTTCTCATCTTTAGAACAGCTCGATGATGATGAGGAGGAAGACAAGGATGATGTGGATTCTGTCCTCTGCTGAGAGCCAGCCTCTTTGATGATTAAGGTAGGGGATGCATTGGAGTCTCTCTCGACTGACAGCTGGCTATCCAGATCTGTTGGAGTAGTTGGTGATGAAGTATGCTGGCCTGATGAACATGCTGTATATGACATATCTGTAATGAAATCAAAAAGAGGATTACTTAACCTACAAAACATCATAACATGTATATCACATATGTAATACAGATTCTTGCAGCTCCACCCAAAACTGTTACAGACATGTAAAAATCCTACCATTTCAAATAATTTGTTTATGAAATAAATGCTTCATCATTTTTCATGTTATAATTAGGCCTACATTTCATACAAAATGTGAGGTATTTTTATGGCAATTTTATCTAAACTTCAGATTTTCAGAAAATGCCAACCGCATGTCCACTAAAACTTAGTTTTGAGACAGGAATTAAATGTGCAGCTCATCTGAATTTACTGCATCAGATTCAGAGTTAACATTGAAATTGTAAACAATGATTGAACATGATTTTCCATTATTATTTACTGCCGTATTATATCAAACTTGTACAACATTCCAGGAAGAAAAAACACCAAAGAATTTGGACTTGTATTCTTACTCGATTTCGTGGAATAAGTCGGTGTTTGATGTGCCACAATACAGCGATCAAGAAGCTTGGATCAGCATGCCCATATCAACTATGCTGCGTTGTCACTGTTGTTTATTATTTCACCAAAACAAAAGGAAATTGCCAGACATATCAGAATGTGCAGAATGAAAAGAAGTCAGGGTACAAGAGCGCCTTGCATGGTTCCCTGTCTCGTCTAAGCAGAATCATCGCAATAATGCTTCACTTGAAGTAACAGACTATGGGTACCAGTCTACTGTATCTTCCAATGTCATTCGGTCATTCATGTATCCGCTGGTAAGTGATAAACGCACTTGAGTTAAATTCGTAGCATTTTTTCAGCAATTAATGTGGACTGTTAAGTGATCCATCATCGATCTTTAAGTGCACACTCATTTTAAAAGCTGAAGAAAATCACGTCAAACTTGGAGACCTTGACTCGATTCAGTTCTGTGTTTTTGTTTAGTGGACTTTCACCACGATCGTTACGCTGGAGACCACTTCATTGGCACTGCCATTGGTGGACACACATCGTCAGCGCGCAACGTCAACTTAGCGAGGGCAGCTGAATTTTACTTTTACCGTTCGCTTCCCAGCTCATCAGCCTTTACAAGTGGGAAGTTGGATGCCTGGTAAGTTCGTATCTGCGCTGTTTTTCACCATTTGTTAAAAGTTATAACTAACGATTGCTTGGTCATTTCAAAGAATCTGCAGACAATATGAACGTTTATTTTTCCCCACAGTAAAAACTAAAGTCCTAACACTACGTAACTAAACGGCAATGTTATAAATGAAGCTCAAGCCTCAAGTTACTGTTATGATTGTAAGTGTTACCCCTTACGATGCTTACTGTGAAATATTTCACAGCCTTCGATAATGATTCTGTTACTCAGTTTGCAGCAGTTTAGTCTTGAACGCAATCTTTCAACCTGTGCAAGTTTAACTGTTTGTCCGAAGTGACTTGTTTTTAAAGAGAACCTGTGACTGTGAGGCTGTGCCCATTGTTTTTAACCTAGACCTAACTCAAGTGAATGTAGCGACGTGCCACAGTCATAAACAAATCCCAAATGTTGTTGATGTTAAATCAAAATTGCGCATGGCCCAGTTTAAAACTTGTGCAGACGTCAAAATTATATTTCAAATTTTAGTAAGTGTATATTTTGCAGGCACAGTCTTTCTTCTGATTGGCTAATTCTCAAAACGTCATGCCTGCCTTCTTTCTCTAAATTTATGTTTTTTTGCCGGAGGTACGTTCCTGCCAGCATGACATACACCTAATGAACATTGGCCAATCAGAGTAAGGGAACAGTGTTATAGCGTTTGCAGGCCGAATGCCTTTGCAGGCCTTGAAAATATTCATTGCCTTTGAAAAAAATGTATTGAAATAGAATTTTAAAAAAGAAAAAATATAATTGATTTTCGTTTAACATTACAACATGTAATGATAGTGGTCAGTTCCTACTGACAAGCCAGTGATAAAACAATTAATGTTTATATTTCATTATCATATAGGCCTCTAGGCCTACATAATTTTGACTTGTGTTGGAAAACATTTGGCAATTGTTTATGACTAGGCTACCACAAATCAACAAATTGGAAATCATCCGAAGAATTCTTTCCAACTTTAGGGATTCTCCTTAAATTCACATCCAGAAATACATTAGTTGCTGAGAAAATAACCCTTATCCATATTATTCACAGCAATCATGGCAATGTAACATCCGTGAAGGTTAATTGATGTAGCTTCTGTAATCTGTATAGTCTTTGGTGCATAAAAAATACTTAGTAATTTGAAAAGTGCTGAAATACATGTTGATCCAAACTTTAACACCTACATGCACATTATACACTGTGTTTTTTAACCAGCCCACCATGCCACCAAGGAAACTATACCTGTATGTGCAATGTAGTCTAGGTAGCCTGGAGCATTTTTGGCTAGACATTATTCAGCAGGTGTGTACTATTTTAAGCCCTGAAATCCTGCAGACATACAGTGTATCGCACAAGGTACTGCCCATGGTACTTAGCCCATTCTGTGCTAAGTGCTCACTGAGAGTTGTTGGTCAGTGTGATGACCTGACCATGTACTGTACTTGAAACATAAATGTTATAGAACTCTGTGAGTTATTGAGCAAATTATTACAAATTGTGATATTTACATGTGACACCTCAGCAGTTCAATAATTTATTTGCTGGTCACTTATTCCGCCTACAACCCTCTCCACATCTGTGCTAAGTACATGTAAGTGCTCCCGGGGAGTTGTTGGTCAGTGCGATGACCTGACCTCTGTTGCCAAATAAATGACCTGTTCTTGCACCATTCACATGACGAAAATGGAAATAATCAACAAATCTTACATGAACATAAAAGTACATGTCTGTTTTGTTTTATGGGAGTTTACATGTAATATCGGTTAGAAGCGCTGCAATTATTTTCAGGAAAACCTAACTTTTCAAAATACAAAATGCTTGTCTGGAGTTGGAGGGCCTAGCAGGATCTTCACTAAGGATCCTGCTGAAATACAATGAAACTGTGAAGTGGCAACATGAACACCTTCATGAGAAAACATGATTGCACACAACAGTCACACACAATGTACATGTGCAACATCTGTGTATTAAAAGATCAGTGTCCATCATGTACACTCCAGATGCCAAAAGCACAAAACGTGCCTCAAATTTACAGGTTCTCACTTAGCGCAACCTGTTCATCAAAATATGTGTAGAAAGTGTTTTGTGCGACACACTCATTCAATTGAAGTCTTGTACACATGGACATGTACTTGTGTGACAAAACATTCAATGGCACATTGTACAGTGTGCATACCGTATATGTACATGTATGCATTATCAATTGATTTTTTTAAAAAATTGAATAATTTTGTTTTTTAGTTGGAGATCTGGAATAAAACGTGGTGATAAAAATGTTTATGGCCCATAGAGCCTACATGTAGTAGTACTGTACATTAGCTTCGGATTTAAGCCCTATGGCTAAGCACACAGGCAAACAAGTTATTGGCGAGCAAGGAAAATCCTTCATAATTTTATGGACTAATCCAGCGTGTCTGCTTGTCTGTCATTTTTTTGATCAGGGACATATCCCATGCACATGTACAGCGTAGTATGTTGTGTACATGTATACTCCCTATGTTAGGACTTTGCAAGGTCATATTGATTGGTCTATTCTGCTGTTGTTGAAAATAACATGGTCGGGAAAAAATAATAGCCCGACAAATTTTATCTCTCAGGCTTGTGTTGTTTGGATGGAAAGTTGGGTCTATGCCGTCCTTGTACTCGGACAAATGACAAATTGATCCTATTTAAAGGTTTACTGTATGTCGCTTGTAACTATAGTAAGGGTGTGCACTAAAAATGTTTTCATCTGGGCCCATTTTGATCATGGCATCTGTTACGGCCATTTTTGTGTTTACGAGCATTGCTTTGCGTGAAACCTATTTAATGGAATTCGTAAGCAAGACTTTTGGTTAGCGACGAATTTTCGAGGCTAACCGTGACTATTTTCTGCTAACGCGCTGTAAGTATGCATTCTGCAGAAAGTCCTTGCTTAGCATTACGTTGCCATGAAATATGCTAATCGTAAAGCAAAAAAGCTGCTATCGTAAGCAGAAATTTTGTTTGCTTATGGTAACGGATCCTATTGATTTGGGCCCAGAAAACCGTTACAAATTAATTTATTTATGTACAGTTACCAGGTTACAGGTTTGGATGGGTAAAAGGAGCTGCTTAGTAAAGATACACATACATATGTGTACATTTTTTTGAGCCAATAGTGTGCATGCATATGTACATGTTCGCATATTTTATCATTCAAACGTGTGCCTGTTAAAATGTTTACATGCTTGCATGCAGCCATGTTCATGTATACTTAAAGTCTTGTGTGGGTGAGCTTTGAGAATACAAATTAGCTGAGCACTGCAAACTGTCAAGGTCTGTTGCTTGTCTGTTTCAAGACATCATTCCTGCCTCGCTGCCCATGATGTCTATGAGGCCTAACCAGAAAAAGAGTCTGTACATTAGGCTGGAAAAAGAAACCCAGGTACATATTTGTATATTTCCATGTATGCATTTATTTACATCTAGGTAAGAATAAAATCTCCTTTTTCTTGTTTTCTTTCTTTCTTAAATAAAAGGTTTCTAAAAAGTGAGTTTGAAAAGGTGTTTTTGACCTACAATGTTACACTTTGAAGCTGCCGCGGCAGCCATTTTATCATCTGTTGTGGACACCAGTTCAGTTCCATAGGGTTTGTGCACATGGGTGTCAAATGTGTTGTCCGTCAGTGGAACTCTTTCTGTTTTCCTTTGTCTGTGTATAAATTGTGTATTTCCAGTATATTGCATCTCAGAGACTTGCCTCATATTGGATTCGAGCATTTCTCGGGCTCTTGACTTGAAATGTGCATGAATTCTCTTAATGGTTCCCAGCAAATTGCCGCCTCTCCAAGTACCCTTGCTGCGTCCCACTAGAACTCGGCAATTGCATTTCTGTACAAGGATGTAATAATGAAAGCTAAAGAGGAATTGTCTTATCATACCTTGTGTCAGTATACAATGTACATGTGTATCGTACACACCAAAATATTGGTGAGCTCTGATTTCTTATCTTTTCTTTGTATAGCTATTTACCTACAATGTAGTGTTATGCAGAACTTGCTCTAGTTTCATTAAAGGTAGGTGTCTGTTGACGTGCGAATTAAATTTCTGAGGCTTCCAAAAATGTTCAGATTTGAATGAAATTCAGCAGTTTGGCAGAAAATAATTCCAAACTAAGAAGAATCTTTTAAACAATTGCTCTGTAGCCATCTGTTTAATGGATTTAAACGTGACATAATTAGAATCCAATTGTTCATGACATTGTACTTGAAAATTTCATTGGATTATCGTGTCCTGAATGCTTTGTCTTTACAAGTTCAGAATTAGCATTTTTTTTGCGTGGGTTGTAACTTGTAGCTGCTAAAACAAGCACTTACATGCAGGGCATGGAAAGAATGGAAACTCTTGTGTCAATCCCAGGGTGTTCAGGAGGAAGCTTGTAAGACAACTCCCGTTGGAAGATTCTCCACGGCGGCAGGGGGAGAGAGCAGGATGAGAGGGTGGGGGAGATAAAGGTAGACTGCCACGCCTCAAGGTTAAAGGCCTCCCAGCTGATATTTCACCTAGTCAGACACAGACATAGAGGAATGTTAAACACAGCGGATGTAATCAGTTTCCATTAGATAAAGGAAAAGCTAGGTACAATGTAGGTCTAGATGGATAAAAGATGTTCATCGTTCAAGGACGTCGGGTAGTGCCTCTTGTACATGTAGTATGTATGCAGACCGTGTAAGCACGCATGTATGTTGTTCATATGGGATTGATAATATTGGATGTTATTTCTATGGTCGTCCGTTTTACATTTCATTTTGTTATTTCCCATAGGCTGATTATTAAACTCATGACAGGTTTCATCTGTCCAGGACGATGTCCAAGGCCTTACTCGTATAGGAGGCCTATACATGTATTCCAAACGCAATTCCTATCATGTCATGTCATGTACATCCATATGTTTCCTTGAATGACATTCTGTTGTGGAGAGCGGCAAGTCACTATCTGGTGCAAGACAGGAATTAGGAGTCAAGGAAATGCATCTTGATTATAGGCATTTTGTTAGACAGAAAATGGATACATGTTTTATGTATCTGTACTGCTCCCGTATTTGATTTCACGAATCCTATGCCTCAGATTTTCTGCATTGTGTGGGTTCAATTTTGTTTGTATTTTGCACAACACCATGTTTCGTTGCGGTTAGATTTAATGCTGGATCTTGATCTGACTCTTCTCAAAGCAGATGGGAACACGGTCCTAGTCTTCAGATCAGGCCACTTATTGGGTGTTGTCAGTCATTACAACCTTGTGTCACTAAATACATGGTGTGAAGACTGGAGAGCAGTCTAACTTGTGTTGAGGATCAGTTTAGGAGGTGAAGTTTCCACACATACTTGATGAAGCACACAATTTTCCTTTGTGCATATGTTGTGAATTTCCAGGTGCTTGTGTGTCTTGATGAAATTAAACACTAACTAAAGACCCCTTTGGCATTTTGGCTTACGAACCTCCTCTGTCTGCACCATGCAGTTTCCTCTTTGTCATTCTTTGGACTTGGACCAAGTTGGACTTCCTCCCATTGCAGTAGATCTCGACTTTTCTAGATACTGATACCGAGGAGATATCAGATTGCTTATAAATCGTGGAATTGGGATTGGTTATTTTCCAGTGACGAACATGATGGGACATCGAACTGCTTTTTTTCCCCCGTAATTCATTAATCCTCCATGTTCATGGATTGTTTCATGTTGACATTTGGCACGCCATCATTCATCAGCAGTGTGGTGGGCTTGTATGAAATTGATTCTTTGAGCAGCTCACCGGCAAAATATCAATCAAAATTCAATTACTCGGATACGTGCCGCCTGCTCGCAAGGAGCCCGCAGGTGCAGTCAGCGACTATCAAAATCAGAGCCTTCATCCACGGGGGGAAGGCATCGGAGCGTCGGATTGAAAAGTTCTTGGTGATAAACTGATGATAAGCTCTGTGCATTCACGAGCATGTACATGTATCTTACCCGGATGCCTTGTAAATGGGTCATTAAGTATCTGTGCTGGTTCATGTACACATACATGCAAATTTCCTCCCCCTTCTACATCCCCATCCCCCCTTCCATTCCATTCTGAAGCCTAGCCTGCATCACACACATGCTCCGACATCAGAGTTTTCTCATTTGGGCAGTATCCTCTTTGCCACTCTAGCATTGCAGGGTTTTAATAAAAAGTGGCCCAGCTTGTTATAAATTCTGTCAAGTCCAGGACTACATTTTGCATGCGGGTCACGTACTGTGTCCGTTGCTTCCAACGTGCTCACGTAATCATCCGTGCTTGTGTTCAATAAAAGGGTTTTTGTCTCTTGCCGACGCCGCTGCCGTTGAGGGCATTTGTCGCCGCCATAATTGGCCGATTCAGGAAAAACATGAATTATAATTAATGAAAGTCCACTGAGAACATTGACGGAGTCCAATTTCCGTAGCTGGCGGCCATTGATCAACACAAATGAGCCTCTGAGGGCCGAATGTAAAAGTCAATGAATTTTATGTGACGCTAGTGTCTTCTTTTTATTGTCATTATCTTTTAAAGGATTCTACATATTAATTATTTTTATTTCACAATTAGGCCTATTGGCAATTTCTCAAAATTCTTTCCATGAGAATACTATAATGAAAAAGAAATTTACATTTTCGTTTAGCATTACTACTTTGAAGGAAGCTGGTATTACAGTATGTTGAACTGGCAGGGAGCCAAGTTGCTCTAGACCTATTATTATTATTTTCTGTGGTCCCGTAAATGTTTTCCAAAATGTTTTGGTTTGGCATAGAATGGCTCTGCTATTTGATACTGTCAGCCGTTTCAACATCATAAATCATCTCAATTGGCCCAGTACATCATGCAATTGAAGGGCAAGCCTAAACACAGAATACAGAGTCAATTCTAATCAAGTCGCTAATTCATTCCCGGCTGTTCCTCCTCCCTCTTTCCCTGACGATCTCAAGGGAGCTGTTTAGTCACCTCACTGTCATCTTCCTGATGCAATCCTCTGTATACTCCTTGCTTTGTATACAAACTCAGAAACCTTAGCATGTACACGTTAATTGAAACTGACAAGTTTAGCTTGGACTAAAGTAGGAGTTTTTAGGATCTGTAAATCTGTCAGCTAAATGACTCAGGATAACTGATTGTATACACTGTTTGATTTTATTCACGTTTATACATTTCTCTGCCTGATGAATAGATAAATCATGTGGTGCAGTGTTCACCAGCTAAATAGGACACAATTGATACATCCAACTTCACCCATTTTGTTTGGGAATTTTCATTTTTGTATGCTGGGCCATGGAATTGATAAATTGTGTGATGATGTCAACTCATTGCGAACTGGATATTGAGAATTCTTTATAAATATTGGGCCTTAGATTGACCCTTTTGAGTGTTGGAAACTGGGACGTGATGAAATGCCTTCCATGATAATGATACATTAAAGTCGGTTTTGTGAAAAATCATCACTTTTTTTCACTGATCTTTTCCCTCATCAAAACTCCTCAGTGGCTTACTTACAGTACCAAAAATTGATAAAAAGGGGAAAAAGAAGACAGATTACGGTTCAAAGTACGATATTCAGTTTTGTAACAAAAACGGAGAGACTTTGATAAATGGATGAGGATCTTGATTTAAAGTTTGGAATTTTGTTCACTAAGGTGATTTATAATAGTGTTGTGCACTTGACTCTAGTCAGTATCTGTGTGCCATAAAGGTTATAGCGCCCTCGCTCTGTAGCTGAAGTCAGCTACATATGTTGTGTGTATGATAGGACCACACCGTACAATGCTCAAACCAGACATGGGTGTACAGGGTTGATCTCTTAGGAGGAACATATGAAGATTCTAAGGTGAGTGGACTGTCCGTTCATCCCCCCCCCCCCCCCCACCAAACAAGTTTTACCCGACCGTTCGCTATTTCGTTGTTTGTTTTGTTATTTCTTCGGAGCTCATACACTCCTCTTGTATTCTGTCCCCAGTTTTTCTGTTTTGTATCAAATTGATGCATATTGACGGACATTACCATCATTCATCTTTATTATTCATCATTACCAATACCTATATCATCATCTGTCTTTACAGTGCCATATTGTTTTTCACTCAGTGTCACGACCCAAACCACTAGGACTGTACATCGTCGTGTATGTACACACTGATATGGCTCATTTAATTAAAGGGCTCGATGCTCAAATTACATGGGGGTCTATCAGTTTGGATTGGGATGCATTCAATGGACATAACAGGGAATCTAGCTGTAGATTGAGATGATTGTACAGTGTTAGTCTGTTACTGGAAATATCTGGGTACATAAAACTGAGGCACAACACAACACGCACAATTGACATTGATATTTCTTCAGGTAATTCGAGTATGCTGGATGAATGGAAATTTTGTGAGTGATTTTTTTTCTCCGTCTTCGTCTTCTTAAGTTTCCATCTTGAGAGAACTTTGTTTTGTTTACATGTAGATGAAGTACAGTGATGATTAATATTGATATAACTAAATTGAATTACTAGATTAAATCAATTTATATAGGAAGAGTGAAACTATCCATTTATACACTTATTTTGCCAAGTGGTATAAAAATCTGTAAGAGTGTTTGTTTCTGCAGATTCATGTCCCATGCAAGATTTAGCTAAAATGGTATCCGGATCAGCAGTCCTATCACTGATGTCATGCGTGAAACAAACAGGCCCTACGGATTCAGTAAAATTTCTTCACGAAAGAACAGTTGGATAATGCTTATAAAAATATTACAAGGGTTCCTTAACAGATATTCTACGAGTGGACAAATGGTTCTGAAAAAGGCTGAAAACGAAGAATAACCTAAACTCCCTAATAAGTTATCGGAATAGCCATTAATTTAACGAAGAGAGATTTGAATCTATGGTCCTCAAACAAATTATTGCATTTAGTATTAATAATTGCAACATTGAATATGTGCCTTTGGAGACGATCACGCAAGAATCTTTTCAGTGAAAAAAACAAAACAAAAAAAACAAGGAAGAAAATGCCCCCTGATCGCAATGTAGCTTGTCTGTACCCCTTTTTTCCCTTTCCTCCTATTTCCCCTTCTTGTGCAGACCCTCACATTTGTTCACATGTTGCGCATGATGCGGAATACCTGTAGGCTTTATGAATCGTAATTAAGTTTAAATTCATGAGTTACCGGGGAGCGAATACTCAATAGCAAGCCAAAAATAATCATACCGTTCAAATTGAAAGCTTCAGCTTCGCTATGCCAGTATGCACCATACAGCGCGCCTAAAACGAGAAAGCTGGGTTTTTTTTTCTGTCTTTATTTCTTTCTTTTAGCTCCGTCTTCCCAGCCAGCTAGATAGCTAGCTAGCTCCCTCAGCCAATTGTCAGGCTTTTAAGAAGCAGTGCAGCGTGGTTGAAATTAAAAGCTCCCGTCCGACTACACACACACACGCTCGCAGTGGAGGATAGAGTAAATGGCTGTGTAGTGAATTAATCAGTTCCATAGCCGTTTATGGTGTTGGGGGCCCCCCGTAGGGAGTTCAGTGCTCAACAGACCTGAAAATGCACGAACATTCATCTCCGTGGTTTCGTCTGTCAAAATCTTTTGCCTTGCTGTCGATTGCAGGCAAATGGTTGTTTGTGTGAAGGAATGACAGTGATTTGAAACAACTGTACATGACGTGGAATTAATATCGACACTGTTGAGTGCTGTTTTACGAGGTAGGTACAAATTTATACTTCGTTCGTGGAGATGGCCGGGAAAATCGGTAATTTATAGTCAATTTATGAATGATACAACTTGTTTCAAAATATTGAAGTAGTGTATAATGCAGTAATTGATATACAGGCTTATGAAAAATTGTAGGTAGTTCCGTCCCATTTTTGAAAAAAGGAAATATTTAATAGACAATTTGTGAATTCCAATTGCATGGGAGGAGTGACTAGATCACACTTGATATCTATTTATCTCATCTTTCAAGATGTATGACTTCATAGGTCTGAAATCAACTGTGCATGTAGTAACATTTTTTTGCTGTGACTTTTCAATATGGAATGCAAAGTAATCGCATACAATTGCATCATGCATAATATATGTACCGGTAACTGTAAAATTAAAAAAATGAATAATGGCTATTGCTGACGAATACAGGAATCAATATCTACATGAACTGCCTTCAAATTCACATCCATCGAACATTTTGTATTTCACAAAACCCTTTAAAACATTTTTTTATTTAGCATCTTTCATTTTTCGTTGCTGAATAGGAATATTTTAAAATTACTACAGACAAATTGGGTTTGAATTTATGGCAAATTCTCTAACATTCCAACTAGATTAGATTTAATACAGTTTATAACAATTAAGATAAAAAATTGGATACTGAAAATTTGAAAATATAATTTAACAGAATGCAAGGAAGTAAAAAAGAACAAGAATAGGGAAATGAACTGTTTTAAGCTGACAGAAGGTGTCACCCTTTCAGAGGACGATTCTGAAAAAAGATAATACTGGTAGGAGTACTACCTATGCACTGATGTACATGTATGCTGTTGTCTTTGTGAAATATCAGGCCATAAGTTTTACCGTATAGAAATCTGTTTGCCAGGAGCTATTGAAACCTGCAGCAGGCTTTAGTCAGAACCTTCCCTTTACTCTCTAGTAGTAGTCTAGGGAGCTAAGCCACGAAGGATTTGGCTAAAATATTGACATAAACTGCTTGCAGGCTTGGGATATAGATGCTGAACTTGCTGGCCGGGGATTTTTAGTTTTAACAAGGCAACTTGATTGGACTAATAAAACAACACTTCACAGACATGTCTGGCAGGCTGGAGTCACCCAGGACTTTGTACTCAGTTTCTGTCAAAATATTGACTGGAACTACTGGCTGGACCACTGGTGAAGTTCAGGGCAGGCTTGAGCAAAGTATCTGACAGTGGCGTTGTGGCCCGGCAGCTAAGCTTGTGAGATCATGAGGAAAGAAGTCGGTGATGAATTCACGAAGTATGATTTTCTGACAGGTGACGATGTATGGGACACTCCGGAGGCATCTAAATCCAGTTGTCTTCTGCTTTGAGACATTTGATTTTTTTAGATCAACAGTGGGCTCCACAATTATTAACTAGACTGATATTTTTACCTGGAGGTTTTTTAGTGTAGGATCGTGACCATGCGCGGTACACCGCACATGCAGGCATGATTGCACTTGAGAATTTGACACAGTTATCGATGTTTGATGATGACGCTTCCCAGTATAGAAAGTGCACGGGAGTAAATAGATTACGCTGCTGTAAATAAATCAACTGTGTGGAGTATACTGTGAAAAATTAACATGTGGCACATGTATGTGTTTTTGGTTATAGTCGTTTAGTGTTGCTACTATCGTGTGAACGGCATATATGTACACAATTGATGAGTACAATGAACGTGTGGCACATGTACAGTATGTGTTTTTGGACAGTAGTTAAGTGTTGCTATTGTGTGAATGGCATTTATGTAAACAATTAATGTAAATTACACATGTATCTATCAGGCCATCTGGTCTAATTGTTGTACATTGGCAAAATGTAATTCTCTGGGTATAGGAATTTTAATGGCGACAGCTGGAAGGGCAATTATATGTCGGAAGGACAAATTTGGAACAATTTGGGACAGGTTCGCTGTACTTTTTTGCTCTGCCCACATTATGTATACAAGTGGTTACGAGTGCAGGTTAGGATTGGGTCTGGTTCCCAAGATCGATCACACTCACAAACACATGCTATCAAGTGGGTTGCCAGACTGCCTTTCCTGACTTCATCTATTGGTAATTGGTAGACAGAATCTAGTGCCACAGTACGGTGGTGGCCTGATTTGTCGTTCTAACAGTTTGGCAGGTACAACAGGCAGAAACCAATAAAAATTTCCTTATCATGTCACGTACATGTACTGTAGACCACAAAACAAAAATGAAAAACTCACAGAAATTACAATGGAACAGGCCTACTATTGCATGATTTTTATACTTGCCTGTAAATTTTATGACCGGTTCTGTGTCACTTTTTTTAACGAAAGCCGACTGCACACTGTTAAAGGAAAGCTCATGATGTTGCACTATTGCATGGCTTCATCATGCTGGGGTCATTACACTGTCATGAGGTCAATGCACTATCACAAGCTGCCTATATTCAGCTTGGATGGGGAGAATGCGTGCTCATTCGGTTAATGTTAATGTTCTGTACGTACATTGTACCTATGCAGTACATACTTGTACGTATGTTATGCAGTTAGTGGTATACAGTTACTGTACACTTCATACCAGAATTTGTATCCTTGTGGAGACATGGCTTTGTTCTCGTGTAGAAATGAATACTCTACGAAGAACAGAATTGAAATGACTCCCATTTGAACCAGAATCACTTTCCTGGGTTGAAATTTCTAGTAAACGGTCCTTGAATATAAAATACTTCTATTTGCGACTGATAAGTATACCGTGGAAATACCTCCTTTTTGAGTTAATTCCTAATATCGGTCTTGTGAAAACCTTGTTGAGACCTGTCTTAATAGACATGTTAGAATTTACCTGTGGAGAAATATTCAACATATTGTGCTCAGCCTCCACATTGCACCAGATATTCACATATATGTACATGTATACATGCACCAGGTGCTGCTCAAGCAGTACCGTCATGCAAATTGCACCTAAAAATCAATCGTGGATCCACCAATTTGTCTGCCCACAATTTGGTTTACATTGAGTGGATGGGATTTTATTCTCCTCTTTCTCCTAAAATTCTGGTGAAAGGCAATAACCTCGTGGGACACACTTGGTGCTGCACTTACTCGGGCTGGTATGTAGTTTCTGTCTAGACGCCAAATTTGTGGTTTTTAAAAGATTGCGTGTTTACTACACAGTGACAAATGGGATTTTCTTCTCAACCTTTGGGCCATACTGCAGAGCAACGCAAGGAATTGTGGGGAATATTCTGCGATGTAAACAATCAAGATGGCTTTTAAAAACTCATTTCCGGTCCACCCGGGAACCAGCAATCGCGTGTGTTTCCTACTGTGAGTCTGACCCGAAATCACCTAGCAAAAACCACCTCAATCAGTGGTTGTTGGTGAGCATTGGGTTGCTGGGTGACGCTCAGAAAAATTGACACCCGTTTGTGTTTCTAATGGACACTCCATGTGCAAACACCCAAAGATGTACGGGAACACCCGGCAACCTATTCATCAGTGGAAACCGCTATACATTTGAAAAAATCTATCCCGTCGTAAAATTTGCCATACATACAGTAAAACATCTGCACAGTCGAGATGGTTTTTTTTTAAAAGCACTGTAAAATAGGTCCCTCGATCAAGTCAATTTTCCCAGTGCAAACTTTTGACATTGTCTTTTGAATAGCAAGTGTTTCTTCTTACTCTTTTCTTGGCACGCTCGGCTTGTAATTCAAGCAGTCTTTACCACATGGCTACACTTGACATTATAATGTGCTTGTCATCATGGGCTTTCTCTTCATCACTACAGCAAGTGAGAGATGGTGTGGGGAGGGATAATGGGTAGATGGATTGAGAAACAACATGTACACACATTTTTTTTCATCTGTTTTCCGTCCCTGGACTTTTGACATTTTGTCTCAGCTGAATGTGTAAAAGTAATCCCCAGTTATATTGGAATGTAACTTAGTGTGCTTGAAACAAAAGTGTTAGTTTGGTTAAGTTGAAAACCAGGTGTTGATGATAAGGCCATAAAAAAAAAATTGTTGTATTGGCGTAACCCGCCCGACCCAAAAATATGCCCCGACATTAAACATTTTAAACCAAAAAAAAAGAAAAAATAAATAAATAAATAAAAATCGGGGAATAAAATAATAAAATAAAAAAATCGCAAATTTGTATGCAGATTAAAAGCTTAAAAGGAGCAAAAGATGGAAACCAGACTGGTTAAAGTTGTTATGTCATTTCTTGTCTTTATTTGACACGTCAAATACTGTGATATACAGGGGGAAAAGCATTTAATACCCCAGGAAAAATTAAATAAATAAAAAAAAAAATCCGCCCGCCCTACCCTATTTTCCAAACCTCTGTTACGCCAATACAACAATTTTTTTTTTATGGCCTAAGCATTGATATTAATTTCATTGGATTATATACCAATTTCAGTCTGGTTGGTGTCTGATCCTGATCCTGATCCTGTTTGCGTTCACACTTGCTTTTTGTAATCCATCGTGGATACATGGAATCGTGTGTGAACAGGGAGGAACAGTGATAAGGAAGATGGATTGTACATTGTTTGGCGTCGCAGAGGTGTGTTGACCAAGGCAGCCTTGCAGCTGTGTCACCCTCTCAGTCAGATGTGAAGCTTCTCATTTGTAGCTCTGCCAGATGCACAGTGTACCCAACACTCCCACCAGCAGCATCTGTAGTCTTAATTGCCCAAATATCCCAAGACATCTTAAGACAAGATGATGGATAGACCCAATTTGTAACCTACTTCATCAACAAGGAGTTAGTTAGTTCATGGACTTTGGGCTGTCATCGAACCAACTTGGCTGTACTTGTGCCTGGTTTGTAATTATCACATTTTATTAAAGATCAGCCATTGGATTTACTTTTGTCTCACATGTAACATGGCATAAAAGGTTCTTGGTCTTCTTTTTTGGTTGTAAATCTGGACTTCTGGAGTTTTTCCTCTTTTTATGCCTCAAAAATGTTGCATTTAGTTCATTTTAGACCCACATTATTGTCTGATGTCTAGTCAGAATGTGCTGTGTACACTCGAATTGAAGCCATTCTTGGTCAGCAGCCGATTTCACGAAACTTTACGCAGTTGTGTAAGTCCACTTATGGCAACTGCGTAAATGTTCGTGAAATTATGGATATACAACATGTAGGCTTATTAATGATAGAAATGTTTGAAGATTTATATGTAGGCAGCCATATTTGGTTTTGATGTTTTTTAAAGGAACATCTTTAAAAGCAAATATGAAATTGCTTCTTGAGAGTAGTGTGGCATGGAAATTGTAATATAAATTTGATAGCCTAAACCGTAGGACTAGGAGCCGTGCTTTATGCATCCAGGCAATATTGCAAAAACAATATTTTTATGAGGCAAAAATAAAGTCAATTTTTTATATGGTTTATTCCAATAACCTTGGGATAATGTACATGTTCTGGTTTTACAGCATGTGGGGGTTTTAGTGGCTTCTGACTAGCAAACAAAGGTAATTGATGATTTGGAACGCTGCCAACTTACATGTCATGATAGCCCAGTTATTGGAATGCCGGTACAGTATTTCAGAGGTCTTGGGTTCGAATTGGGTTCAAATTTAGTCAGTTTCTCTTTGTGGTTAATGTCCAGAATTATGGATGACCGACTTTAAGATGACGGTGTTCGGTTGGTAGATTATTCAGCATGGCCCAGACCTACAGTAGGGCGTTTACGAAACGGAGGCTTAGGCTTAGGCTTAGGCTTAGGTTCAGGTTCAGGTTCAGGCTCAGGCTCAGGCTCAGGCTCAGGCTCAGGCTCAGGCTCAGGCTCCAGCTCTGACATCCGTATGCTGAAAATATAGGTTGTGGTTTTTCATTGAAGCTGAAACTCTGTTTTCCTTACAGACCAGAGAATCTACTTCAGAACCGCAGCCAAAAGCCTCTATTTTGATACCCATTATTTCAGAATGGATTCACGAAATGGAGCCGGAGACGGAGCCTGAATCTCCGTTTCATAAATGTCCCTAGTGTGCATAATTTACTAGTCTTGAAAGATTTATAAGGCACATCGTCATGGTCCGTTGGCTTCGTGTACGTAGAGCTTTCCTTCCTTCCCCTGACACTGAACTTGAATGCAAATCCCTAATAAGTAATTTATAATACATGTGATAGCCTTGGGGGATGTGGAGGTTCAATCATTTATTATTCATTCTTGCAGGCGTTAAGCCCCTAATTGCCCATTAGAGGTTTAAACCGTTTTTCATTAGTGGACGGAAAGTGTTGCTACAGTGTATGAGAGTGGCGTAGTTGGCGCTCGAGTGTGACATTAGAGAGGGGGATTAATTAGCATGCACGGTACATCGGTAGTCGGTATACGAGCTAGAACATGCACATGAGATTTCCCTGCGCTGTGTTGAAGCCCTCTAGCACCGAAAAGGTGTGTGGAGGCCGGGATGGTCTTGTTCCCTGCCTCATTTGCATACTTTTTCACATGCTAATTTGTATGATATGTCAGCTAATGTGACTTTGATTAAGGATGGGTGTGTCACAATCATGCATTGTTTGAAGAATATATATTTATAAGATAAATTTGAATGACTAATTTTTTAAAATATATTTTGTATTAAAAAATCAGTTACCTTTTTCTTCCTAATGAAACGGTACCTAATTATCATAACAGCTTTCCTGGTAATTTTTGTGCAACATAATTAGCAACAATGAACTTGATTTTCTGACATGAACACTAAAAACGCTCTTTTTGAGGTCAGGTACGAAATTTATAGCATCTATTCTCTTCTTTGCACGTTTCCACTGCTCTGTGCCAAATGAGATGAAAAAATACCCGCTGTAAGTCACGTGATGGCATGAACATAATACACATTGGTCATGTAATCGGTCGATATGTGTCTCCCATTCAAATCTGCACACATGTTCATCATTCAGTATCTGTCAATACCTACAAGGCTGCACATTGAAATACATTGTTGTTTACCACAAGACCCTGATGTGCACTTAAATTTTATTCACAATTTATTATGAATTTTAACATTTTCTGACATACATACATGTATGTACATATGTATACTGTGTGACAATTTCTTAGGCCGCAAAATTTTGTCTACTTGAAAAATGTTTAGAGTTAGGAGGGCCTGACGCGTTTCGATCCTAGCAGGATCTTTTTTCAAAGGCTTGAAAAAATGTCTAGGTTTTAAAAGAACTGAGTGATTTTTATATATCTTCTTGACGGGCTTTGACATTTTTTTCTTTTTGGTAGTCAATGAGTCACCGGTAATTTATGATAACATTTCAATGAGCAAACATTCCCCATTATTGGTGCAATTAGCTGAAAGGTACACATGATTCACGACAATCTCAGAAGAAAGAAGGTCCAGAAAAATGAGGATAGACGAGAAGAAAGGGATGAAAATAATGCTCTTCAGAATGCGACACAAAACGTCAAGCCACGGAGAGATGATCGCAACCATTCATCCAATAATTTATGATAATATTGCAGAGAGGGCAAACATTCACCATATTGGTGCAATTATTTGGAAGGAGCACATGATTCAAGAATCTCTCAGACGAAACGGTGATGATGAAAAAAAAAAATGCATTCAAAAGGGAAACGAAAGTAATGAAGACTGTTTGATGTACAGTATTCAGCTCTGAACATTATGCCATGGAGAAAGTCTGTGCGTGGAATAATTGACCCATATGCAGTGCAAGACCCAATTACAGATAATGTCACTTTGTATGTTGGGTTTTTTTTTCAGAGGAGGAAGACCAAACAAAGAGAAAGAAAAGGAAATGGCGGGAACTCAAGTTGTGCTCCAGAAATTATGCCATATTTGCCGTTAGTTTATAGTCCTTTTTGCGGAAGGTTAATAATGTAATGGTCTGGGGTCAATTTCATAGAGCTGCTTAAGCAACAACAAAATGCTGAAGCATGAAAAATCTTCCTTGATCAAATACCTATTAACCTTTCAAATTTTAATGTACAGTGTAATGTTTACTGCATTTGACTTGTATTCGGCCAATGTTTGCTGGGCATAACATACATTTACAAGGAGTTTTGGCTGGCATACTGATTTCATTTACCAAGTTTTTTCGTGCTGAAGCAACATTTGTTGCTTAAGCAGCTTTATGAAATTGGTCCCTGTTTTTGCGGAGCCATGCAGTCTTATGCAAAATAGTACATTAAGCCTGACGTTTCGATCCTAGTCGGGATCTTTCTCAAAGGGTGAAGGGATCCTGCTAGGATCGAAACGTCACGTCAGGCCTTCCTAACTCTGATCGTTATATATCAGGTCATTATATTGGTTGATGAGCAGTTTATTATCCGTGCGTTAAAAACAACAGCTGGTTCGTATTACCGTGAACAAAAAGAATTCAAAACCGCAGTCAATATAAAAGATACGATTCAGATTTTTTAATTTGATAGGCTAGGGCAATAATATGCCAGCACGACAGCACCCCCCTTCATTTTACTGGAAAAGTCCACGTATGAAAAATTAATGAATAATGTCAAGGGCAAGTTAAAATATATATTTTTTCCGCGTCTCTTATTGTCCATCTGTGCGCGCAGTCGTCTGTTCAAATTGACAGGGTAGGGTATGCGTACATGTGAAGCTTGACTTATTGGGAGCATATACATATACTAGTAATTGCTGGATATGGAACCCCATTCTCCCCAAACGCTAATTAGTGTGGCAAAAGCATACAGATCTATGTATGTCGTGAGCACACACATTATAAAATGGATGAACAGTAATGTTAACTAATGTACGGTTTGTGCCGTACCGGAGTGCGTATCGTGAAAATTAAAAGCTTTTGTATTGATTTCACAGAATACATATTTCAGGAAGTGATACTGCAACTGCTTTTCAAACTGGCCTGAAAAAAAAAATGAATAAGGAGAAGATCGCCCACTTTTATCAGTTTGGTGAGAAAGTGGATAAAAAAAGAAATTTGGGAAGTGATATGTGTAGTTGCATCAATAATATCGATTCATACAGTATGTAGGAAACTGTTATGTAGAATAATTCACCAGGAATTTTTGGTTGCTCTGTGTGCTGAGCTTACGTGGTAAATGTATACACATCCTTGTGTGCATTTACAAATTAACCAACCACCCCAAGTAGCCATACATAATTACATTTTAAAGATACTGTCATACTTTTAGTAGCAGAAATCTTCACAGTATTACCTATCAATTACAGGGTATAAAGATGGTGATGGTAGAAACATACCATTAAAATTTGTCTGCCTGAAATGCTGTATTTATCCAGAAAAGAGTACAACCATGGGCCAAAATTAGTTTGGATCTCAGGAAGATCAAAACTCCTGTGAACAGATTTGAAAATACTGAGAGCATTTTTCACTGTTTTCTCAAAAAGTGGGCACCGTATGGGACTGAAAATTTCACAGATGACTGCTATTGTATCTTTCTTGATATTTTTGCCCATGAATCTGCATAATTTCTTTGTCAAAATCCAAAGTGTGAAGTTACCTTTAACATGTGTGTTACACAGTCCCTGGTCAACAATGGATCTTTCTTTTTACTGCAGCAGGAAATACATCATCTCAGTGTAAAATCTCATTTTTAATTCAAGCATAAATAAGGTTCTGCAAAGCCGTTCCGGACAACTCTTTATCAACTTCTCTTTCCTCTCCCCTCTATTCCCTTTTTCCTTTCCATTTTTTGATAGTTTACAGCCAAATGTTCTTATTCTGACATTTCCACAACTCAGTACTGGTACTACCAAATATGAAGGGGCTGCTTCTTAACTGGTGCCCCTATGCATTGCCTTGGTGCCCCTTCAAATTTTCCAGTAGACCTTTTAGATGCTTTTAGAAAGTTCCAAGGCAAATTGCCTTCGTGCCTTTCAACAAACATAGTTTTCTGCCTGGCAAACTCTCTTTATTGATATCTGAATCCCAGTACAACATTGTAACCACCCCTCCACCCACACACCACTTCCAGTCTTACAGGAAACATCATGAAATCTTCCCCCGTTGCCGTAAAGACTAATTTGTTTCCTGGTCTTCTCGTGGGATTTTGGATGTCTTTATTTAAGACATACTGTATCTTTCTCTAAATGTCAAGTATTTTTTGTCAAGGCAAGACAAATGTATGTTCACGAATGTTTACAAAATTAACTGTATACAGTGAAAAACTGCTATAACGAACATGGCAGGATGCACATACTGTATATTGTCTGTTATAGCGGTCATTCGATATAGTGATTTAAAGAACCATATTGAGTACAGTATGTACATGTATTGTACATAAAAATTGGGAGTCAAGGATGATGTTAGGTATAGCCAAATATTCGGTATAGTGGTGTTCGTTATTATAGTAGCGTTCCACTGTACATATAAGTGTACACTGTATGTAAAAGCACATGACTGAAAGTTCATTAGGCAAACACTTTTAATTGAACTTATTTTGATAAAAATTCCCATTATCTTACTTTTTAATTGCAATAATGACTTAGTATTGCTTATTTTTGTTTCCAAAAAGATTTAGTCTACCTCTTGTATCACCGTATGATATTGAACATTTTCATTTAATGCAAAAATGAACACAGTACATTAATTCATGTACATGCACCAAATTAATGTATTACCCCCGGTATTCATTTTTACTGGGTTCCCTTTGAAAGCTAATTTAGGCGCTAGGAATTTTTTTTGCAGAGGGCGCATTCAGTATATATTGCTCATTATTGTAGTCACCTAAGAGATTCCTCCTCGCCATGGAAACAAAATGCAAATGCCTTCACCGAGTGGACTGAGTCGGAAAATCGTCGGTGTCAGCAGCGGCAGTAGCCGTCGCCGCCGCTGCAGTACTTAAACTTGTTACCATCATCGCCAGCAATAATAAGGCACTTGGCGGCGTGCAGAGGAATGGTTGGGCATCCGTGTGAAGATAATAAACGAAACCCAACAGGTTATTATTAACGAGGCTAATTTCAGTCCATTTATCTTCATTACCATTCTTCATTACATTTGTGGCAAGCAGCTCGCATTTGTGGCCAATATTAAGGCAATAATAACCACGTACAGTATCGGGATAAAAGACATTTTGGTCAAGTGAACCCGCCAAGCTGATTGAATTTAAAGGGGCTTCTTTTTTATTCGTAATCAAATTAAAGGTATTGCATGGTCAGTTTTATAACAACAGGACCTTTTTTGATATTGAAAGGTGTGCTCAATCTCTGGTTTCTTGTGTAGAGTTCTGAATTTGTGATTTTCCTCTTTAACTTTTGTAATACGCAAGGGCACAGTGTCAGTGATAGCATGGAGTAAGGAAGTAAAAATACAAGTAGCACTTTAATTACTAACTGGAGTAAAAAATGTGCATAAGCTTTCATAGCAACTACTACTTTTTATACTTGACTGTGTTCTTATCCCAAACCAAACCAAGCCCTTCAAAATGTCTATCTAGTGTTGAAGTTCAGACACTGCCGTGTCATTTTACGTCCTCGGTTCACAGAACTGAGTATCTAGCAAAAATTCCCAGGGGCTCAAGGATTGATAAAAAAAAAATCTCCAAATTGATATATTACAAACTGGCACTGATGACCGATTTACTGATTCGCTACTGACTGTCAAACTTGCGTTCCGTTCCCCATTCCTCACATTTCCCATGTACTATACCTTGAATGTACTTGTTAAAGGTAATGTCATTACTTTGGTTTTTGTCAAGGAAATGCAGATTCATGGGCGCAATTATCAAGAAAGACTGTAACAGTCATCTGTGAAATTTCCAGTCCCATTCGGTGCCCATTTTTTGTGAAAACAGTTAGAAACGCTCATGGTATTTTTAAATCTCTTCACAGGACTTTTGATCTCCCTGGTTTTTTTGTGGTCAATTGGTTTCACTCTTTTCTGGATAAATACAGCATTTCAGGCAGAAACATTTTAATGGTATGTTTCCAGTACCACCACCATCTTTACACCCTGTAAAAATTATAGGTAAATGTGTGAAGATGTCTATTTTGGTATACTGCCAAAGTATGATAGTAGTACCTTTAAATGTCATGTACATGTACACATGTACATCAGGCCTACATGTACATCTATTTGAACAACAGCCAATGTTATTGATTTTATTCTGTGGTTACGCTAAATATGGAACATTGTTTCGTGGTTCTGTGACACCATCTTGTGTTCCTGGTCTTTTTTTCATATTGTACACAGGTTGTTACTACTTGCATTGCAGGCATATTATTTACAAAGCTCTGACTATGTAGGAAGATTTCTGGTCAAGCCTTCCTCCTGCAGCAAGTGAAATACCATCTATACACGTAATTGTTTTTGTGTATTAAATTTTATATTTTCTTTCAAGACCGTATTATTGATTTTGCCTCTCCGCTTCGGTACGTCTGCAAAACTGAGCGTAACTGGATTACAGGGCCAGCCCTTAACACTCCCGGTTATCTAGGGAACGGGATAAGACAGTTAAAACGCTCTAAGCCCGATGGGAGAGCTCGGAAAGGACGCTTAGGGTTTTAGCGTGCCTCTACTTCTGAGATAATCCCTGGCTTTATCGGGCGTGATTGTCAGATGTTAATGAAAAAGACAAGGATGTGGCTGCAGTGAAAACACGAAGCGTCTTGGTGCACTCATCGGACGTTATTGGATGGACTCCGTACTAGCCGTTATCATCTGGGAACGTGATCTTGTTTAGAAAAAAGTGGCTTCTGAATTGTTGTTTTGGTTGGGGACGTTTCCTGTTCTGGCAATGATATACTTGGTTACTTGATATTTTAAGGAGATAAACTGCAGAAGTAAGAATTAATTTTGATAAAATGTTATTGCCAAAGATACAGTATATGTGATCTTGTTAGAAGAGTGGCTTTTGAATCGTTTTTGGTCTGTTTACTGTTCTGGCAATGATATTCTTGATTGCTAGATATTTTGGTAGAAGTAAGATTTGTGATAAAATGTTGTTGCTAAAGACGCAGGGATATAATGAAAAGCAAAGTCAAACATTGTGGGAGCAATCAAGAAATCAAGAGTCATCTTTTGCTTAAAAACAAAAAAATACGGGTGAATGAAATAAGTGTTTCTGTTGAATTCCATCCGTGTTTGTGGGATTGTTTAGTAAAAACTTTTGTCTCACTTAGAATTGAAAAAACAAATCTTAGTCCGAAATCAAACCCAAATGGGAAGACCAATAGTACTTACAGGTAAAACAAGTAAACAGGCAAAACAATTGAAATTGAAAGATCTTGGAGAGAAAAACTGTTTTCGGAAACTACCTGTTGGGAAAAGTGTTTGTTTTTGACAGAAGTCTCCATACTGATATCCTACTGGAGTGAGAGGTACTCGTACTGTACCTGTTAAAGTACCCTGTACAAAAACATCGGCCTTTCCTAAACAAAATCAGACAGGCTCCTCTACATCTTGTATTCCGTGGTCAAGCAAAGAAAAAAAAACAACACAAGTACAAAAAGGGCTGTACAGCTACAGCTATTACAATATGGAAGTGGCTATCCATTCTCCATACTGACGGCTACGTTTGAAGTGGTACCAGCCGGAGGCAAAAACAAAACCCTACAGATTCCCATTTTGATACTCGTCCACGAAAAGTTTCGTCAGAAAAAAAAACAGCAAAGCGCTGTCATGATTTAGCTTCATGTGTATTCATTTTGCAGCGGCTCCGTTACACGGTAGTTCTTCTGTCATTCTTTTAAATGAATTGCTAATCAAGAAATGCTCTCGAAAGAAACTAGAGGGGGTAAAGGAGAAATCCCGGAGAATGGCTTAGGGGACCGGCCATCTCCGGTGCATTGAATTACCTCTTCTGCAAATTGTGTACACGCTACATGTTCTAGGGGGGGAAGCGTGCCGTCTGCAATGGAGTACTGATTTAAATGCCAGCCCAAGTGGTCATTAGCATTGAACGTTGCAGTGTGGCTCGTTGGTACGCTTTAGTCCCGCACTTTACCTGGGCCGGCTGGAAACCTTAGACTGAGAGTGCAGTTGCCATGAGCACTCTCCTGTGAATATACGGACATCCTCAGCTTCACACGTCCAACTGTGGCATATAAAATGGGCCCGAGCATGAAGAGGACTTTGTGGAAGACACTGTGGGTAGAAGGGGTAGAAAGGTCTGGGGGCCTCGAAGGAGCAGCCATCCCCCAAAATAATGAATGTTTCGGAGCTGGAGGCAAATGGTTTTTTGTTTTAGAAAACATACGTGACAAATTGTTGTGGGGACAATGTGCAAAAGATAGTTATAAATAGACCAAACATTCATACATGTAATTTCTTCCTTTTTAAGGTCTAATGTCATTACAGGTATGTTTCAGGACTGGGCATGTACTGTAAATGTACACATTTTCAAATGAATTGGAATGTCTTGCTATCACGAGGCCCCACATCTTCCTTCACAAAATTATGCACACAGTGTGATATGACCTTTTTACTTTGAATTTGCTGATTTTGAACTAGTTTAAGAAGTAGGCCTATAATCTAGCTGTCACAAAAGTTGTAGCCATGAACATTCGAAAAGTCAACCATGAAAAAAAAATGTCTGAAGGGCGAAAGATGAAAACAAGACAGTGCGAAGAAGACAAACGGCACTCCACGGCCAAGATGATATATCAAAGGCTCTGATCAGCCTGTCTTGGATGTTGTTAACAAAACAACTTCAAAAGGCACGTTAGGGACAGTAAAGCTTCATTACCTGGAAAAAAATCAGACATTAACTGTCATCAGACACCGTTAACCCCCTGGCAACATGGCACTATTGGAATTTGGTGCTCTGAAAATTGTTTAGCTCAACACTGGCAGAAAGCTTCTGCCCGCAAGTTAAAAGCACATTACACTGTATTGTCAATAAGGAAACAAGCACTTGAAGTGCTTTAAGTTGCTGTGTACCTAAAACGCGTAGATTGTGTTTGCACCGGTCAGGTCAAGAAATGGAAGAATACCGTGCTTACGCACAGATTGTTATCGCGGAAGGATATCTCTCTCGGTCTCCCTCTTACCAGTCGGCTCGCTTGCATGTTGTTGGCATGGTAGCTTTAGCCATGTTAGGCCGCTTCGGGGGCCTGCTGGTTCAAGCCTTGCATCCAGTTTTCTTTTCCTAAATGTCAGATGGAAGAATTTATCAGTATTTGCAATCTGGACCGAGGAGAATTTATATGAATTATTTCACGGTGAGCGAGCGGGTTTGGGTCAAAGATGAGGGTCAGATTGTGCCGTAGTTTGCATGACAATCATCAAAGATGGCACCAACTGGCTTGACTAAATTTAATTCTCCCTTTTACCGTAGATAAAGGCCATGCTTGGATCATGACACTACTCTATCATTTATACAACAGGGGCCAATTTCACAGCCCTGCTTAGCACAAACATTTGCTAACCATGAAATCTATGTCTTAGCATGCTTAGCTAAAACGGGATCCATTAACATTCAAATGTCCATGTGTTTTTGTATTGCTTGTGATTGTTCTTTGGCTGTTGTTCACTGACCAAGAACATCAAATGGAATTGTTAATGGTGGTTTGTTTTAGTGAGCAAGATATTTTGTGCTAAACATTTTTTTTCTTGCTTAACAGCTCCATGAAATTGACCCCAGGTTATTTCTGCTCATAATTTCAGCTGCTATTGCCATTTGATAAAAAAATCTGTGTGTAATTTTAATAAAAATGAAAATAGCCAGTTGCATGTGGGTATAAAATTCTTTGTCAAAAAAGATAATTTGTGTTCATGTCGCTGTTGGGGCAAAGGCATTGATACATAAGCTCGCAAGGACTAGGATCACAACAAAATAACACTGGTAGTACAGTACATGAAAACAAAATCCATACAAATATTTCTTTTCTGTCATAAATTTGACCTATCAACTCCAGTACGTACATGTTAGAAAGCTTTTGATTAAATTTGATTTTTGATTAATTCACACCGGGCCTAGACCAGCCAGACTCATATACTCCACAGTTATTTCAATATTTCCTTGCCTCGCGGCTGGGAATTTAAGAGGTATTTTTGCCCTGGGAGTTCGTAGAAGGTATCAGTAATTAAAATGCCGGAGATGTACGCTCATGTAATTGGCACCAGCCAGATGAGCATGTGTGAGAACATGAATGTAGAGTTGTAGACGGCCGGAGTAGTGAGTGCATGCTTGCAGATTCATATTCAAGAGATGGCTGTATGTAAATATCAACCCGAATCAATAAGTATACACCCGTACAGGTACATGTAATATATTTATCAGGCTCAGGCTCCATAGCAGTATGTGCGTGGTTTCATGGCTTCTGACTGCCAAACGAACAAAGATAATCAACTATTAGGGACACCACCAACATGGGGCTGGATAGGTCAGTTGGTAAGAACGCCGGTGCGGTATTCATGAGATGGCTGGTTCGAATCCCGCTCCAGTCAATTTTTCTTTATTCACTTTTCAATGAAAATTCAGTCAGTTTCCCTTGTGGTTATTTGATGATCATATGTGTTTGATTTTTTTTTTATTCAAATCTATTGCTTGAAAATTTTAGTTGAGCTGGGAAAATTTTTACAGATGGATTTTTCCTGACGTTGGTTTGGTGCAGTGATTTTAAGTCAATACCTTTAATAACTGGGGTTCGGCTTTATTCAAATGGCAACCTGGATCTCGAAGAGTGAAATTGACCTTTCTACAACAATTGGAGATGTAACTAGTTTATTCAGAAGACACTGGTAGTCGAATGTTTTCATTTAGTATAATCCGTTGCCTGTTCTAGTCATTAGCTTAGGTCATTGATATCAATGCTTAGTGTGGAGAGGTAGTTGGCAAGTAGTCTTTATTTTGAACCCTTGTGGGTATGACGTCGTTGGTCGGTGTGTTCAAGTCGTGTATTGTCTGAAATCCTTCTGAGGGCCTTTACAAAACCACGCCTTGGGCTTGGGCTTGGCTTTGGCTTGGGCTTGGGCCCCATCATCTAAAAGCTGAAATACAGGTTGTGTACTTTTCCTGAGGTTGAAGCTCCGTTTTCTTGTTCAATACAGAATACATGTATCTACAAACTGCTATTTTGATACTGTTACTTTAATGTAAGATATGGAGCCGGAGCCCAAGCCAAGTTTTCATAAATGCCCTGAGACTCAAAATATCTTGAATGAGATATACATGTATGGGCAGGTCAGTTTGTTTATGTTGTATAATATTCTGGGTAACCAAAATACAGAGATTATCGGATTTTCTTTCTGTATTTCGTTCCAATTCCATTTTTTTCCCCTTCGAATGTTTTGAATAATTGTACAATTTATTTTCAAGTCTCCTTTGATGATCAGATGATATTCACTTATCTTCTGTGGCATTGCCTTCGATTGTGCTATGTGTCTACACGCTGTGCGTAAATGACTATCTAGCTATAACACAGACAGTCATTTTCAGATTTCTTTTTACATTGGCCAGTTGCATCTCTAAAAATAATGTAAGAGCTGCAACATACATGTAAATGCAGCCACTGGTATACATGTACATGTATGTAGCATGAGAGTGAGCCAATGGAGTACCAATTACCTTGCATTGTAATGTAGAACTACACACTTGAAATGCACATGCACTCATTACGGACAACCAATACATTGCCAAGCTCATCATACTACTTACATTATATGACACCGGTGAAATCCAGTATGTTGTATCTAAGGCCCTTTGATCATTTTTTCACACCCCTCTCGGTAGGAATGGAATTTACCGAGATGTTGTGTTCATTCTCAACGCCTACGCATGTTCTGTTCCGTTCCTCTGTTTTCTTTACGATAAAATTGTGCCACACAAAAATCGGCAGTCTAATTTAAAGATAGACTGCCTGTTTTTAAAACAAATTTTCACGTGAAAATTACTTTTATTGATATTTTTTTGTGCAAGGGCTCTTTTTCAAACACTATACAAGTGGAAAATATGTAAATCAATAAATTTCGCCGTATATTTTTGATATGATTTCATGGCCTCCGAATTTGAGGAATTGTTGAGTTGGCTTTGATTGTGGATTGAGTTCTAAAAAAGAAGGAATTGGTATCTTATTCATGCATACTTATTTCGCAGTAGACGTGACTTAATGATAAAATAATTAATATTATTCAGAATTAATATAGCCCATAAAATTTTACAATTACAATTTTTCTAAGCGCTTTACAACAAATAATACAACATAGAATATAAAACTAACACCCCAGAAATATATTCATAACAAATTACTTAGTTGAATTAATTAAATGGGATCATTGTTGGTGTAAGAGGTCGTGTTAAGTAGTTAACTCTTAAAAGTACTTAATACTGTACGTTATTAAAGCCTCAAAATAACACCAACAAAGTCATGCACTCAAACTCCTAGACATGAAACGTGAAATTTGATTTACCAAACTATCTGCCTAACTCTCCGCCCCCCCCCTTTCCTGGAAAAAAAAAACGTGAAGAGAAGAAGATACTCACTACATAATTATGTTATTTGTATCTACCGGTATATACTTACTTTACTATATACTTGCATGTATATTTGAAATATTTAAATACCGGTATATATACTTCTTCTTTTTTGTTTTAATTCAGTTTCATCCACAAAAAAAAGATCAATTTTCAGCAGTTTCATTGAACATTTGCCAGCGTGATCCATTTCAGCTGCAATCAATACCCAGACTGGGGGAAACTTAAAAAGATTTTGTTTTCAAATGCAGGAAGCAAATTGTTGGGCAGACATTTGGTTACAGGTACAGGGTACAGAAGCGCGTGACCGACCATTAAAACATCTATCTCACTCCCCACAATGGCCCAGCATTGATCCGAGACACCCCAAGAGCTTCAGAGCCGGAGAATGTTCAACGTCTGCAAGCGATAATATTCCCAGGAATCGGGCGGGAGAATAACTACGCACGTTCGTGATCAATAAACATTCGCAGGAGATTCAAGGATTTTTTTTTTCTTGGATGCAGTTTCTTGGATATAACCTTTTACTCTCTGAAGATCAATTAAAAGTACAGTGAAAACATCCTGACATTAACGCTGGCTGCAGACGTAATCGTGAAATTTCTTGGTTGAGTTTCAGAAGGCCTTGCTGACGTTTTAATAATAATAATAATATAGGACATTTGTATTGCGCAGCTACTATATGAATATACTCTTCTGCGCCTTACAACATTATTATTATTCCTGGTCATCGGGCCATAATTAACATTCCTGAAACCATCTAAACTCCCTGGGGAGTATACAGCCCTGGCTGCCGTATTCAGTGCACAGAGGTTAATCAAACCACAAAGCCATCTCTACCCTCACAGGTTCCCATTTGCACCTGGGTGAAGAGGAGCAATTATGTGATAAAGCGTCTTGCCCAAGAATGCAAGCACCACAAGCCCATGGCTGGATTCTAACCCACAATCTGTAGATTGACCTCCAGACTTTGAGTTCAATACGCCAGATCACTAGGCCTCAGCACCCCATCATGCCGATTAGATGTTTAATGCAGTAAATGTGTGCTAAAACAACTACTGACTAGACTTGGTATCACATGTAAGGGATAGTACATGTACATCCTGTTCCATTGTAATACTCAGAGTCATTAGGAATGGTTTTGAATGGTTTAAATCCTCCTACATGTATGTCGCTGTATACCAAACACTACTGCAGTCAGGTCTGACGATACTGTAAATTCAACACACAATTTCTACATCATATGCTATACATTTTGCATTTCCAGCTCTTCATGCACCAGTATACCACAGGTTTTTTTTTATTATCCATTAAAACAAAGTTAATCAATTTTGCCCTGTTAATATCTATTTTAGGAGACATGTACAATTGCACATGTACATGTACATATCTTTACTGCATGGCAGTCATGCGTAACAGGTACATGTACATATGTACATTGCAGGGCAAATACTACATATTGTCACGACGTATAAATTATGTTGATGAAATTTTTTTCATTGCTTTATAAATCCGTGTCCATTTTCAATGTCTGTGCGTGCAGAATTTGGGTCAAGTTGACGGACATTGCCTTGGGTACTACCGGTGCTGAGCATGAAAAAAAAAATCATAAATCGTCAGATTTTTAATTAATTTTTTTTTCATTTGTTTTCCAAATAATATGTCGAAAAGATGATGTCCATGGCGACTGTATGGTGAGTCATGTGTGAGTTTGGCCTAATGGCCTTGATATCTTCGTATTGGCGCGCATCCATGCACATTAGCAGCGTTTTCATCTCACCTGGTAATGAAATTGTCCACGGTGAGATGGCAAATAGTAGACTAGAGCCTGGTTTCATCCATCGTCGGTTGCCGTGTCAACCAAAGAGTCTTATCATCAGGTCAGGGCATGATTGAGATGGCAAATCTTCCTCTCCCCTTCCCTCTGAGCCGGACATCTTTCATATTTCTGAGAGGAACGAGAAGTACCCTCTGTCCATCAGGGTTTTTTTTTTGTCAGGGAGCTGGAATTTGTTGAGGGGTTTATTTTTAGGAGACCAAGTATGACATTGATCCTAGATCCGGCAGTTTGTCAGCCTGTAGCAGCTTAATTGCCATGTCAGAAGGTGCTTAAATCTGTACATGAGATGGGTACATGAATTACCAAAATAATTTCTTTCAGAAAATACATGTACAACTAAAAAAAAACTTCTGTCAACCTCATAAGTAAAAGACACAAATATTTTGTTTGTTTTGTAAATCCACTTCACAAGTGAATATCCGAATATCCCACAAACTTCGCTGGAACTTGAGTCCTTTAATATACATATCATCCTTGTTTTATTAAACAAAAATGTGCTATAGCCTGCCAGGTGTTTTTCGTCTTAACGCGAGACAATATATTCGTCCAACGATGTGACTCATGACAGCGTTGCATTTAACATGTCAAGTTAATCACATGAGACATATCTTACATTCCACCTCTCAGCCACCACATCGTTTCACATACATCATCGTTTAGCGGCCAATCTTTCGGGGGGAACGAAGATCTGGTTTTCCCCTTTAATAGAATTTATCGCGATTAATAACGCAGATCCCGTGAGAGGGACGGAGCGTGCCAGAAAACCGTCTCGAGTGTCCGTGGCTCACAAACAACCCAATGCGTTGACTTTATCGTGCCCTGTCCACCGCTGACATCCATGACATCAATCCCATCTTCAGCCTTTCAGTTTTTACTTCTGTTTTTTTTTACTCTCTTCTTTCTGAACTCTTTTTCCGTATTTCCTTGGCTGTGCATCCCCCCCCCAACCCTCCGGCAACAAATTAAAAGCATCTTCAACATCACCGAAGATAAGGGACTGCATTTGGTGGGGGGGGGGGGGGGGGGGAGATCTTGGTCTCGGATCGAAACAGAGGACTCCGGGAGCCAATCCCCTTCAGGGTTCAGTTTTATGCAAATGAGCCGGGTCCCCAACCCCCCTCGGAGGAACTTGACGTGACTGCCAATATTTGGCTGGCCTCCAGCCCTGAGAGAGAAACCACACATACATGTAGTTGTGTGATTTTAGTCGGTACCTTGTAGTCGGTACCTTGTGGTCGTCACATCACTTCCCTCAAGATTGTTTTATTGTTTTATTTTTTTCCCCCCTTTTTCGTCAGCATCTGCATTATATCTTCACACGTCACGCTGAATTGTGCATCGCTTAAGGTTTGGATGCTGCAAATTTCTAGTTTCCGACGGCGTGTAGTCAGTGCAGACTACATTTATTATGTTCATACATTTCTGGAAACCGGACGATATTATTTGATTTCCGTTGTAAATTGATCTGCTCGCACTTCTACAGCCTGTAGGTGCTACTACGTGTCAGGATCTTAAGAGCGTCATTCAGTGTAGAAAAAAACATTTTAAAGAGGTTATACATCAAGTATCTAGCTGAGCGAGTTGAAGGAGGTCATCTTCGGCTGGCCGGAACCTAGCCGCCAATGTGGACTGTGCATGCAAGGAATTAATGTGATGTAGATTTCGGACGCTCAAAATAGCGGACCAAACTGAATGAATTTGAGGAACATCGGGACTAAATACAGATGGATACCAGGAGTTCCATGGACGAAGAGAATCAAGCAGCTCTTTGAACTGAGACTGCTTCGTCAGCAGTGGATAGCGTGCCAAATGCAGACTCTGTACCGAACCTTGACTCTCTCTGTCTCTTCTTCCGAATGTTGCGTTTCGTCATTAATCTGCTTTCACAGGCGTGAGAAGCCATACCTGGTGCAGTTCCTATAACTTGCCCCCTCAGGCTCTAGAAACTGACACACACACACACTATCAAAATGAACTCGCAAATGCAGTCTAAACTTTGACGTGTCTGCCTAGGTTTCCCCCCTTCCTCTTCCCCTTCCTTTGCATCGATGAAACCTTCTTCATTTTTTTTTTTTTACCGTCGTGCACACGGTTCAATCTCAGACCTAGACCGGCTGCAGTTGGAATAAGTCGAGTCGCAGAGCAGAAGGCGGAGTATCAGCAGAGGCAGGCATTCATTATTGAGTTTTTTCTAGCACCAGCTGCTAGACAACGACGGACGGCGGCGCAAGTTGAGTGAAGCATTCGCGGGGATTCCAGTTGGGAAATAGCCGTCATGATGTCTTTATCTGCGTGATGGATTTCTCATTCTTCCCACTGCTTTATCGTCGTCCAGCTATTTCTAAACATAAATTTTTCAGAACGGTGCTAATTGAAATGTGAGTATTATTCTCTCGGCAGAACTCTGATTCTCCTTTTCCATTTGGGGGTTTATTTTTCTTGCCTCTCTATTTTGCTTGCATTTTCCTTCATTGTGAACATGAATTTTTTTTTTTTTGCGACACACAATCAATACACGTTATTCACTCTGCTCCACGCTTTCACACTTCCATACTCCATGGTGTTTTCTCTTCCTTAACATGTAATAAAACATCCCGCAAATTTGTCAAAACATAATGCAGCTGTATTTTTCTTTAAAGGGCGGTTGTATTACGATGTGTCTTTTTCATGCGCATTCATATTCCACCCTTTAAAGTGTTCATTATGAAACAATTTTTCTAAAGGTGGATCTCTTTGAAATTTCAATGGATAAAAAGTAAATATTATGTGAAAATGGTGAATATTAGTACTAGTAGCGATGTTTAACTATTAGCGGATATTACATTTCCTCCATGGAACGTATTGTGCTGTTGTTTGTTCATTAAACAGGTTGTGCAAATGTCCCTTAATTAAAGAGTTCTGTCATCTTTTTAATTGTGTAAATACGTGTACGAACTGTACATGTACATTTTAGGTATGGCTTGACAGAAAGTTAAATATCAAGTGTTGGAACTGCACAGTCTGACTACCGTTCATCAATTTTGGATGAATTTCTGGAAAATCAGACAGTAGCATGGACATTTATTGACACACAGACTTTTAAAATCTAATGAAAAAGGAAATTTATTTCAAGAATGTTCTTCCATGTTTGCACAGAAATTCATGCTTAAGCTTAAGTATCTCTTTGGGTTTGTGACACCAGTAATATGATTGTATTCTTGAACATGACCTAAAATTGCCACAAAATCATTTCAACTTTGCCAACTTATGCAAGAAATGTAGTTTAATAACACCTTACATTGTATAATAGCTTTCTATTAACAGTATGTGATCATATTCCTGAACATGTCCCCAAAGTTAAGATCAAATTCTTTTTGAACGCCTTTTTTTTGTACATTATGTGGCACTAAAACATAAAATCATTCACCTCTCCAGCCGCCATTTTGGAAAAAAAATTTGACATGAACATTTCGTACATGCACACCTTACTGCATTCACTCCTGGCATAGAAATATTCCTTCCCAGCCATTAGGAATGAATTAGGGAGTATTTAAATAGCAATCTCGCTAATTTGACAAATGAACCTTGAAACTCCACTCTCTCTAGCTACAATTACCACATGCTCCTAATAGGCAAGGGGACTCTAGAACGTCTGTATCTCTTATTGGATTAGTTGGGAGGTCATTAGTGTAGATCTGTTATAAAGAGAGAGACGGACTGAACAAAACAAGAAATAATGTTCTATTTCTGTATTCGCAGATGATGCATACGTATCATGTTGTGCGTTTGTTATCGACCAGTGGGGTGCATTGTGGGAAACATGTTGTTTTGAGGCCACAAATTATGCCGTATGACCCTTTTTTAAAATCAGGAATCAGCGTGGTATCAGAGCTCACTGCTGGTTGCAGTCGTTCTAATGAATTGCCATCTTGAATGACAGATATACTGAAAAAATACGCTGAAGAATTTATGGTTAAACTTTGCCTGTGGGTTAAGGTGGATTGTGTACAAATGTATAATTTTTCTTTTTTTAGAAGTCGTCAACATTTTTGGTCTAATGAGGCCAGGGGCCGATTTCACTCATGCTTTGCGATCATCGCTAAAACCGGATCCATCGCTATACGTAGAATTGCTACGCAAACTGGCAAAGTAGTGATCGATTTTCCGTTTAGCGATGGATTTGGGCTTTAGCGATGATCGCAAACCGTTAGTGAAATTGGCCCCTGGGGTAACTCATTGTGACTTACTATCAATCGTAGGACTTGTGATGCATTGCAGCCCTACGTAGTATACGATGGGTTGCGCTTGGTAATTTGAGTTACGATCGATCGTAGGGCTTTGTGAAAATGACCCCAGTTCGTTCAAGCCACTTTGGGGTATAACTATTAACTTGTGACCAAAATGCCAAAAGACATATTTGTCATGACAATTGATTATATTCTGGTAATTTGAAGTTATTTTAATTGATTTTAATTGTACTCAATTGGTGAATTTACTGAAATAATATTCATTTATTTTTGTGTTTTACCCCCAAGGATGGCCTACAATTCTTCGCCCTGCTTTAGTGCAGCTCTCTGATTGGCTAAAAGTTTCACAAAGTCATTTGCATATTATGCACCTTTGATCCGATAGAAGAAATTGAATTAGTTTTCATCGAACAGAAATTGATCGTGCATGGCTTCATCCCGGCACCATGCTACAGTCCCTCCGTCTGTGAGTGAAAGTGTGGTTTACTTAAAGGTAGTATCATACTTTGGCAGCATACCGACAGAGAAATCTTCACAGATTTACTTTTAACTTACAGGGTATAAAGATGGTAATAATAGAAACATATACCGTTAAAATTTTTCTACCTCAAATGCTGTATTTATCGAAAAAATATTCAAACCAATGACCAAAAACATTTTGATCTTCTGACAATAAAAATCCTGTGAAAAGGTTTAAAAATACTGTGGTTTTTTTTCACTGTTTTCCCAAAAAGTGGGCACTGTATGGGACTGATATTTTCAAAGATGACTGTTACTGTATCTGTCTTGATATTTTTGCCCATGAATCTGCATTTCTTTGACAAAAACCAAAGTATGATATTACCTTTAAAGTAACCGAGAAAAAAGCGAAAAGCCAAGGACTGTTTGTTTACTTGTGCCTGCACAGTATCAGGCTGTTTTCAGCGTCACAAAACATCCTTCTTCGGAAACACGAACCGCCACGTCCAGCATATTACAAGGTTTTTACTCGGCCTGATCTTGAGGGAGATCTCCTCGAACATGCACTTTGTCTGAGCAGGTCAATAAGAGGTTATCCGTGTCAAATCGTGGCCGGTATCATATCTCTGAGATTGTTTACAAAACTCTCTTTTTTTTCCCTTTCAGGCATTTGCTTGATGTACATGTATTTATTCATATGTTTCTCGTAGTCGTTGCTTTCAAAGAATGGACTATTTGTGGCGTCGAGTAATCCCTTTTCTTTCAGTATTGAACGAAGGTTTTGTGCAGTCACGAACACGAACACTGGGTAGAGAGTGCGGGCTGTTGTCTTCGGATTTTTTCATGAATGAAATGAGTCTGGTTCAGATAGCTGATTCATGTGTGTAAAATTACAACTGCTGTGTTACATTACCTTAGTTTTTTAACAGAATCAGTAGTATTTGCTCAAATTTGTGTGTGGTGAGTGAAAAGCTTATCCGGGAGAAATGAGTAAAATTATGCCCAAGTCCCCGCTAACGTGAATTCGCAGAGCCGATACCAACGCGAGCAAAGCGACTGGTGACATGCAACATCACTAGTCACCAAGTCATCAATTTCGGTACATACAAATTTGTATGCTCTGGCACCAAGGCCCTTTAAAATTTCAATTTGTCACAGTCCCGTGACGGACACGAACAGGGAGTAAGCGGAGAGCTTTACTGATAATATCTGATTTCCAAGTGGGTTGGTGGATGGCAGCTGACTAGCGATTGCTTAGCCGGCATTCAATTTATTCCATGTCAAAAGAGATCATGCCATATATTCCTGCGCGGTTTACCTTGATACCGTACAGCGTGGCACAGTTGCGGGTGGGTCCAGTCTGATTTCCCTCGGCTGTGCTGCGAGGGTGCTATCAAGAGAGCGGTACGCTGTTTTTTATCTGGCGTCAGGTCGTAAAGATTGATGCATTGAGAGGTTTGGCACAGAAATATCCCACATATACCATACTTATTCAGTATAAAAACAAGACGAAGCACTTTGATGTGCCATTTTTATTACCAAGTTGTCGACCAGTTTTTATACCGGTGCTTAAATGCACCAGACCCATCGCGTTATCAGTGGAATTACGATTTTAAACTTCAAATTTGAATTGAGAATAAGTCATTGAAAAGCGATTGAAGAAAATTTGACTTGAGCTGGACTCGAACCAGCGACCTCTGGAATACTGTACCGGCGCTCTTACCAAAAGCTTTGCAGCCGTATATTTGTTGAAGTCCCTAATAGTTAATTATCTTTGTTCATTTGTTGATGATTGACTATTAGAGACATCCTGCTCCGGTTAATTTTTTTCGTTCACTTTTCAATGACTTAAAATTAATCCAGTAAGTTTACCTTGTGTTTATTTGATGCGAATAATTTAACATTTTTTAGCCAGAATTGCCTTTTTTGGACAGACACATACACGTACTCAACCCATCTTTAATAATTTCGCCTCGTCTGCAGTGCGGCGCAGTGTGTATATATCATTCAATTTTAACCTCAGGTCGGACATCAGATAGCCCTCGCTCGGGGGAAATGAAATGAATAAGGTATTTGATGCAGAGAGATAAAAAAACGAAAAACCCTTGAAAGCTTTGGCTCGGGTGCATGGCAGATTCATAAATGTTCAATGTATGCTGCATGTTCAAAGTCTCTACCATCATTCTCATGTCCTCACTCACCCCTTAACCCGCGGGAAAACCCCAGAGTGGTGAGAAAATTGCACCGATAGTTTTCCTCAAGTTGGGCCCGATAGACATAAGGGTTTGGGGGCTGAAACTTTAATTCATCGCCGCCAGTCCAAACAGTTCATTTTGACATGAGCCGTTTTCCATGTGTATATCAGTGACTACTCGCTGTACTTGAAATTCAGAGCGACCAGTTTTTTTTATGCTGCATTGAAAAGCACATGGAGGAAACTGCATATCAAGTATCCATGGTTGAAGAAAATCGAGTTGCCGAAGAAGCTCTTCATTTTAAATGTTTGTAATGTTTATGTTTTTTGCATCAAAGGAACATGTATACAGGCATTTCAAGGATGCTAAAATATCAGATCTATTGAAATATATAAATACAAGTAATAAACTGCTGCAAACTGTTCATCAGCCAAAATAAGAAATTCTAACTCCAAGCAAAATATAACAATATAATAGATAAGGCAAACATGATATCTTCTCTAAGCAAAACTACATTTCTTTAAATCAACCTTTGACAAATTTTTATCAAAATTAGGTTACGTTGTTGAGAAAATAATGGTTTCTGTTCTTATGATTGATTTGCGCATACCGGTTGTTCCGATTGTGTTTTGGTTTGTTACATTCAAAAGAAACTGGCGCAATATTTACATGTAGGTCAATTTAAGCATCCAGACATATTTCTCTTGAATGTGACGGCATTTCAGAATGAAACATCTCACATGAATGTTGGTTCCATATGTATGAACTTTATAAATAGTAAAAAAGCTTTCAGACCCAAAAGCAAACAATGATGTTTTTGATCCAAGCCAATCCCATACACTAACCTTTAACTGAATTTATTCACACGCGGTATGGATGGCCCAAATCCACAATTGTGGAAATACAAATACGGAGCACTTAGGCTATTTGTTTTGCTTGCTCTTTGTGCCGAATGACGTCGCAAGATGGCAATTTGATTAGGCTCTGTTTAAAGTGTAACAGCGAGGTCTTATTATTAAAAAGCCATGTCCAAGCTTGAAAAAAATAAACTAGAGGCCATGTAGGTGATTGCAAACTTGAAATGGCTTGTCTTTCTTGGGGATGGGAGGGGGGTCTAGAAATTGGCTCTAGTGAAATGGTTTTACTCCCCTCGTCCGATATGCGGAAAATATGGTAGAATTTATTCATTGTGGAAAACCGGATTAAAGATCGGATTAAAGTTCTAAGATGACATTTCCTGGGATTTTTCAAACTTATGAGCTTCTGTCTAAACAAACACGTCTTTCAGAGGATAGTAACAGAGCAGATCTAATCCAATCTGAATTCTGAATTTTGTCACGTACGCAACAAGACAGCCATGTCTGAATTACCAAGCTGTGGATTAAAAATTATACATGAGTCTATGGGAAGTGGCTGCAGCCATTACCATAGACTCATGTGTGAATTAGCCATAGCCAGATGCATTTGACATGGACTAATTCAGCAAATATTATTATGCTTGTGCTATGAATTCAGCAACAAAGCATAGATGTTTTTATTGAATAGATGTTACTTTGGTACATGTGTATACCTTACAGTATTTTCATGTACAGTTCATCAGAATATGCCAATACGCACACGTACACATGTAGGCATTATTAGGCAAATTACATGTGGGTCATTCCACGGCATACACATGTACATACAAGGTCGTGTCTGTCATATTTCCCATTAGCTCGTGTTTGTCATATTTGCCAATAACTCGTGTTTGTCAAATTTCCATTAGGTCGTGTCCGTCATATTTCCCATTATGTTGTTGTGCCCGTCATATTTCCTATTAAATAATAAGACTGATATTACTATTAAACATTGCAATGTTAAAGGCACAGTACAGGATTGGTAACATACAGTACCCAAACAGATGTCCGATTGAGCTGAAATTTTCACAGGTTTATCATTTCATGTACATATTTGTTCAGACAAAGTGTGTGTGCTGTTCTGTGACCTTTACCAATCATGTTTTATACCTTTGAGTGTGGAATGATCCGTGCAGAATATACATCATCTGTTGTGAGAATTTTCTTTACCCAGTGACAAACCACATGTAAAACTACATGTTAAGCACGATCCTTACTGCTGAGATTGTCTCTTTGAGGGGTTGTGTTCTCACTCTGTCATCATCGTCAGGTGCAAACTGATCGGCCCGCCTTGATGGCCTGCACTCACTGTTCCCCAATTGTGAAACTGAATCGAGGACACGAGAGAGACGCACTCTCAGTCTTTGTGCTCGTATAACTCATTGCCCTCAACCTTGCATCCAGTAAATAAATTATTGTCAGTTCCTGCCGTAATTTTGCTCTTTGGTAGCACGGGGGAACGTGTCTAATGTACACATGCCCATGCTCTCAGCAAACATGTACACGTGTATGTAGATTGGTAAGAAATCGGACCAGCACTCCACTCTCAACATGGCCGATCTTAATTTCATCAGGAAGGCCGTCAACATGAACAGTAAAACCCGAACCTTCCTCAACTTAAAATCTGTTTTGTTTGTTCCTTTTTTCTTCTCTTCTGCAGCTGATCGCGTTGCTTCCCCGGCAGGTAACCTAATTCGCATGTCTGCGTAGCGGAGTACCGGTGAGTGCGCGAGTGAGTTGGTTGGGGGAGCAGGAGCAATGGACCTACCGGCTGGAATTCACGACCTGTTTGTTCAGATCTCGCACGGGGACTCCGGGGCAGCTCTGGCTCTGATCCGGAGGCTGTGTAACGTGGACTGCCGTGATGAGGTAAGAGGGAGATGCATTGCCGTCCCAACCATTCTCTCATTCTCTGGCCTCGGGATCTGTTTTTATGTCTTCTAAAAAAATCTTTTCCATATTGACTGTGTAATGTCCATTTGCATGAAGTTGTTGGCAGTGAACGCGCACGTTGAAAGAAATCGCCCAAAACGGACAGTCGTATCAGAAACAGGCTACAATATGTAGCTCTTGTCTGAAATGGGTATTTTTATTTTCCTGACGTGATATTTTAGAGAGTATGAATTTTTCTGGTACATTAAAATCAATTGTGTATCTGGAAAACTAATGAAGAAAACCATACCGTCAAATTTATCAGCTTCATGCTGTGAACACTGAATTTATCATTACATCATTTCATTAATAACTGAAAAGTTTGAAACCTGCTCATAAACAGAAAAAGTCTATTTTATACAAGAAATAATTCTTAGGCCTTATGCCTTAATCAAAAGCACAAAGTACATGTATGTTGTATATTGCACCCCCCCCCCTATTGAAATTATTATCATTATAATTTTCATTTTTGTTTTGATTGTATTATGCCAATATCTGTAATTCAGTTAGCTGGAAAGAAATCTCCAATGACCTTTTTTTTTCAGGCCATACATACGCTGTCTTATTTCTGTATATATTTAGCCATTAAGTAGATGCCACTGTGGCACTGTATGCAGCCATTAGGGAATCTGTTTTGCTTTGGACCGAGCCCAGCCGAGGGCGGACTGTTTAGTCTAACCACGGCTTAATCCAGTAAAGTGGCTGGATGGATTAGATTGTCCTGGAATCTCTTGTTTCTACAATTGGCCGTTAATTCGCTGTTTATTTTTGCCCCGTGTCACAGCGAGGAAGACAATTTCATAGTGTAGTTCATGTTGTTGACGAACCCAGGACGATTATTCACATTGCCCTGTGAAATGTTCTTTGCACTTTTTGTACCACCTCATTGATTTTTATTAAGGATTTTTACGGCAACCATGTTTTTTTTCCCTGTGGTTTGCAGGTTGGAGTCTGCATTTTAGCATTTAAAATGCACAAGCAGACTTTGTCCCTCCAAAGCACAATTTTAATATATTTTTTTTTAAGCTGATAATTTTATACCCTATTCAAATTGAAGGGATTTCTCAAATGTCTTCTTGGCTGTTTCTGTATACACGCACACATGCCCTTAACAGAGATCAGAGAAGCCACTTTTCAGGTTTTTTTTCTTCAGAAATTTGACAAGTACATGATTTCGTCTGAAACATCCAGAAAATACATCGTTGGACATAAAGTCTTGTATTACATACTCTATGTGGACTTTACTTGATGGTCATTTACTGACAAAATGGACAGCTTCAAACCATTGCGCACTTTTTTAACTGTACCCATTTTTTCTTGATGGAATTGATAAACTTCAATTTGCGACAGCGGACAGATAAAGACACATTTAAAAATTCTCCTTGTGGCCTTTTAGTTGCCATGAAAACATTATGTGGACGTGTGCGAGTCCACATCACGTCTTGGGATCCTGCATTATGTGGACGTCCATTGTCGTGAAGTCCACAGTGTGTATGTTACGCCTGTACACATGGACACGCCCCCGCACATGGAATACGTTCACTAGCTGTCAAACTGCACAGGGAGTGTACCAATGTGACACTTAGCTTAGACACTGTCGGGTGAATCTCTTGTCAGTTAGTAGCTGGTGACAGAATCGATCTGTCTTCCTGCGATTACTAGCTCTCGCAGATGTTAGGGGCAGCTGGGCTTGTCGTGCAGTGGTCAGACTGGTTGGAGTTTATACAGAGACGCTCGGGTCCCTCAAGGCTTAAAGCCATTTGCTGGAGGACTGGGCCAGTAATGTCAACACAGACATTCCTCTGCTGGCATCATGGGATAGGGGAGAGTGAGGGGAGGGGGTGGGGGCGCATGAAGTGGCTCTTGATTGGTTAAGTGGTCTCTCAGTTGTATTTTTGAATTGGAGGAGGGGCCAGGGGTGGTTTGGTGTGGTTTGGACGTATGGTTATGAGAAAGAAGAATGCAGCGGATCTTCTGACTTGAGGTTTTGCTCCGCGGACAGATTTAATCGAGGTTTCAGTTGTCTGGGTGTCTTATGAATGCCTTGTGTAGTTTTCAGGAAGATGCACTGGGAAGTTGTGCCTTTTGGAGAGTCAATTAGCTTCATTTAAATTGTTGATATCACCCAGCAGTGAGTATGAGATTAGTGAAACACCTCAAAATCTTTGAAATAATCACTGATCATCTAGTTCACTCATTCATTGTTGATCACACAGCAAATCTGATTGGTCCCCTGTGCGATAAACTATAGACTCCTAACGAATCCTGCCACTCTGTCTTAAACTTAAAGTCACCGGCAAGCAGGTTTATGTTCTGCATTTTTAATTTTGCGGCAGTCTTCATGCACAGTCAGTTTTTAATGCGCCCTGAAAGCCGGTCCATCTGTTTCCTGAATCACAAGCTGCTGGATGGCCGGGGCGCATTCCATTTCATTACCTGCCTGTCAGCTCCAGTCTCAGGGTCTGGTGAGGCTGAAGTGTTCAAGTCATATTCATTCCGTCAGCGAGGACATAGTCAATGCATGCATGTGTTATAAGAAAACAACAACCCCAAAACAAGAAAATACAATGTATTTATATGCTTGCCTAGCTGTAGGCAAAGTGTCCTAATCATTATTATGCACATGAATGAAACATGTTTGTAAGTGGAATGCCACTATGCACCGATCCAATGGCACAACATCGGACATACATGTACGACCTGCCATTACTGCGGTGTCCCCGCCCACCTTTTCTTTAGCATCAAAATAATTCATGCTCCTCTTCACTGTATACTGTTGGTGTACATCCCCTCTTCGTATGATAGCTATTCGGCTGGAGAAAAGCGTTTTTTTTTTCATTTAGTTGTTAACTAGTCATTAAAAAAGTGAAAAGTTTAATGTAGTACATCACCCCATTTAGTATTGGGGATTATTTTAGGGTTCAGTGCACCCTAACACTGAACTTGCAAGTGAAAATTTCATTGAAATAAAACGAATAATTCATGGAAATAAAACAAGGAATAACGGTTTCATGTTTTGACATCAAAGTTCCTTTCAGAAAATGTCTGTAAATGCAGTGATGTTTAATATCTAATTTCTCATTAAAACTCAGTCACCTTTAATTTTCCTACACCTGAAAAGAGTAAACAAATTGGTGATGAATTCCTTGGAATTTTTTTTTCAAAATTCTCCCAGGGATCTGTGTTTTGTCAACAAACAGATACACGTGAAGTTGATTGATTGTATAGCTGCCGAAAGTTCATCCAAAATTGTGCCACTGGCGTGTGGAGGTCATCTTCCTAAAAAAACAAATAGTTGATGTGGTTTTTTTCATTTGCCAGAGCTCATCTAGTCTAGTCTCTTGTTGTTTGCCAAGTGTAAAATGTAGTTATTAGTAGTATAACACGTGTAGTTGCCTTGACAGAGTAGTAAATCCTTGTGGATTAATCGGTTGGACAGCTTGTCAGCACGGTGATGTATGGCTACGTCCTTCGTGATTTGACCATAGAAGAAGAAGCGCCAAATACATCCAGGCTAACAGGTACTGGGGTGGATTTCATGAAGCCCTTCGTTTGATCGTAATTACTCGAGTTACGGAGGATAACCCATTCGTATCCTATGTAAGGATGCGATCCATCATAAGTCCTACGATTGATTGTAAGTTACGATGAGTTTTGATGAAATCGACACCTGGACTGGTACACTACACAATCAAGACAACGTGTGTATTAAGGCGTTCAATTTGTGGGATTCACAATACGTACGGCCTAACCAGACATTTAACCAGCTGGAGCGACTCTTTCGCATCGTATCTTTGGTATTCATTGACAGACGCAAGCTAGCTATTCAGATTCTTCATGTATTGTGTACAGTACACGTCCAGTAAGTGTACCACAGTCACGTGCAGTGTACTTACGAAGATTTCCCCCAAAGGTCGTCACGTATACCTTACACAAAAATGTGTTAAATTATAATTTTTTTTTCTCCAAATTTTGAGCATGTAGTATGATAAAGCACTTTTGAGCAAAGACATTATTTTATGATGTCATGAAATATACATGTACCTCATCAGGTTCAGTTGTCTACCTGTTGACACCTCTCGGCCTCTGTGCTGCCCTCGTGTGGTGGCACGCTACCATGAATGGCGTGAATTTAATATCTTCCAAACCCCTAGGCAACAGGTGCACACGTTGGTTCTGTCCATTGCTCCAAATTCCCTGCATTTATTAATCAAATTCATCTTAACTTCATTCATTATTACGAGTTCGGAGGGCCTGACATCTTGATCCGAGAAGAATCTTCAGCTTGGTGACTAGGGATACATGTATTTTTTTCAGGACATCATGTATTATTTTTGGTTGTTGACAAGTTTGCAACAGGCTACTTTTACTTGAATTGATTTGTAATGGTTGTATAATTATTAATAATTGGAAAAAAACTCAAATGTATCAAAAACTAAAAAGGCTCCCAAATGTCACGATCTGTTTTGTTATTGGAAAATAAAGGAAGAAAATTTTACTGGAGCGGGATTTGAACCAGTGACCGTCGGATCACTGTACCGGCACTCTACCAACTGAGCTACCCAGCCCTATGTCAGTGGTGTCCCTAATAGTCAATAATCTTTGTTTGTTTAGCAGTGTGGTAGAATTTGTGTTCAATTTGTTGTTTGTTCTGTTTATCTCTCATCATAATGTATACAATGCATTGGGAACATAATGATATCTCTGTGTGTGTGATCACTCCTCAGATGCATGCTTCATGAATATTCATGAACTGGCCCTGTAATGAATATTCAATAGTTTGACATGGGAGTATACGATTGGCTCAATGTGTGCCATGAGAAAACAAAAGGCCATGGACTATAACTGTCCTGATTGGTCAACTGAGATTGACAGTAACTGGGTAAACTCCTGCTGGGGCTTACCCTATCTAGTCTACATGTTGATATTGGTGGGATGCCCAATGTTTGTTACGGTGTTAAATCCTTGTCAGTTATAATATTGAATGTCTTTGAAAATTTGGTCATTGAGATGGAATGGGATTTTATATCATTTGTGTGATACTAAAGGACTAGCAGGACTATAGCCCATACAAAACAGGCGTGGAGAGGCAGTACATTGTGAATGCTATTTGCCCTTATACGGTTTTGAGTTTTGAATCAGTTATGATTGGTTGGACTTCAATACAACTCCTTCAAACCATGGAGCTATAAAACAGATCTGATTTATAGCTCCATGTTCAAACTAATTACCCAGGCATCAATCCAAATGATGTTCACCTGAACTGAAAAATATACCAAATGTTCACAAAGTTAGGAGGCCCTGACATTCTGATCCTAGCAGGATCTGAAAAAGACTCTAGCAGGATCAAAACACTAGGCCAACTTTACTCTGGTGTTTATTTTTTAATAGAAGCACTCAAGCATTACACTGGGGCTTGACCATTCATAATCAGAGCCAACAATGGACACACAATGGTCTACAGCTGTTTACAGCTGTATGCAGGGAGGAAGGAAATCCCTTCTTTCATGATGTATGTATCTTGCATGCTCTGTAGTACATGTGACTACCTATGGCTGTTCACATGATGCTCACCAAACACAGAGCAACACCCTCACTACAAGTGGAATAGTCTGCATCATTTCCAAATACCAACATAAAATAAATTTGGGATATTCTTTTTAATGGGAAAAACAACATTTTAGCTTGATTGGGGAATCCTAAAAGGGATAGTATTTTATTTTCAAGTTTCATGTTGTGAAGAAGGCAGGGTGAAAATTAGCATTGGGAGAGACTATTATTTTTTGAGGGGGGAGGGTATAGAGAAGGGGTTGAACAGTGTGTCCCTCTTATCCTGAGATCTATTTAAAGGTCCCAGGGATGCTATTGTCTGTGGCTGAATCAGCTGGGCCTGTGAATGTTGTGTTTGCTCTTGGTGAGATAAGCTAGGGGGCAAGGACTGGATCGTAAAGTTGGGATGATCAAGGTGGAGTTGTCAATTTTGCTTTACATTTCTTGCATCTAGTCAAGCTGCCTGGACTTTAATTTTTAAGGTCCTGAACAACACAGATGGGCGTTTTGAAGTTGGAAACTTAGAGCGAAGATGTGCTGCCCACCCTTGCAACGAATGGACTTGTGCTATAATGAAGGACTACTCAGGGTACACGTAAAGTAGGAACAGGGGGCGTGTTGTATCATATGCCATTGGTCAGTTTTTGTGTTCAGTTTAGAGTACTTTATAGTCTTCATTTAATTGGCACTGTGAGGGAAAAGGTCTCCAAAAAAAAGTAGCCGAGCAAAGTTTATCGATCCTACTACGACGAAAACAAATCTCGTATTCAACTCGTTTCTTCAGCTATTTGATTGTCTGGAATGCGCACAGTGACGGAGAAACTTAAGAATTAGTAGGTTTTTTTTGCAACACCCTCGTCTGTGCGTGAGCTGGTACTGACAGTGCAATTTATGGCTGTCTGCACGTATCTTTTAAATTTCCGAAGATAACTCGTCTGGTTGCGGGGCCACGTGGAGAGAGAGAGATAAAATGTTCGGTCGCCGGGGGTCACCAGAGGTGGATGCCCCCGCACAATCTACACTCATCCAACAATTGGAGAATTGTTATCGCGTAAGCTACCCGCAAAACAAACACGTGGGGAGGATGAGCCGCATGATAGTCAGCAAATAGATGGTCCCTTTGTTTTATCATTGCTGGATGCACATAATTGTACCTGAGTTGTCATAAGCATTGCCGGTATTCATAATTTGGACAATTATTCGCCATCTCTCTTCGTCCTTCTATATTTTGAAACTGAAGTGGAGCCACCTTTAAAAGATAATAATTCTGACAACGAAGGAAAGCTCTTCCCAAGCAGTGCGGCTGAACTCAATTGACCGGATTGCCTGCTTTTATTGGAGTTTTTTTCGTGCACCTGCTGAGCAAATTTTCATCACCTACCAGCGAAACTTCACATTTGATTTTCCAGGCAATTTAAATTTTGAAGGGGTACATGACGCCTTGAGCAACGTACGGAGACGTGGGGACTGAAGCAGAGATGATGTTGGGAATGCTTCAATTTGTGGTGTCCCTGGTGTGCGGAGTCTTGCGACCCGTGACATTTCTTAGCGGCAACAATAGCCGGAGCTCCTCATTGTAATTTTACAGACTTCCTGCAATTAGACGCTGGTTCATCCTCGTTCATTGACACATGCGTATCGGCCGGTGCCACTGTAGGGAATGACATCAACTGGTTGCTGGTCATCGACGCCAGCCAATCGACAGCGATGCTGGCAAAGAAACTCTGGAACTCTTGAGGAACCCGTAACGGGCAGCACATCTTCAGATGCTCGTCTGCAGAGGCAACGCTCAATCCGCAGTCTTCACTGGCTCCAGATTCATCGCTGAGCTGGTTCACACCCTCACCGACTTTTCAACAATACGCCAGTTGATGACGAAAGTATATCTACAATTTTGCTGGCCATCTGCTAGAATTAGCAACCAGTTATCCTCATCAATATAACTTAAACAAACCATACCAAATGTTAACCCTACTGCATGCATTCATCTGAAGAAAGCAAAACGACATCTAAGAGCTCTGCTTAGTTTTGTTCGTCTGTCCGGCGGTTCCAGGATGCCTTGCTCAACTGTGAACTCATCGTCTGGTCCAACGCAAAGTCTTGTGCGACGCAATTCAAGCTTTTCCAGTCTATGTTCCTACACCAAGCGGTCGTTCAAGAGGCTACTTAGTCTTGGAGATGAGCCGTCTGTTCCAGTTGAGGTGAGGATTTTAAGCTAGAGGCTCCTGTCAATTATCGGAAGAAATTGTTGAAAATTTACAATTGTTAACATATATTTTGCATTTTCCATATGTTTTCTACACATATGTATTTTGTTTGTTGTGTGGTTCATGAAGTAAATACAACACATAATTGTTCTGTTGTTGTTGTGTTTTTTTTTAGCACTTCAAAAGGGCTTGTTGTTGTTTAGCAACTTTATCAGTCCCATTGTTGTGATTTCATTTAATTGTTCTTTTTACTATAAATTGGTTAATTTTTAACTAACAGTTTCCATTGTTAACACAATGCATCACATGTTCAATACAGTTATTGTTGCGGTGTATGCATAATCGTGATAGACCAAAGTCACGTAGGACCCTGATTCAAATGATATTGTTAATCTGACATCAGTATTCCTGATCAGACGTTATACTCAAAGAATCCAATTTAGCCTCGGAAATCAGCATAAAGTCAAATAGGACGTTGATCGGCTGCCAGCTGCCTTTTGTTTCCTTTTACAAAGATGTCATTGAACTCATGACTGTGGAACATTGATGCGTGCCGGCAGAGCACTAAACAAAATGATGAGAAAAACACCGGCCGAATGAAGCCATGCGTGCCTTATTGATATGCCTCTTGATCCATTAAGAAGACATTACACTATAGTGCATGTACTGTGCCTAGTATGTAATGTATGTTGTGGCGACAGACTGCCAGAGAGAGTGATCGGGGATAGGTGGAGACGCAATCAGCGGTCAGACTTGGGCCCTTTACGAGACCACAGCATAGGCTTGAGGTTGGGCTTGGGCTTGGGCTTGGGCTTGGGCTTGGGCTTGGGCTTGGGCTTGGGCTTGGGCTTGGGCTTGAGGTTGCGCTTAGGCTTGGGCTTGGGCTTGGGCTTGGGCTTGGGCTTGGGCTTGGGCTTGAGGTTGCGCTTGGGCTTGGGCTTGGGCTTGGGCTTGGGCTTGAGGTTGCTCTTGGGCTTGGGCTTGGGCTTGGGCTTGGGCTTGGGCTTGGGCTTGGGCTTGGGCTTGGGCTTGGGCTTGGGCTTGGGCTTGGGCTTGGGCTTGGGCTTGGGCTTGGGCTTGGGCTTGGGCTTGGGCTCTGTCATCGAATAGCTGAAAATACAGGTTGTGGTTTTCCCCAGAGGTTGAAGCTCCGTTTTCTTGTTCGATTCAGAGTGTCTACTTTGAAACCGTACCAGTTACTTTAAATATATGTTAAAATGGATGTAACAAATGGAGCCGGAGCCAAAAACCCGTTTCGGATGCTGCCTTGGTCTACGGTCAGGCTAATCCTTCCCAACCCCTGTGTTGATTGTTGATTCAATGCATTGGATCTTGATTGGTACCTTAATTTGAGTACCAAAGTTGGTTAATTCGTGTATATAGAAATTCAGCAACTGACTCGTGACAGACTGACAGTTTGATCGTGAGTAAGCTTCATAAAGTTAAAGGTAACATCATACCTGTACTTGGTCTTCAAAGATTTACCCATAACATAATCATGTATGTAGCTCTGCTTCCGAAAATCTTTCGTCATTTTTTTTTTTTATCGCACCACCTGTCCGCCTACTCACTGCCCTGGCACAAGTGTGTAAATCAAGGTAACATTTACCGTGCTCCAGAAAGCGGGAATCACCCAGGTCGATGGAAATCCAAACTTTATTGTTTTTGTGCCAAGTGTGCATGTTTTGCCGACAGGAACATATTTTGTGAAATGTAAACCACTCTTTGCATTACTGTCGCACTGACGGGAATCACGCCATCTGCTTTGAAGTGCGGAAAGAAATCCACATGTATACATGTTTGACCTGTTTCATTTTTGTGGGTGTTTTTCTTTCATCGTGGTAAAAATGGGTCCTCTGATTAGATTTTGTTATAAAAAATGTCTAGCTTGACCTATTTTTGTATTTACCTTTTTTGAGTAATCTGGTCTGCTGCCAGTTACATGACTTGATAAACATCTGTAAATGTTTCTGTATCACACATTATGCAAATACCACTGTTCATGTAATTATGAGCAACTTTATAAAAAGGACTGCGACTCTTATAACACAATTTCTTTCTGATGTTGAACTCTTCATTGTACATGTAAATACCACATAATTAAATTTTGTTAGCAATAATGTTAATCTTTTTTTTTTGTAATCAGTTAATGATCAATGTCCGTGGACATAAGGAAGGAAATAATGTAGAAACTGCCTCTGTGACATCTGCAGATCATCACCATGTTTCCCATGATGGGATACCACTCATACTCATAGGGGGTTTATGAAATGGAACTCAGGCTCAGGCTCCAGTTCCATTTTGTGAATCCATTCTGAAATAACGGTTATCAAAATAGAGGCTTGTGGCTGCAGTTTAGAAGTAGATTCTCTTGTTTGAAAAAGAAAAAACAGAGATTCAGCTTCAATAAAAAGCCATATGTTTTCAGTATATGAATACCGTCTGAGCTGGAGCCTGAGCCTGAGCCTGAGCCTGAACCTCCATTTCATAATGTCAGTGATGAAGTTTGCACACAGTTCCCATCACACATCACAGGGAACCGTTTCTAAATTGCTGCAGTAATAAACAGAACATCGTTGGTCTCACAACCTGGGGCAAATGTCATGGAGCTGCTAAGCACAAAAATGTGCTTAGCACAAAAATGTCTTCCTCAATATAAACAAACCACCATTACAAATTCCTTTTGATATTCATGGTCAGCAAACAACAGCCAAAAAACAATCACAAGTGCTACACAACACATGGACATTTGGTTGTTAATCCTGTTTTTATTAAGAAATGTCATGGTTAACAAATATTTGTGCTAAGCAAGGCCATGAAATTAGCCCCAGTATGGAAGAAGAAGAACAAGGACAGTGAATGGGTTAATTAGACTGGAATTATCATAAGAACAGAATGCACAGAATGCATGCTCATGTTGTACACAGCTGTACCATATAACACATACCATACATCTACACTAGCCCGTTAATAGAGCATTTCTAATTACTGTAAAGTCTAACAAGACTACTGCCCTTTTTTCTCCCTATTGTTTCTTCCCCCAAGGTTAAATACTGGATCAATTTATTCTGGTAATATCCACATCTCGGCACATTGCATGAAAGTGTATCATCCCAATAAGATACATGAACATGATTAGAGGCAATATTCACATGAAATGGTTAACTAGACCTGTGCTGTTGTTAGTGCGTGCTGGGTTTTACTGCGACTGGAAGGCTGTTGGTTTTGTCTGCGGGATATGTTTAGCCTGGAAATGTGTAATCTTCTACTCGTAAGTCTGTCATGCTTTTTTACATAAGAAACTGATTTGTATGATAAAATGTTTGACTCAAAATGTATCATTATTATAATCCTTACCCTCTACATCTACCATACAAGATTACGGTAGCAATGCTGCAACCTGAGAAACAGTACATGTACATTGGGGATCACTCAAAGAGGATGTTTTTTAATAAAAATCATTATAATCGTTGATGTGCTTGAATGTTGTTGGCTTATCAGTATGAACACAACATTACATTACTTCGCCATGGACTGTTATATACTATGTACAGTATTATGTTCTAAGTGTTGTGTACTATTTGAGAAAACAAAAATATAAAGAAAACGTCACAAAGCTACATGTCAAGTGAATCTTTGAATGTGATTCACTAATTATTTATAATTGTTGCATAATTTTGATATGTGATGTCTTGATAATGAAAAAAATGTTTTTTTGCATATTTCTATCGTGACAGTACTTTTTGGATTTTTTGGTGTGTTATAGCACAACATTAAGATAAAACTGAAATTCAAGCATCGCATGTATTTATCAGAATCAGAATTTTGCTGAATCATGTATTCTTCACATTACAATGACATCATTATGATGTCATCAGGAGCAGTTCAGCAATGTTTTGGCATTCCGCCTTGGCAACAATTTTGAGTGCTTCCTTTTTTTCCACGGAGAGCAGGAATTCTAATTCCAGAGCCTCGACCTTTCAAAGAGTTTCAAAATGAGAGATGCGAAATGCTTCATCAATGAAAATGGACATTTTATGCAATAAATTAACTGTTGCCATGCCGACCGGCTTAATTACACACACCTACCGTGCATGTTAAAGTAATTTCCCAGCATGCAGTTGGCATGTCCGGAGGCGTTAATTTAGCGGCTGCATGTGGCAGTTGCAATGATGAGGACTATTGATTTGCCCCCCTTTGGCCGGCTCCATTTTGACTTACATTCAGCCAGCCCCGTTACATTTTCGAGAGAATGTGTCGGTTCCTAAGTTATCTAACTGTACCCTGACCCAGTTTTTTTTTTTTTTTTTTTTTGGCGCCAATGTATTCCAAACGTTCTTCCTGCTGCACACATAATGTAGCGATGTACGTCACGAACATAGACTGCAACAATCTGAATAATAGATAGCATTTCTGAATTTACAGTTTTGCCAAATAGTCACGTACACTGTTGAGGAGGGAGGATGTCCGTTTCAAGATATGTGTCAATGATGCTTTCATTAAAGCAGAAATTCCCTGAAAATGATGTAAATTTTCTTTTAAATTAAATTGAATTGAATTGAATCTGTTTCTGTGTAGTATGATTTTTGGTTGAGTTTGTGGCAGAAGTTGTCGATTTATTAATATTTTTCATTCATGTGGACAATACTGAAAACAAAATGGACGGTGTGAATCAAAGAAGATGTATGATGACTGGAAAGACAGTCGCAGAAAGCCGAAGCACCTTGATGGATGCTGCCCCTGACAAAGTCGGATCGGTCATTCCCTCGGTAGCATGTACATAAAGATACATTGTGGGACACTAGGGATTGCATGTATGGCTTACCAGACCACAGGCATACACACCGCACTGATGGTTGATATTTTATGGCTATCACCCCCTCCCCTTCTCCTCCCCTGACATTCTGATTGGCCCACGGGGACGTGGAAAGCTGCACTTTCCCTGTGTTCCAAAGGAGACTGCCCGGTACCCGTGCATCCCCCCTGGTGCCCTGACTTCCCCTCCTCAAGATACAGTCAATGTCTACTACGGAAAACTTAAAGGAACCGGTGAAACAAATGAGCACTTTGGAGATGCACTTACGTTTGACAGGCTCTTTGGGATTCTTTGGCGGCCGGCCGGCCGCTGGCATTTAACGATAGCTCTGTGAGCGTTGTGGGAATTTGTGAATGCCATATGTACATTGTAACTCATTGTGACAATACAAATGGTTTAAGGATGGTACATTTCGGCACACTCTTTGTATACTCTTTGTATACACATATTTTGTTCATTGGATACATTCTCATTTTTAAAGGTGTAGAGAAAGCTTCTGGTACGCCCAAAAGGTACTGCTTTCTTTCTTTTTTCTCAAAAGAGGAAGTTCGGGTAGAGATGGATGTTTGCTTGATAAGCCTTTGACGGTGTGCTTTACAGCAGCCGGGGCTTTATACTCTCCCAGGGAGTTGAGATGGTTTCAGGAATGTAAAATTATAATTGTAGCCCGATGGCCAGGGATAATAATGATATGTGCATAGAGACATCTTTAATTGGTTTATTTCACTGGATTCGACGTTAAAGCAGGAGGGGTTTTTTTTGCTGAAAAAAAAGAAGCTTTATGTTAGGGCGACAGACCCACATTTGGGCAAACATTTTGTGGAGCTAAATATTTTTTCTTGAAAATTAGAAAGAATTTTGCTGTTGGTAAGAATTTGAGTCATGACTTGAGTTTATGGATGCAGCTTTAATAGCACTTACGCTAAAAATAGTAACGGACCTCAGACAAACATTGCAACCATGCACACGTGCGTGGGTGTGCGCGTGCATGTACACTACGTGTGAGTCAATGTTTGTCTGACATCCGGGGATTTTGTGAGGTCATTAGTGCGGAGCGCTATTGCACATTCAGACAAGGAATGAAAATCCATAATCCTGTCACTATGTTGAGCTACGCCGGTAGATCTCATAATCTCCACACCGGCAGCTTGTGTTTTCTCAAAAAGTAGGCGCCGTATATTGGACTGCAAATTTCACAGATGACTGTGACTGTATCTTTCTTGATATATTTGCCCATGAATCTGTATTTCTTTGACAAAAACCAAAGTATGATATTACCTTTAACTGTCAACCTGTGCTCTGTGGTTAGTCCAAATGATATAAGGACATTAATAATTAATCATATGTCGTGTTGTGAAAAAAAAATGTACGGGTTATGCAAATCGCTAGTTGAGAGTAGTGTAACCCGACCTGCATATTCCGGAGCGCATTTCACCCCCAACCCACGCCCCAACCATCCCACCACATTCCCCTTACACAAATAAAAACACCTAAAGGCATATATCTCTCTTCACATGTATGCAAAAATAAAAAATGCCCCAGTGAAGCCTCACCAGTGATTTATGCATACTTGGCCACTGCACAGTACGGAGGGACTACTCGGAGGAGACCGATGAGGAGGGCTGGGTTTGTCTGGAAGTTTGAGATGTTTTCCGTCTCCATCTTGAGACTGGCGAACGCCCCTTTTCCCCCTCCCACCCCCTCTTGATTGGCATTTTTGAATAATCCTGTAAGCTGTGTGCGCAGGGTGAATATTGGTTGGTGTTGGCCTACAAGGGCATCGCTAATTAATTCATTGTTGGTCCAGTACCTGCTAGTGTTGGCCTAATTGCTTGCTAAGGCCGGCCGAGGCGGTGGATCTTCCGTTAAACAAAGACGAGAAATCAATAATGGATGGACTGAATTTGCCGTGTACGCTGCACGGGTCGTGGGACATCCCTTGTCCGTCCGTTGGCTCCGTCCTGTAATGAGGAAGTCCTTCAGGATGGTATTTTCTGCGAATCTGTTGAAGAGGCAGCTCATTTGGGATGTCATCATTATTAGGATGTTTAATTAAAGACGACAGTCGGAGGAATCGGTGCTTTGTTTACTGTGAAAGGAAATGAAATACAGCATTTGTGTAATTGGTTACGCACATCTTCATCTTTTGGAATGTACATTGTGGGCAACCAGCTACGGTTAACGGCTAACACTCTAAGAGTGTTTCTGCAGTGTGAATAGAACCCACATCGCTAAGAAAAAGAGGAATTTAAGTCGAGGGATGAAAAGGAATGTTTTCTTATGAATTCATCGAGCCTAATCAGCCTATCAAAGTTTTGAACTGTTTACGACCAAGTAGCTTGATTCATGTGCATCAACAAATTTCTGTGAGGATGTACAACGTAATCCAAAGACCCCAAGCAGTATAAAGTAACGTTCCCTCTTCAAATGATCTTTGCTCTCATCCTTTAGAAATGGTCCTATTTCCAGCTTCAAAAATTGCTTTGACAATTCATGGATGAATTTAAATCAAAGGACTGGATTGTCTCAAATTGAGATATTTGGACTTTGGCTCAAGGCAAGGTGAGTATAAGCATGGAGGAAACATGTATAAATTAACTAATTTTAGATTCAACACAAATGGAAAAAGTGAACAAAGAAAAATTGACTGGAGCGGGATTCGAACCAGCAATCTCTAAATACCATACTGGCACTCTTACCAACTGAGCCTTCCAGCCCTACATTGGCAGTGTCCCTAGTAATGGTCAATTATCTTTGTTCATTTTCAGTCAGTTTCCCTTGTGGTTATTTGATGACAAATGGAAAAAGAAAGTTACATATGTCAATATCGGAGTGTACACTTACACTTACATCTGATGGCAGGGAATGCAGTTGTTAATTTCCTGCAAAGATGGTGTTTTTATGACCGATATGTACTGTACATACACTCTACTCCACATACTGGTACACATGTATTTATTTACACGTTTGTCAAAAAGATGGCCGTATGTTTTATCTGTCTGTACCATTTGTTTGTTTTTTGTGTTCCATGGTTCAAATTTAATTGGAAAGGCTAGATGAATTTCACTATTGTCTTTATAAACATGTATACATGTACAATTGTACATGTTGTATCACACACTCTGGGAGCTGGCTAATTACTTGCACAGTTGTACAGAAAGATATTGAATGTATGAGTATGTAATTTCCATAGCCTTTACAAAAGTGAGTGGTGCTCACCCAAGCATGAATTATTTTCAGACCTTTTTGTGTCATATGAAAGTTGAGTGTATGAGATTTCCATACATATCAGCCTTTCCCCCAGCAATCATATATTTTATTTATTTGTCAGCCATTTCAAAAGTGTAAAGTTATTTTTTGAGACACCCTGTACAGTGCCTCTGTTTACCAAAATCTGTCTGCTTGTGAAAAGTTCGAAGTGGAGGATATATGTCAACTCGGCATTTGTGCACAAGTTTCTTCTCAGATGCGTAAACCGACTTGTCCATGTAATTATCATTATAGATAGCATTGATTGAACCGTAATAAGCCATATTGCGTTTTCCACGCGCAGTGTACGGAGGCGACTTTAATTGAACGGCATTTCTGCAACATTACCGTAGATCGTCGATCCCACATTACCGCCCATGTACACGTATACATGTATGTGTACCAGTTCATTATATCTGTAAATGAATTCTCCGGTACGGCGAACCCGCATAATTATGCGAGCATGTGTGTAAACATTTGTTGACTGGGGGAACTGTCTGGTCCGTTTCCGAGTCTACGAGGCATGCGGTGTGTCCATTTAAATTAAAAGGGGCCTAGATGTTATGCACATTCCATAGGATCTACATGTACATGTCAACTTGTGTTATCATTAAACACATTTAACATTCCTGCAAGATACAATAACATACATTGGGCCTGTTTACCACACAGTACACTCTTAGGACTTTGCTTGCAGTTTTGTGTAGGTGGAGCAATAAGGCCTCAGTGCCTTAGTGCTTTCTTTTCAGGAGTCTTTTGGAATCCTAGTCTCAGAAATGGACGTGGGCAGATTTAGGATGGCTTGAACTTTGAACTTTGAAGTTCATCAACATTCAAGGTGTTCCTTTAATAATTAAACACTGGTTTACATGATTAAACATAATTATAACTGCCTTTTACAGCAAATGTGAGCCCCCCTTTTACAATGTTCATTATACAAATTGTTTTGTTACAGTGTTCAAGTTTTCAAATGGTTAATTCAATAGACTGATCCTCAAATTGTCAGATGAATTTTGGTAGATGGGTTGTTCATGAAATTTGTTTTATACATCCTACTTACAAGATTGATTTTTGCTATTTATAAATGATAAAAATTATCAAATTAAGACGCACGTCTTTTTGTTCATGAAATCCTGCAATCACATGTACGTGATTCTTGGAGATAAAAATGTTTCACAAAGTGACAAATATATTTTCATTTAATTATCTTGTAGTTCATGTATTAAACACACTTTTAATTTAAACATTTGGGATATTTAAACGCAATTATATTGAACTTTAACATTTTAAGGCTCACACATTGTCAGATTTTTCATCAACCACAAATGGTTTTAAAGAAAATTTCAATGACATTAGGGGTACAGTGCCTTTATACCGCTCCAAATGTTCCCGTTTGACCCCTCCTTAATTCTTGTGCAAATGAAACGGTGACGTATAATGAAGTGCTCCATTGGTTGTTGAGTATCCATTCCAGCACCTCAACTTGAAATGTTTGCCTTTCCCTCCGCACTGACATCTCCGGTTCCATGGGTCTACTCGAGAGCTCGTCAACAGACTCGATTACACCGATACATGAACAATTAATCAGCACCGGCAGAATTGTCTACGTTCCTGGACGTGTAATTGACTTTGGGTTTGTTTGTTGTTGTCCCCTCACGAGTACAATATTCTATTTGGTGCCAGGTAATGACGCCAATTGCCATTATTTCAGGCATGTTCAGATTGGTAATTGAATCAATCCTGTGTTGGAGTCGGACGGTGTGTTGAGGGGGAGGGGAGGAAATGAATTTACATTGACGAGATCGTGGATAATCATTGTGCAAATTGCAAAGTTCAGCCCTGTTTTGATGATAGCGCTGTGGGATTCTCTACAAGACGTCCATACTGCTGTCAAATGTCGACAAACAACAAGAAATTGAAATGTTTGTGCAAGAAAGGCTCAAGATTGAGGGACTGATCAGATTTCAGTCAACGTAATATGATTGCATCTGTTCTGTGTCATTTCTAAATTTTACTATTAAAAAGTGAAGAAAGAAACATTGACTGGAGCGGGATTCGAACCACCTGTCTCTTTGTTCGTTTGGCAGTCAGAAGCCATGAAACCACTCATAAGACGCGTTCGTTTAGCTTACACGGGGCAGCCCTGACCTGGAAATGAGTGCGTATACGGCGCAAAACAAACGAGAGTGCGCGGGAGGGATTGACTGGTGTCGACTCGAGGGAGCTAGACGAATGCACCCATATACTGCTATATCTCAAATTAATCCAGTCAGTTAACCTTGTGGTTATCTGATGATAGCACATGTATTATTATTGTTATTAGATAAATTTGTTTTTAGCAGATTCCAATCTTGAAGTTGGTTTGATGATGGGCAATTGTGGTTTTCAACAAAGAGCAGTAGCTCCTTGCAGAGCCTCAAAAAAAGACAAAAGTAATAGACTCGCCATATACGCAGCAAATACCCGAAGACTCTTTCACATACTTCAAAACCACCTGATTCACCAGTGGTCATCAACTAAATGCTTAATACCTCTTGGAGATAGACTGGAAGTTGAACAGGTCTGAGGGATTTCCCTCTGGAAATTCATACAACTACCTTCCTCCGTGGTATTAAGCATTGATCTTGTACCTTACAGCAGTACCCATCGGAAGATGAATTTAGTGGGGTTTTTTCCTGGAAATCCAAGAGACATTTTACCTTAATACACATGTGAGAAAGACCTTTCTAGATCTGCAGGCCCTGATATGCAATGAGCTAAAGTGCAGTCATGGTACTTGTACACCTGCTATGATTAAGCCAGTAGCCCCCCCCCCCCTATTGCCGCTGGCTACGTTTTTGCCCTTAATCTTTGAAATCTTCCCTTTTTTTATCGTTAACTCTATCTGAGGTCGTAATCCACTACCATTTGGTCCATTATCTGTGAGCCTGTCCATTGATAATGCATTTGATGCGCAACCGTACACCATGTACGCTAAAATTTGAGAGCGAGGCACTTTGTGTCACATGACACCTTCTGCACCTTGGGGTTTGTCCATTGTGAACCGGTACAGCCGTAGTATCATGCCATCAAGCCGTGCAGTCGTTGCAGTAAGCAAGCAACTCAGTATCAGGGATGGTTCATCAAAGCCGTCTCGGTTACAGCCACGTCACACGAGGCAATTTACAGGCAATCAGTTCCACTCAATCTCCGAGAAGACGTTATCATCCCTCTTTAATTTTTCATATCATTTTTTGAGTGGGTAGTGAGGATCTGTCAGAAAAAGGTATTCTGCATGTGCTACAGAAATTTTCATTTGGCATGTTGTTGTGTAGTCGGTTGCCTCCAAGTTGTGCGTAAAAATTGCCTCGTGTGACATGACTGTAACACATGCAGTGTTGACTCAGTGGTACATGTTCTTGACTCTGCATCCATATTCCTAGTGTGTATTGTTTTGTGGTGTGTCATTGCCTTACGGCTGTGGCAGAGACACAAACATACGTGTTCCACATAATGTCCGAGGACAAGGCATTATGATTTCCATTACCCATGCACTTTAAAGGTAATATCATATAGGCAAAAATATCAAGGATGATACAATCACAGTCATCTGTGAAATTTTCAGTCCCCTACGGTGCCCACTTTTTGAGAAAACAGTGAAAAATGGCCACGGTATTTTAAACATCTTTTCACCGTTATTTTTTAATCTTTAAAAGATCAAAATTGTTTTTGGTCATTGGTTTTAATCTTTTCTGGATAAATACAGCATTTCAGGCAAAGAAATGTTAACAGTATGTTTCTACCATCATCATCTTTATACTCTGTAAGTTATAGGTAAATCTGTGAAGAAGTATGATACTATCTTTAATACACTCTCAATAGACTAAACACTCAACTGTAATTCTGAGGACAATCTTGAACCCCACCCCCCCCCCCCCCCAACAAAAATATGACCATTGTTCCATGTCATCATTCAACAAAAATGCATATTTACCATTTCATGCCCATGCACTTAAAATAAAATATTGTTTGATAGGTGAAGTATCTAGTTAATAAAGTACCCGGGCCATCGCTAGATTTTGTACAAAGTTGTTTTTATCCCAGCTGATAAGAAGAGTCCCCAATGCGTTAATGCAGTCGTATTCTGTGGTTACCTCTCCACTGGTGCCAAGCATTTTGGACTTCATCATCAGTCTGTATCTATTTGACCTACTTTGTGTTCATAATGAATGACAAATGTGTGAAGGTCCACATCGACAAAAAAAAAGAAGGCAGGCTCCATTTTGTCAGTTGAGTTGAGATAAAGACGTTGTACCTAAACAGCGTTATGTACACAGGCTGTACTGTGCATTGTTATTTACCTGGAGTTTATTATAAAGCGCAGTGTTTTTCATCAACTAACCGGGCGAGATTGCTTGGAACATCTCTCGTGAAATTTATTGGAATATGCAGAATTGGTTGCCATTGGATACTGCGTCTAGACAGAGACTGAGATTTGGGAGTCAAGGATGGTGAACCCACATGCTGCTGTCATCCATTGTGTGTATTTAACACACTGTACTGTAGCCAGTTGTTAGTTAACTGAGTTAATGTGCCATCATCTGACTGTGTAGAGTTCTCCCTGCTCTAGTGACTGATAAAACCCAACTACTGCAATGGCGGCTGTGTTTGTGCGGTTACGATCGGGATCAATTTCATTGTTTGAGAAGTTTTCTCGTGCTGAAGAAGAAGATAGCGATGATGGCTCCTGCAGTGAGGTACATTTATATGTGCATAAATTAATGTTAATTGCTAAGAAGTACAGCAATTGAAAAAGGGATTGCAAGGTTCATATTTTACTGTGGATTTCTTGCTTACTCAGCTAGCATAGAAATTCAATGCTAACCCAGTAAGCATAGAATGAGTATCACAAGCACTGAATGCTCCGATAAGCAGAGCCATAAAATTGTCCCAAAAGGACATCCAGTATACAAAGTTGTAAATCAATGTAAATTAATACATTACTAAGTTAACCATAAGGCCCACGTCGCTTGAGGCAATTTATTCATGTAGGCAATCAGGTTTAGGCAATCTCCAAAAAAATAACATTCCTCTCTAAATATGCACATAATTGTTCACATGATAGTGAGAAATTGCCTTCAATATGTCTTCCGTGCTAGAAAGATGTTCCTATTGCAAGTGATGGTGTAGTAAAAATTGCTTGTAAAAATTTGTGGCATCTGCCTAAAAGACTATTATTATTTATTATTATTACTATTAAAGACGATTATTTACGTTGCGTGGTGAAGACCTTGAATTATGACCTTGTAAATAATGCACTTCTGCTTTTTGTTCACAAACAGTCCGCACTAATTCAATCACAGTAGAATTTAGAGGCAACAGTAAAAAGCAATTTTGCTATGGATATCAAAAGGTGTTATGACTTTAGTGTAAGATTTTGGCGACCTCAGTTTGTTAAAATGCTGACAGGTCTGTGGTCATCAGGTCAGTAACCTATGTTCTCGTCTTCAAGAGAAACAGTCATGGGGCCTTTCTCAAAGCATGGCTCTGGCTCCGACTCAGGCTTTGGCTCCGGCTTTGTCTCTGTATTAATCCATATGCTGAAAATATAGGTTGTGGTTTTTCATTGAAGCTCAAACTCTGTTTTCTTATTCAAACCAGAGAATGTACCTCCAAACCGCAGCCAAAAGTCTTTATTTTGATGTTGGTAATTTAAGGATAGATTCACAAAATGGAGCCGGAGCCTGAGCCAGAGCCAAGCTGTGAGACAGGCCCATGGTTACAATGTTTTGCTGGATTGTTTTAGATCAAGCGGCGGACACACACAACCTTTCTAAGCCCCATCATAGTGCAGCTGGTTCCATGTGCAGTATTGTCTCTCTCCCAAGGAAGCATAAATTAAGACCGTCATCAATCCATTCCCAATACCCTTTTTTGTTGTCTTCTGTGAGGTACAAGCAGCAACCATTCCCCATACCCTTTACCTGCCCAGCATCCAGGGAGCAATATCCCACAGATTCCTCATTTCTTATCGTTGATTGGCAACCGCAAGTGATGCCCTAGTTACGCCGAAAATAAAACGAGTCCCACGGAGTAATGTTTCAGCAGATTGGATTGAATGTTCTACTGCCCTGGTTGAATGTAAGCAGGTTTTTAAAGGCACGTTTGACGGCACAACCGGGGACTTTGGTGTTTAAAAAAAAAAAAATTAAATTGTTCTTCAATATCTTGTTTGATGATTATATTGATTACGAAGCCGCGTCCTCTTTGATGTACTGTTTCTTGTGTTGCAGCATTGTTAATGATGTACGTATCTTTCATGATCCTTGGGATATAGCGGTATGTGAGTGGTTTCGTGGCTTCTGACTAGCAAACAAACAAAGATAATTTACTATTAGGGACACCACCAACATAGGGCTGGATAGTTGGTAAGAGCGCCGGTACGGTATTCCGGAGGTTGCTAGTTCGAATCCAGCTCCTGTCAATTATTCTTTACAAGTTCACTTTTCAATGACCGTAAATTTCATCAGATTTAAATTAGACTGGCAACTATTAAGCCTTATGCTCCTCACTCTGTGGTTATTACCGGTAGTAAACTGTCCTAAAATGTTTGTCTACTTTCACTGACTTCTCTAGCACCGGTAGATAATATTTCTGAGCAGTCCAGTCTGGCAAATAACTATTTTTCAGTGTTATGGTATATAAAATGTATTCTGTTGATTTTTAAATTTTATGGCGAACAATATATTTAGTCATTGAATTGATTTCCAGCTACCCATTGCCCTAGTTCTTTTGCCCACCTTTACTCTAGAATCAAGCTTCATGTGCATGAATGTGCAAAATAAATGTCTGCCTTGAAAGGTTGAATGTACAGTATGTCTGCCATCCTGGGACCTACATGTGTATCAGGGCTCAAAAAATCCACTAGACCGTGGACCGAGTCTAGTGATTTCAGTGTCGGTCTAGTAAAATGTGTACTGCACTAGTCCGGCTGTCTAGTGATTTTGTTTTCCTTGCACAATTTAATTGCTGCCTAAATTGATGATTTTGACACAATATTGCATACAATTATCCTAATCCTATGTACACGAATGCCATAGGTCAAGTGAAAAAAGTTCAGGTCTAGTAAAATGCTTCAGTTACTAGACCTACTGTCCAGTGCTTTTTTCACGAAATTTGAGCTCTGTATATCAGTCATGGACCATAATCTACATGTACAGTCACTGGCACGCACTCTGATGCTGAGGAGACTCAATGGATGATTAGAGGCCTTGTCCCGTTTAAGCTCCTTCGAGGTCGGAGCCATTTTTTAGTCACGGTTGACCTGCATTTCCACGCATGGGATGCTCAGAATAAGTCACTTGCACAGATGTATGAACATGAGGTTGTGTTTGAAATGGTATCCATTTTGTTTGTTTGTTTGTAAGTAAAATACAGAGTTGAATACTATTGTGATCAGAAATTAATTGTTTAAACCTAACCCTCTACACTTACCACACAAAACAAGAGCTGCTTACCAGACACTACCACAGTCTCCACAGGGGACCTGGATATCTAATGAAGAACTTTGTGATTATTAGGTACATGAAGTACACATACATGTAGGTTTGAAGTAGCAAGTTTCGACAATTTTTTTTCCAACAACAATTCATAAAAAATTGTCACATGGTGCTTCCGTAAACCTTATACCTAACTTGCTCCCTTTCCATAAAGATAGCCTCAATCTCATCGGTCTTGTTTGTTCTTTCATGACCCATCAGACCTCGGAAGTTTGCCGGTAAACTGACTAAAACTCCCAGAATCAACCCTTGAACAGATAAAAGCTGATAAAAGGTTTATAAAAGCTTGTCTATTTTTAGCCATTTCCCAAAACATGGCGTGGGCTTGTTTCGTTGATTCTCTTGAAGTTCATAGGTTACACGGGTCGATTGTTTCACTTGGGGTCTGGATTTGACAATCTATTCTTAGCAGCAGTCTTTCTTTGTCGTCCACGAGAGATATCCACCGGCTTGAATTTGTTTGTCATTTTTTGGTCACAAAAACTGAGCCGTGAACAATCAGTTAACCAATTTGGATCGTCGCAATGCGAACAGCCAATTTGCATTGGTTCGTATGACAATTATGCACCGGACTGTGTACCCCGTAGACCTTTGGGATTCAAAGTAAATGAAGCTTGGTTTTAACTCGTCCATTATGCGGAGTATCGTATTCTCCTTTAAATAACCAGCTCCCGTGTTCGGTAGACTGTGGCTGCACATGTGCGGTTTCATTAATTCAATCATTAGTAAACCATTATTCCTAAACGGGTACTCGACTCGGCCCGACGACAGTGTTTTCCTTACATGCAAACCCGGGCCACCTATCAGAATGTATTAATTACTGTCTGTCCTCATCGCGAGGGAAGAGTAAGTCTCCCAGAGAAACGTGATCGGGTTACTCCGGCGTAGCCTGCTTTTTTTACGAGTACGCATGGAGGTCCAATATCACTCCGTGTGATTAAACCATAGGGCCCCTCTGCCTGCCGCTTCCACAAAAAAAAAAAAAACTACACCAAATAATTTCCCCGAAGAGAAAAGATAATCTTCTATCAGAGCTGCAGTCATTTGCCGGAGAGTTACGAGGCGACCATCTCAGCGAGGAAGTGCGTAGGCTAATGTGTCGCCAGTTCCTTTCACAAGCTCTCAGGAAACTATCTCAGTTGTTTGGATAGTGACGGGGAGAGATGGTTGGTTCTTGTTGAACCTTCCCGTCGCTTGTATTTGCGCTCTGCTACCGGTTTGATACCGTTGGTGCTGGTCAGAGGAAGCAGAGGCAGTAACCTGGCACAGACTTCCTCTTTCTTCTTGCATCCACCGGGGCAGACAGGTGGTACTTGGGCTTTTATAGCGCCATCCTCTTACTCTCACTCTCACTCCTGCCGGGGTTTCAGCTTTTCAAGCAGTCTACTTGTAACTTTCCTTGACTGCATTCGACGGAGACCGCTTTGAATACCTCATTGTATCGTATGGACGCTCATCATTGTCCAATATCAAAACTCATTCTGATCGGAACGCATGCCGGTGATTTGAAAGAAGGATTTACTCTTTATTGGCCGCCCATCTGGCAACGCTAAGTCCTTCTATTAGAGGACCTCATCACCGTCTTTCTCTTTTGGAGCACGGATCAAGAAGGACGTGAGTGAAATTGCAATACATGAGGATTGCACCAGGGGAACGTCGTGCATTCATTGGACGGATATCATGCCGGACGGCCTCCCGTATTACGGGGCGCAGTGGCAGCCTCGCTGATATTAGGAAACCAAATTTTGGTTGAATATATTTATTTCTGAGTCGGAGAAGGTTGTGTGGACATTTGATGCCGTGATTGGATACTGCACCTGTGGATGGGGGAGCCTAGCTGGCCCTGATCGGAAACCTCACATTGGTGATGAATGATACGTCCGACGCTATCAGGTCTGAGCTGCATTTTTTTGCCCAAAAGGCTAAGGCTACATCCTTCGGAGAGCGACAGGGAAACCATTGAGAGATTCTATTTCGTAGCTTGAAATTTTATCGCACGAAACAGTTTCCTGCACCGACATATCTGCATTGTGAACGATTTGACGGAATATACCCTGAAGGAAAAGACGGGAAGCCAAGACTATTTACATTCACGGCAAAATACGCCATCCAATAAAAACCACGCATTTCTAATTGGAGAACAAAACCGTGAATACAGCATCGTCGATGTAACTCAATCGCAGATGCATGTTTGAAAACAAACATACCTAGTTGATGACGAACATTATCATGTCCTCATGACTTGACCCACCATTGTGTGTCCGAACGCACAGTGGACATTTTCTTCTTGAAATATTCGGAGGGTAGGAGAGGCGTGAACGCGTACTTTCACTCCGCGGCACTTGGAATGACCGGATTCTGAACATGCCCTTGACATCAACCGACAGACTCTCGTTGGAAGCCTCATGGATATAGCGTGGGATGAGAGTTTCTGGTTTGAGGTACATGTACGCTTCTCTTATAACGTCATCTCAATACTTTCTTCTCTTCTCTGTTAAGTTTTTGCACATAATTCACAAACCTTTGTTTAATTTTCTTTGGAAATCTAATTTTTGTGGTTCAAATTAATTCCAGCTTGACATGTTTATAGTAATGTGAGACGATCATGGTCTTTGTTTTCAATCTGTTTGTGGGAGTGTTTTTTTTAATATACCTTGATCAAAGTTGCTGATCACAGATTTCTGATGTCATGTACTTTTATACATAAACTGTTTTTTTTAAACTGATTTTTTATTTTCACAAACATAATTCTGATTGTTTTGCTGATTATTAAAGGGTGGGCAGCCATGTTGATTTTGGAAATAAATGTCATTAATCATTTAAAAGCATTTTTTGGTCACTGTATCAAATAAAAGCCTATAACTTTTCCTTTCTCTTGATATAAGCGATTTTAACTTCGTAATGATCCAATCGTCTAAAAATTGATTACGTGTTTACAGTGTACGTACAGTAAGTTGCTATACCAGGGTTTTCAAATTGTCTAAAATGGAAAAGAATTTTTGTTTTGCTTGTGTGCATGTTAGTGACAGCAATTTTACATCATTATTATTACTACTAGTCTTGACCATTTGCCGGACAATAGTGACCTCAAACTCACCGGTCAAGGATGGCCGGAGTCCTGTAATCTGCAAGAGATAAACGATCCGGTACTGGTTGTGATTTTTTTAATAATAAGTCAACAAGGTGTCAAGATGGTCTCATTTGTCCGCTACGCCAACTGTCTGGGTATTTTTAGTCTGTGGGAAGAGCTGCCTGTATTCTAGCACTTGTAACGGCTGCCGACGACGAATTTCAGAATGTGTTGTGGAATTCCTGAAGTGAGCCGACTTTAAGCTGAAGTGGTACATTAGATTGAAGTCAGCTGTCCATGCTAATGGCACATTGCTGCAAGTGCATGAATGTTTGAACGTGTTTGTAATGCTGAAAGTGTCCCCGACTTGCAACTAAATGTAGATGCTCGAAGGGGATACATACATACATGTACATACATACATATACTGTACATCTGGCATTTGAAGTCGACATGTGTAGGTGTTCATAATTTCAATCTTGTGTGGACCCGAAGTGTTCCATCATGGCATTTGAGTATAGAGGTATTCTACATGTAGGTCAAGAATTTCACGGAGGCTACGCCCCTTGTTGCCCCGGTCCTGGCCTTGTTGCCCTATTTCTGCAGACATTTGGATTTCCCAATGGAAGTGCCCTTATTAGAATAGAAAGAGCCCTGGGGTTGATTTCACAAAGCCTTACGATCGATCGTAATTCAAGTTACGAAGGATAACCCATCGTATCCTATGTAGGGCTGCAATGCATCATGAGTCCTACGATTGATAGTATTAGTTACGATGAGTTTGGTGAAATCGATTCCTGTTTCCATATGGACGGTGGAGCCACTTTCCTAGTGCTTCGTAAGCACAAGGCCAATTTCATGGCTCTGCTAACCATGGGCGTAGATCCCGGGGGGGCTAGGGGGGTTGCAACCCCCCCCAGGTTTTCACTTTTTATATATATAAAAATTATTTTGTGCACAAACGTATATGGAAGAACGACCCAGCTACACGATCAACCCCCCCAGGTCTGAGGACGTGTCTACACTACTGCTGCTAACCATAAGCGTAGAATCGGCGCTTAAGCAGATAAATCTATGCTTACATACTTACATATTTCTATTTCATGAACTAGCAAGGAAATTTCATTTGTGGGTGTGCATAGTTCACGTAACTTAATATTAACCATGATTGGCTAGCATAGAAATTCTGCACTAGCCCTGTAAGCGTAGAATAAGGATCGTAACTAAGCACACAATTCTGTGGTAAGCAGATCCAATTCTGGTAAGCAGATCTATGATATTAGGTCCTAGTCAACATTTGCGTAAGCACAAATCCTTGCAAAATGGAATGAGGTTACCAGCCCAAATACCCTTCTATAAAGCAAACAATATCATAATATAAGTTCAAAGCAATCACACAAAAGAAAAAAAATTGCTTCTAAAAGCAGCTCTATGAATTTACTTCCAGATTTCAGGCTTTGTAATTAACACGTTGACGGTACTTGTCATAAAATGCAAAATTCAATTCAAGTGCACTTTAGCCATCGCCTTCCTGACAAATGCCTCTTCAGATTTCGGCCACATGTCTGGCTCGGCCGACTTGCATCAGGTCTATCCTCACGCTGACGTCAAATTACCTTCAAACGAGATTTAGCTGATCGAATTTTAACAAGATTTCATTGGCGGGTTAAACCTTTTAACAAGATTTGATAATTGCGTCATAAATCGGTAACAGGATTAAAGCGGTACTGCAGCGTATGGCAGTTTGCTCTGTGATGGAACCGGCTTCAATGTTCAATAATGATTTGCATTCTCATTTGCATAAAATATGCGTGAACACATTGCAGCGTATGGAAAACTCAAAACACATTGTGTGTTATTTTTGTGTATTCATTGATGCTGAGGGAACCGGTGCCTTAGCTGGTGTCTTAGCCGATGTTCGATCATTACCATGCTTAGATTAGATATCATGATAGTGCATGTAGCACCAGATGGATTTAACCATGCTGTATGCTACCGTGCATATCATCCTCTGGGAACCATAATTTGATTTTGTACCCGGATCTAAATCCCATCTTCAGCAGGTGTCTGGCTCTCTGTTCTCGGAACGGCACAGTTCCGAGCTTATCGGGATCAGAACTATGTGTACGAAACTATACGGACCTTCAACATGGAATCTAATGCTTACCTATCAAGGCATGGTATGATACCCACTGTGCGTGGATTTTAGAGTTTAGATTATCGTGATCGTGATGTTCTCGTAGGCTTATACGTGGTTGGTTTTCATTGCACCGACAAAAAGAAAGAGGAAATTCGAGACTTGATTATTGACTGCGGTATTCTTGCGGTCTTCTCTCGTAGGTTTTGTTTTTTAGTCAAGTGGTTTAGGATCTGCCCCGGCCCCGCTGAAGATGTCAGCTCGGATTCCCTTCGCGGTCTCATTGCCTGTGCATGCGCGGAGCAGGTTGTATGTGTGCGTGTGTGTGTGTGCTTTTTCCCACGACAGGGAAAGATAACGATCAACTCTCATGTCGGGTCATCCACCATCCCTCAGTCCCCGTCCCCCCTTGTCTAGGAAATATAGAGAGATATATATCTCCACGAGGGGCCTGAGATGAAATCTGGGGATATTGATTGTGATACTGAATCTGCTGACAGTCGTTGTTGTTTTCTGTCGTTTATTTGTTTGTTCATGCAGGGAGGACAGACTGCACTGATGTGTGCCGCTCAGGCCGGCAAACTGGAACTGGTGCAGGAGCTCCTAGAAAGAGGTGCCGACATCAAGGCCATTGACGAGGTATGTTCATCTTTCCCAAAGTCAAATGCTCCCCCCCGCTTCCAATTAAACAGAAATACAAACAAATAATAAACTGCTGCAAACTGCTCATCAGCCAAAATAACCAGAAATACAAACAAATTGATTGTTCTGAGCAGCAGTTTATGTATATACGGTACACTGCTGCCAAAAGCTTTTGACATGGCTTGGTCAATTTTGTGTAGTGAAGCATCCAATGATGTTTTTACGTCTTCAAATAAGGCCACCAGGAAAACAAGATTAATTAATTACAGATTGTTTAAGCTCATTTGAAGAAGCTTTGAGTTATGAGGGCCTGACGTTTCGATCTTAGCAGGATCTTCCTCAAAGGCTTAATAAATAATTTAGCCTTTGAGAAAGATCCTGCAAGGATCAAAATGTCAGGCCCTCCTAACTCCAAGCATTTCATACATTTCAGGTCACTATTTTGGTTGATGAACAGTTTGCAGCAGTTTATTACTTGTATTCATTTCAAATCAGAATGGGGGAAAAACAAGACAGAAGCAGGATTCAAACCCATGACATCTAGAAGACCTTACAGGTGCTCAACCAAACAGGTTATCTAGCACTTTACCTTTGTTTAGTTGCTAGTCAGAAGCCACGATATCCCCACCCGTGCACCTGTTTTAAGATGCTAGTAGCATCGGCGGCAATCCTGGAAAACAGCATATAGGGGGATCACTCAGACAGATCAAGTTTTCTTAAATAAATAAATGATAATTCGTATGGATTCTAAAATATGCGCAGATTACAGTGAGTCATTGCACGGAAATCCAGCAATCCTTTGGTACTGAGCTTCAGGGGCAATTAGATGCATTTCATTTGTAAATGCCATTCAACAATTTTCTGTTTTTCTAAACGAACCCAAAAAAGGTTGCAGTCCAAACATCCTGATTTCCAGTTTCATATGCAAGCTTAATCCTGTTCTATGAATTTCACTATGATAATAATTTTAACTCTTTACAGTGACGTTTGGGCAAAATTCCCATGGGGTCGTGCACAAACTTTATTAACCTCTATTTGAATAACCTCTGAACCGATTAAATTGAAATTGATATATTCTACTATTGGGAGCATTCTCTATCTTATATCAGAAAATGGACATTACAAAATATTTCTTTAAAAGGTACTTGTAACGTTAGGGGGAAATGGAAATTTCCCCCTAAAATCTGATTTCTCCCTAACGTCGCCTTTCATAGCAAAACGTTTCCCGCTAACGTAACGTTTAACAATATAATATTAATGCTACCCAAACGTCACCTAATATTCAGGTTATGAATGACTAATATGTATGGTAATTTGTGTTTGAGTCCATATTTTTGTAAACTGTCAAACGTTAGAAAAACGATTTGATGTTGATATGTTCAGGTTTACGTTTGTTTCCTTCTATTGATGTTACTTGCCAGATGTTTATTGTGTGCCCTGATTGCTATTCACAATACACTTAATTCAAAAAGTGCTGAACCAGGGATGTTTCATGACCAAGTCATTCCTTTTGTGAATTTTCTTTTGGCTTTTACATTCATAAAAATACCACTGAAAATAGAAAAAGAGTGAAAAAATATGAAGCAGTGAAAAAAGAATATAAATGGAATTCGTGATTTTATTATTAGATAACTCATGCGGTCTGTTGTGTTTTTGATTCAAAATGCTTTTTAGGTTCAGTGTACATATCACAAAGGGATGTTTTTTGAAGAAAGGAAAACAATATTAAACAAACAAAGACACAGACAGCTTTATCTGCGCCGATGACGGACAAATTGTTTTCACCCTTCCGGCATTGGGGCACGATAAATTGAGCTGAGGGAAAATTGATCACACTTTCATGTCATTTTCCTGACGTGCAATTCAAGGGCGTGCAATTCATTCTTCGCACACTGCTTACATTGGGCTGAATGATTTTATAACCTTTTTCATATTGTCTTATTGTTTTGTCCTTCGGAGAATATGACTCTATCAATTTTTTTTTGGTTAGTGAAAAATAACGATTCCTGTAGACAGTGTAAATTTGATATGATTTGCTGACTTGCAGTTTGAATTATGGCACATGTAGAAATGAATCATATATTGATTTCATGCACAGTACTGAAGAGTAATAATGGGGAACTTCAAATACTGCTGAGTGTTATTTTTATATCTATTATGACTGTTAATGTACAGCATGCATTTATGATGAAAAAAGGAGACAATTTTCCCCGACCATACAACCCAAGGACTTGTTTATGCTCAGATGAAGTAAATTATATCCCCACTCTAGAAGATCACCTTGAACCACGTTACTTTTTTTTCTTCCTTCTTTCTTTTTATTCAATTTGGATCAGGACAAGTGGACGGCCCTAATATTTGCCGCCAAAGAAGGTCATTTGGATATTGTCAGATCGCTTCTCCTCAAAGGATCCGAGATTGATCATACGGATGTCGTAAGTACACCCCCGGTCCATTTGTAGTAATGAGAAATTTAGCGTGAGTGTCTCTCTTCATTTGGGGGGTCGGTTCGGGGGAGAAAAAAAATGGCAGCCGTGGTCATGTCCATGTACACGACCTCAAGTATGTCATTATTCTGCCTGTTTGTGCCCCGTTTCTGCACCAAACCATCCCCCCTGTAGATTCCAATTTCAATTATACTGGTAATGGAAGGCTCAGTGAGTTTAAATGCCTATTTATTGCTACGGAAAGGACACGCTTTCCTGTTCCCCCCGTCGCACAATCTGTCAATTTGTGTGTTTTTCAGCCACACACAGAGCAGATGCTTCAGGTATACACTGTATAAAGTACGTTTTTAACCCTGATACATGCCGACCTTGGTACCATGTACCTCCCATGCTTCGAGCAACAGAATGCAAAGTCTGTTGCACTGCGTAGTCAATTTAAATTAGCCGTTCTCAGAGGATCTGAATTTTGGGGAGCTTGCGGGCTGAGAGAAAAATCATCAATCTCTCTTTCTGTGTGAAATAAGTATTTTTTTCCCATATCAAGAGACATGACCTCTTTAATATTCATATGGTCAAGTTGCTATGGAAATAATCCAGTGATTTTCTTGCAAAATGCAACAGAAGGCATTCGGGGCCAATTTCATGAAGCTGCTAAGCCAGAAAAAAATTGCTTAGCACAAACATGTCTTGCCCAATAAAACATACCGCCATTAAAAATTCCATTTGATATTCATGGTCAGCAAACAACAGCCAAAGAACAATCACAACTCACAAGTGATACACAACACATGGACATTTTGTTGTTATTCTTGTTTTTAGTAAGACAGAAATGTCATGCTTAGCAAATTTGTTGTGCTAAGCTGTGCAGTGAAATTGGCCCATGGTCTTTGGCTAAAGGTGCCCCCACCCAAAAAAAAATCAAATTATATTCAAATCTCAAGGACGCATAATTATAATAGTGGGATTTTGTTTCTTTAGGGTGACAAAATTCAGAACAGAAATCTTGAAATGTTCTAATATCAGTAAAGTTTTGATGTTTGTGCATAGAGCTATATCTCATCACAATGTTCATAACATAGGAATGTCAGCGTTTTACCAGTGCGTGCTTGGAATATGCGGTTTCCAGATTGGTTTATTCCGATACCAGTCAAGTCAACACCGTGTATTCTTAGGATCAGCATACTTGCTCGTTATAGTCACTGTCATTTTTTATACTCGCTGTCATCTCTCGGGGAGATATAGCTCCTTGATTTAACTAGCTCATAATTTATTGGGCAGGCTATAATCTTGACTATCCAAACAAAATAACCTTTGGAATCTTTGGCTGGCTCGCCTGAGCCCATTAATTATGGTAGATAGACAACTTAATGCATTAGTTATTTTAATGTGTTTCTAAGCAGTTAGTGGGACTTCAGCCATAACCAGGGCCTAATTTCATGGAATCCGTTACCGTTAACAAAAATGCTTCGCTTACGGTAACAGATTGTTTTTTGCTTATGGTTAGCGTATTTCACAGGAGAGTTTTCTTTTTGGTAACGGTAAGCAAGGACTTTGTGCAGAATGTATATGACACCGTGTTAGCAGAAAATTATCACGGTTACCCTAGAAATTCTTCGCTAACCGAAAGTTTTGCTTACGGATTCCATGAAATAGATTTCACGCGTAGCAGTGCCCGTAAGGACAAAAGTAGGCCGTAACGGATTTCATGAAATTGGGCCCAGTGCACTTGGGGGATAGGAACCTGAAGTCCTTCACTATGATCCAAGCCACTTACTGTACAGTATGTATGTAGCATGTTAATTACCGGTACGTCTCTTACTGATTGCGTGCAGACATGTACACAGGTTCCAATGAGTAATGAATGACAAATTAGAGGAATGTCTCTGACTCCCATCTGGAGAATTTCTTTTGCCATGAACAAGCTCAGGTTGATTAGAATCCTTGTCGTAATATTCTGTCTGCCTTGTGGAAATCTTTTAGCTTGTGGTTTCTCATTTTGATCGTCAGTGAAACATTCTCTACGAGATTTGAGGGTTTGGATGGCAGATATCCCAACACAGCAATAGGTTTCAGCTTCTTGTCTTGTTAGAAATTGAGTTGGATTGGCTCTGGCCATCCTCTCTTGAGTACACTGGTCAAAACTTTGAGAACCTACTCTCATCGGTCCTTCTCAGGACCACACACCTTCCAAGAAGAGCGTTATACATCCAGTGTCTCCGCAAGTCTTACTCAATTCTAAAAATCATGAAGGAATGCTTGGAGTTAGGGGTCTGACGTTTCGATCCTAGCAGGATCTTTCTCAAAGGCTTAACAGTTTACCAAGAAGTCAGTTGTGTATCAATTATCAGGATTGATAACCGTGTCCACCGCTAGGAAAGTACATGGGTTGTTTCTATCACGTCTTGTGCGCAGAGCCCCACAAGATGGGAGCAGCTATTTAAGACGTCCAAATGACTATTGAGAAAAACAGGAAGAAGGCAGCGACGATGCACTTTAGTATGTCATTGACTGTCAGACACTCGGAGAAGCGGAACGTAAGAGTCTTAGAAGCTTTTGGAGTGCATCATGCATGCATACGTGTGTGTCTTTGTGATGACCTTTGGGGGTTTCTCAAGCCCCACCCTCCATGCCTTCTTAAGTATTACGCTTTTTTCCCAGTTTCCTAACTTGCACTCTGAGGCAAGTGGTATGTGGCGGAGTGGCATCCTTGCCGCGGGGGTGAGGTGGGTGCAGGCAAGGGGGTGACAAGCTCATTATTCCAGAATGTTCTTTAATGCAGCTAAAAACAGCACATTGGCTCTTGCCATGTGTCCCGTGCCTCGTAGAAACCAAATTCTAAAAAAACAAAACAAAACACCTCCCAAAAAATCTTCCATTTTATGGCTAGTGTTATTATTTCAGAGTCTGTGAGTTGCAACAGTGTAGGACAGGCTCCGGCTCTGACTCTGACTCCGGCTCCGCCATGCTGAAAATATAAGTTGTAGTTTTTCATTGAAACTCAAGCTGTTTTCCTTTTCAAACCAGAGAATCTACATCCGAAACATAGCCAAAAGCCTCTATTTTCTACCCTTTATTTTAGAATGGATTCACAAAATGGACCCGAAGCCCGAGCCTCGGTTTTGTAAACCCCCAATATATCCCAGCTCATTTCACAAAATGGCAGACGTTTGTGTTTAGTGCATTTTAATGCACAGATCCTACAGAGTACATTATGAGTTGACTCACTGTATTCATGGCTTGCCACTAGGATATATCGATGTAATGAAAGTTGATGCATACAGTAGTATTCCGCTAGTTGAGGGCCGATGTGGGTCCGATCTCAAAAAGAAGAGTTTATTAACTTCAACAAGTTTATTCTGATTCAAAGGCTATGCCAGCTTTTAGTAATTTTTAGTTTTTGTTTTTAAATTCCGTTTAATTACTTCAGGAATGCTATTTGTGGCCAAGGTTAAATTGCAAGCCTATTACCTTGCCTGTCCCATAGAAATTAGCAATTTGAAAGTCAGATTTACCATCTGGTCGACCTTAGCTTTGGAAGTGCATTTTTTTTTAATTAAAATTTATAACAAGATGTCAAGGTTTTATGACAGATCGGGTCTCTTTTCAAACCATTGAGATATAGGTCTAATTGGTCGGACAATTTTACAGAATTTAAGGAAACTCGTCCCTGAAATCATTATACTTTGTTTGAAATCTTTTTGACAAAACTGCCCATCAAGTGCACCCACACTTGTAAACTGACCCTTCCATGGTAGAAGATACACATTCTAGGATGTCAAAACCCTCCATCAACAATCAGGAAAATACGAATCATTTTGAGTAAATCTTCGGAAGGTAGTATCATGTCAGAATCTATCTATCTGTACTGTCCAAGCTTTGTAATTAGATACTGGGCATTTCATCAAAGACTGGTCAGATAAATGATGTCTTGTATGGCTGTTTGCCCAGGGGACTAAGCCAGTTAAGGTTGGGGGTTGGAGCAAAGATAATTAGATATTGAATTGTTCGACCAACTGCAATCCTGCTCTCTGGTGAGTTTAGTCATTGTTGTCCTGAAAAGATTATAGAAATTGATTTTTTTATTCCTGCCCTGGACGGACAAAAATGAAAAAGCACAGAAGCTAGGATTAGCATCTACTTATGGCCATCTGGTGGAATTGCTTTTGTCACGCCAATTTACTCAATGGGAGGCATACTCATCAGGGCGTAGACTGTAGACATCTGGGATGGTGTTTGGAGCTTTGCTCTTTTGTCTGCTGTGCTCCCTCTGCTCTTCCCTGCTCTGTTCCTCTTGGCCCAACCCTCCCTGTCCCCTCCTGTCCTCTACCACCCTTCCCTCTTCCTATCCTGCCCTGCCCTGCCCTGCCCTGCCCTGCCCTGCCCTGCCCTGCCCTGCCCTGCCCTGCCCAGCCCTGCCCTGCCCTGCCCTGCCCTGCCCTGCCCTTCCCTGCCCTGCCCTGCCCTGCCCTGCCCTGCCCTGCCCTGCCCTTGCCACACCCACCCTACCCCATTCATCTCTGTACTTGGCCAGATTTCATGGAATCCGTTATGGCTTATTTTTGTGCTTACAGGCACTTCTGAAATCTATTTTATGGAATCTGTGAGCAAGACATTTGGCGCTTAATCGGTTAGTGAAGAATTTCTCTATAGAGGCTAAAGTAAACCATGATGTTTTTTTGTTAACACGCTGTTAACACGCATTCTGCAGAAAGTCCTTGCATGCCGTTGCCAGAAAGGAAACTCTCCCGTGAAATATGCTAACCGTTAACAAAAAAGTCTGCTATCGTAAGCGAAGAATGTTTGCTTACGGTAATGGATTCCATGCAATTGGGCACAGGTCTACTCTGCAACCTGCTCTACGAAACACCTGCCCTACACCACATTGCCTTCATGCTGCTCTTCCATCCTACCCTCAACTCAACGATGAACTTTATCGGCTGTGCTCTACTGTATGTTTTTTTTCTGTCCTCTCCCAACATATTGCACTACTCCCTCGCTCATCTATCCTTGTCACTCGTCGCTTGTCACAAAATACATGCGTGGACATAATCACCAAGCATTCCCCGTGGAAAAGACCAGTCAATAATCTTCAGTCAGTGTGCAACTTATACTTGGGTAGAAACTGGCTTCCAAAATGCATCCTTTCTCCGTTTGTGACTTGACATATCAGAGGATTCTCGTTTTTCCAATCTACCATTTTTATCGTCATCATCTTTGTCATTATCATTTTTCCAAGCGCATAATTTTTGCCAGAGTGAGCATTTCTTGCTGGACTGTGGCATCAAGTATGATGCCTGTTCATTTATTACTTCTCTTCTTCCTTTAATCCTTCCGAGTGGAATCTGAAAAATGAGAGAAATGTGAAGACCAGCAGGGTCACACGATAGACTGTCGGTTTGTCTTTCATTAGGAAGAGATATGATGGCAGTAGAAGAGGGGGGGCTTGTAATTGTAATCTGTTACTGTTTCTGTCTCTCGCTGTGTTGCCGTGTGAAGGAATGTGCAATTTGTGAAAGCTCTAGGGAGACAGTTGACGCCAGACGTGTTGTTGTCGACCTCGCTGGTAATACATCTCATTCCGTATCTCCGGTTCCGCTGCCGTTGTGGTTTTGATCAAGATCAATCGCAAAATACTGTGCGTTTGGTGCGTTTGACCTCACTGGCTACTACTTTTTTTTGTTTTATAGATTTTTTCATTTCAAAGTTTTATTTCTATATAGGGTCTATTGCTGATCGTAATATCCCACAACAAAGCAAAGCATTATGGGGTGGAAAAGGGCGCTTCACATGCGAGTCGAGTATAGTGGATGCGCCCTATTAAATTGCGCCCCCTGTTGAAATAAACAATCGACGATAGGGTCTATTGAAAATCAAATAACAACAGTGATTTTTTTAATTAAATGATAAGAAGAAGATAAAAGATAACAAGTTTTAATTAAATGGATAAACAAGTAAGCAATATGGAGGCATATTGAAGAGCTCGATGGCATACAAACACCGAAATGCCTTCACTGACAAAATTATAGACAAGGACAAAGGGGTCATAATCAGGGCAGACAGACTGAGGAGAACACGATCATCGTGAATTACCATAAAGCTACAAGACCATGAATTGTTTTTGAAGGACTTGGAGTACGTATATACAGTAAGCATAATGAAATAAAGATGGAAAAAGCAAACATGCTTAGAGCTCGATCCGTACATGTGCTTCGTGCTAATCGCCAAGCAAGGCGAATTGTCTCGTGTTGCATCAGGAGAAACAGCACGTACTGAGTGTTGACTTGTTTCATTCAAATTTGTTCAGCATTCGCTTTGGCATGAAGTGTTAACTGGCGCTTAAGATAATAGATTTGGAAGTAAACAATTGTAAGAGAAAGCATCTTAAACAAGGATCTCCTTTGGTAGTCGAAATTTTAAAAAATGGTAATGAAAAAAAAAAATCACAAAACATATTTCTAGAATCTCCTAGAATCTAATGCCCATACATCCAAGCTAAATCCCTGTGAAATTACCTCTGATAAAAGGTTCAGGGGCCAATTTCATAGAGTTGCTTATTAAAGCACAAAAGTCTTCCTTGATCAAACAGGATTGCCAACCAAATTTACATGTTTTGTTCACTGCTTTTGACTTGTATTTGGCCATTGTTTGCTGAGCATAACATTCACAAGGAGTTTTGGCTGGCATACTGATTTTACTTACCAAGGTTTTATGTGCTTAAGAAAATTTTGGTGCTTAAGCAGCTCTATGAAATTGGCCACTGCTGGGTTTGAGATGTGACATCATTCGGGGGAAACTTAAACAGGGTATTCATGTTAACATGCTGTCCCAGCTAAGCTATATAAGGTAACATAAAGCCATGTCATGTTCACGGAATTGACATTTTATCTGAGACTCCTCCAATGTTGTACATGTTCCTTCCGTCTCGTGTCTGTATTTTTTCTCTCCCCCCCCCCCTTCGCCTCTATCTCTCTCTCCCCCACCCCAAGGGATTTGCGCACAATAGTCATCAGATTCCCCATCTATCATACATATTGTTTGCTTTCAATCTCGACGGTTATTATCCGTGCAGAAGATGGGGGTTCCTCAGATTCCATCGTGCCGGTGTCTTGTCTTCGAACAGACACAGCAAAAAACCCCGAAGAAAATGGAAAGAAAGGGTTTACCTTTAATTATTAATCAGATTTTCATGCCTAACGACCTAAACTCAAGTGATGGAAATTTATCTGGGCTATCAAATTAACATTGTGTGTCGGGTTGTTAGAGGGAGTTTGAGTTTGTGGCAAAACATTGGACCCGTGCATCTGCCAAAAGTAATGGTCAACAGGACAAATATTAGAAATGGTGAATACAATATTATAAATATCAATTCCAAAATGAAATTCCCTAGAATAAAATAGTGAACATCAATAAGGATGTAGAAATTATTGATTATGGAAGATGTTGCTTCATAATAAGTGTGGGTGGTTTTTTATAAATAATTCTTTGAATTACATTATCGGATTATGCAGTAAGCATTTAGTTTCATACTTTCTTTTTATCTAAAAATGGGTCGATTGACTGCCATAAATATTCATTTTGAAACAGCCACCTGTATGCATTCATTGTGCGCAAAGTTCAAAGATGCGTTTATCCCTTTTTTTTTCACTGTTTCCAATAAACAGCCTCCAGTCACAAAAATGCATAATTTCATGAATAGAAAAAATCTGCATCCATCCTCCTCATCGCCACGGTGATCCTTACCGTAGCAACCACGACCGACCATACCCGCCATTTTTCAAAACCTTGTATTCATACTGTTTTTCTGATGTAATTTATGTCCCACGCATGGGCCTGCCTGCCTGCATATGCCTGCGTACATGCGCGGGGAGCTTCAACTGACCTGTATTCGGAATAGCCGCGACCCTCAAAACGGAGTCAGACTGTCGTGCTTAATCAAAAGCAAAACTGCCACTCCGCCAATTTCTTGCCTTCGAGCAAGATGTATTAATAATGCAAAGTCCCAGCACGCTCGGTTTGTTTTTCACGTCGTCTTCTATCTGTCTATTCACTCTTTTATCGGAGGGAAAAAAGCATTAGAGCGTGTCTTTGCATTTTCTGACTATTAAACAGTTAGTTATTTAATTTTTTTTATATTAATAATTCCTTCCTGAATTAATGGTTGAATCAATCACCCAAGCCAAATTTACATCAATAAAAACACATTATGATTCACTTTTTTATTATTGATTATTATTGTTCTTAGAATCAAATTATGGCAGTTCGTCACAAATTGATTGTTCATTTGTGGTGCATGTTTTTCTTGAAGAGGACTTCTTAAAGGCACTATCACACTTTGGTAGCATACTGAAACAGAAATCTTCCCAGATTTACCTATAACTTACAGGGTGTAAAGATGATGATGGGAGAAACATGCCGTTAAAAATTCTCAGCCTGAAATGCTGTATTTATCCAGAAAAGAGTACCAGGTAAAACCAATTGACCAAAACAATTTTGATCTTCAGACAATCAAAAATCCTGTGAAAAGATTTTAAAATATTGATTTTATTTGTCATTGTTTATTTTTTTATTCTGTTTTCTCAAATAAAAATTAACAGACTACTGTTACTGTATCTTCCTTGTAATTTGTGCCCATGAACCTGTATTTCTGTGACAAAAACCAAAGTATGAAGTAACCTTTAAAGAGGCTTGAAAAGTCTGGACTGAACATTTTGAAATAAACATAATTGCAATAACCCGGTTTCTACATGGACTCAGAAATGTCAAATGTTTATTAATTTTGATCATGTATAAAGGCTTATTTATTTACCCAATACTAATGTTTTTCATTTCACCGGAGAAAACAACTTGGTGTATTTTCAATCCTCTCTATTACTTCATATTACAAACTGAAAAAACAAAATGGATGCTGCCTTCAGCCACTTACTAAAATGAATGAAGCAGAATCTCTACGGATCTGAAACCGCGATTCGAACTGTTTGAAAGTGTCTTTATTTCCCAAGCGCAGCATCATTGACCCTAGATGCACAGTGTAATAGCCTCTTTCTCCTGATGGGTCGCGATTGTTTTTATGAAAGTACCGGTAGTCCATCAACCGTAATGGCTTTCTAAATATATCCAAATAATGGCCCTCGTAGTTGGTAACGTCTGAATTTTGTCTATTAAATTGAAATCGTGGACGGACAATGCACATTAGTTTCCCATCGTTGCATTCTGAAATGTTTGAGACAGAGAGAGCTGTGTATAACGTCGGCATTGCAGCATTTGATATTGAAATTGCCGTTACATGTGGCTTTTTGGCAGTGATAGTACTCAGGGAGCAAGTTTGTGTTCATCGCAGACTGTTTTGATGGTAATGTAATGATATGACAAGCCACTATAAACTGTATAATTTATCTTAATCACACGCCGGTCTTGTTTCAATATGGTGTCATTTAATTGCAAGTCAGCAATCACTGCGTGGCATTCCTTTGCCAGCCGAGTTACAATTGATGACCTCATGTTGTCCCCTGTCAGCTTAACTCCACACATCTGTCTTCTTTGCTTGAACTACAACTACGATATCCCATCGAGCTGGAATGGTTTACTCAAGTTTAACGTTCCAGTCAAATAAATGTCAAATTTATGAGGGCCATCAGGTTTGGAGAGCTTTCATGTCGTAAAGCAACTCTCCTTGTTACATCAAATGTAAATTATAACAAAATCGGGATTCTTTTAAAATTTCTTATTTACTTTCCTTTCGATGTGAAGTAACCATTGATGAAATTTTATAAGATTGCGAAGGACCTAACCTGGTGGTTGGTCCGAGATATTGCCTTGAAATGAACAGATTTTCACATCTTATTTCATTGATGAATGTTGAAGGTAATTAAAGGGTCTATAAATCTCCCTTTCACCACAGATTTTGTTAAAAGATGAAATTGGACAGGCACTGGATGCACTGGGAGTTTATGAAACGGAGGCTTAGGCTTAGGCTCAGGCTCAGGCTCAGGCTCAGGCTCAGGCTCAGGCTCAGGCTCAGGCTCAGGCTCAGGCTCAGGCTCAGGCTCAGGCTCAGGCTCAGGCTCAGGCTCAGGCTCAGGCTCAGGCTCAGGCTCAGGCTCAGGCTCAGGCTCAGGCTCAGGCTCAGGCACAGGCACAGGCACAGGCTCGGGCACAGTCTTGGGCACAGTCTCAGGCTCAGGCTCCAGCTCTGACATCCACATGCTGAAAATATAGGTTGGGGTTTTTCATTGAAGCTGAAGCTCTGTTTTCCTTTTCAAACCAGAGAATCTACTTCCGAACCATAGCCAAAATCCTCTATTTTGATACATGTTATTTCAGAATGGATTCACTAAATAGAGCCAGAGCCTGAGATGGAGCCTGAGCCTCCATTATAGCCTCCTGCATACTGTATGCAGCCAAAGTGGCTATGAGAAGGCCATCTTTATTTTACCCAGAAAACGCACGCACATTAGGCCTCTTGTTTTCACTAAATTGAAAACTGTACTCGAGGTTCAGAGAAAATGACTGTACGATTTTGATCTTTATTGAAGAATTTTGTGTTGTGTGTGTTTTCAGAATGGCTGGTCGGCGTTGATGTGGGCAAGCTACAAGGGTCATGCTGATGTCGCTGAGGAACTCTTGGAGCAAGGGGCTTCACCCAATGTTCAAGCACACGTAAGTTCCATTCTTTTTCTGTATTCATTATATTAGGGTACAAGTCTTTTAAGTTTCCTATGTGCACGCTCCCTGGAAATAATTTGAAGTCCTTGGATTTGTCCCGGAATGTGACGGAAAATGTAGTCATCCCCTTTCAGTGCCCCTCCACTTCCCCGAAAAACAGATCTTGCCTACGATGTCGGTTGATGAATTACCGCATGATGAAAACAATCTGGATTGTCTCCCGTCACTTCTGTTTGTGTGTATTTATACGAGCGCCTTAAATTAAAAAAAAGAAAAAAAGAAAGAAAACGAGCCGAAAACCTTGAAAAATGCCGACGATTGAAATTCAAAGTGATTTTCTGGCACCAAGTATAAAGTTGGCCACCATTGCCTTGTGCCTGACAGGCCGCTGATTAAAACCGGTAAAGCCGCTTTCTCCCGTGAGCAAATAAAATTTATGCGGCGCTGAGTACATGCCGGGCAAAGCAGCCTCGCTCCTAAGTGATTGGCCGCAGATATGGATATTTTCAAGACCGTCCCAAGCAGTGCAGCGATAGGAAAATAGGACAGTTAATCAAACGGTATTTCTAACTTTTGCAGTTTTTTTTTAAGGGGAGGGGATACTGCTGAAGACGAGATAGTCTGATTTGGTCATTGGGTTTTAGACATTAATTTAGATATGTGTGTCGCTCTCTGTCTGAAGGGGGACGTGGGGCGAAATCACCTTTGATATTTAGAGGTTGTCTTGAGCCAGATTCTGCGGCAGCAGTAATTGCTTTTTCTATCGAGACTTGCTCTTAAAATGGTCGGATTTGCCCGTATTTAGGCCGAGGTTCGCGTGCATTATACCCCAATGATGCTACAGGATGTTTTCAACCAACCTTTTGAATCATTCTCTGCAAAGACCAAGCAATCGTAGGGAACGAAACCGTTTGACTGTCCAACTTGTCTTTATAAAAACAGCAAATCTGTAAAACTGTGGGCCTGTTTGGTTCAGGGATGAGATCAGTGATCCTGCTGATCCGGATCCCATTGTAGGGGATCCTGCATGGGATGTTTTGCTGTTTTTATATTAATGACATGTGGTCACCACAGGCCAGTCAGTACTTGATTTTGTGTGCACTCTTCTTCCAAACTTTTTATATACGTTCGGGATATTAGTCAGTTATTAAGCAAATTATTTGCATCTGCTTAAATTACTCGATATAGCAAAAGGTATGGACTTGATGTCTTCTACGTTTGCCTCCAAAAATAATAACCGAATTGAGAACCAGTCATTCAGGATTGCGTTGTTACCCTATTTTGCTTTCTAAGGGCTCGTATTTCCCCCCTCTGTTTTTCTGCTTCTTCTTCTTCTTCTTTTTAATCTGGGCTTAGACTTATGGTCGTCCTTGCAACATGGCAGCATTCAGCTGTGCGGTCCATCCATAATCTGTCTCTTTATGCCTCCCCGTGGAGGAATGAAGAATAGAGAACTAATATCTATCGAGCCTCTGTGTGCCATTGCCGGGGAATTTCACCTAAGTCTCCGTTGGGATCGCGCCGATAAATCTTATCAAGCGTTCTGGATCCAGAGTATTAAGGGCTGGGGAAAAAGAAGCCGTGTTTTAAAGTTGGGTCGGTAAAAACTTCTGGTGGACTGAAATGCTTCCCTGGCATGCCTGGTAGAGTTAATAAAATAATGGGTATTTATAAAGCACCTTTACAAACAGATCAAAGCAAAATATTTGACAAATAAAAAGACGAAGACGGGGCTTATGGGAACATGTTTTGAGACATTTCCTGCCAGAAAATAATGCGTTGATGAGGACCTTAAGTTCCACATTTTGGGACCATGCAGCTGTAAAAAAATGTTCTGTTTTTTGTTGAGGTGGGATGTTTTCTTTTCAAGATTCATTTTTAGTCCGCAAGTTAGGAGGTACACACATGTATGTTTTGGTGACATCATTGTACATTGATTTTGTGCGTGTTTGTGGTTATTTTTTTCATAACATAATTCATAATTATGATTTGGGCAATATGGACCTTTTCAATGTCCTTTTTTGTAGGAAACACAGCAAAAAGCCAAATTAAATCAAAGTCAAATGAAAAGTACATGTTGAGCCAGTTTTAAATTTTTGCTTAATTGTAAACGTAGATACATTTCCTGATCTTACCACTGTACAAGATAGGGCATACACAATGTAGATTCCCATCCCCACATGTGGTATCACAGCATTTTTAAATGAAAAGCTTTCATTTTGATGACAAAATATTAAGAAGAATGTTCATTTGAAATTTCCATTGCGAGTTCCACTCCCACAAGTGTACAAGTACGCAGAGAGAAATCATTTCAATATCTGATTATTCTTATTTATATTTATTAAGTTTAGTTGCAGACAAGGCTGGAGCAAACTGCTCAATTTTTATTGGTTCGTCCTTTTTCGTCCTTCAACTTGTACAAAGGAATCTGGCATCGGCATTTGCCACTTGAATGGGCGTTTTAGTGCCATGCTCCTTTTAACCTCGCCTCCCCTGTGTGGTAAAACCACAGCCGTGAATGTGTGCCTTCCCCATTTTTTCTAGTGACTACATTCCTGCGTCATCGCCGGCGTGAAATCCGACGAGGAAAGGATAATCATACTCATAAGATCGTATATCATAGCCGTCCACGTCGATCGATAGACGTGACTGGTGTACAGATAGCTGGGTTCTAGACAGCGACTCCCAGGTTGGGACAGCTCCAGCTCTAGAAACCCCTCTCTCCCTCCTTCCCTCCCGTCCCCCTCACATACACCAGCTCCCCCCTTAGCATTTCCTGGGTAATATTTATGAAGTTGTTATCATTTCACCCCGGCCTCTTGTTTTGCCGTGAATCTGGAAAGGATATTGGGGGGAGGGAAAAGGAAGGAGGTTCGGTTCAGCGGTTGAAAGCTGGATTGAAGAATCTCGGTAAGATTCTCGGCAATGGCATGCCCATTAACCCGAATATTTTATTCTGCATGTCCAGTAGAAGAAAGAAAAAAAGCAACCACTACATGTATGCTGTCTTGTCAGTAAGTTGATGACGCAAGTAGAGTCGCTGGGTTTCTCTCTGCGGACATGATTATGATTCCTAATTGGAGTAAACCTGCAGTCGTCATAGTCGCCAGATTGTCCCGATCTGAAGGACATGATCCAGCTGTCTGGCCCATCCATGATACGAAACGCTGTCAGTCATTTCTCATCTTCCGTCACAATACACGGTAGTTTTGGTGAAATATTTTACGGGCCGACCGTTTTTTTGAGTGGCGTACTCCAATATCTCCGTAGATGACTTCATTGATTGTTTGGTCGATAGTTGTAGTCGCTAACATTTGCAATCCGACTCACTAGATATCAATATATAAGGCCTAGTTCTTGTTTATATCCAAAATGCCAAAGCAGCTTGTCAAGGCATCAGTTGTCTTTGGAAAGAATTTTTTAATTGAATTTTTTTGTCAATTTTTTATTAAAATCAGTATTATTGATAAGCTGAATATACAGAACTATAATTAAATGTACTTGTACAGTAATATCTGCATGGTTGCCATCCATTTTTGCAATTCCTCGCTGGGCTCGAATTTCGTTACAACAAGCACTGGACAGCAGGTCTAGTAATTGAAGCAATTTACTAGACCTGAACTTTTTTCACTAGACCTGTATACCTGTGGCATTCATGTTCATTGGAAAACCATAATTGTATGCAATATTGTGTAAAAAAAAATCATCAATTTAGGAAGCATTATAAGGAAAACAAAATCACTAGACGGCCGGACTAGTGCAGTACACACTTTACTAGACCGACACTAAAATCACTAGACGGCCGTTCCACGTTCTAGTGGATATTTCAAGCCCTTCCTCGGCAACAAATACATAGACAATTAGGCATTGTTTACATAAACAGAAAGTCTCTGACCTTCCTCTTAGAGCAAAGAGACTTTGGAAAAAACAAAGGTTCCTTAAAGTAAATAACCGTTTGTTGAAAACGGAGGGACAAGATGAGCAGACGTCTTTAACTGAACACTTTCTTTTTATAAAACGACGGCAGTGTGAGGGACTGCAGTTGGAAAGGTTAATATTGATAGTCCAAACCCTCCCTCCAAGCAAGCCGACACTTTCATTCTCCCCCGTTTTTTTTTTGCGGGTTTTTTTGCGCGTGTATACGTTCCCTGCCATTAATAGACGGAAGGGCCGTACATCTTCATGTGCCGCTAGACATTGTTACACATGCCTACTGAACATTAGTGATTTGTTTTGACTTGTGAAATCCGACAGGAGCTCTCAATGTACAAACTTGGCTGACATTCTTATAATGCACTTTATACACTACCCCCCCCCACCCCCTCCCCCGTCCCCCACCCCCTCTAGGCAGCGGCGTGTGTCCTTTTACATTATTTTCAAACTGTCACATCAGTGCGAGTTTTTTTTTTGTATTTCTGAATTTTAAAAGGTGCATCCATTATAGCTTTTATTTTGGGGTTGTTTTTTTTGGGGTTGTTGAAATTTTCAAAGATTTATGAATTGAGTGCTGTTTTTCCCCATTCCAGTCCTTCCTCTTTTTATCATTCATATTCTGTCAGATTCATGTAATTATGTTTCACTTAAATCATTATATATGTTATAATTAATCAGGCTTATCATATGCTGAGAAATTATTTCAAATGGATTTTTTTCAAAATCCAGCAATTATATTTTTTTTTAATCAAAAATTCTCTGAAATATCGGTAATTACATTAATCTTTCCGTTATTAAAAAGAAGCATTTTAGATAAATCATTAAGGTTTTGTCGGTTCCTAGTTATTTGTAGTTGTGAATGGAAAAAACAGTGGTTAGAAAAATGACCATTAGAATATGTGAGTGTCTTGATATTTTCAACTCTGTGAAAATTCACATCAATGACCTTTGAAACGACAACTTGCAATCTCTTTAAAAAGAAAAAAAAGCCCAAATCTGCCGAGGTTTCTTGTTGTTTTTTTCCTCCGTATACAGCTTGTGCAGACATTACTGCAAGCATATCAAGTTATCTTGTTTCACAAATCTTGAAAACCGTTAAACCAAGACTTAAGGGAAACAAAAACAACAATCTGAGTGCATTGCATATCACAGAACTGCCAATGTTTGCTACGCGTTGGTTCAGGTTGCTATGCAAATGGCACGTCCAAGATTCCATCGCAGTAAATAGCGTATAGGGCCAGACAAATTGCTTCATTTTCAATTCAGAATAAAGAACAAATAACGACAAGAAAAAAAATCTATCTCTTATGTATAGTGTCTGTGTGTGTGTGTGCGTATTTGCCGCAGCATACCAATTTAGTTAACATGTTCAATGCGCTAGGGAGAAACCACTTTGATAATTCCACGTCGCTGTTCGGAATTGCAGATTTTCATAAGTAGGGCCCTGGGCCACAAAAACACCCTTGCTTTTTTTCGGGTCAGCTAGGATTTTTTTTTTGTAGGTTAACCCTAATTGTCTCGTCACAAACATTACAGAAAAAAAATGTTGTCGTCTTCTTTGAATTTAATTTCATGTTTGTATCCATACATATGCATGAACAAAGACTCAGTCAGTGAAATATATTCTTGACATTATGTTTTGAAGTACATGTATGCAGGCTTGGCATTTGGCTTAATAATAAAAAATGAGAATTTGTTGCCGCAGGAAATCTTAACTAGAAAGGGGAAAATATGTCGGAAGTTTTAGTAAATCAAATTTAATTCCTTTAAGCTTTTAAATGCATAGCATGCAAGAATAAGTTTTGTTTTGCACTTTTGAAAAAATCTACATCAGTCTTGCTCATTTGTTCCATTCACACGCTGTATATAATGGATTTCGTTTGTGAAGAAATAGTTTTTATTAAAAAAAAAATAAAAAATTCATTCATACACTGTAATTTTTTCACCTTCTTCATATAATAACTGTTTCTATTACTTGGTAAATGGTTGACGCCACAGTACAGGTAAAATGCTGCTCTGAAGTCATTTATATTTTAGTCTGGCATTTTCTTTCTTGTATGTTTATTTTCAGCATGGAGTAACACCAATCATATGGGCAGCAGGCCGCGGCCAGACCGGTGTCGTAGAGTGTCTTCTGAAACATGGCGCCAAGGCAAATTCAGCGGACAAGGTATCATCTTTTTTGGATTTTCAATCCCTCGGTTCCCCTTTCACTCTGCTTCCCACCATGCTTTATCTGAAAAGACATCCAGTGACTTTAATAGTCCTTCACAAGTCTTTCTTTTTCCTTTCAAAAGTTTGTTATTTTTCCTTTTAACCGGTTTTTCTTAATTCCTTCCCTCTCAGTATGGAACAACTGGACTGGTATGGGCTGCAAGGAAGGGTCACATAGGATGCGTGAAAGCCCTGCTACACAACGGCTGCAATGTCGACATTGCTGGCATGGTTAGTATAATTCAGCTCATGTCGCTTCCAATTCAGATTGATCTAATTTTTAGAAATACTGAACAGCCAAACGGCTTCCCCTGTTTCCATGATGAGAAAGATTCATCGGCCTGTTAAACGTCTTTGAGAGACTCATGTTTGACCTGGGAACCGTAAAATAAAATGGAATGTCGGGGATGGTTAGCCTGTCCAGCTAATCATAGGCAGTATATTGGCTGGACATTTTGCCGAATAGCTTGTGCCAGCATCTGAGTTCTCAGGATTCATCAATAACAAGCAAAGAAGCACTCGGGAAAGGAAAAGTTCTATTCTGCTTCAACTATTTAGAAAGGCAGTCGTAAACTCTCAAATTTGGAATCCTGTCCGACTTTACGAACACTGGTAGTCTGTTACTGGCATCAGAGTTTCTCAGGATTTATCAGCAGATAATGAGTAAAAAAGCACAAAGCTATTAAATAGCCTTTGATAAAGATCCTCCTAGTGTCGAAACGTGCCAGTCCCTCCTAATTCCAAGTAAATAGCTTCATCTATTAGAAAAGTAGTCGTAAACTCTCAAATTTGGAATCCTGTTCGACTTTACGCACTTTAATGTTGCATGCATGCATTGTGGAAGAGTGAGTGTTATTTTTATAGATAGCCAAAGTGCCGTGTACAGGACCCAATCAATGTCTATGTTTGCAGCCAGACTGTCTGCTAGTCTTGTAACCTTACACGCTTATTTGAACCACTGTCTGTGGGCCTGCATGCTCTGCAGCCCAACATCGGACGCACACAGGCAGGTATTTTTAGTCCGAATCGGCCTAATTTCAGCTCAAGTATTTTATTGTCCCCCCCTTCATTATCGGGGAACCGGGTAATGCCACCGCTATTAAACCGGTTTGCAGAGAGATTCCTCGACTCGGCTCTGCCCCGCGGCCTTGTAGACTTCCTGCCTTTGCACTCTTGCAGAGGTCTAATCCCCTCTGCGTTTCCGCTCGCCTGGTTTTTTCGCGCAGGGGGACCGGGGAATGTATGAGTTGTCTCCTGTGCAACAAGAAGCATACTTCTTCCGCTAGGAATGCTTGAGCGCAAGTCCAAGTTCGCATGCTTCTACTAAAAATCCACGCCCTTTTGCTGTCAATGGGACCCTTGGGAGTCCTCCCGGCTGGCTGTTCGACCACTCACAGGGAATTTCAACCAAATGTGAATGAATAAATCAAAAATCGTGCACATTTACGTCAGTGCAGTTTTATCTTGAACGAAGAACGCGCACTTGACACGCAGCTTATAGAGTTGAATTATCAGAGGACAAATTCAAATGGAAAATAAGGTTTGAACTTTTGCATGGTGGAGAGACTAGAATGAGTAAGACTTGCAGTGACACCATGTATAATACTCTTTTAGGAACATGTGTGGTCCTGAAAAGGACCGATGAGAGTGGATTCTCAACGTTTTGACTAGTGTGCTCTAGTCGTCCTCAACATACCAGCTACCTTTTAAAGACATATCTTTTGTCCATATTTTAATAGAAGACAGAGAATTCCAAGTTCTTTGGTTTGGAGGATGTTTAGAAATAGGCCAGTAACGTTATGTGCACTATGGGAATGTACCCATCCTCAGTTACTATTATTATTCAGATTATTCTCATTTTCTATTATTATCATCAATTTTGTTGTTTTTTCTTTCTGCCCAGAATGCATGGACGGCCCTGATCGTGGCATCGAGGGGAGGTTTCAGTGAGGTCGTTGAGATGATACTGAAAGAGGAGCCTAATGTCAATGCTGTGGACAAGGTATCAGTTAAAGGATGCCCTCCACCTACCCCTGCCCCGCCCCTGCCCCGCCCCGCCCCTGCCCCGCCCCTCCGTCAGTCATTTGCTGAGGACTTAACCCTAAACCTTCCGGTCATCATAACAATGTTTGACGAACCTCCAATCTAAACCAATGTATGCTGCTGTTTTGTGGAATGTCTCTGAAAAAAAATAATATAAAATAAAAAATCCTCCCTCCACTCGAAAATAATATTATTTGTCCTTTAGAACGAGGTCAGTTGTAGCACTGTCTGGATTTGTAAGATGATCCCTCGAAATTAATTTTCATCGGGACAGAAACCCGGTCTCCTCAATTTGCCAAAATGAAACGGGCTCGCTCTCAAGATGTGACGTCACGTTGTTGCCCGTGTTGTTGGCACAGTACATGAATTGAATGAATCAATAAGTAGTTGCATTCTGGTCGATATTCTGCGTGCAATGACTCGAGCCAAGATAGAAGTGGCTTTAAAGCATCAATCAATGCCACAGATATATCTGTCTGGTTGGAAGAAGACATCTTCTGCTAGGAGCTGCATGCTGCCGCTGACTGAAAAAGATGATCCATGAATGAATTTGGCTTTATAATATCTGTCGTTTACAACTTCCGTCTTATTTGTTGGAGAGAATTAGGGATAGGGGAAACAGCTGATAATAATATGCCCCCCTCCCCCCCTCCTCAATGCTCAAAAGGTCTCTTTTAGTTTTCATCTTCTCAGAAAAGGGAAAAAACCCAAAGATTTTACAGAACCAGGAAATATTTACTGGGTAAATGCTACTTGGTCATTTGTAATTCCTGTACAAAATTTCCATATATATTTACATACATACAGCAGCAAAAATGTAGAACATGTATGTAAAAACAATCAAAGAGGGCGCACTTCATTGGACAAGAGGGCGCTTGATAAAAATGGACGCCGAACATTGCCAGCAGCTGAAAATCGCTATACTGAAGAACTGCTATACTGAAAAAATTGTGTGCATCCTGCAGTGTTCGTTACGGGCATGTTAGTATCAGACACAAGGTTTTTACGGCCATATTTTGTTTGTTTTCAGGATGGCATGACAAGTCTCTGCTGCGCTGCCAAGGAGGGTCATGCGGAGGTTGTCCGACTTTTACTGGAGCATTCAGCCTACTTGAATATCCAAGACAAGGTATATTTCAATTTCACTTCATAATCACCGTCCAGATTTTATTTTTTATTAAAGGTACAGTACAGGATTGGTAATGTACCCAAACAGAAATGTTCACAGATTTAGGTATAACTTTCAGGATATGAAGATGGTGCTGTTAGAAACATACCGTTCAAATATTTCCGCCTGAAATGGTGTATTTATCCAGAAATTAGTCAAACATTGACCTAAAACAGTTTTGATCTCGGGGTAAAATCAAAACCATCCTTTATGTTTTATAAGAACAAATTGAGTTGGGACTTTTGCTATTTTCTCCTGACTCAGATGTCCTATTGAGCTCAAATTTTCTCAGGCTTATCATTTCATGTACATGTTTGATCAGACAAAGTGTGAGTGCTGCTCTGTGACCTTTACCAATCATGTATTACCGGGGTATATGTTAAAAACAAAAAGTGCATCGTTGTGTTTCGTCTTGCTAGTAGCAATGGTTTATGTTTATGAGACAGAAAGCTCTGCGGTATTCCGGGTAAGTGTTTGTTTTAGGAATTTGCATTTTATGAATGGAAAGCTTTTTTTCTTAATTTTATATTGAAGACGTGCCGCGCTAATCTCTTGGCGTCAAATCAAATCAAATCGACTCTCACAACAAGAGTGCGTACGCTTCGATGACGCCAGATCCTGTTGCAGCACGCTACACTGAATGCGCGTTTGCGCGGTAATGCGGGACATGGAATGGTTTTAAGTGGCACAGAGTGGACTGTGCTCAGAGAAACCTTGACTTCACACGTGATATTCAGGGCTGAGAGTTCCGAGTGTGAGCCGACCTTTTTCTAGAAGCGGCCGGCTTGGGCTTTGTATACATTCCGCTATAAAGTATAAATAAGCTTGGTTTTTGCTACTGACAAACCTCACGCTTGGCTTCGTCTCTTAAAATCGCCTTAAAACATCCTAGTGTTGTTTGTTTTACTGAGATGAAACTGGACTCTGGACTCTTAACACGGCTAAGAATTGGGGCAGAAGAAGTAAAATGCATGAAGTTCATGTATGTGGATCAGTTTGCGGAAACACCATGTAAGAATCGTTCTTTCTTTCGCATTACTTATTTCGTTGCACTTCTCGTAAGGGCTCAACATTTCTACTAGCCTGCTCTAGTCGTCATCAGGGGACATCAGATGACTAGAGCAGAAATGTTGAGACCTTACGAGAAGCGTGAACGAAATAAGAAGTGCGAAAGTACAAACGATTCTTACATAGTCTTTCCGCAAACCAATCCACATACAAATTGTCACCATGCAAAGCCTCAAATCTTTCTTACATACATGTACATGTACAAAGAAGCCCCACGTACCATTTTGCCACTGTAGTCAAAATCATACGGAGGTTTCTTAACAAAAGAAAGGAAATGAGACTACAGGTAACTTAATAGGTTTTTTCATTTCTGTTTTCGTTTTGTACGGCAAAATAATCGGATTTCCAATTTGGGATTCTCAGTTTGTATGCACTTTTGGAAACGAGGAAAGAATGGAATCCGTAGCGCAAATGCCTTTTTGGGTGAAATCAAGCCAATAAATTGGATTTAGGACAGAGAGTCTTGGCCAATGTATACGGACCTCCGTAGATTATCGCTTTTATACCTACTTTTCTGCTCAAGTAGAATCTCGAGGGTCGTGCCTTTAAGAAGTTGAGTCAATCTTTCAAATGCATTTCTACTAGGAAGTGGAGCGGGGCTTGAAACTAACAAGTTGGGTAAATAACCACGTGCATATTTCCCGGATGGCATTTTTGTGGTTAAATCCCGAAGTGGCAGGGACCGATTCTGTTTGAGACAATAGCAAAACATTCTCCCGTCAATTATTCCGCCCCTGTGTGGACGCCATGTCAACATTCCGGCCAGAGGTTCGGGGTTGCTCTGTTTAGGTGAAGTCCGGTAATTTCCCCCGTGTATTGGCCAATCTGCGATCACGGCTTTGAGCGGTGTTATTCTTCCCGATGGTTCGACGTATTTCAACTAGGGTGGATATAAGATGGCTAATTTCTTTCTTTCGTGGCATTACGGAGGGCATCGATCGAGGGAAAATAATACGTTTACCACAAGATTAGGCCAAAGGCTAGAACAAGTCTCGGAAATATCTCGCAGATTTTATATCTTGAATTATTTTTTGTCACCAAAATATGTTTTCTTGCAAGAAATGAATGTATTTTCTTCTGTCATATATACAATTGTTAGCCAGACTGCCATGTCGAACAAATCAAATCATTTCTATATTTGTTGGCACAGAAACGACAAATTGAAGTTGATAACAATGTATTGAGCACAAGAAAAAATTTTAATAATGAAATTAGCGCTTCATTATCTTTTCAATTCAGTCGGTGATGACGAAAACCCAAATCAAAACGATGCAAGCAATACATGATTAGGAAAAAATAAAGCGAGTAGGCAAACAAAATTGGGAAAGGCAAGGAATTGCCGAACAATACACATTCAGCCTTTGCGACAATGTTGCGGGTTTAATAAACAAAAGTCGGAAACATTTCAGTTTACTGATTATTCTCGTTCGACATTCCTTCAGTGTTTCATTTCAATTTGATTACGTCAGCCATGATAGAATGGCATGAAGTATGCATAATACAAAAAGCAATTCAGCATTTCTTAACAGTATTCAATAAAAAAAATATATAAAAAATTGACGGAAAAAAAAAGATTTTTATTATAAAATGCAAACCATGTGAGAATAAAACCAAAAAATGCCTGACATTTGTAAAGCCCAGATTTATTTTCATTGCTGGCACAAAAGTATTATTTATATCCCTATTTACAATTTTCTTTCTTTTTTTGTAGTCATTCTTAGATGCTATTAAAGGGTTATAACTTCCTGAGGAAGACTTAGCATGTCAATCGTTTGCCTCTTGTTCTCTCAAATCCTTGTCCCAGCTTTGTATGTCGAGTTTTCCCATATGCACTTCACTCTAAGGCTATCCTTGTACTCAGATTCAACTATATAGGGAATACTGTGAAAGAATTCCTTCATGGGAACACGTTTCATGATTAATAAATTTGCAGAATTAAATATATTTGTATGCATGAACATTTTACACAAGCATTGGATTGTTTTAAAAGGTAACACTTTAGCAAATATAATTTTATTTTGTTGGCTCCGTTGTACCAAAATTGACATGAATTTTGTTGGGGTTTTTTCCCACAAATTTACTCCCCGTATTAACTACTTACTTTATTCAGAAAAAAGATTTTCCTACAAAAATGAGAGGATTTTATGAGAGTAATATGTAAACCATTATAAACTAGTTAAGAGCTGTTGGTTAAATTTTCCATTTCTCCCAAATTAAATCCCCAGACGGTTTCTGTATTTTTACTAAAAGGAAGTTTACATTATGTTTATATTCTTGTGCCCAATTTTATGAAGTTTTTACTTGTGCATGATAAGCAATGAGAGTTTGCTTAGCAATGTTGGTAACCAGCAAATGTTTGCATGGTTCCCAGCCCTTGTTTGTTTTTAATATAGAATTTGAAAGTGAATATGAGACTCAATCCACTTTTTTTACCGTGAATTTTGTTTCTCTCTTTTGCAGAATGACGACACTGTTTTAATCCACGCAGTGAAGGCGGGACAACTTGAGATTGTCAAACTTCTCCTGGGAAAATATGCCGACGTGGACATGCAAGGCAATGTGAGTTGGATAAATGTAGCTTTTGACCTGGCTTCAAAAATTTAATAAAAAAAAAAAAAATGAAAATCTAAAATGACTGGAAAGTCACAAGGGGTCGATTTCAGCAAACTCATCGTAACTTACTATCAATCATAGGACGTATGATGCATTGCAGCCCTATGTAAGATACGATGGGTTATCCTTCGTAACTTAAGTTACGATCGATCATAGGGCTTCGTGAAATCGACCCCTGGTGTCATTAACCTGTCGTTATTCAATCAGTAAATATTTTGTCAAGCCATTGCATTGAACAGCTACTTCACCTGTCTCGGGTTTCGGTAGACATAGCGAAAGAAAAAAGCACCCCTGAGTGTCGTATGTCAATGGAAAAGCTCTCTTTCCAGGTCATTTCTGTGGTAATATTATCTCAATTTTAGATTTGCTCAGCTTTGCAAGCCTTTCTACGCTGGCAGGTACAGTTTCACATTGTCTCGTAGATTGTTTTACTGGCATTGTTCCCGGCAGGTGTTGGGTTACACTGAAATTGACATTAGGCATTGAGAATTGTTTCTATTTCTGTAGTCACTGTTCATATCTTATACCAGCTTGTGTACGGTGCAGAGTATGTACTCCTCGCTTCGCCCTTACCGTAGGAGGATCAGGATTTACCTTGCGTCAAAATGAAAATACATTTTACACGCGTAATTTGGGAAAAAGGTGTAAAAAGACGCGGCACGGAGCGAGCGTTTCCCAAGCCAGGTGTGAAGTCTGAGCAGTGCTCGGGCTGGGGAAGCACCTGCCCCTTGTCAAGGCTGATTCATGCCCCTTCCCCCTACACCAGCCAGCTAGGCCTTGGCCCGGATATCATGACCATGTTTTTTTTTCAAACATGGAGTCGGCGGGAGAATTTCCTGTGCATAATTTGATCACTCGCCAAGGAACATTTGGGGGGGGGGGGGGGGGGTTTGGAGTGCGCTCGCATACTTTAATACCGGCTTGTTTTTTTTTTGTGAGGGGGAGGGGGAGGGGGTTGGCTTAGGATCCTGAGCAGGGGATCAGGGCTTCTTCTTTGATCTCACGCATCGTAGTTTCATCAATTGAATCCGGAAAAACAAAACATAAAAAAACGTGACATGAATCGAGATTGGCGTCAGTGCGAATGAATGAAACTCGCCTTATGATTACTGCGAACCGTGATTTCTCTGCTGAATGAGTCATTCGGAGGAAAATTTTGCCGAATTTGAATAAACTGTGGAAAAAGTGCAGGCTACTTTGTCAATGAATCATAGTCAAGGAATGACATCTTAACGGGTCATAAGTTTGTGGAGTCAGTTTGCGGAAACATCATGTAATATTCGTTTGTACTTTTGCACTTCATATTTCGTGCAATTCTGGTTAGGTCTCAACGTTTTGACTAGCCTGCTCTAGTCATCATCAGGAGACGAGGGTCATAAGTTAGGAGCGCCTGGGGCTTTGATCCTAGCATGATCTTTCTCAAAGGCTAAATGACAAGAGGACAGTCTAAGGATACAAACAGAACAACTACAAGCTGACAAATATTATTCGTCTCCAGCGAATTACCTTGCATTTATTTTGTGCTGCAGCCATTGTCATCATGTTCACAGTGTATTCTCTTGAACTAAGCCCAAGACAGACAGTTCAAAATCCTTGCCGGTCCCAAAAGATATACTTGACATTATAGTTAGTGATGGTATGCCGTAAATTTGCCACTCACAAAAATCAATTTAGTTTTTAGAATTTCCCGACTACGAATCATTTTCACCCACGTCATTTTATCATCACAGATACAGTTTGTGCTTTTGTTTGTGTGGTATTGCCAATGGGGACAACATCAATTTCATTTTTATTCGTTTAATAAAAATACAAATATGATTACATTTTCATGTTGATTTGGTGTAGAATTTCCCAGAAGAGTTTACTTGGAGGACAGTTCGTGCACCAATGACGCAAAGTGTTTTTGTTAGGTCCTTTTAATATGCGTTAATTGAATCGCGCACACCTTGTTAATAATAGCATTTCCGTCTTGCTGTTTTCTCTCCGTAATTGAATTTTCATAAAATGAGAAAAAATAATATTTACCTCAACTGAAACTAGACCACGTGCACGTCTCTGCTGCATAAAATCCCCTATTGATCACCAGACAGCAATGTCGTGCTTCACTAGTTCCACCGCCCTCGATAAAAAACAACCCCCCCTGTACACAATCCCATAAGCCAACTTGATTTTATTCCGTGCCCCGAGTCTGTACATTAACAAAACTGCAACATACCAGTAGATTCCTTGACCTCACGGAAGTTTTACTCACCCAGCTGTTAACCCTGAACCGTTTGTCTTCTTAAAAAACAAACAAGTACGCAAAGTGCACGCGACCTTTTTTGCAACCTTTTTAAAAGGCGACGACAGCCTCTATATGCCTTATTTACGGTGAATCCATCTTGTCACCTTTCTTGTATAACCTTCGGAAAAGATAACACCGATTCTAAAAGGAAAACGGGTACCAGACTATTTTTGAAACCAAGTCTCGATTTGATTGCACTGCTTTGAGTGTAGGATGTATGCACCGTGAATAGGGTCTGTGGCAGTTTCTGTTGCCAGTCGTTTGTGATGGTGCATTACATTGAGGGGTAAGGAACCTAACCTTACCCCCAGCCCCCCGAGCCCCTGAGGCCCCCCCCCAACCCCCTGAGCCCCCCACCCTCTGAGCACACACGCTAATCATGAGAAAAGACAGAAATATCACCTGTCTGCAAACTGATAACACAACAGTCATGTAGAAACAAAACACACACACAAAACCAGGGGCCAATTAATAAAGAAAAAATGCAATGTATTAAAATATGCAGGGCCTTGCATTATGTCAGTTGAACATACAGTTGGTGAATAAATGACATTATGTGCCAACATGGTTTCACACTGTACAGGTGCAACTGGTGAGTCCATTCCAATTCTATTGAGTTTACCGGTAGTTCAAAGAATCCACCAGGCAAATCAGGACACGACAAATCTCCAGCGGTGACGACCATAAATGGCAGTCCTCGTGAAACTTGCACAAACCTGATTTCTCTTGCCCCAAAGCTCTTCTCATCCCAAGGATAAACCCAAGAGAAACTTTAGTTATCCGAGATCGCATCACTTCACGCCTCGTACTCACTCCTTCCCTGTGGAAAATTTTTGTTCTTTTTGGCAGCCTGGGCAAACAACGGCCACCTTCGACCAACGTCGCGGGACGGGTGCCGAAAAATGACTGAATTATCACAGTCCTAATTGCTACGTCCTGTTGGGCATCTGCATCCTAACAGACAACTCTCACGCCCCAGTAACCAAACAAACGCAATTACGCTGCTCGCTGGGCCGTCAAAACTTGACAAGAATAACCACAGCGCATAATTCGATAGAGCGATGGCATTGCCGCGATGTTCCCGTTGTATACAGTTCGTTGCGTGCCTCGGCCGCGGTCGGTCGGATCGAATCATTATTGAGTTTTAACATGGTTCAGATGAGGGTACATGTCTGAGAAGATAAACATCTTTTTCCCCTGCTTTTTTTTTTTTTGGTGGGGAATTTATGCTAGAAATTATTGGCGGCCTCTTTTCATCATGGCAAGAATATTTTAAATTGTTTGGCTGCCCTTTACATTAAAAGGCAAAGAAAGGTTTGTATGTTTGAGAATGTTTCGGAAATTACACAAGACTGGAGTTGAAAACACGGACCTGTGATGTTAAACGATGGGTTTCTCTGCAAGTCAATGTCTCTCATGTTTTATCTCTGACTGCAAGACGAACAGAGTTAATTGACTATTAGGGACACCACCTACGTAGGGCTGGATAGCTCAGTTGGTAGAGCGCCTGTACGGTATTCCGGAGGTCGCCGGTTAGAATCCCTCTCCATTCAATTTTTATTTTTTCTCTTTTCAATGACTAACTCAATCAGTTTCCCTTGTGGATATTTGTTGATTATGTTTTGTCTCCTTTTGTCTTCTCCCGTTCGTACAGGACAAGAAGTCGCCATTGTTCTGGGCTGCCGATAAGGGCTTCGTAGAGATATGCGAGGCCCTTCTAGAAAGCAACGCAAATACAGAAATACCAAATAAGGTGAGTTTCTCTCCTGGATTCCATTAAAATTTAATTTGCAAGTCAGATTTCCCCTTTAATTGTCCGTTTTTTTGTCTTTGCTTGTGCTTTGTGAACAACATAAGCTTTCCTCTTTTCATATCCAAAATATGTTGAGAGTCACTTAAACAATATATTTTTGTGTGTGAATGTTTATTGACTAACCCTAATTTGAAATTCTGGGAGTGACAGCAATCACCTGTTCTGACAATTAGTCGTCATATGATTGCAGAACAGTTCAACTACGTGCAGTTTAACCATTAAAGATATAATTGTAACATTGGTGATATTGAAAGTTGAGCAGATTACGACATGAAGAAAGAAAAAAAATGTATAATAATCAATTTTGTTCTGATTTTGGTCTTTTGAAGGACGGCGAGACGGCGTTACTGAGAGCAGCTCGCAACCGGAATCGAGAGATCGTCCGTATATTGTTAGATAGGAATGCCAAAGTTTCTGCCATTGATAAGGTAACAGACTCAGCGCTTCTTCCGTCCCTTATCTTTCTGCTCCTCTCTTCCAGGCCTCTACCTCAACTTTCTTTTCAATTTTTTTTCAATTGTCTTTCTCTTTGTGAAACTAAGGCTGCATCCGAATCTGTTGTCTAGAGCTAGGTCTAGGTCTTCGCTTCATTGGAAATACACAGAGACACCAAGATAATAGACCTAGCCGTAGCTCTGATGAAAGTCCATTTCGAACACAGCCTTACTTATTCCAAGCTTTATAGCGGAACTCTGAAATGATGTCATCTTTTGCATCTGAAACCTGATTTTGATTGTTATTGATGATTGTTTGTCTTGATAGCGTGGTGACACGCCCCTTCACATAGCCATCCGCTTCCGGGACAAGAAGATATCGGAGCTGCTGCTGAGGAATCCCAAAGATGGCCGCCTCCTGTACAAGCCCAACAAGGAAGGAGAGACTCCTTACAACATAGACTGCAATCACCAGAAGGGCATCCTTACCCAGATATTTGGAGCGAGTGAGTTTGTCCACAAGCCAAGACCTATCACAAATATTCCCACAAACTGAAACAAATCAAGGATTTGATAAGGTTTCCGAAATTGCTTATTGGCCAGAGTACTTTTTTCCCATTTGTTAAGAGCCAAATTTGTTTCAATAGAAAAAGTTGCTGTTTTGTGTTGTAATTTATTCACTAGATAATAAGAGGACACGGTAACATTGGTTTAGAACTCAAAACCGTAGAACTGTTCTATAGACTCTGTATCCATCCTTATTGTGCTGCTATCATGTGGAGAACTTAGGTTAATACAATGCCTCTTGATACAGCAATGATTCTTAAATCATGTCACACGGGACAGGAACAGGGAAAACAAAGATTGCATCTTAAAAATGATAGAATCATTCCCTTAGAATTTACAAGTCAATTTTGCAGTTGCATTAAACCAGTGGTTAATATTCCTCTTGTGTCATTGCTCTTCTACCCTTACAGGGAGTTTCACTCCTGGTGAAGAGGCGGATAGTGAAATGAGCGATCTATGCAGTAGCTCCTTAGCGGACATCCTGAGCGAGCCAACCCTAGCCCCACCCATCACCGTTGGCCTGTATGCACGCTGGGGGAGTGGCAAGTCTTTCATCCTCAAGAAATTGCAAGGTAGGACCCTCATTAAAATTCCAAACTATTTTTCATTGAATGAAATTAATTCTGACTGCCAAACGAACAAAGATATTTGAATATTGGGGTCACCACCAACATAGGACTGGATGGCTCATTTGGTAGAGCACATGTACGGTATTCAGGAGGTCGCCGGTTCGAATCCCGCTCCTGTCAATTTTTTTTTGTTCACTTTTCAATAAATTAAAAATTAATACAGTAAATAAATAAACTTGTAATCAATTGTAATAAAAAAAACTGCTATGATGCAACCGCCAAGCCCTCCCTACACTAAGCAAATAAACAATTCTGAATTTCAAATCCCACTCCAGTCTATTTTTCTTTGTTCACCTTTCAATGATTTCAGATTAATCTGGTCAGTTTCCCTTGTAGTAATTTGATGATCAAATAAAAAATTGATAGAAAGGAAATACAAAAAAATCATTTGATATTTTGTAACCACCAGTTGGCAGTTGGTTTTTATTTTGGCTTTTGGTGATATTCCAAGGCAGTGTGGAAGGCAATGGATTGTCTCAATGCTTTGTTAATGTATGGTCGAATGCAATCTATTAAGAGCTAGGGCTATGGCTGGTGCTAAGCACAACAGCACGTCTGTCAGCACTGAAGCATAGACCTTGCTCAGAAACATACTTAGCCACATCCAAAGCCATGACAGTAGCTTGTTAGATCCGACCCAGCATGTCCTTTACCTTAGAAACACAGCAAAATGTCGCGCATGATTCATCTCAAAGCCGCAATGTGCCATTTGAGTGCACCTCAGGTCCAATTCTTGTCCCATTTCATCCTCGTTGCAGCTGCCTGATTCAAATGGATTTCAATCCTTCACGCATTTACAACCTCTCGTGTAGTTGATAAGTATCCCCTCCGACCGAATTCACTCACATGATTCTGGTTCTTTTGTAGGAGAAATGATTGATTTTTCTAGCTGCCGACGGCGGCGTGCTAAGGGGGGGGGGGGAGGAAGAATTTGTTCCAAATAAAATGCAGGTCCATCGCCTCTTGGTTAAAGTCAAAGTGTCGTTGACATGCAAATAAGTCCCTCTTTCCTCAAAATGTCAAGATTCCCGAGAGCCGTTTTCCGACAAAGGTTCTGGTTTTTTTTGTAGAACAGGAATGCAATCTGTGTTCAATGTTTGAAAATATGGTTTATCAAATTTATTGATAATTTACGAGATCAGATGATTTACGAGGGCATGACATTTTGATCCTAGCAGGATCTTTCTCAAAGGCTAAATGACAAGAGGGCAAGAACATGCAAGTGAAGATGCACATAAATGGATGAGAGGATCCGAACATTTTAACATGTTATTATTTGCATGCTTTGTTGTGTTGTGAGTTTATGAGCATTTGGAACACTTTATGAAAATAAGACAGATATTCCTCAGATTTGTTGTTCTTTTGCTTGACGACACTTTGGCAACACTGAGAAAATATGATTCAACTTCCACTGATTGGTAATTTTAATTAAAACACTGTGGTAGTGCTACAATAATTTTGAGCAAATTTGAAACAGTCAGGATCCGATGTATGAAATGAAGATATTGAATGTACTCACAGAGCTCATGTAATCCGACATTTGTAATACTTAATAACAGACTTATTCATTTAATACTTCTGAGCCAACCATCCCCCTTCAAACAAGACAACTCAGAATAGGGTTTTCTAATCAATGCACATTCAAACCGGTAATAGCTTTGCCCAGAGGTGGAGCCGGGCAAACGTAGCTAACGTAGCAAAATTGGCATTCACAATGCTGCAGGGTTCTCGTGTCGAGGATTGGAAATAAATCTCTCTCTTTCTTTCCCCTCTGTCTTTCTCGCTCCTCTTTTTCTACCCTTCCCACATCCTCCCACCCACCCACCCACCCACCCACCCTCAATCTTCACAGATGAAATGCGTCAGTTCACCACACACAGCAGCAAGCCCGTCTTTCAGTTCTCCTGCCTCGTCTTCATAGTATGTCTTCTACTCAGCGCCGTGCTGGGCGCGGCGGTTCTCTTTATATTCAGCGACGCTCCCGGGGTGTCCATCGGGGTGTTTTTGACCCTTTTCTTCTCATTGTATTTTCTACTAGGTAAGGGGAGGGAAGCTGCATAGTTTTAAAGGCTCCTCTGTATTTGTGACAACAAAATTTTTTAAAGATGGAGATTGTTTTAAGAGCCTGATTTTATTTACACTTTTGTTCTGGAAGTTTTGTTTTCCTCATGTTTGACATCTTACAATTGTATTTTTTTATCAACTTTTTATTTTTGGAATTAAATTATGTGGAGTTATACTTTGAGTGAAAACAGATAAATATGTTAAAAAATATTTGGTGAGGGATTATTATTTTTTTTTTATTCGTCTAGACTTTCAAGATTTTTTGTGAAATTTTTAAGCTGCAATTGTTTTTTTCATTAAATCAAATAATCATTTTATAGTCGTTCAACAAATTGAGTATTAAGCCAAAAGGGTCTGAATGAACTGAATTGTAGATGTGTAATATATTCAAAAATAATTTTGATGAAACAAAGGTAGGACAATGGGATTTTAACATGTGACCTCCCAAGTCTAGCATGATTCCCTTTGTTTCTCTGTTCAGGCGTTGTGTATCTAGGCAACCGCAAGAAGTGGCGTGGTATGAGAGCCACATCGTCCTGGCTGGCCAAACAGCTGAATTACCTCCGGCTTCTTCTTGCCATGATTTACTGCAATCCGCCCCCAAAACCTCCGCAGAATAGCAAAGCACTCCCAATCAGGTCAGTCTCTGTCCTTTCTTTCCTAGCACAAAACTTTTCTTAAAGGTAATTTCATACGTTGGTTTTTGTCAAAGAAATGCAGGTTCATGGGCAAAAATATCAAGGAAGATACATTAACAATCATCTGTGAAATTCCCAGTCCCATACGGTGCCTACTTTTTGAGATAACAGTGAAAAACGCTCTTGATATTTCCATTCTGATCAATCAAATCTATTCACAGGAGTTTTATTTCTTCCCGAGATCAAATGTGTTTTGGGTCAATTGGTTTTACCCCTTTCTGGATAAATACAGCATTTCAGGCAGAAACATCTTAATGGTATGTTTCTACCACCAGTATCTTCATACCCTGTAAGTTATAGGTAAATCTGTGAAGATTTCTGTTTTGGTATGCTACCAAAGTATGATACTACCTTTAATGTTTAGAGTGGGACAAAATTTGCAATCTTTGTGATCCCAGCTCACTTTGGACTTGCATTATAAGCATCTTGTGAAGTAAGCATACATTTCATGAATTTCGTACATGGTTGGTCAGCAAACAACTCCAGCTATGTTGGAATTTAGACTGCCAAATGGGACCGTGCGACCGGTAACCGAAATTGACGTCGACGATGGCATCGAATGCGACCCTTCAATCGTGTATTGATTCCATTAAAAAGTGAACCTGCTCTTCGCATGTTATTAACTCCAAACCACTGTTTCCTCTGTCAAACAGGTTTATATTCGGGGAGCACTTACACCTGTCCAACATCGGCGGAGAGACACCCTTATCCAAGGCCGTTGCGTCCCTCAGTGCTGCCGTGGAGAGAGACCTTGGTTTTCTGGCATCGCGGGTCTACAGAGTCACTCGAAACAAACATGCGGAAGGTATAAACCTACGGTCTTAAAAGCAATCCTTTCTCCGAGTCCTTCTCCCCTATGTTCTTCCTCCCTCTCTCCCTCTTCCTGTCTTGCCCCCTTGAAGCACCCCCTCCATCAATTCATCAGCGTTTGGAATTAAAAACTAGGCTTGGAGAGGATGGTAGATTTCCCAGAGTGATTAGTCAATAATCAACACGAGATTAAGACCGAGTACCGATGTTAAACCCCTGTGGGCTTTACATTCCACTTGCTTGCTCCTGGGGCCCAGAGGATCACTCCAAGACATCAAGTCTACAAGAGCCACAGGAGTGGCAGGTGGTTTTTTGTTTTATGTGTCATGCTCTAGTTTTGTACCATTTTGTTGTGGGGACACTTTGTTGCTCTTAATTCCAATCGACCGTTTCCTCCTGACCCTGTTTTTGATACTCGCTCAGACTTTCTTTCTTTTTAAAGAAGACTTCAAGCTATGCTTGGAGAATGTTTGTTTCAATTATTTGTTATTTTGTTTCTTCGGCTTGATCTGTTTAAAGGTACAGTACGGGATTGGTAACATACCCAAACAGAAATGTTCACAGATTTACCTATAACTTTCAGGGTATGAAGACGGTGCTGGTAGAAAAATACTGTTAAAATATTTCTGCCTGAAGTGGTGTATTTAAACAAAGACCAACAAAAGTTTTGATCTCGGGGAAAGATCGTGAATGCTTTGTTCGAAAACATCTATGGACTTTGTCAGTTTTCAGTTGACGGGTATTACAACGGAAATGAAATCATGTGCACATTTTGTGAGTCAAGACCTTTTGTATTGAGGACTGTTGATGTTTGTTGTTCCCTTTCAGGTCAGACAAGATGGAAGCGCCGCTGCTGTATACCACGGTTCCTGTTGACACTTTTTGTCTTAGCCTGCTTCATCACGTTCCTAGTCCTCCTCTTCTACTACTTCCTGAATGTTGGCAGCGCCGCTTACCCAAACCGGAAGCACATCTTCATCGCCATGATCATCATGGGCTCCATCGTGGCCGTCAGCCTCATCGTCAACTCAGTCGGCATGCTGCAGTTCATCTACAACCTGGTGTGGTCGCCGCAGCTGCGCCTGCGCCGGGGCGGCGACCGCAACTGCGATCTGAAATCGGAGAGCTTCATGAGGAAGTTGAAGATGGAGGCCGACACTCTGTCGCAGTTTGTGCACTGCCTGGATGCCTTTCAGGGATCCCAGACTCGTATGGTGGTCGTCGTGGACGGTCTTGACAGTTGCGAGCAGGAGCAGATCCTCCACCTCCTGGACTCCATCAAGACTCTCTTCTCCTCTCCAGACAGTCCCTACATAACCATCCTTGCCATTGATCCGTACATCATCGCTAAGGCTATCGATCAGAACCTCCACACGGTCTTCAAGGAGTCCAACATCCGTGGGCACGATTATCTCCGGAATCTTGTCCATCTGCCGTTCTACCTGGAGGTTGGGATTAAGCTGAAGGAGAATTCAGAATCCTCAGGTCCGGCGGCCAATCACATCATGGCAAGTCAAAAGGTAGGATTATTGTGACTCCATGTTTTTCTTATTAAGGGCAGTGGGACTGCAGAAGCAAGATGGGAATACTAGCAAGCAGCTAACACCATCCAAAAAGTTGCAGCTCTAAATGTCGCAAAGCACCCGTCATTTTACCGTGAAAGCAAAGCTTATTTGCTCAAGATGGCTGCCGGTGTTACCACGGAACCCTTGTTTTATATCTGAGCAATAATTTCACATGATTTTTAAATACTACTGTAACCAACGGCCCATGCAACGTCTGTTTTCAATTAAGAATTCGGCCCTCAGACAAACAAATTCTGACATTCTTGGGATACGGCATAGATATTAAGTTCTTTGCAAAAAAGTCTCCGTATTTATATGTTTTCCTCATTTTATTCGTTTAATTTGGAATATTTTGCCCATAGTCCTGTTTTTGTTTATTTTTTCAAGAACAGCATGCATTAGTCCTTTTTTTATCAGGCCTTTTACTTTCCACCGATTTCCAAAATCCACCAACTCCTGGGGTCGATTTCATGAAGCCCTAGGATCGATCATTACTCAAATTGCAAACGATAACCCATCGTAGGGGCCTACGATCGAAAGTTACGTACGATGAGTTTGGTGAAATCGACCCCTGGTCTCTTAGAGAAGACTTTTCATGGCACCGGGTTACATCATTTCATATTGTTTGTCATCTGCGTGAACCTTGACCCCTGACCTCACAATCATGGCCTTTCACCTTGGACCAGAGTTGCTTTTTTACTTCCTGTTCATGTAGCGTTGTTACAAAGATAGCTTTTTTTGTTAATAGGCTAGAAACTGATGACATCGAAACCTTGTTCAAATGCAGCATTCTTGTTTTCGAAATTGCAATGTTTGGTTGTTAAATTCCCTGCAATGATAACGTTTGCAGAACTTGAATTCTTGAAATTGTGCCTCACATAGAATGTGTTGCAGTTATTCGCAAACTTTCGAAACTTATTAAAGCTAAACTTCTGTGGCATGATTTTTTGAAAGGGTGCAAAAATTATTACTTTTTTTGTTTGTTTGTTACGATTTCAACTGCATGTAAAATAAAAGAAGCCTTGTAACGTTTTTATTGCACAGCAGTTGAGATGGGGTCTACCAAGCATCCCCGAAATACCTCCCGATAACGATAACGGCCGTCGAGCAGTAAGGTTTACACAGAAAATCAGGGTAAACATAAACAAAAAACCAAAGCACCCTTGAAGAGAATGTCTTTCAGTGGATCTAGTGTTGTTTTTGTAATAGTGCATCCTTTTTAATACCAGTTTGGCATGTAGCATGTATCTCATGGAATGTATAGGCCCTTGTTACCATGGTAACCCATCCCTCCACTTGCAAGCGCCTGACTCTAACACCAAATCAAACACTTTTCCCTTTCTTAAAACCCCGACTTTTTACCCCTCCAACGTGTCGTATCTTCAGCCAAAACTCCTATTGAAATCCAAAATCGCTTTGGTGCCTCATTTTCAACTCGTAGTTGGTGAAATTCTCATCAATGCATTTTCTGCTTTCCTCCCCGCAACCCTCACAGTCACGGAACGGTTCAAAATATTTGGCACATTCAGAAAAAAAGTACCCACAAGTTTGTGATGTCTGAATGAAATTGATTTTTTGAATTTTGCCTGAATTTTCTTTTTGTGTTTATAAATATGTTTTTTTCAAGACAGTGTGTGTATTTTTGGGTTGGGGAGGTTTTTTTTATTGCTTTTTTATTTTCTTATTTGAATGATGAAGTGTTTTAAAGTGAAAACATTAATCAAAATTCAACCAAAAACAGGAGACGAGATCAAGCGGATTTGGAGAAAATTTGTAGTTTTTGTTAGAAATACTAAATAGCCAAAATAATGACCTGAAATGTATCAAATGCTTCCAGTTAGGAGGGCCTGATGCGTTTCGATCATAGCAGATCCTGCTAGGACAATAATCCTGCTAGGATCGAAACGCGTCAGGCCCTCCTAACTCTAAGCAGAAATACTAAATAAATGAAATAATCCATTAAATACAAGTAATGTTAAAGATCCTGCTAGGCTCATAATGCATCAGGCCTTCCTATTAATTCCAAGCATTTTGTAAAATAATCCATTCTGAGATTCGTCATGTCAGTATTGTACTCATCGGCTTATTTCTGTTTGATACTCGTGTGACATTTATGAATTTCCTCCATTTTGTTTCGCTATGAATGAGGTATGTGAGTGGTATGTGTGTGTTACATATCATGTGCCTTTGTGTTTCAACAGATAGATCTACATGTATATTGAAAGTTGTGTGCATTGTGCGTCAACAAGTGTGCTATTTGTACTCTCTAAATGCAAAAGAGTGAAAATGCCACTCTTTGAAGAGTCATATGAGGGACAACTCTTTATCGAGTTGTCTTCCACTCTTATAGAGTGAAGTTTGCATCGTTTGGAGTGTTTTGTCACTCTGGCCCAGAGTGAAAACTCCACCACTTCTTTTCAAGAGCCATATGAAGGACAACTCTATTCTAAAGGAGTGGTATTTTTCACTCTTTTGCGTTTAGAGAGTAGCTTCCAAGCATTGTTTGTGACTTGCATTGATCACAGGAGACGGTCTTGAACATAAAAAAGACTGCTCCCTGGACCTACTTGTAACTGATAATTCAGGATCAGTTCTTGAGATTTTCAACCGAATAACTGCACTGAATCTCACTCAAACATCACCACAGTAGCATCTCTACCGTCAATTTAAGATTTATTTCTCGGGCGTCAGGATCTAAATTCTTTAAATTGATTACATTTTCATAACAAAATTTCCTCGGCCTTGAGCAATTTACATTTCCTGTCGTCAAGGCTTCGTGACAGGTTCTCCAAGTTTCTTAAACTCTTAAGACTGATTCAAATAGTGAAGTCCATGTAATATCAGCTCTACTGTACTTTGCAAATTTCTTGAGTATTAAGCCTAAATTTGCATAGTTACTCTTCCGAGATTGAATTGAAGGCCAGCTTGAATTAAGGCGGTTTGATAATAACAGCCAAACCACCTATCCACATGGTTTGCCGTAATGTGTCAAATTTTTTCAGTATGTATGATGGTCATTCTGCCAGTGGTTGAAACAGAATGTCTTTGGTGTCCCTTTGTCTGTTTTTAAGGTACATTTTTAAGGTGCCCTTAGTAACGAAATTTTCCAAATAAGTGTCGTGACCAGAAGTGGCTTCCAAAGCTATAGTTACATCTATTGTTAGCGTGCTTCAAAATATTTTCAATGGGGAATACATGTACCTAAATACAAATCCAGCCAAAGGCTTTTGCTATAGTTACCTCTAATAACCAATGTCTTGAACCCTGACTTAACGGGTGTCACATGCATAGCATTCGTTTCAATTCCCCAGACTAAGGATATTATGTTTACTGTATGGCATGATGTAAGGCAAGCTGTTGATTAGTCACATAGGAGAAGATGAGCACTTATACCCGGTACACTATTCATCACAATGAATGAGGCTGACTTAAGAACCCCAACACTCTGCACTTATCACACAAGTGTTGTTAACCACACATTACCACACATTACCACAGTCTCCCGGGGGGGGGGGATCTTTCGCAGATTAGTCCTATTGATGTAAACATTTGTAAACTAGATGATTCTAGAATGACTGAGTACTGCCTAAAAAAGCAACATGTCTGACGATGTACCATACCATTAATGTTACCATTCATCTCAGCATTATGCATGTGCACTTGAGACAAAACTAAAGTCAGTTAACAAAGTAACTTAATATTCAATTATAATTTGTAAAACATATCTCTAACCCATGTCAATAATCTCCCATATAACAATTTTTTTCTTTTTAATAATCTGCATTATGTCAAGACTCATTAACATTCCCGACTAGACTCATAATTTTTTTTTTTTTTTAATTCTCTACATATTTATGTTCTCTTTGAAGCCAACTTGTGCTTCATTCCAGGGTTTGTCTGATATTAGGATGGCTCATATTTCCTACAAATTGCGATTCAAAGCAAAATATGCATATGCATATATGCATATTAATTATGTTTTATGAATATTCACAAGCAGTTGAGCACGTTGCACCTTGAGTGAATTGTTACGCTGCTAATCTGCAAGTTTTAAGGAAGTATGAGCCGATTTGTTTGAACCCTAATAAACCATTAATAATTTGAAATTTCATGGAAAGAGACTGGAAAAACATGTTCAAGAGCTTTTGAAAGCATACAAAAATCTTGCACCAGTTTGTGTTTTGAATTTCAAAACATGAGAATGGTTTCTTCAGGGATGTGAAACTTCAAATTGAAATCTGAATTCTGATTTTTGTTTTTCGTTTAGATATATTTTAACTAAAAATGTCAGCTTTTTTGTACACCTGCTCTGTACAAAAGTATAGAAACATTTCAATTTCAGCTTTTTCCGTGGTGTTTTCAGATCTTTTGTGTGTGGCCACTCACATCCCTGTTTCTTGTATCACAATGATGTCAAAGATTGTGTCCACTTTCCCTGTAATTTCCTCTGATTTTCAAGATCTTGCAGTACCTGACAACTGCTGAGATGAAGCTGATTGTGTCCAAGGCACTCCGTGAAATTTTGGCTGGCTGAGAGTTTTTGGGTGGAGGGGATAGTATGGCCCTTTTGATCTGACTTCTATTGTTCTTGTTTCCCGTCTTCCTCTCGATTCCTCAGCCCGAGAGCTCCCAGCAGGCCATCGTACCCTCCCCAAGACTAGACCGGCATCAGATCATCTCCCAACCTGCCAAGGAGGACATTGAGAGCCAGTCCCACGGACGGATGAACACCAGTACGACCAGGGACGTGTCCCAGCTCCTGACATCCGATGAACAGTTCAGCGATCTAAGCCCACGCAGTATGAGCAGACTTCTGAACATTGTCTCTATCACCGGTAAATACAGACGGATTATTATTTTTAGAATTTTACTAGAATACCAACAAAACCCTGGCAACTGACAGCTTACTAGAATGACCTCAAGTAAATACAAATGTGAGATGGGCCTGCTTTTGAAATCTCAATCCCATTTTTCTCAAAGGCAGAATGAAAATCGCCATTGAGATTGGGTCTGTTTGGATAAAAATGTCCCAACTTTCTTACATATTTTATGAATTTTTTTTATTTTTGGAACTTTTTTTCTAGATCGGTGAAACATGTACTTTCCTTTTGCACATTCACATTGCAAAATGAACTTAATAAAAATAATTGTAGATATTTTGAATACTGGTTGACAGAAGTTGTCATGAAGATATTTTGTTTTCCTATCATATTATTGATAATAATGTGAGTGTACGTTTAACATACTTTTCCCCCAGACACACATTTTAACAAAGCTCTTAATCCAATCCCTTAAATTGTATCCTTTTCCAAATTGTAACTTTTCACCTTTGACCCTTTTTTTCTCTCAGGTCGCCTCCTACGAGCCAATAGTATCAGCTTTCAATGGCAACGTCTTGCCTCTTGGGTCAATGTGACTGAGAAGTGGCCGTATAGGTCATCCCGACTGGCCGTCTTCTACTGTAGCAATGAGGACGCCTTCGATGATGATCTGCCTCTAAAGGCTCTGTATGAGAGGTGGGTTGTCCCTTGTCCTTTGTGCTTTATCCTCTGTCCTCTGTCTCCTGTCCTTTTTTTGGTCAGTCATGTCTTTAATACGCTTCCATAAGTCTATTTTGGAAGTGACTATTAATCACGATTATTCTTGTCGCTGTCTTACTCTAGAATCATGGATGAAATACCGACCAGCAGGGAGGTAGAACCTCTCCTAGACCTGGACCAAGACAGCAGAAGCTTCTTGGTCTACCTGACGAAGCACACGCCGGTCCTGACCGTGGGTGATCTCAGGCGCTTCCTGCCCTGTGCGTGTCATCTGGATCCCTACCTACGCAAGCAGATCAGAGGTAGGTTGCTGAAAATTTGTCATTGGCTTATCACTCATGGCCAACTGGCAGTCCAACATTCTAATGAATGTCAGCTTGCATTTCAGGTCTTGATTTTCTTCGGAGACGATATTGAAACCCTCCAAAAAATTTGAATCAACTTTTGGTTCTGATTTTGTTTTGGTATTTTTTTTATTTTTAAGATTCACTTGAAAGTCAGGACATGGCCGGTGCCCTGCCAAACATCTCTGCTCTTCCACGTCCCCAAAGTTTTGGCAGTAACTTCCCCAACCAGGTATCCAGCCGATCGTCCGTCTACTCCGCCCTGAGCGACACGCCCTCCCGTCTCAGCTACCAGATGGCTGCCATCAATCCGTTCTCGAAAAAGGTATGTCTTGTGAAGAACCACGAAGGCTTTATGGGCCTTTTTTGAAACTCAGGCTCAGGCTCGGGCTCCATTTCGTGAATCCATTCTGAAATGACGGGTATCAATATAGAGGCTTTTGGCTGCAGTTCGGAAGTAGATTCTCTGGTTTGAAAAGGAAAACAGAGCTTCAGCTTCAATGAAAAACCACAACCTATATTTTCAGCAAATGGATGACGGAACTGGAGCCTGAGCCCGAGCCTCCGTTTCAAAAAGGCTGTATGAATGTGAACCATTTTTTCTGTCATGATTTGTGGGTAGTAACTTTGCAAGAATAAGGCAGACATTTGTAAGTGTAAAATTTGAGGTGGTGGGATTTTACTTTTCCCCCTTTTGAATTCAGTCCCCATTTTTGTACTTTTTAAAATCGGTCTCTCATATTCAGTTGTGTTTAGTTTTGTTCTCCATGTCGTACGACCCATGGATGTACGTGAATGACAGCCCCATTGTAAACATTCTCACAAAGTTCATTTCACCGTTAATACCAGACTTGCCCCGTAAAAAGCCTGCATTCATGGTGGCGTTTTTTCACAAACTGAATATCTGTTTTGTTTTGTTTCATCATTTCGTATCCAGCCTGAAATAGTTGTTATACCAGTAGTTAAGGTAATATGCCAGCCTTACAGTGTGTTCTATTTCTCGAACGGTAACCCACCCACCCTCCCCCTCCTACCCCACCCCGCCCCGCCCCGCCCCCGAGTGCCTCACACCATTTTGAGTTATCTCTTCCCTCAACCCTTTCCACGGTTCCCCGCATTACCCAGTGAATTCTAATCAGATGTTGGTGTGGATACCAACCATTAACCCCGTCTTAAAGTACCATAAAATATCAACCGATATCACAAACCTTCTCCCTTGATTTTCCACTCCCCAATTTTGAAGTGTGTGCCTGTGAATCTCTTCTTCTTCTCTGAGTTTGTGATGTTGTCTTCTGATTTTCAATTATTATTATTTTTTTCAAGTCAACTTTCACCTATCCACAAGTTTTCTTTAGTTCAACGAGTACTAGGGTTCCTAAAAAGTTTGTTTAAAAAAAAATTAATAAAAAATTAAGATTGATACAATTTTCCAAGAAAGTGCCTTATTAGGGAAGGGGTGAATTTTGAGCATGCACACTACCAAACTGTGAAAAGATGGGGGTTGTCTGAAAGCAAGAAGAATTTGAACGAATTGGAAACTTAGGTGTATTTCAGAAATTTTAAACAAAGAATAGCTAACAGAGCCAGGGGTTGATTTCACGAAGCCCTACAATCGATCGTAACTTGACTTAATATGAAGCATAACCCATCGTATGTGGTCTATCCTACGTAGGTCTGCAATGCATCACAAGTCTTACGATTGATAGTAAGTTACGATGAGTTTGGTGAAATCGAACCCAGGATTGGGACTCAACCCCCTAAGACTAACTAAAAAAAGCCTAGCCCACAAAATGTGGAACAGTTCTAAATTCAAGTAGCAATCCTTGTCAAATCTTTATCTTAGTAGCCAAAGCCGGGAAATCTACCCATTTTCAGAGCCGAAACAACAGGGAAAAATGACCATCTTCTCTCTTCTGATCACACTGTACACAATTCACCTCACCGACTCTCACCACATCCCAATGTACATGTTCCTCGTAACATTATTCCTCTTAGAACTGATAGCAAATTGATTTAAAAACATACAATTAACAATAGATTGTGATTAACCTTATACCTGCAATCCTGTGGATTTGTTTTCAAAACGAGATTTTGCTGTTTTTAAAAGTTGTCTATTTACTTTATACAAACTTTGTGGTAAAGCCTGACATTATGAATTTTGAAATTATATTGTAAACTACCAACCATGGCACTTATTTTGCATTGGATTTTTAAGTGTAACTGTTGATGCAGAAAAGTTGAATTTAGGTTTTGTAAAGGGGCATGTCTGTTGACCACTGAGTAATTGCTTAATTTTTTATGAGAGCCAAAAGTGATAGATTCTCCGTCCCTTGTTTGTTTTCCGTCCAGATTCCGAGTCCGGCTGTTAGTGGAACACCGAGTCCCGGATTTCTGACTGTAAAGGATGTGTGCGATCGTCTTCTACAGCTAGAAGGTATTGATAAGCATTCTATTCCACGCTACCAGACCAGGATCGCCGAGCATAACGTCAACGGACACGTACTGATGCAGTGCGACCTGGAGGAACTGAAAGAGGTTCTTGGGATGAACTTTGGGGACTGGCAGCTGTTCCGGTCATTGGTGTTAAACATGAGAGGTCAAGCATTGAGCTGCACGCACTCACCAAGCTTGTCCAGCAGCGACGTTCTGCAGATGGAGGCGAGCCAGGGGGACATCACATCCAACGCGTTGAACAACGCAGCTTCCAAAAACAACAATGCGGCCATGTCGCCCCAGTCGCAGAACGATTATTTGAATCTGAGCTTTGAGGAGCTGCGCAAGAGCTCCCAGCATTCCTCGCAGCGTTCTTCTTTGCATAACTCGCGTCTCTCCCTTGGAACATCGGTGAGTGAGTCATCGCAGATGATTGACCAGTCGGGGGCTAGTGAGTTGGAGGAGGAACCATCACCCAAGCGCGTCCAGCGAACAGACCATGCCAGCTTGCTGCGTGCGATGGATGAGAAAGGAGGAGATGTTGATCGCGAAGGCATCACCCAGTTCATGGGCGTCGTCTCTGACTGTGACTATGACGAGCCGTCGGAACAATATGAGATGTCAAACATGATCGTCTGCCAGGACATCGGTTTGACACCAGCCGAGGAAATGCTACCAGGCGTCTGCCCTGGACTGGGTCCCCGGCGGACCCATTCATTGAAATCAGAAGATTCCAATCCGCCAAGGACCAATGGCATGCATCACAGCGGCATAGAAGGATCAATCTCTGATAGAACTTCAGTAGGGACAGGCAAAGGGGCTCCCGTAATTGCATCAAAAGGAATCGACCTCAAAACCAAAAGGCAGAGAAGTCCCAGTGAAGAAAGCGGGGAATCGGAGCCGACGGAAGACCAACCCTTGCTGGATAAGATCGACGAGAAAGACGGCGGAAAACACAAGAAGGGTACAGACAACAGGAGAAGCCCAACCAAAACCCCGAAGCTGCAACTCGCAAGTCCTAAGAAGAATGGTCACGTGGATGCAGATTCCTCTCGGCGATTGTTTGAGCCAGAGCCACATATCATCAGTCCTGACCTGAAAGCTCAAGTTGTCGAGGATGTGGAAAGGATGTTTGAGAATCTCGAGTGTGAACTCGCTCACAGAAAAGAGACTTCTCCACCCCTGGAGGTACCACCTCCTCTGCAGCCCACTCCACCCAAAACGCCCAACCTACGGTTTCCTAAGAGTCCTTTCCGAGGGGAGCAACAGACCCACGATCTGTCGCTGCTTGCAGGCTATTCCAGCTACTCCCCGATGATGCGCGAACTTCAAAGTGTACCTGAGACGGATATTATGAGCACGACAACAAACTCAGATGATGTGTTATCTACACCGGGGTCCACGGATCAGCCGCGATATCGCCGGCCGCTAGTGCGGCAGTCGCAGTCCAGCGACGTGCTGATGCGCGACCGTACACCTCCACCGCGGGCAACGGTGGAGGAGAAACCCATGATGCGCAGTGTCTCGCAGCCAAATCGGTTCACAGACTCAGGACTCCAGCTGGCCGAGCAGTCCTCACAGCAGAGAACGCTGGATCAGAGCTTTGATGAGTTCATCATGCTATCCTTAGAGGAACAGCGGAAAAAACGAACAGTGTCAGAGAGCGAGGACTTAGACAAGCCGCCCAAGAGCAAGGGCAGAGGAGCCACCAACCCCTTCTGGAGACAGTCCGCCCCGTCGCTCGGCACAAACTGTGAAAATAAAGACAATGTGTTTATGGTCAACGTCGGAGATCCAGGCCCCAGCAACATCGGCCCAAGGACAGCTGTGCATAAGGGAAGTTTGAATTTATAAAAAAAAATAATAAATAAAAACCTAACAAACATTGAAGTAGTATGCATACTTCAGTACCCAGTATAGTTTCATTGGTGCGCTAACCAGTTGGAATTTTTATTGTTATCGTTAAACGGAATTTTGCTGGCTAATTTTATCCACGTTTATTATTAATGTGCGTTCTCAGTGGTTGAATGAAGTATTAGGCGATAGTTTTTATAATAGATATCAGACTGAATCTGTTGTCTGTTCTTGTAGTATGTGATATCACTGATTGTTGGTAGTTTGACAAATTTAAAATGGGTGGAAATGTCACTTATTAGCAATTCACCTTATTCATGAAGCCTGCAACTTTCAGGTCGTGCTTCTCTGTTTGGTTTCAGCCAGAGAGGTGTTCCTAGACATTTTTTGGAATGTCTTATTGGCTATTTACTAATTGCAACCGTCTCCAGATGACGACTAGAGCAGGTTAGTCAAAAACGTTGAGACCAATAAAGAGAAGTTCGAACGAAAACTAAGTGCGAAAGTACAAACGATTCTTACATGGTGTTTCCGCAAACCGATCCACATATTAAAGTCATTTCTAGTTGCAGTTTTAAACACCCTGTATGTCGGTGGAAGCCAGAATTGGACCAACTTTACAAATTTCTAGTCACTGCCTCGGTTTAATATCCTTCCTTATGCCTTTGCTCCTATGTGTGACAGAATCTTTTGACTTTTATTCAGAATTCAATCTTCAAATGTAGGTTAAAAAACAAAAACCAAACAAAACAGACAGGAAAGAACAGACATTCTTAAGTTGTGAGCTGAAGCCTACTTCCACAATTTTTTTCCTTGAAATAGAAGTGGTCATAATACCTATATGCCACATCAAGCTGGGCTTGCTATTAACTTTGTGCAGTGAAACATACACTAGCAACATGTACACAGAGAACAAGAAAGAAAATGGCCGACACATGAGTAAGGTAAATTGCCGATGTGAACATTATCATCCGAGCAACATAAGATGTACAACATTTTAATGGCATTCGTGTAATAAAACCAAAACCAGTCGATGCATAAATTTGATGAGTGCAATGTAAGGTAGATTGTCCTATGCCAAAGATTATTAAGAAGGAAAAAAAGCGTGTCAGAATTACATCCAGGTTTGAACGTTGTTAGTAACTCCACAAAAACAAATGGCAAATATGATTTTGTTTAAGTGTGGACTGATAATGTACAGTTTGTATATATCAGTTAGTATGTTCGTTTTTTAATACAATTGTGGTTGAGTGTTTGTAAAGAGTTTTGTTATATTAACGCAGATGTGAATCAATATTGTGTCTTTATTATTAAGCCAGGGTATGTTAAATAAGAGATTATATCTAATGAAATATATCAAAGGAAATAGGTTTTATTTGCGCTAAATGTGATTTAATTTCAATTGAAGTTATGTTCTGGCAAGTATTAGTAATAGGAATTTTTTTTACCAGGCATCAGATGGACTGATGTGTGCGTAATGTGGTTACCAAGGAAGCGGCCATGTTGTTTTGTCTCTTCTGGCCACCCTGGGGCATCTACCAAATCTATTCACAATTGTGTACAGAAAACATGAATTGTTGTCTCCAATTTTTACTACAAATTAGCCATTTTTGGCTTTTCAACATGCGTATTATTAAAAGCAGTGGGTTTTAGAACGCTGTTCAAATTCTAAATAGGCTGGTACCTTTCCTGATATGTTAATATGTTATGAATGAGAAACGATTAGAGTACTAGACAAAACAAATATGATATAAATTCCCGGAGCAAGTCTTGCCCGTGTTTGATAAAAAAATCGTTACCCTGTTTGAAGTTAGCTTTTGAACCCCAACTAGATAGCAATCTTCCAATTTTGTCATTTTTTCCCCAAAATAGAATTTCTTACCCCAAAAAATTTGAAATACCTTTCTTGAGCTGAAATGGTAACATTCGGTAAATTGTTGTTAAATATGAGCTGTTGAATTCAGTGACAATCATAAGGGGCTGTTTAGGCGCCACGCTTGACCACAAAAAGCGCTTGTTTTTATGGAGGGAAGAAGTTTTACTTGAATGTAACAAAAAAAACAGCAGAAGTTGAGAATTTTACTCCAGCAACTTTGAAGGATTTGATGAATCAAGTTTAAGAATTGTTCTGTTTTTGGAAGAAGTGATTAGTGACGATTTTTCTCATGAGTAAATATATCTTGCCCTTGAATCCACTTGTTATTATCCCTTATACAATATTGAGGGAATTTTGTTCTTTTCTTTGTCTTTTCTGTTCCTTCCTTTTTGGTTTTACATGTGATGCCTCAAAGTTCTATGGGATTGATGTCACCAAACTCATCGTAACTTAATATCAATCGTAGGACTTATGATGCATTGCAGCCCTATGTAGGATACGATGGGTTATCCTTCGTAACTCGAGTTACGATCGATCGCAGTGCTTCGTGAAATCAACCCCTGGACCTGTCGTATCAAATGCTACTAAAAATTTAACCAAAAAACCTAATATTTATAAATTTCAGTTTTGACAATCAAATTTTATAAGTTTTTTAAAGCTTGTATCATTTGAATATTAATTTTTTTTATTTCCCAGGTTCTGTTTATGTGGAAATGAATTAATTTCCAAACTACCGGTATGTAAATTCTGTACTTGTTTGTATCTTTAAGACGAAATATATATCCTCTTTTATATGAAGTGTTCTTTTTTTCAACTAATTGTGTTTGTAGGACAAAACCAATGCAGAGTTAGCATAGCTTAAAAGCAATATCACGCATTTAATATCATCGCCATTTGTATGAATGATTGTATTACATTCGAGTACGGGGAACGTTTTTTGAAGCTTTCTTTCCAATAGCATTGAGTATACTATTTAGCCCCACATATCAGGTACACCTATGCCTGCCAAGAGTAATTGGAACCTGAGAAGTATTAAACCTGTCCCATTTTTTTAAAGGACTATAAACTTATAGAATTAAAGGATTTGTACTCAAAACTAATCAACTCCAAATTAGCTTGTAATTGTGGATTTTACGATACAGATAATATTGGTCGGGGTCATCTGGGGCAATTTCATGGAGCTGTTAAGCACAAAAAAAATTGCTTAGCACAAAATGTCTTGCTCAATAAAACAAACCATCATTAAAAATTCCATTTGATATTCATGGTCAGTGAACGACAGCCATTAAATCACAAGTGATACACAACACATAGACATTTGGTTGTTAATTCTGATTTTATTATTAAGACAGAAATTTCATGGTTAGCAAATTTTTGTGCTAAGCAGGGCAGTGAAATTGGCCCCTGATTGTAAGTCTACTTTCTTCACATCTTTCTTTTGGTTGCATTTTTTTTTTGGTTCAACTTTCCAGTAAATATCAGATGGTTTTGTTTTGTATTTGAAATCATCATTGGAGTGCACACTATTGTTTCCATTCCTTTATATTTCTTTCAAGTTACAATACAAAGTTTTGATTTGGTAGTCGGCTAATTTAGCCTGACCAAAAAAAAATAAAAAATTGCCAATATTGTCATTTTCAGAAATTTTTTTTATCCCAAGGGGATATTGAAGGAAACAGAGGGATTTTCGCTGTAAAAATATTCAGAAGATATAACCACTATTGATGGATTCAAGATAATGACGTACGTGTTCGTTCATTCCAATGATTAAAAAAAAAACATTTCGAACGAAATACAGATATCAGAATCATCGTGTCTCTAACTCTTGGCTTTTCACATTAACCAATCAGTATTTGACACAACATGCAGGATTTTTTACCAAAACTGAGGTTTTCGGTCCGTGCCATGTACGTATAATAATTTGTTTGATTTTGTTTTTCAAAGAAAGAAATTGTAAGGTTTTGCAAGTGCAGCGGTTCCCTACAGGAAATACTGAGAAACCATGCACTTTGACTGTAATCATATACTTGTGCACCAACAACTATTAACATCATTCTAACACCACAAAGATGAATAGAGGGATAATACATGATTGGTAAAGGTCACAGAACAGCGGTCACACTTTGTCCGATCCAGCATGTACATGTACATGAAATAAGGAACAGAGCTCACTCAGTTATCTGAGGCAAGATGAAATAGTTCTAATCTCCTAGCTAGAAACGTGGAAAAGGAACATGAAAGAGCATTTTAGGGAACAAAAATTGTTTAAAGGGACATTTCTTTCATCACTTGTATACTTTACCAATCATGTCTTGTATCTTTAATATAAGGTTCTCAACCCATGGGGTTACCAGAATTTAAAAAAAATTCACACTTTTTATTTATTTTATTTTTTCATTGAAAAGTGAACAAAGAAAAATTTACCTGAGCAGGATTCGAACCAGCAACCCTCCGGAATACAATACCGGCACTCTTACCAACTGAGCTACCTATCCTGCATCCTCACTCCAGTCAATTTTTCTTTGTTTACTTTTTACTGACTTAAAATTCAGTCAGTTTCCCTTGTGGTTATTTGATGATGATTTCATTTTTTTGTTGGTGGTGGAAACATGCTGTATAATTGTGTTGCATTCTAAGAGTTTTATCTATGTATATCAATGGATGTACATATAGTTTGAATGCAGAACAGTTGGTGTCGACCTTGCATATATTTGAATAGTTCTCAGTAATAGTTCATGGGTTGTGTTTGAGGTTCTGCCATTTTGTATAAACGGCGGTGCCGGGGAAAAATTGTTAAAAACCTGTTTTGATGGGTCTTTCAGTACCGCTTTTATGCGATTAATATCGTAGTTTGAAAAACACAGATGTTGATGTTGTGCATAACACAGTTGATGATAACAATGTTTAGCAATATTATATTTGGTTGGAATTAATAAGACAATTATTATTAAAGACACTTAAAATTTGTATCTAACCTAAAGATTTTGGGTCTTGTGGAATTTCTTTTGCCTGTGGAGGTCGATTTTATTGAACGGGAAATCTTCAGACAGTATGTGAAACGTGAATGTGTGTGTATAGTTATTAGTATTCCCATGTTGATCCCATCTTGTGTCAAATTTCATTCATGTGTGTGTACTTGTATTGCTGGTGCACTTATCTACTACCTCATTTTTTTCATGGATCTCATTCCCATCATGCATTTTACCATGGTTACCTCATCCTCATTCCCATGCACATTTCATTCCCATACATGTATTTCACCAATGCCAAGGTTTTCATCCTCATTCTCAAATGCCACACTCTGGTGACAAAGTTACAGTCATTAAATAACATAACCAAGTCCAACACTTGTGGGCCTTTCTCAAAGCTCGGCTCCGGCTTCGTCTATGTAATCTATATCTTGCAAATATAGCTTGTGGTTTTTCATTGAAGCTGAAGCTCTGCATGTATTTTTTTTCAAACCAGAGAATCTACTTCCGAACCTCAGCCGTAAGTCTCTATTTTGATACCCATAATTCTCAAATGAATTCATGAAATGGAGCCGGAGCTGAAGCCTGAGCCGGAGCTGAGCTTTGAGAAAAACCCCTAGTCCAACACTTGAATAAATCACAATGTACATTCTTGCAATTAGATAACCAGCCTCTTTATCACAAAGATCATATATTGTACATAAAGTGCATTCTGAATAGTCTATAGCAGTCTGGGCTCCAGACACTGTTTCTGTACAAGGTATACCACAAGAGAACTCAATTTCTTAGGGGAACTGCCTACTGAACAGCAAAGGTAAGCATTAGTAGCAATTTTGCTGCAAGTACATGTTTTCCTTACTGCTCAGAAAATGTAGGCAGGGAACCAGTCATGAGCAACAGACATTATAAGGCATTTTGGTTTGTATTCCAAATGTGCTAGGCAAAACTGCAATAGATAAATCTGTGCGCTTGCAGCTCTGCTGGTCGGAACTTGTTCAAACCAAGAAACCATTCTTGGTCCCAAACAGTCCACAGCAAAACCAGCTATATCCACGTTTTATGATCAAAATCCCATTCACTTGATGGGCTCGGCCATAGCTTGAATGTAATGGCTGATTAATACGATGGTCTTCATTACAGGAGGATAGTGGTCCCTCGGAGAAAGTGCGCCCTCTTGTGACAATCATCAAGTACCAAGAGGAGTGCCCAGAGCCGAGAATAAAGGTGAGGCGAGGTATGTACTGTTTGCATCGCATATACAAATATAGATCAGAAATTTTCATTGTAATCAAGTTTTACAAGTATATAAAAATTACACTATGAATTTACAGCAATTTATATTAATTTACAATCTACACGGCAATTCCAAATTATGCATATTATTGTAATTTGTCTCTATTTGTTCATTAAGTCTAATACTGCCAAGAAATGTCTTTTAAAAAAATTGAGCTTTTAATACAAACACTAAAATCAAGGCAACCACAAATTGGAATGAAATTTAAACAAAATGGCAATTTCATTAGAAAACTTAAGCGTTAACTAGTGCACATGAACCTCAACATGTAGTATGGATATAAAACAAGGCATGGGACCGGGAACCAGTTTCATAAAGGTGATCAGCGGAAAACATTGCTTACCCAATTTTTCATGCTAAAACTTGCTAACCGGAAATGGCTGAGAACCAGGGTCAAGCAATATACATTACATGGGATTCTGGTTGATTCTGGTTAGTAACCCGTACTTGCTAAGCAGAATATTTGTTAATAAGCAAATTTAAAGTCATTGCAGCTCTTATGAATTATGCAAAATCACAAATCCCATTTCTTAAAATATTGAATTTATTGTCATAGAATTACTCGGCCCAGTGAAACTTCGAGTGATGTGAAGCACGAGGGCGCTATTCAAGCACATGTTGCTAAGGAAGAGCACCATGGAAGGATATGGTGGGAGAGATCTCCTACTAAAGCTGTAACAAGAATGCTGACAACTCTAAGGTGAGTCACACAATATCCAAGAAAAAATAATTAAGGTACAATTTATTTTCCTGAGCAAGCAATTTCACTAACAAGCATTTCATTGACACAGTAAGGCTACCTGGTATCACTTTTTTCTTTGCTTTTTACAAGGGAGCAATTGAAAGATGAAGCTGTTCTAAAATCCGATTTCACCTCCAAAAAATGTTTTACCTTGGAATTATTGTATGGCGCTTAATAATCGGGAAGGATATTTGGCAATTATGTCCACATCACTTGCGGAACGTAAATTATTTCAAAGATTTCAATTTGTATACATATGTACTTGTAAGTTAGTGGGCCGCATTTACGCTTAGAGCTCACTTCAAACTCGACGGAGAGATATTCATACGGTAATCCATGTTTGACTATTATTTCTCCTGTATAACTAACGCAATAAATCTTTCACTTAAAAATTGTAATTTGAAAATGGAATAAAACCTCTGTGTAAACTATGCCAGGCGTGGCTTTCTTTTGTCACGAATGAAACATCACTAAAAAAATTTTAAAAAAAGAAAAAAGAACCTATCCCAACCAAGATAAACTGCCCATCATAGAAAATATAATGTCAAAATTAAGGCATTGGTTCACAATAGCACCCATTTTTCATGGAGGAATAGTTACATTTTTCTATTATCAAACTCAACTATACAGCTTACTTCTTATGCTGGTATCCTTTTTTCAGCTAAAGCAGACTCAATACTTTGCTGGAAATGTGGGAGGGTTTTGATTTCTGAGGGAACATGAGGGTCAAAGTAGCGACACAAAGACCGATACTCACTCTTGCATTAACAAAAAAGTTGCAGTGCACTAAAATCATGGTAATAAGACTGTGACTGAACGACCAAGACCTAACACTGTTAAAACCAAGCACGGATATAAGTTGAGACTGCGAAAGTGTCTTCATCAGCTGGATAAAGGCTAGCAATCTGCAGCCGAAACGTTGCTACTATTCTTTTAGAAGATTTGCTGAGGTTATGGAAGTTAGTTTGGGAATGTTGAAAAAGATTTTTAAAACTGTCACAGCAACGGGGTGCTAATGTGAACAATCGCCAAAATAGCACTCAATCCATAACTATTCAAGTCCATAATTATTATGAATGACAGCTCCTTTCAGCTTGTCACCGACGTCAAAAACTGGACTTATTACCCAATGCCCAAAATAAATATAAGTTTGCGAAATATCCTCCGACGACTTCCACTATCCATTACTTATCTATGTTTTATATATTAAAGCTCTATCTTTCTGTATAATGACAAGTATATATATAAAAGAAAGGAATACTGAACTATGAAATAGTAGAACTTTTAAATTAACCTTTTGAGCAGAACTTCAATAGCGCTCCGCACTAACGCTAAAAATAGCATCCGATCCGACAAACATTGCAACCATGCACACGTGCGTGGGTGTGCGCGTGCATGTACACTACATGCGTGAGACAATGTTTGTCTGACATCCGGGGATTTTGTGACGTCATTAGTGCGGAGCGCTATTGATCAGAATTATTAAGATAACAAGCTGAATCATGAATCTTTTCATCTTTGCTTGTCATTTTCATAAAAATCAATGATATGAGCTAAGAAATACATTACACATACATTGCTCACTCGCTATACGCTAGACTGATGTACTTTGGTCGCTTTATTTGAAACTATTGTAAACAAATTGCAACAATCGAAAAGAATAGAAATGATTAAGGCCACAAAATGAGTTCAGCGATAACATTCCCCAAAACCTTAATATATTGAGGTTTCTTTGTAAAAGAAAATCATTTAAGAGAGAATTTGATACAGAGCCTGAATATCATTCAAGAAGCAATATTTTTTCCCTTGGTAAAAGGGTGCTTCTGTGACATAAAATGTAATGTTGAATGGCTCAAGTTGAGGGGCACCGGAGGGTCACCAAGGCAATGATCAAGTTCATGCCGTGGGCCTGGGCACCTTGGCTATATCGCCTCCCTTGACTCAATTTAGTTCAGACCCTCAAATAGTTCATTACCTACAAGCAGGGAAATTTTAAGCAGATTCAAAATGAAGTCACATACCCATTTGAGAATCTTGCATAGATCCAATGCAGAGTTTGCTATATCTGTGGTCGCGTTCAAACGGCCCCGTCCAATCATGGATTCTGCACCATTTGAGAATTTGTCCAAGCACCAACTACCCCTACCCCTATCATGCTGGACATGTGTCCGGGTCTCTCAACATCTCACACTGCTTGGCAAGATCCTGCAGGTCTGACAGCGAGAATTGGCTGCTGCTGCTGCTGCTGAAGAGGAAGTAGTACAGCAAGCAGCACAGCAGCAACAGCAGCTGCAGTAGCACCAACTGCACAAGTCTGTTTGTACTCGCTGTGATGGTTGTTACTTGTTGCGTCAAACCGTCGACCTGTGAGAGAATGCATCATAGAATCATTATGAGCATGGTGATCACAAACTTACCACCGTACCATAATCGATCTCCATACCACAGTTTACCATGCATGGTTTTTCCTGTGGTAAGTGTGGTATACTAAATACCGCGATACACCACCGGGAGGCTGTTTTCATGGTAAGCAGCTTTTTGTCTTGTGTGGTAGGATGTAGAGGGTTAGGTGTAGAGGTGGTTAGGTGAGGGATTGGTGTAGAGTAGGTTTGTTTCTTATGTTCGGATATGTGCCTATTTTTCCTACGAAAAAAGGGAAGGCAAATACACCACATGGATATGAAGTATAAAGGATATGATACAAGAGAAATTCCGAGGGTTGACCGAAAGTTCCCTACTTATAAAATACTACAGTATTACATGTGGGATTTCCTTTGTTGCAATCAATAGTTTGTACGGGGTACTACATGCACAACCCGTACACACTGGAGCGTTGTGTGATTGCCAAGAGACTTGTGAATCTACAAAACCTCTGCTTCATATTGTGCGGACTAGAGACTACGGATATCATGATTGGTTTTCTGGCAAAGTGAGTTCACGATCGATCTGCAGTACTCATTGCTTTTAAAGTATTTGCAGACAATGTTTTTTCAGAGATTGGGCTTTTAGTTGGATTGGAAGGTGAGGTTGGCTCCGGGAGTCAGGTCCTGTTGGGAATTCACTTTGTCAAACAGACGGACTCTCAGCAACTTGCTTGTGATCAAATGTACAAATTTGATGTCTGAGTACACATGTATGTACATCTGGGAATACAGACAGCCCTCGCTTGTTCTTGCAGTGGAGAAATTCTTGATTGAAGGAGATATTCTCAAGTCAACGATCTAGTTCGATTTACCTTGTTTCTTAAAGTCGTCACATTTCTCTGCAGTTCTTCTATTGCCATCTCTGGTTTCTTAGAAAGGAGGTATGCACATCGAACTCTGAGAGAAAGAAAATTTCAAATATGATCAACCCGAGATCAAGTGTATTCTTGAATAAAGTAGGATTGGCTTCCTGTTGCTGATGCATAGGATCCTGTGGGAAACGTATGAGCAGTATTGGCATGAGGAGCTTTACTTTCTGGTCCCATTGCGTGTCATACTTACAGAGAGCCCTCCCTTGACAACCAAGCAAGTTCGAGGACTTAGGACGAAATAGCAACAATGATTAGAGAGTTAGGGCTTTAATATCTCCGTCTGGTAAATTTTGCCAGTTTTTAGAGGGTCACGGACCTTTGTTAAACTGACCTACCTATGTTCATTGGCTTCATCCTTATCAACCTTCTTCCAGAACTCAGTCAGTTCAGCTGGTGATCTCAAAACCTCTTTAAGTTCCGTGGATATGACCAAGAATTTATCCCGTGATATGGAGTCTTTATCACCAGAGAGTAACGTGATTGTGATGTTGATGGAAGCACCAGGGTTGATGGGACCAGCGCTGGGTCGGACTTTGTACCTATCCGGGGTGGTTGTCTTTACCTGCATTTCAATGATGTGATTTGTATGATAAGAACATCCCTCTAGTTAAAATTAAGCAGCTTAAAAGAAAGTCTCAACCTTCTCAACCAAACAAAATTTTGAGACCTTATGAGAAGTGTGAATGAAATAGAAGTGCAAAAGTAAGAATGATTCTTACATGGTGTTTCTGCAAACCAATTGTCACCATGCAAAGCCTCAAATTCCTTCCTAATTCTAAGTTGCCTGCAAAGTTTGTTTGATTGGAGGAAATTTTAATCCTATACAAAATCTCCCGGTTTTCTTCTTCAAAAGAAAAATTAAAATTCAGTCAAGTATTTTGAGATATGAATTACCTTGTAGGCTACTTTGTGGCTGGTGGTGTTGGTCAGGCTCATGATCAGGGATGGTTCGTTGGCGCTGGGCTCCGATGGCTCTTCAAATACCAGCTGATCTCCGGGCCTGCATGTACCGAAACAGATTCATTGTTACATTTCGAAAGAACTATAGTCAGGGGAATTCTCATTTTGAATGTGCACACACAATATAAGAAGTCAATGTACTAGATGTTCACAAACATCAAGGCTAACTGGAATACAGAAGTTAGGGAATTCACGCTGACACTCAACAAGATGTCCAAGAAATTCACTGGTATAAAATGATAGACTTACTTGATGGTTAGGAGCGGTCCTTTGTGCATGTTTTGTTTCGGAGTCTTGGGCGTTCGTCTGGGCTGCAAAAGTAGGGAAAAAATTTGAGATGTTCATGAGTTGCTCTCAGAATGAAATGATTGTTATTGATATTTATTCATAAAAATACAAAAGAAGGATAAAACCCAACAGAAATTTGAATTAGCCTTTGAAAAATTCTGCTAGGATCGAAACATCACGCCTTTGCAAACATTTTATACATTTCAGGTCATTATTTTGGTTGATGGACAGTTTACAGCAGCTTATTACTTGTATTGATTAAACATAAAAAGCTCTAATAACTGTTATACCATTCGTTTCTTTTCAGGAGTCGGTTGATCCCCTTCCTCTGAAATGCTCCGCTTCTGCTCGACTGTCTCCGGAGCGAAGTGGACCCTCCTGGTCTTGTTGATGGGTGAGTTTGGAGGCGAGGACTCTGGGGTCTTGTCATCTTGGTGGGACACATCTCCGTTGGGGATGGAGAACATGCTGTCATCCTGGACTCCGTAGCATTCTACGTCCTTCATGATGTCTACGTCCTCCTCGGGTTGGGGCCACGTCCACTCCCAAGTGTCCTACACAACGAATCACAGTTACGATTCAACCTCCTGGACTTGAATATCCAACCTTCTGAGGTAAATATGTCTCTAACACATTCTTGAGACTTAAGCCAAGTTGGGCCACCAATGTCCCCTATAGCCTAGGCTTTACTCATTCTCTCTTGCAATGCTACAAATGTACTTAAGGCCAATTTGGTGTGGTTTTAAGATTTAATCAATTATGAATTTACAGGGAGCAACAGCTGTGTGATGTACACCTTTCATTGCTTCTGACTGGCAAACAAACAAAGATAATCGACTATTTGTCACACTGCCAACACAGGGCTGGATAGCTCAGTTGGTAGAGCGCCGCACCGGTACAATATTCCGGAGATCGCTGGTTTGAACCCAGCTCCAGACGATTTAATTTGTTCACAATTCACTTGAAATTAACATAATTACCACATCAAAATAAAAACATTCCTCTGTACTGACACCAGGATTTGTTGCATTCAGAGTTATCCCTCAAGTATTAACTCCAGGCTCTTGAAATACCCAGCACTTGGCTACTTACAGTGCCTCCCATGTAGACCGGAAGTTGGTCTGTTGCTATGATCTCCTTAATGGCTTCACCTCTCAGGAACTTGATGTGTTCCCTCGATTCTGCCGATAGAAGTTTCTCAATAACCTTCCAAATTGCTAGGAGGAAAACACAACAAGTTGCTCACAACTGTAATATACTATCTAGTATGCCTCAGACATTCAACCTTTTGTTTCTTTTTCCCTATTCCCCATAAACTACATCATGGTATTTTCCCCTTTCTTATGACTTGTCTCAATTCACTCCCAACATAAACACTCGTCTTTCTTCCTCTTAATATATTATGCTCCTGGTTCTTCTCTTTTATTATATTTTTTAGCCCTCACTTTGAGTGGCCTTCTGGGGCCTTGTATTGGGCGACTTCCATTTAAAAAAAAGTTCATTTTTTAAACTACTGTGCTATACAATTACAAAACAGAAACTGTGAATTCTTTCAAAAACAAAAGTCCAGGAAATAAACTGACACCCGGCAAGATGTATAACGTGTGGAATATTTAGAGGGAAAATATACAGGTAGTCAGTTTCTGATTCAAATTAATTTGGTTTCAGAAATTCATTCCTACAGTTAATAGGCCTAACCACTGAAATGGACTACAGGAATTTTTCCAAATGTGGAATTTCTTTTTTTATCTGAAAAGGAATACCGGTAGTATTTCTTTATTTACTTTTCTCTTTACTGCATACACTCATAAAAGAGTTTTATAGCTGGTGTAAATATGCAGGCCTTCAAATTTCACAGATGCCAGGGGCCTCTGTCTGTCTGGTCTCAGTTTGAAATGCCCCGAGGGCGATTCATTTATCAGATCCAAGTGCCCCTCAGAAAGGAAATATGACCCTTAAAAGAATGAAATTGCAGCTTTGAACATGACTTTTCATACACTGGTGGTTACTCACTGTACCAGTATTTTGTACAAAAGATAAGTAAGCTCCCCTAAGGCTATTTGTGCTTACTAAGGTTTTGCTAAATAAATACAGGTTACCAACCAAACATTCCATTATAGTGCATACAGCTTGTTGCTGGTACCCAGATGATATCTGCTTAACATGAAAAATGAGCTAAGCATCGTGTCGTGCCAATCGGCTCCCTGAAGAGCTGTTAAGCGCATAAAATTTGCTAAGCACAGTAATATTTGCTTAGCAAGCACAGGTTACCAACCCAAAGTTCCAAAGTAATGAATAGTTTTTTTGCAGCTGGTTCCCTGGTGATATCTGCTTACATTACATCAAAATCTGCTTAGCAAGATTCCTACCCAGGAACGAAACAAGGGAATTTGTAATACAAGCATTAAACCCTGACAATCAGACTTACCATTGAGAAGCCAATGCATATCATATACCAGCATAATTCCTATAACGAAAGAAGAAAGAAACGAAAGTCACCAATGTTGATCCAAGAAAAGAATAACAAGGAAATAATGGAATAAAAGATAACTAAAAGGTATAATACATGATTGGTAAAGGTCGCAGAACAGTACCTGCAATTTGTCTGATCAAACATGTGGATGAAATAATAAACATGTACATTGTATGTGAAAACCTAACTCTATTTTTCTTATAAAACTTAAAGAATGGTTTTGATCTTACCCCGAGATCGAAACTGTTTTCAGTCTTTGTTTGAATTAATTTCTGGATAAATACAGCATTTCAGGCAGAAATATTTTAGGAGGGCCTGACATTTCAATCCTAGCAGGATCTTTCTCAAAGACTAAAATGACAAGAGGGCAAGAACGTAATTTAGCCTTTGAGACAGATCCTGGCTGGGATCGAAACGTCAGATCCCCCTAACTCTAAAAGCAATTTTATAAATTTCAGATCATTATTTTCGTTGATGAGTAGTTTGTAGCAATTTATTACTTGTACCATTATTTTGAAACTTTCAAGAGGCAAAATATTTGCAGACAACAGAATGTTTTTGTTCCAAATTCTGTTCCAAATTCTGTTCCAATGAAGAATGGATTCAAAAAGATAATAAGTAATTAAGAGGAAGAGGAAGTCCAAATGTCTATCTTACCAACGAGTGCAGGAAAGTACAGCTCCAAGCATGTTATCATAAATTTAATCACATCCATGTCCTGAAGGAGAATAACAAATCATTTACTTTGACTTAATAAAACAGCTAAATAAAATCATACATGCTTCAAAGGGTTGAAATAAGAGTGCATTATACATTTTAAAAAAATGTTTCAGAAGATAAAATTTTGTTTGTAAAAGAATTTTTGTCCATTATGCCAACCATCTTGTGATAAACGCTAATTGTAGACATATTTCAATGGCTAAAAGTAGCGAGGTGGTGTGGAAAGAAAATGTTCCAGGAAAAAGACTAACCCTTTGTATTTATTCTGTAGGCACTCTGCTAAAAATAAAAACAGACTAAAACCTGCTAAATTGCAAAAACAGGAACTACAGATGCATTGTTCAGTTGTTTCGCAAAATGTCTGTTGCCACATTACAGTCAATCTCAAATCACAGGTCTTTACAAATTTTCTTTTTAGATTTGACAAAAACATTTTGCAAAAATAACTTCATTTCCCATACCCACGTCTCGAGAGCCCTATTCGGGCCAGCTTACTTCAGATTTTACTAGCCCGTTTAGATTTTTACTAGCCCGTACATATGTTGATCAGTAACTTAACAGGTAGAATCTTACCTTTTTTCAACTAGCACACTGGGCAACCAAGGAATTGAGACTAGCTAGCCAGGGGGCAGTTTTTGCTAGACATTGTACGCCAGGCTAGCACTATTTCGAGCCCTGACAGGATACTGACAGATAAAAACTTTTAAAGTCAGGCACCTGACACAAATCTTGAGCCCTAAAACATAGCAAAGTGAGACGTCCTGTACTAACCATGTTTCCCATTCCAGCATTGGTCATATCCATAAGAATGACCACATCATCTCCCATCTGTTCACTTTCCATCTTATTCAACCAGAATGCCATGAACTGCTTCACTATATGAGTCTTAGCTGGATCCTTCTTGTGCTTACAGATCTTGAACCACACTGTGAAATATCAGAGACGTACAGTCCTGTTAGTCTTTTGCTGTTTTCTACTGTTTCCAATGATCAATTGAGCTGACAATTTCACAGGTTTGTTTATATTCCACAACAAATCAAATTATGAACAGACCCTAGCTGTTCTATCAAGTTTACCCAAGTATGATAGTAAATTTAAGTTCAATTACTTAAGGTACTAATTTAAAATCATAATTGGAAATAAAGTAAATGGCAATGCAAATCTTATATATTGAGATAAGATTCAACCATGAATTCTTATATGGATTAGAGAATTATGATTTTCCATTTGTTAACCTGAATTGCCATTGTAATTGAGAACAAATAGAGTCAGACTTATTTACGGATGACCATATAGCTGTCTGAGGCTCATCAGGTTCAATAATCTTACCTATTCTCCTTCCAATTTTGCACAAGTTATGAGCATAGAAACCTCCGAGCTTCAGCACCTCTTCGTCAAAACTTTCAAAGGTCATATCTGATGAAAGCACCGTTAAAAAGAATTAATGTGAGGAGTTATAACAACAAAGACGATCCCTTTACTTTAGACTTTGAGAAAGATCCTGGTACGCGTAGTATATCGAAAGGGCCCTACATAAGACTAAGCAAATACAAAACAAACAAAGCAATAGATTAATAAACTAATTAACTAATTTGACACTGTCAAGTCCAAATTCTCCCAAGTCCCAAGTGGCAATCATTCAATCAATCATTACAATGAGTTATTAAGCACATTAATATTTCTAGCTCTGAAACTTGTTGGGAGATCTTAATTCACGGAGCCCTAAGGTATGGCAACTGTTTCCTTTTTGCACGTTTACTTTTGTCATTTTTCTTCACACAAATTTTTTGTTCATTTTCTTCTTGGTTCTGTGAACTTACGGGAGAAGATTGTTTAAAAACAATTTTACTTTTTTTTTGTTTCAAGCAAAGTGTGAGTGACCGAGTTTGTTGGTAGAATTTTTTTATCAACACAATAATGTGAGTATTTTTGCTGCAGCTATTTTCTTTTAACCTTACGGGGTACCTGTGTACTGAGGTGGGTACAAATAAATACTACTACCCAGAACTTGCACTTGCAGTTTATCATCAGTTTGCAGCAATTCTTACCGTTTAATCCAAATTGTTTCCTCCATTTGAATACTGTGTTGACCTTTTCACCAGTGACCTTGAAGTCCTGATGGGCAATCATCAGGAATTTGTGGACGTATAAATCGATGTTACGGAATTTCTCAACATCTCTTGGGTCATATGCCTCATTGTGTCCGTCTAGATAAAAAAAATTGAAATCCCTTCATTATTTATGCAGTAACAATGGAGTTTTATCTGATGCTTTTTTACGATTGACAAGGTTGCTGTAATTTGTAATTGGAAGCAAAACCTGATTAAAGCTGGCATCAGATTTACCACCCAAACGCGGCCAGTAGGCCTTATTCTCATTCTCCAATATTCAATGCAATTCAAATATCATTGAGGAAGATTTACTTACCTTCTGTGTACTGCTCGAAGAATTCAGCTCTGAATCTGTTGACCATATCAACATCCAACTAAGAAAACAATGATAGAAGGTCAAAATCAAGCATCAAGTTAGTATAACTCCGATTAGAGTATCTGCAGAAGACTCATAAACTGGGGATTGTGGGTTGACGGGTCCTAAAACTATAAAGGAAAGGAAACTACTTTTTGAAAAGTAACTTACCTACATATACTTTGTTGGTCTCCTCCTCTATATTACGAAGGTTACATTTTTGGAAAGAGGGCAGGGCTTTGATTTTTGAGGGAAATTATGGGGTAAAGACGGTAACCAAGATTGTAACATTTCACCGCAGCACGGACGGCCGCAGACGATAATAGTCTGGTTTCCACTCTGACATTTTTAGGACTCTTGATCTGTTGGGTCTGGGCACTAGACTAACCAGACCAGACAAAATGGCCTCACGCGATCAGACGGCCTGTTTTAAAGTTTACAAGAAGCGCGTAAGAAAATTGAATTTTAACCCTGAAATGTTTAACAAATTTTTTCAATCTAGGCTTTTAAGGACCCAGGAACATTTGCTGAAAGTCAAAAGTATCATTTTTGAGGAGTAGAAGTTAGTTCAGAACCAAACAAAATCAATGTGTTTGGGGATCCCGTCAACCCACAATCGCCCATAAACTGACATTTGGCGAGTTCTACTGGAGACCCAGGGGTAGATAAGTTAGGCCTTTACAACGAACAAGGGAAGCAACATTTACAAATTACACTTTGTTGTTGTTACCCCAACTCAATGCACGTGATTTATGAAGATAAGGTGTCGGCTAAATCTTCAGTTTTCACCAAGTCTGATTCGCTTAACTCACCTGAGGTCTTGGGCCCGGCATGATAACGATGACAGGTCGAGAAACGTCCCACTTAAAACGCCGATCCCGCCTTTGAAGAGGTAAAAATGAGAAAGTTTGGCCCCCGTCCTTGACTCCACTCCGTACATCAATAATGTCAGAATCTGGCAGTGACCGATTAACTCGATCTTGTCAATAGAGGGCGCTATATATAAACATCTCCATTTCCGCGTATTGTCTGTGCACGTGCCGGGAAATTCCAAAAGTTTGTTGCGATGTCTGAGATTTGAGAACAGTTTTCTCTTATTTTCGTGCGATGAATGTTCCATAACTCTTCGCCAATATGTCGGCTGATTGTTACACCTCGGTGCACGGGCGTCTTTTTAGAATTTCAACATTTGCCGGCGCGGAGAGAGACGGTAGAAAATGCACCAGTTTGACCGGCCCATGGAGGAAGGAAAAGACCTCCATGACCGGCCCAAACACACGTGAAGGTCCCAATGGTCCCAGCATCACAACGCAAATGCTACTGGCAGAATGTTTTCAGTTTTCTAAAGAAAGTGGGAAATTTGAACCGCATGGTGATGTAGTGAAGCTACCTTTGGATGGTTCGGATATTCACCTTGTTGCGCTGTTGACAGTTTTTGAGGATTTGTCTGGCGTGAAAGTACCGTGTGTTGTTGTCGAACAACGAGATGTAGGGCAGCAGGATTCACAATGCATATTTTCTGGTGATGCAGATGATTTAAGCAGCTCTGAAATGTATCGGATGTCTGTGATTCTCCTGTCGCCGACAAAGAGAAAATTCCATGTCCATGGTTCCTTCCAATTAGCTTACTCTTTGCTGTCTGTCACTGACGTTTTTATCCTGAATGGACCCAGGATTTGTTGGCAACGCGAAGGATGTGTTTACATCACACAGGCTTCTGACCGGTCGAGTAGACGGACAGAAGTAGGTGTAGTGAAATTGGATGCATGCCTCTGGAAGCCTTCAAACACCTTAAAGTGGGTTGGCGAGATCAATGGTGATGCGGTTGCCATGGGAACAGAGCAGTTGTCAGGACAACGACAGGCAACCAGTGGAGATATATTTTTCGAAGAGGACCAAAGATGGGCAATGGTCAAACTACCTGCGACGAGAGGCGGAGTATCTAATCCACCAATGGGAGATCAAGAGGCATTCATGCCTCATGAATATTCATGCATTGTTAACTGTATCCATGCCCATCATGGCAGAATCAGCCAATCGGGAAACGGTCGTTTGAACAGCCGTGACCGGGGACTTGTTTTTCTAGCTGCCACCAACCAATCACAGCTCATTGAATCCGCTGGGGGCGTCGTCCGGAGGGTTTATCAACTGCCATTTAGTGACGCATGCCGAATTGCTGTTGCCATGGTGACAGGAGGAGAGGAATTGATCATCGTGCGTTCTCCTCGTGGCACAGTGTGTGCTGTATGGGAGAAAACTTTTGAGGCATGTAGATTTGCAGTGTAATGGGATTTCACTGTTATTTTTATTTTTTATTCGAGAAACTTTGACCAAGTGCTGTGTAAAATCAGCATCTTATTTTATTCCAAAAAAATTGAAATGATTTGGTATATTTTGCTTGCAGTGTTATCAATTTTTATTTCAAGTTCAGTGGTATTAGTGAAATATCTTGTAGCAATTTTTTTTTGTACTGCACAGTTAAACTTAGAAACCCATAGTAAAAAGCTCAAATAATTTACCAAATTACTGTCAAAAGTTAATCTCATTGCAAAGAATTGTCAACACTGCCAATAGATGGTCTTTGCCCAGTTTATTTACAGTGTTCGCCATGTGAAGGTCATGCTCAGAATCTTTATTGAGTTTCACACTGTTCACATTATTACATTGCCTGGATTAACCCTAACCCACCTGCATACCACAGTTGGTATTTGTGTTGGTAAGTGTGCCATCTTGAATACCACAATACACCACAGTGTGGTTTGTGTGGTGATGTATAGTTATGATCCAGTCCCCCTGTGGAGACTGTGGTAGTGTGTGGTAAGCAGCTCTTGTCTTGTGTGGTAGGTGCAGAGTGTTAGGGTTAATATCCAGTCCCCCTGTGGAGACTGTGGTAGTGTGTGGTAAGCAGCTCTTGTCTTGTGTGGTAGGTGCAGAGGGTTAGGGTTAATATCCAGTCCCCCTGTGGAGACTGTGGTTGTGTGTGGTAAGCAGCTCTTGTCTTGTGTGGTAGGTGCAGAGGGTTAGGGTTAATATCCAGTCCCCCTGTGGAGACTGTGGTAGTGTGTGGTAAGCAGCTCTTGTCTTGTGTGGTAGGTGCAGAGGGTTAGGGTTAATATCCAGTCCCCCTGTGGAGACTGTGGTTGTGTGTGGTAAGCAGCTCTTGTCTTGTGTGGTAGGTGCAGAGGGTTAGGGTTAATATCCAGTCCCCCTGTGGAGACTGTGGTAGTGTGTGGTAAGCAGCTCTTGTCTTGTGTGGTAGGTGCAGAGGGTTAGGGTTAATATCCAGTCCCCCTGTGGAGACTGTGGTTGTGTGTGGTAAGCAGCTCTTGTCTTGTGTGGTAGGTGTAGAGGGGTATGGTTAATATCCAGTCCCCCTGTGGAGACTGTGGTAGTGTGTGGTAAGCAGCTCTTGTCTTGTGTGGTAGGTGCAGAGGGTTAGGGTTAATATCCAGTCCCCCTGTGGAGACTGTGGTAGTGTGTGGTAAGCAGCTCTTGTCTTGTGTGGTAGGTGCAGAGGGTTAGGGTTAATATCCAGTCCCCCTGTGGAGACTGTGGTTGTGTGTGGTAAGCAGCTCTTGTCTTGTGTGGTAGGTGTAGAGGGGTATGGTTAATATCCAGTCCCCCTGTGGAGACTGTGGTTGTGTGTGGTAAGCAGCTCTTGTCTTGTGTGGTAGGTGTAGAGGGGTATGGTTAATATCCACCCTCTATAATCACCACAAACGTAAATTATGTCCTAAAAACTGAAAACATCTATGTTCCATTTTGTATCTTGTCTTCAGGTTGCTGCAGAATGGACTGACGTTCATTCATTTCTCATACATGACTTTGTGTTGTCTGGATCAGACCAGATCCTGCTACTAGGAGACGGCAAGGATGCTCATCAGAATCAGTTCACTTTGACTGATCTAGGGACATGCAACTGGACGACCACAGTAAGTATTGCCTGCTGTTCCTCAGGACTGTGTGAGTTTGTGTCAGATGCCATCATTTGGAAGTACAATAAGTCAGTGGGAACAAATCCTCTTGGAAAGATAAAATTTACATCAAAATCATGATTTTTTTTTTAAGGAAATGGATGACGTTCCCAGATCCAGTGTATCATCAGCCTGTGCAGAGAATCTTCTGTCTGCTGTGCGGGCACTGGAAGTACAGATGCAGGTAAACAAACATATGTCTTGATCGTTTGTTTTTGTTATAGAAATAGCGCCCTCATGGGACTACTAGGTTCAATCCATCCAGGGGTTTGTTTAAGTTTCAGTCAGTTTCATTAAGCACTAAGATCAATCTTAAATCATGAATCAGTCTTAATTGCTAAGCAAAGTGTGATGTCACAATAAAAATCACAAAGGCAACGTTGACAACTCTTAAGATTATAAGGGCCTGTTTGTTTCAGGCATGCTATCAGTGATCCTGCTGCTCCGGATCCCATTTTAGCATATCCTGCATGGGACGTGGATCTGCAAGATAACTAGTAACTTCTTTTGTTTTTGTGAATATGTACAGACGGCCATGGAGGCACAACGGATGTCAGAATCACGCTGCAATCTGAAGTCACGACTCATAGAGCAATCCCAGGATGCATTGTGCAGTATGGCCAGGCATCTTCCGTCACCTGAATCGCCAAGTGTAAGTATACGATCCGAAGCTTGTTCCAGGAGAACATCATCAAAAGTAATCTTAAAGCTATTCAAATTTGTCCCATTTTTGGTTATTTTGGTGAATTTTTTCCCATCAGGCGTCCCTGGTGTGCGCGTGCAGCAACCAATCACAGGAGGACAGCTTCGTGGAAACGGGTTCGCCGGAGAGTAGCTTAGTAGACCGAGACGCCACTCTTAGATGCTTGGGCTGCTGGCAGCGGGTTGCCTTGGAGCGATGGGTCATTGGCCTGGAGGTGGACAACCAGACAGACAGGTAAGATTGCTATACAGGTCAGAGGTCACTCTGCCTAAATCAACACCTCCCAGATGACCCGCCAAAGACGTGCTGGACCAACATGGCCCATGTCTACAGAGTGCCACAGGGATACTGCACATTGTAGTTTTGGTAGATTCATAAAGATTCTTAGCCAAAATAACAAGGTCTTGGGGTGAAGTAGTGTTTTTTTTATTACCGATAGTGTGAAAAGACCCTTGCCAATTATTTTAAAATTTTGTTGTCATTTTCATAGATACATTTCTGATGTTTACATCTCTCTGGTTCCGGTCAACACGACCGAATCCCGCCTCCACTCATCCACCTCCTCCTGCTTCTACAAGTCAGTAGTCTCTCCAGCAGCCTTCAAATTCATCACCTCCACCCATGGCCTGGATGTTCAATGCGAGCCGCTGACCAAAAGGCTGAAACAAGACTACCGACCAGCTCTCGGGAGCTTAGCAGATTTGCTGGCGCCCGGAGAGACAGGAACAGTGACGGGCATGACGGCCATGCCAGAGTTTGCTTTCCGAAACTTCGCAGAATGCAACATGATTCTCCACTGGAAGGAATGGCTTCCCAAAAAGTCTGATTCCGAAACTGGCGAGACGAGTGGACGTGTTCTGGACGGGTGCGACTCTGTTGAGAGGCGGTGCACCTGTGGCCGTGCCATCTTGCTTGCCTCTGATGTAGTAACGGGGAAGCTGGGAATAAACTTGTTGGAACCAACTCAGTCGGGTAAATATCAATTGCAACGAGGCTAAAAGCCATTCAAAGTGATAGGCTAAAAAGATTGAGACCTTTGGCGGAGGCGAAGATAGGCTGTGAGATTCCTTCGGAGAGGAAAAGGAGCTAGATGTAGGAATGAGAGAAACTTTCACCATGTAATAATGGCCATTAATGTCCCAGACTTAAAAAATGTCAGAGAGAAATTAAACTATCCTCTTCAAACCTACACCGCTATTCTGAGGACGTGGGTTTGAATCCCATTTCTGACACCATGTTATATGTTTGGGTTTGAATGTCATTTCATTTCTCTGTGAACAAATTTCAAACTGTAATATTATCTCTCCTTCATTGGTCAGCCATTTTAATCAGTAGATGAAGTTAATTGGTCTTGAGTAATCAGAATCTTGAGCCATTCATATACGATTGTGAGAGGGCTAAAGAATAAACTTTAAACCTTTTTACCTTCCCTTTTCTCGGGACAGAATCTGAGAGCCAGCATGACATGCAGTGTCTGGATGCCATCCAGCAGGCCACGCCCCTTCGCCTGATGTCCAAACACAGCCGGCTGAAGTGCGTGATGGGTCATCTCAAGGAGGCAATGGGGTTCCGTCAGGCGGTGAGGCAGGACGTCCTGGTGTGTACCTCCGGACCCCTCACCCTGACAAGGGTAAAGATTGCATCTGGAGACGGACCTTCTAGGATGGCGATGACCGTGTACAGCAGGTATGTTGGCTAATGAAATGGAATTTGGGAAATAATTGGTGGCTCCTGTCATCATTGTCTTAATTTCATCATTGGTGATTTAGAATGAATTGCTTTGATAAAAATGGAAAATGGAGCTTGAGTCTGAGACTCCCGTTTCGTAAAACTGCTGTGAAGCTAGGGATTGCGGGTCTGATTTCTAGCAAGGCGGCTTGTCAAGTCTGACAAGAGAATTCACTATTTCACCTTTTTTTCACATTTTCAGAAATCAGTCAGACTTCCTCCTCTTCTGCCACCGCTTGTATCAACTCTTACCCGATGATGTCATCATCAAGCCCCTCCCACCCACCAATCAGATCAGGTCTGCCACGGCAACCGCCTTGACAACCATTGACAGGGAGCTCCAGCTGGCATCCTCACATCTACACAAGCTGTTGTCTCTATCCATGGTACGGGGCCAGGACGATCAAGGCACTGCTGCAGATGGGAACATCGCAGGGCCCCTGAACGTGGATAGATTGGCGACAGCCAGAGGTGACTTTGAGCGAGAGAGAAGCAAATGGCACGATTCAGGCAAGAATGTTGAAGTCAGTACCTCGAATGAGGCACAGGCTTGGAGGAATGAATTACTCGATGCAAAAATCAATACAGATACGGATGTCAACACTCTCGGCAGGCTGCTCACTCTTGCAAATTAGTGTCTGTGACCCCAAAAATCCAAGTGCCACAAGTTTTGAGTTAGAGATCCTGAGAAATGATAACAGCAGTGCATAGAAGTTCCTGTTTCCATGGAAACATTGATACCATGGAGAAGTAAAGTATACACATCCAAAAGGGCAACTTTATTTGACAAATCTACCGTGCTGCACTGTCGGTTTATTTTCAAAGTCGGATGTTTATGGATTTTGCAGAGCCCACGGGGAGTCCATTTCATCTGAATCTCGGGAGCTGACACAAATATGTTTTGTACAGAGGACAGCCCATTTGTGAAATTTTATTTTATGCATGTGCATCACATTATTTTTGGTATGGTTTGGTGTTTCAGTGTTCACTTGTATTGTTGTTTTTTGGCACATAACACTAGCATCCTTTGTTTGATTTTTTTGTTTACCACAATTCACTTTTTTCATTTTGTAAAGCACTTGGTATAAAGCATTCATTTTTTGCAAGCAAAAAGATGTTAAGACAAACCTTGATAAATTGAAACATTTCGGAATGTTGCGCCAAATAATTCACCAATAAAAGAAATTTGCCTTTAAAAGAAAATCAATTATTTTTACTGAAAAGAAATAGCACAGTTTATCACAATTTACAATGTGAATTTTGAATATTATTTTGATGGAAGATTTTCAATAAAATTTTATTTTATGTTTTTGTTGTAAACATAATTGTTTGTTGTTTTTATTTTATTTGATTTGATTTGTGATGTGTTTGATTTAAGCTTGTTTTATTTTAAAAAGAAGCACGCCAGAAACATTAATATCATTCTACTCAAGTATTTATTTTCTCTTGAAACCAAACATTTTTTGGTCTTGTTGTGACATATTATTTCAGAGAAAAAAAAAAAAAAAAAAACCACAGATAAATAATAATGAATACAAAATCAAAAGTTTAACCAAAAGAGGAAAAACCAACCACCACAATATATTATTTAAGTGGCAACAAAACTTAACTGAATAGAAAAATGGCATTAATATTATACCCTGTAGTTGTTCACTCGCCAAAATGCACTGATCTTCAATTTCGAAGGACAATTTAACGCTACGAATTTGGAGCATGAAATTTATATTTGAAAATGTGCCCGACACAACCAAAAGTAATAATTTCCTTGTTACAGACCAAAGTTTGTTTTGAAAAAATACTGTTCTCCTTTTGCTTTATTAAAACCAATTTCCTATTTGTTTGCTCTAGTGAAATTTTGAAAAATTTGTTTTTCTGGAATGGTATTGCGAACTCTTTTAAAAGGACTAGTACTGTTTTCTTTTCTTTAAAACGGACATTAGCCCTGCATGTTAAGATAACTTTTGGGCCCTGCAGTGAAGTTCGAACATGTTAAAGTTGTGATATTGTGACCTCAGCAGCTCTAGTCTTGTGTGGTAGGTGGAGAGGGTTTATGCGCTGTTGCCAGGCCATGTGCCACACAAGCAGATCAGCTTGGCAATTATTAAGTGCAACAAATGAACACTGAGGAATGTAAACAAGATAGACATCATCAATATGAGTAGCGGTAAATAATTTCATCAAGGTAAGATTGTCTGTAAGTAAGTCTGTATTTGATGATGCGTTGTTTGTGATTAAAGTATTACTATCCATCTAACTGGCAGGTCATAGGTCAGGTGAAGGGTTAACAGGATCGGCCTAAGCATTCTGGTGACACCAGGCGCAAGCATTCTTGAACATGTACATCCACGGAGACACCTTCAAGTCTCTCTTCCAGTCCTGAGGCATCCACGCCCACTGCCACGGGAAGGTGCACCTCTCCGGGTGTGGCATGAGGGCCAGGTGTCGCCCATCTGCAGAGCACAGACTGGCCACGCCTTCCGGAGACCCATTGGGGTTCAGCGGGTAGCGGTCGGTGGGAAGGCCCTTGTCATCTGCGTAGCGTATAGGGGCTAGGTCGTTCTGAGTGACCTGGTTAAGGATGGCCTCCGAAGCAAACTTCATCTGACCTGTAGAGAGAGGATGAGGTAAGATTTAAAGACTGATAATGCCGACAGACAACAAAACAGCCGCTTGTGGTTGCTGCATGTGAACAAAAAACAGTCTCTTGTGAATCGTCCTAGTTCTGAGACGGAACTGTTATCAACCTTTTGGCTAGCATACTGTGTCCATCACCACGGGACCAGTTTCAAAAAGAGGTGCTGTCTCTTGCCTTATAAACTATACAAACAGCATTACAGAAATTCTCCTATGCATTCAAATAAAGAAAAGACGTTACTCAAAATAGTCACTTATTTCAAATTAAAAAAGGTCCACACTAACTCCGAATTTAAATGATTTCTTTTGACCAAAAACAGAATCTACCCCAAGACAGTTAACTGCGGCCTCTTGGAGGAGAAGATAGAACCCCAGCTGCTTACCTTCACCATGTGCCACCCAGACGCCCAGTACAGATCCCTCCATACCCCGTAGGAGAACGGCCGGACTCTGGCCGATTCTAACGCTGACAAATCGAGACTCAAATCGCTCAGATCTGTTGTGCGTCAGGAACACGCCTTGCTTCGAGGAGGCTGAACCTAGGAGACGAGCAAATGAATGGGTATAGAACGGTAAGAATTACTGGTAATAAACGCAGAACCCAAATATGAAAAATCCAGCAAGGCGTAAAAAAACACAAATGTACTTATGCAACACTGGATTTAAAAAGATCCTGTACATTATTATTGAGAGAGCTGGGGTCAGTCACTGAAGTCAATTATTCTGTGAATAATGCAGCGTTCTGTCCGACCAAAAATGTGTTGGTCCTTGGAATTTCAACGCTTGCAGAGTAAGCGAGAAATCGTTAGTTAAGCAAATTAGACACTAAAAATTTTCCCAACTACACCAAATAGGATTTTGTAAGCACAGAATTCCCTGCTTCCGCAAGCGCCGTTTTGTACGCTTATGGTAAAAGCAGAGCCGTGTAGATGAGCCCTAGATAGAAAGCAATCTGTGATCCGAATTAACAACCTTTTTTCTCCCTTGTTTCTCACCTCCATTTTGCATCTCTTGTCCACTGTCAGGAGCCACCCAGCCCAGCAGCCCCATCAGCTGACAGCCATTGCAGACACCTAACGAGAACGTGTCTGTCCGAGCACGGAACTTGTCAAACTCGGCACGCACGGTGGGATTGAAGAGAATAGACGCAGCCCAGCCTGTCAGAGAGAACAAGTACGTACAAATTCTCACAACTTTCAAAACACATCTGAGAACAGTTCAAATTACATCCATGAATATTGTGGCTAAGAACCTTCACTGAGTAGAAGAAGTCTAAACATTGCAGTTTCTCAATAGCAAATTCTTCAGACCTGGGTTAATTTAAACCCAATAGGCCTGCTATAAAATTAACCATGAATGGGCTTTGCAGTCCAATTGTCCTTTTAACGAATTTGGGGATGGCAAGATTTTATAACCCCCTCCCCCCCCAAAAAAAAAGCTTTCAAAACAAAATGACGACCAACCTTTTGCTGAGCCGCACACGTCTGCGTAGCTGAAACCGCCTACAAAGACCACACCCCTAAACTTGTCGAGTGTAACATTGCCAGTTGCAAGATCCTGCATGTTGACATCCCAGACCTCAAAGCCGGCGTTCATCAATGATGCAACCATCTCACGGTCACCGTTACTTCCTTCCTCACGGATCACAGCGACCTTGGGACGTACAAATCCTTCCTTCGCTATTTCTGCCAAATAAAATGGAACAACCACTTTCGTTAAACTGTGAACAAAGATGACAGACAATTTGGGACACTGCCAGCACTGAACGAGATTCTTTAAATCCTGCTTTTTCTGTTCTCTTTGGATGAAAAATTACATCATTCTATTCCACAATTTGCTTTACCTTCGTCTATTTTGTGAAAGTTCGGGTCAAAGGTCAGCTTGTAAGACGGAGCCACTCGCTGGGACAGGCCTAGTCTTTCCTCAGCCACACATTCGGGGTTGGCCTGCAGTGTCTCCAGTTGGAAGCTAGTCTCCTCCCACACATCTCTCAAGGCGGCCATCTTGTCTGCCAGGACTTCGCTGCCCTCCACACAGAGACGCACCTTTAATTCAGGAATAGAAATCCAAGGTGAATATGCAAGCAAGCAGCTTCCGACTTCTTGTTAACTTGTGAAATATTCTACACAAATTGTTCTGATGCATTTAGCAACAAACATTTGCTTACCGTTAAGCAGGTTTTTTTCTGAAATTGGCAAAGCTTTATAAATACTACAAATTTCTTGTGCTACTGAAGTGCAATGATGAAATCTCCATTGCTGCTTGTGTATTATAATCAGAGGTTCAAGAAAAAGAATATGATGTACATGACGCTTACCATGGAGTCCGGCCCCTGTCCGCAGGACTGACCAATCACAGAGCACGGCACACCCTTCCCTGTGTAACGTTGGCAGACCACCTCAGCGTTTTCAGGCGAAACCTCAAACACCAGACCCAGTTCTTCGGCGAAAAGGAGTTCCAAAACTGACGCTGCAGAAACAAAAATGAAAAATGGTGAGTAGATATGCTAGCATGGTACACAGTATTAACAGAACCAAAACAAATAGGACTCTGCAAGGGCTTAAAAATTACTCCAACATAAAACCCAGGGTAGTCATTGTCCAACAGGCTCAACTTTTTGGAATTAAAAAGAGCTTGCTCTTTATAATATTGTATTCAATATTCAAGATGGACTATATGGCTTCTGACTGGAACCTTGAACCATAGGGGAGGACCAATCATAGAGCTAGAAATCCTCAGGTGGTAGTTGGTATTGCATGCCAATGGAAGACCAGGTCCATAATGTGGCTGCAAAATGCACCTGCCCAAGCCACTATCTAGTAGATGCAGCCGTTTCTATAGACTTGTGTGTTATTTGAAGCCATAGCCATCGATTTAGGACACAGCCCCAACAAATTTTACTCACCAAAATACCATTGCAATGTATCAATTTTAATTATTTCTCTTCTTTTTAATATTCATTGAATATCTATTGAGTTCCATCTTAGCAAAAACGTCCAACCTTTGTTCTTGTTTTGAATGTTGACCTCCATCCCACAATTCCCTGCAAAGGTCATCTCCAACAGGCACGTAATGAGTCCGCCATCACTGACGTCATGACCGGCTGTCAGAATACCCTCTGTGTAAAAGAACAAACAAACAAAATCCACAAAGTTGAAGACTTGGTTTGGTTCCAAATGATGATTCATTCAAAACACTTGAATGGACATGGGGCCAATTTCATGGAGCTGTTAAGCACAAAAAAATGCTTAGTACAAAATGTCTTGCTCAATAAAACAAACCACCATTAAAAATCACAGTCATAAAAATAATGAAAATGACTTTGTTTGATATTACCAGCTAGAAGTTCCTGTGTGACGTTGAAGACCTCTGCAAGCATGGAGGGACTTTCTAGGTCCGGGACGTTATCACCAAGCTGCTTGTAGCACTGGGCCAGGGCTGATCCCCCGAGGCGACTGTGGCCGTTGCTCAGGTCAACAAACACGATGCTCCCTGTAAAAAGATGAATTCCGGGAAACAATCCAAGAGGTGAGAACCAGTCGCAAGTACTGTACATCACATGAAAATACGGCAGGTAACCTTAAATTCTTGTGGCAAGTTTTATCAGATGGAATGTAGTCCACTTAAAAAGGTGCGTTCGATTAGCTTCCCTCGGTCAATACGGGTCACGTCACCCGGATCAGCCACCACAGCCGGGCTAATCGAATGCTTGCTTACCTTTCCGCCATCTTGAATTCGTGTGACGTGTTTCCCACCACTGACTCTGCTCGTGAGCAGGGTCACTGGTTGCTGCCCTTGGTGAACCCCGAGAATGACGTCAGACCTTATAAAACGGTATGGGGGCTGACTCGGTGCAACCTAGGTGACCTACTCCAACGCACCTCACGTGATTACACTCCAAGAGACTAATAGATGAAATCCAGATATTGAATGCAAGGAGTGCGGAATGCCTAGACAATAATCTTCCCCAAAGATCCACTACTCACCGCAGCCTCCCGGGCACTTCAGATCCGGAGTAACAGTAGCCCTGATATCTGGACAACCAACATAGGCAGATATAACCAGCGCACCTGTCAAATAATGCAAACAGACAATGAGCATGTGTAATTCTTGAAATGTTTTGCTAACAATAACTTCAACGCAGTACAGTGGAATGGCGCTATTATGAACATTCGCTGCACCTAACATTTGCTTGTAGCGAACATCATCCTTGGTTCCCTGTGTACAAAACATACTTGACATCGAACAACTAATATAACGAAAAATTTGACTCCATTGCAGCAACTCCAAGTAACAGCAACGTTGAATTATGTGGAATTAAAGTACAAAAGAACCCAGCAGTCAGTGTCTCGACACAATGGTGTGGTCACTCTTACCCGGTGCCTTGACAGTTCCCGTGGCAACCCTGGCAGCCATGCTGAGCGAATCCTTGCCTCCGTCGATGGCAATCCCCAGCTGTTTCATGGTATCACACATGGCCACACAGGCATCAAACAGTGTAGCGCCCTCGCCTGGCAGCTTGGCCGGCCACATCCAATTGCCACTGCATTTAACATCCTACAATAATTTCATAAAAAAGGCAACTAATAAAAAGTGTTTCATTATTATTAATGTGATATCTTCCATTTCTTTAATGATTAAATTCTAGCTTTTTCACCCAAACGTACCTGAAGAGAGGTCACCCTGGCAAACACCAGATTGGTCAGTGCTTCGGCGACGGCCATTCTCGCACCGCATGCCGGGTCAAGGAGTCCTTTGATTGGCTGCTCACCGATGGACGTTGCCGAGCCGACAGTGTCAAAATGAGACAAAGCCGTGACTGCTACGTCAGCGAGTGGGGTTTGAACGGGGCCGACACACTGCTGCTGGGCTACCAGCCCGGTCACTGAACGATCAACCTACAAATGAAGGTAAAACTGTTTGAATCTTTGAAACCCTTTATCTAAAATATTAGTACTAGCCACAAGTTGTACGCTGAGAAACAATGCTGTAACCATAGACCTAAGACCCTATGATCCAAGGACCAAAAACCAAGGCCCAAGGCCCAAGAGCCAACCCAAGACTAAAGACCAAATGTATGTACCTACAACATAAGATCTAAGAACTTTTGTGCTATTAACATAATTTTTTTAATTGACTTCCCCTGACCTGCCGGCTTACCGACCTTGTTTGTGAGGTATCTCTTGCTAGCCACAGAGGGCAGACGAAGCACTCGATTCACAGCATCTCGGACAGTCAGATCCTGGGGCAGGTCCAAGGGCTTCAGTTTGGGTTTCACACGCTCCATGTTGAAAACCTATATTTAAAAAAAAAAAATCAAAATTGTTCATATACCTTCATTGCGCACGTCTGGCCTATCTAAAAACATTCTCCAAGCACTCCTTATAGCATTCAGTGTTCAATTTGGTTTCTCCACAAACATGGTTTCCAGAAGTCAGTGACATGTTTTCTGTACCTTTCTTGGCATCGATCCTAAGACCCATTCCAGCTCCAGGTCCACAGGGTACGAACACGACCTCTTCTTCTTGCTCAAGCTCTCACCATTTACGAAACCATTTCCTGCTGAGTCGGGCTCTTCTTGTTCCAGACGAATCTACATTCACCCCCAGAAAACAAAAACAATAACCAGGTCAGTAAAGAAAGAACAATACCTTCTATCTCTTTTTAACAAATGATTTTGGGTTGTGTAAAGAATTTACTGAGCCAGGGCTTGAAATCTCGAATGCCAACCCCTAGCCCTTTGATGGGGCCTCTCTAAATAGTTGATGATTTGTGTTCAAATGTTGTGCCAATCAGAAGCCATAAAATGCCAAAAAGGCTAGGAATCTCTCATTTTGTTTATTTTTTTGTTGCACCAAAATGGTATCTCAAGACAATACAGAGTTGTCCGTATCACCATAGTGATCTGTATTGTGACATCACACTTTGCCTAGCAATTAAGATCGATTCACATTTAAGATCAATCTAAGTGTTTGGTCAAATCGGCCACAGAATTCTTAAGAGGTACATTCTGACCAACTGACAGCTATATATATGGATAATCAATCTCCATGGTAACGTACCCTTCCATCCCCAGTGACATCACCAACAAATGACACCGGGCATCTCTCCCTACGGCAGATGTCGGTCAGAACCCCCGATGTCCCCTCTGGAATGAGAATGGCATTGCTCTCCTGGTACTCCGCACCCCACAGCTCCATGGTATTGATGGTAGGGTCGCCTAGTTGGAACTCCTTGGCTCGGATGAGGGCACCGGCTGGTTCGGCTATCTCCTTCAGGACATTACCTACAAAAAAGTAAGCAATTTTAGAGGTAAATTTTGTTCTGTTTTGTGATGAACCAATTTTCTTAACCCTAACCCCCTTGCATCTCTTTTCTAGAAGTGTGGTTCTGAGAAGAACCGGTGAGAAGTTGTTTGACATTTTGGCCAGTGTACTCTGGCCGTCCTCAGGAGAGAGGAGTATGCCAGTTACAACACATGGCTTATCCAGTGGCAATTGTGGTATCCTGAATACCATAATACACTAACAGTGTGGTACTACATAGTTTATGATCCAGTTCCCTGTGTGGAGACTGTGGTAATGTGTGGTAAGCAGCTCTTGTCTTGTGTGGTAGGTGCAGAGGGTTAGGGTCAATAAGTAATCAACAAAAATGTGGTAAAACATTTTTTGTCTTGGAATTTTTTCAGGAAACTCACCATTCCCCCCTGCGCCCTGATCGTGTATACTACGTATGGGATTCTTCTCTCTCATCTCGATGCATGCACGGATGACTCTGTTCATCTTCTGCTCCATCTCTGCATCTCCTCGCTGCACCGCTCCAAAGTCCAGCTCCTCTGTGTTATCCCCTTGGACCTGAATGGAAGAGGCCGCACCGCCACCCACACCAATACGGTACACAGGACCACCAAGCTTTACCACTTTCATTCCTGGGGGTGTGGAACGATTTAAAGGTTAGTTGAGTTAGAATTAATAGTCTCACTTAGGTACCGGGTAATCCTTTCAGGATTTATGTGGCAGTTGTTTGAACCGTGCTAGCCTAAAAAATAGCTTTTTTGTGAATTTATTAAGAAGAGAAAACTTATACAAATCATCTACACAATTTCAATTTCAATCGGTAAAAACTAAAGAAATTACCGATATGACACTAGTAAGTGACCAAAAAACCTAATAACATGACTTAATACTCAAGGTCCCTTCGTCTGGACAAAATACTCAAAATTACCAGGAACTGGGGTTTCTTTGGTCACATGACAGCTCTCCAGCGAACCGATTCCACCGCTGAACATGATTGGCTTAACCCATTCCCTCCTTTCACCGTCGCCGGTCAGCATGCCGAACGAGCGGGCGAAACCGGTCAGAACCGGTTCGCCAAACTTGTTGCCGTAGTCGGAGGCCCCATTACTAGCCTGGATGGCTACTTGCAGAGCAGGAGCCATGTTGGATGGATACTCAAAGGTCTCATCCTCCCACGGTAGTTTGTAATCTAGACAGAAAAGCAAGGAATGTATTAAAAGTCCAGTCTGAATCAAAGGCTAAGGCTATGACTAAGAGCAATAACACGCATGTCTGTGCTATCTACAAATATTCACGAGTATACATGTACCTGGGATATGGAGGTTTCCAAAGCAGTAGCCAGCAGTCCCGGCCACAACGTGAGCCCCTCGACCAGCAGCCTGGACGTCTCGTATACGACCTCCGGTGCCTGTAGTTGCACCACTGAACGGTGCTACACCTAGAGACACAAGGACATAAAATTGTGACCACGATTTAGCTTGAGAGCCAAAGATGTTTGACAAAACAGGCACAATCATATTAATGCTGGATAGCTCAGATGGCGGAGTGCTTGAATGGTTGTTGATGGCTCATACGGCTACTTACTGGCTAAATTTACTTAGGTATTCAGTTGGATTAAGGTATATAATGGAATTTTGTACATGAACACCACTTCAACAAGCAAATGTCAAGAACACTAAAAGAGCCACAACAAAAAATCTTACCAGTGGGGAAATTATGCGTCTCTGCAGTGAATATGATGTGTCTGTGCACTTCCTGTTTGCGGAATGACGAAGCGCCAACGCCGGGGCTCTCCGGTACGAGTCCCTTTACCTTGTATCCTTGTATTGCACTGCCAAACAAACAAACAAACCATTATAGCTGACATGTGATACTGCCATGCTGGCAATGAACTCATTCGCAGCCTGACAATCAACTGCTTTCACATTTCTGGTTTCTGGAAATTGACTGGTTATCTGTTTTTTGCAGTTGGGGCATTCCAACGAGTTCAGTATCAGTTTCGTGATACCGTTCATTACTACCATAGTACAAAATGTATAATCAATTATCGTTCGTCTTTATATAAAAGCGTATTCACCTGCTGTTGTCTGAGAATTTGATGACGTTATTTGGATTGCTGGTCTCCTGAGTGTTCATGACCATCTTGAAGAGGGAGAGTGGATGCTCCTCTCCGTCAATCACCATACGACCCTTGAAGAACCAATGTCTGCTGTGCTCACTGCAAGAGATGAACAGAAAATATTTTTAATATATTTGCAGGCTAAAAATGATCTGTAAACTCACTTAAAAATGGTTGTGATATCATGCATTATGCTTGTTTTCGAAGACCGAGCACAACGTCTGTTGCACCAAGAGTTAACAGTTGCCGCGCCATAAAAGTGATGGATCTTCCATTGGTTTTGTCACTTCCTGCTGCAGCAACTTGACTGGAGCGACCTCCCGAATACCGTACCGGCACCGTACCGTTGGTGCCGTCCCTAATAGTCAATTATCTTTGAATGTTTGTCACTTTGTCATATTAAAACCTGATGAAACCAACAATCATGTCATGTCCATTTCAGAAAAAAAAATATGCAAATTACATTCTATATCAATTTTATAATCTCAGATGAATTTGAGAGGAATTTCTTTTTTGTTCTAAGGAGGAGACTTGAGTGCTGTCACATCAACCTGTCATCATTCACCTGTTGGACTGGGCCAGATCAAAGCATTCCACGCTGGTCGGGTTGCGCTTGGCCTTGTTGCGGAACAGATCCGTGTAGAACTCCAGGTCCCACTCATCAAAAGCCAGTCCTGATGGCAAAACACAACAACAACAAAACCAACATCGTGATACGACTGGTAAGATGCATTTATTCATCCAACCAAAAGACAGTTGCTTCAAAGGCCATACCAGGAGGAATGTAAGTGCTTGTATGAGGTATGTCTCATATGTCTCACATATTGGTGTGACCTCCCAACCTGGTGAATGGAACGACCGAATGCCGAAGACTTACCCAGTTCCTTGTTGGCCTTTTCCAGGGCTGTTCGTCCTTCTTCCATGACTTTCACATCAAACACAGGCTCAGGATGCACCTGACATTCAGAAGAACACAGGATTAATCAAAGTTAATACGTTGGTGCTTCAGTTGCAGGTTTGCCATATGGCTTTCCAATGGCTAGGCCAGAAAAGTGTTTAAAGTTTCTTGCCCTTAATTACTTGTCACAATTAAAGATTATAGAACAGTACATTTAAAGGTAGTATCATACTTTGGTAGGAAACCAAAACAGAAATGTTCACAGATTTACTTATAACTTACAGGGTATAAAGATAAAAAAATAACAGTGAAAAGATTAAAGAAATTCCATGGCGTTTTTCACTATTTTCTCAAAAGGTTGGCACTGTATGGGACTGAAACATTTCACAGATGACTGTTACTGTATCTTCCTTGATATTTTTGCCCATGAATCTGCATTTCTTTGACAAGTCTGGCTTAGACCCAGTCGGAACATTGAAGATGTTGCATTACCTCAATAGAGAAGTCATCCAGTGGTTGCATATATCGGCATTCTGTCATTCGATCGTGCAGAGCAGCCACGATGTCCTTCTCAATCTGAGATGGTATGGTCATCGGCGAACCATCGGCCATGGACACCCGGACACGGTACCGGCGTGAGCACTCGATGCGAGTGACCTGCTCAAGTCCAGCTGAACGGCACATGGAGACAGCATTGGTGGACCAGGCCGTAGAGAAATTAAGCCTGTGGGAGGGAATAATAGTGGTTTTAAGTCTGGTACAAGCAAACCGTAACAATCTATGAACGTCCAGTGATGTCCTGGCTTGAAGTCATGAAATGACCATTAGAATTTATTCATTCCTACAACAGTTTGCAAAATGCCTAGTACACAAGGCACTTGTTGGAGTGTCTTTCCCCAAAAAAGAGTCCAGTCATGGGTTTAGTGATGTTTGCATCCTTGGGCAAGATGCTTTGTCACATATTGCTTCTCTTCACCCAGGAGTAATGGGTACCTGTGAGGGTAGAGATGGCTTTGTGGTTTGATTAGCCTCTGTGCGCTTTACAGTAGCCAGGGCTGTATACTCCCCAGGGAGTTGAGATGGTTTCAGGAATGTCAATTTAGCACATTGACCATGGAGAATTTGCATTTAGAAATACAGTATCATGCACTACATAAATGTAATGTTGTATTGTTGTTTATTTCAACCCAACTAGAGTAATGAAAGTCTTGTATCCTCTGTCTCCACCTACCTGGGTCCTATTTCAATGATCACGGGGCTGTCCTGGTCTTCACCGTCAGATAAGAATGAGCTGGTTGCTAAACCATCACTCTCAAATGGAGTCTCCAGAATCCAGCGAAGCACTTCATGGTCCTTCTCCTTCAAAGAACCTGCCAACAGGTCAGAGGAAAAATTCAACTTTAGTAAAACATTTCAAATACAGTCGGGAGGACCCTAGTCACCCTACCCTACTGTAGAGAATGCCTGAATCATATTTTCCATGGCTCAGGAAAATTGAAAAATCAGGTTTTTAAAAATAAATTTAGTCTCCTAAATTCTTTACCAGTCCCGTTGATAAAAAAGAAAATAAATTGGAAAATGAACAATATTAAACATTTGGCATATTACTAACATAGAGCTAGGTAGCATAGTGGGTAGAGCACTGGCACAGTATTCTGGAGGTCACAGGTTCAAATCCCACTCCTGTCAATGTAATTTTTTTTTTCATCTTTTTAATGACTTAAAATTGATCCTGTCAATATTCCTTCTGGTTTGTCTGGTAATTTTATACGATAAAAAGTGGCATCCTCTTTGAGTGATCCTGAATAGCATATCTCAGGTTTGCATGATTGCCATGTAATATTGCATACATCTTAATTGATCCTTGGGGTATAGCGGTAGGTGAGTGGTTTCATGGCTTCTGACTGCCAAACGAACACAGACAATTGACTATTAGGGACACCACCAACACAGGCCTGGGTAGCTCAGTTGGTAGAGCACTGGTACGGTATTCCGGTGGTAGCTGGTTCAAATCCAACTCCAGTCAATTGTTTGTTTTGGTTAATTTTTCGATGACTTAAAATTAATCCAGCCAGTTTCTCTTGTGGTTTATTGACTTTGTTTGATAAATTCTCCTAAATTGTCAAGATTCCCAAACTCAAATAAAAAATCTGTTATTAGGGTTTTTTTACATTGATAATATTTTTAAAGACAATTTTGAGACAACAGTAAATACACCAAACAATTTCAGCCAGAGTTGAACCCTTTGATATTTTTTTGCAGAATTTTCCTTATAACTTCCGAGTTATTCACAAGGTGCACCACGAATCTAAGATTTAAGATTGCACCCCAAAATAGCTTGTGGGACTCTAAAGAAAATTAATTATTGGGGAAGGCAGGGTCGATATGTCCGATGTAGGTCACAGAAATCAACTCTGTGAATCCGTACCGCTGTCAGGGACCTCCACATTGTAGCATATTTCAGTCTGTAGTTCCACTTGTCCAGCATCTTTAAGAAGGCTCTTCAATTTATTCAGGCATGCCTGAGATGCTCCTGCCTGTAAGCCTGGACTGCTGTAGAAATGCAGGACTGTCATTCTGAGATCTACAAGATAGAGGTAAAGAGTATTCGGAAAAATTATTAGGCACAGTTTTCCTTTCATCCAGTAACTGGAGCCCTATCCTTATCAACGATTTTGACATGATCGGTTGCATGCGACCATCGGGAGAAGGGAGTAATCTAAGGCTCCATTTACTGGATCTAAGGGCCTGTTTGTTTCAGGCACGCGAACAGTGACCTTGCATATTCACGTCCCACGCAGGATACGCTAAAATGGGATCTGGATCAGTAGATCTCTCCGGATCTCGCGCCTGAAACAAACGTTTTACTTTCAATGGTTCCATACAAAACAACACATTACATCCCAATGGCCAATGCCTATGGGACTAACCTAAAGCATTTTAAGACTAAGTCACTAACGTTAGTCAGTGTTTGTTTCCTAATCTAAGTTATGTAAGTAAACTAAATGCTTCCTGATTTCACAGCAACCACAGGTCGTGAAGTTTAACATGCCCTAAGCCTAAGGCTTTTTAAAACAACTAGGTTAGGGGCCTAGGGCCTACTACTTTTGTAAAATAACAAAAAAAAACATTTGATATAAATATTGATAATTCGGGGTTAGTGTAGTTTACGCCACTCGTAGTAGTACGTACACAATGTATGTCATTGTATGTACACTGCACAGTATTATACTGAAAATAATACGAGTGGCGTAAACTACACTAACCCCGATAATTCATATTTCATAATTTAACACGTTCGTTAGCATCACTGTGCATGATTTCATTAAAATCATGGATGCAATTGTCCGTCACTGAAATTAATCTTCCCATGAAGGGTCCTACCTTCAGTTGAAAGGAAGTCGTAATAAATACCGCGATCTAATTCAAATCTCACCGACTTTGTTTAGTGCTTTACCAACATTTAACTTCACTTGATTGACCACCGAAACGTGCACATGCGATCGGCGCGCGGTTTTTCAGGTAGCATATGTTGGTGCAACGCTGGGCCGAGTATTGAATACGCATCACGTACTACGTCCGTATCCGTATCCGGATCCGACCCCGAATCCGCACCACTGATATTGCGCGCGCCTCTCTATACATTACTGTATAGTACAATCGCCTGTATACTGTATGTACAGTGTACATGTACTGTTCACAGTGTATTCTGTGCCGCACATGCACCCGAGTTATTCTCGGCTGAGACGAGCGCTTACTCTTCACAGGGTTGCTCCACAACTTCAATTATACTCGTATACAATTTGTGAAGAGTAGGCGCTCATCTCAGCTGAGAATAATTTATTACAATGTACATTTAGTATAAGTTAAGATGTGGAGCAACCCTGTGAAGAGTATAGGCGCTTGTCTCAGCCGAGAATAATTTACTACAATGTATTATACAGTTAGTATAAGTTAAGATGTGGAGCAACCCTGTGAAGAGTCGGCGCTCGTCCCAGCCGAGAATAATTGATCACAATGTACACTAGTATAAGCATGGAGGAAGGTAGATGTGGAGCAACCCTGTGAAGAGTATAGGCGCTCGTCCCAGCCGAGAATGATTGACTACAATGTACACTATAGTATAAGTTAAGTTGTGGAGCAACCCTGTGAAGAGTATAGGCGCTCGTCTCAGCCGAGAATAATTTACTACACTTGCTAGTATAAGTTAAGATGTGGAGCAACCCTGTGAAGAGTATAGGCGCTCGTCTCAGCCGAGAATGATTGACTACAATGTACACTAGTATAAGTTAAGTTGTGGAGCAACCCTGTGAAGAGTATAGGCGCTCGTCTCAGCCGAGAATAATTTACTACAATGTACACTAGTATAAGTTAAGATGTGGAGCAACCCTGTGAAGAGTAAGCGCTCGCCTTTGCCGAGAATAACATGTACACAGTATACAGGCGATTGTACATACAGTAATGTATAGAGAGGCGCGCGCAATATCAGTGGTGCGGATTCGGGGTCGGATCCGGATACGGATACGGACGTAGTACGTGATGCGTATTCAATACTCGGCCCAGCGTTGCACCAACATATGCTACCGGTTTTTCACTGCTCCTATTTTTTTAGACAGGCGCCTCACTATATCATATATATAAAACACATAATGGTTTGGATACCAGACATATACAGTGAAACTAACTCTTGAGGGCGTGCTTTGGACAACATTGCCATTTTTTTGCACCAGCCCCACCTGACCTGAGCTGAGTTATTAATTATTCTTCATTAATAATTATTGATTCGTCACGCACCTGTTCTCCTTTGACTTTGATTTTCCTAGATTACACGTTGTACAGTTGATCTAAATATGAAATATGCAGCTCGCCGTTCTTTTAAAAAGGCCAGGGACTTCGTTTTACTGAATGGCTAGCAGTGCAGTGGCAGTAGCTCTACCGTGGAGTTGAGAGATATTAAACACCGCCATGGCCAGGCCCGTGGTCTCGGTGTTCTTTCCCGGTAGGCGATCGTGCCTCGGTAATGTCTGTCTGTTGAAAGTTGCAGTTGCTCTGATGGTCGTAGTCTCGTGTCATCTGCTCTTGCAAGGAATCCAGACGGGATCGTTGGAAGAAAGTGGCGCACTGTCGGGTAGCATCGACCCTCTGATGGGTCAAAAAGCGCATCGACTTTATTCGCAGGTCAGTGGCCAAGGGCCTATTACGGTATTAGATACTAGGCGATTGTAAAGTTCAGGACCCCCTGCGTTTTTATCAAATGGCATGTCATTCGCAACGGAACGCATTCTCGACCATTCCAGCATGTGAGAAAAACACAAGAGAGTCCCTAACTTTACAATCGGCATACATTATATGCCACGTTCATAGAACTAATTTAACATAAAGAGAAGAGAATTACAGTCGAACCTCGTTAATACGAGGTCGCCGGGACCTACCGAAAATGCTCGTATTAAGCGGGGCCTCGTATTATGCGGGATCCATATTTTGTCAACCGAAATGCACGTGTGTGCGGTACACGGCACATACAGCATGCACTATCCCTCTGGTAACCCATAATTACATGTCAAGTCCGTGTTTACATTTTAGAAGTAATTTATACTTAATAAATTTGATTGATAAATTTCATTTTGTTGAATTGTCACAGATGTAAAAGGGATTTAATTACAAAATGTAAGAATAATAAAAACCAAGTACATAAATATGTAATAATCAAAATAATGACGGCACGAAAACGACATGAAAATTGCGAGTGGATGACGGCGACGAACGTTAGCACCGCACGTTCAGACAAGTTGGTTGCCAAACAATGTGTGCAGTATGAAGCAATGTGCACCGCAGGGAACCAGCGATATTTTGATGGACACGAGAGGGCGTCTTTTTAAACTTAAATTAGTGCGTTCGTGGGTTTGTTTTGTTTTTTTGACACGGATTATTTTTTTAAGATGTCGGGTTTTTTAGCAGCCCAACATCTGTCTTTTTTTCTCTCCCCTCTATGTAGCCAGTCACAGAATTGCGCTATGTCGTAACGGTGACCAATCAGCGGAAGCTTTGCATGAACGAAACCCATGCTGCAGTTTAGCCACATAATATCCAATCACGTGCATGGTGACCACGTGTAGCTGTAACATCGGCCGATTGGTCGGGCCGCAGTCAGATCGTATCGGTGCGTTCATGGAATATTATTTTGTTCGGATACATGTTGGCTACACTTTGAAGAATTTGTTGTGACCAAAATCCTTTTTACAAGTCATCAGCAAGGTAAAATTGTCTGGAAATTAGCGTGGACTTTGGTTTGATTTTTGAAAGAAAAAATGAAAAAGGGTCAAAAAGTTTTTCTCCTTACGAAAACGAATCGACAAAATGGAAGACCTCGCCGTTTTCCTCGGTCGGGTTTTGACTTTCGTGACAGCCAAAAAAAACCCATGTGGATCACGCACAATAAAACTAAAATACGACGCGCCGTACATTGTCTGCTTTTTGTTTACACTTTCCACTGGGCAAGCCGTCGGTAAAACCGCAGGAGGGGATTAGTGGGCATTAGTGCTGCGGTGAATTTAGCTTTCGGCAACATGAAACAACGGCGACTTGATGGTGGTGGGATTTTTATTAATCTGTACAAAAATATCCGAAAATCGATTCCAAAAGAAGCCAGATTAAAAAATCCTCGTATTAAATGGGTTGTTTACAATGACTTTCACGCAACCGGGTCAGCCAAAAACGCTCGTATTAAAAGGTTTTTCGTATTATCAGTGCTCGTATTAAGCAAATATTTCCCCATAGAAACGTGCACAACTCGGTCGGGACCGGCGTGATATGCTCGTCTTAACCGAGATCTCGTCTTAAGAGAGCTCGTATTAATGAGGTTCGACTGTATATACTTGCGATGATCGTAACCCTTGTTCTGACTTTGGGACCTAAGGTCCCAGTTCCCATGTCAGACCAAGGGTTACGATCATCGCAACGAAGAATTATAATACTTTACTGTTACATGATGTAGGCCCCCTACTAGATTTCTATATTTCTGTCTTGAATTCCTGAAATACAGGACGGAAGACTCGCAAAGTGTGAGGTGCCACGTCTTGACCCTGCAGGCCACGCTGCTGAAAGTGTCCACTGTCAACGAGTCAAGCCATTGCCGCGTTCTTGCCAGATTGCCCAAGATCTGTTCTTGTCAAAACCAGCGGAAAGATGTTTAGGGGAGGGTCCATTTGACATTTGCCAATTGAAGGTGAGTTACACAGCAGACCACAAAGCTCTTAAAGGGGGTATATCGACATTCCTCAGCATCTTTTTTTGGACAGCGCCACCTTGTGGTCCCAGTACAATTTAAGTGGGGGGGGGGTTAAAGTGCCGATGGGTGCATTAGGAACTGAGCGAGCACGACGATAAACCCCCTTTAATGTTCTTAACCCTAACCAACGTCCATACCACATCACAGTTTACCATGCATTTTTCCCCTATAGTAAGTGTGGTATAAATGTAATACACCATTGTGTGGTATTCATGGTTGCATAGTTTGTCATCCAGTGTCGCTGTGGAGACTGTGGTAATGTGTGGTAAGCAGCTCTTGTCTTTTGTGGTAGGTGCAGACTGCAGAGGGTTAATATTAAGACTAGAACAGTATGACTCTTTGAAAGATTGCTATAGAAAGTGTCCTGTGTTTTTGGCATACATGTGAAAGATGTAAATAGAGACATGATATCTGTGATAACCTTCTCTGCACCTACCAACAAGACAAGAGCTGTTTACCACAGTTTTTGTCATAATAATTCTGTCATAATCTCCTGTGTATCACCATGAGTCACATTTTGCATTTCTTCACAGACAAAAAATCAGCAGCATTTTGAGGTGCTCTGTGACTCAAAACTGTGCGCAGCAGGATTTGCATTGGGCACCATAGATGCCGAAGTCGGAACTTTAAAATGGACGGAATACAGCCGTCATCTTGAGCTCCAAGTGCAAGTCCAGAAGATGATAAACTCAGATGTCCGTCTCCATGAGTTCTGTTTCATTCGATGTCTTCCTCCCAAAGAGGAAGATGAAGGAGAGGCAGAGGATGAAGTGAACGAGGACAAGCAGGATGAAGATAGCATGTCAGGTGGGAAGCTGGACTATTGGCAGTATGCGGGCATCCAAAATGAGATTGACCTCCAAGACTCTATGCCAAAGCAGCTTCTTATCTTACCCAGACCAGTTTCAAAACCTCTGACTGAAACTCCTGTCAATAAAAGCACGATCAATTTCAATCTGTACTTACTGGATTCAGTCTCCCACAGCCATTTCTTCCGCTCTTTACCGAAGAGCGTCCGCAAGCTCCAGCAAATTAAGAACTCGGCGAATGCATCTTTGTTTAGTTTCAACCTGATGCAGTCTTTAAAAGGACGAACGTACGAGAATCTCCAGGCGTTACTCGGAGGCGAGCTGTATAGTTCTAAGAACCCTTTTACAGTGCACGACATGCCGCCCAAACCTGTGCAGACGTGGAACTTGCTCAAAAGCATGAAGGAAGCTGGTTATCAGACGATGTGGACTGAGGATCTCTGCTGGACTTGGGAGTGGGGCATCACCAAGAACATGGTTGTCCACCTGCCCGAGGCAGACCCCAAAATTCGCTGGAAAAAGCTGGGAGAGGTGCTCTCCAAGTCCGGAATAGACGGCCTGAATTTCTCCTTAGCCAGTTGTGAAATTTTAAGAGCAAACGGCGTCCGTGATACTTTTCACGGGCCCTCCACGATATGCTATAACAAAAAGTTCCACCATTATTATGTATTTGAGTACTTAAAATCACTGCAGTCACAGCTGAATGTGGCAAAGAAGCCATATTTTCATTTCACCATCTCAAACGTTGCTCACGAAGACACTGGCAGACGGTTGCAAACATTGGACGAAGACCTCGCAGATTACTTACAGTTCTTGTCAACTCAGGACAACATGGTCACTATTCTCTTTGCCGATCATGGAAACTCTTACGGGCATTTCATGCAGAAGACCATCGAGGCCCGAGTTGAAATGTTTCATCCAACGTTGATCATTCTCATGTCCGAGAATGTCGCCAGAGAACTCGGCCCTGAAAAGTTGGCTGCACTCGCAACTAATCAGGACCATTTGGTCAGCATCTTAGATCTGCATTATACTCTGCAGTCTTTATCCCCGGGTGGTGGAGTAGCCGTATCCCCTGAACACCAGAAATACGACGTGTCAACGGACGGGCTCCTCGTACCATTGTCTCCCAACAGAAGCTGTGACTCGGTTCCCCGCATCGATCCTAACGTGTGTATATGCAGCAACTATGAGAGGGCTGTAGCCAATGACAGCAGCCATGCTGAGGTTGCCCGAGCTGTCCTGCAGAAGTTTAATGAGGTCATCTTGGAAAGAGTCGGGAGCGAGGAGAAGTTTGGAGCCTGCAAACAGCTGGAGTTGAAATGGTTTGGCAACGTGAAAGAAAATTATCCAACAGTAAGTAAATCGTTATCAATTGATACGAGTAATGTTCTTGTCCTCTTGTCATTTAGCCCTTGATAAAGAAAGATCCTGCTAGAATCAAAACGTCAGGCCCTCCAAACTCCAAGCATTCATGAATGATCAATAGATTTGAGATTGTGAATCTTTGCAATTTTTTAAAAAATTGTGAATCATTGCAATTTTTTGTGAGATCATCGGACAAACCACAAGGAAACTTGACTGCACAAATTTTGAGAAGTTAACAGATGAATAAAGAAAATTGACTGGAGGAGGACTGGAACCTGCAACCTTCAGAAACAGTACCCATGCTCTACCAACTGAGCTGCCCAGTCCACCATTATGGCGGAGTCCCAAACTGTCCATTATCTTTGTTCATGTATATGAATCAATTCCTCCTCTCTTGTGGTTTATTTGATAAATAATTTAAAAATAAACGAGGGCCCTTTTATTCTTACTGTTTTCATTTCATACCCAGCCCGTTGTTACAGTCATGAAGATGGACCTCCATTTTGATTCCGGTCAAAATTCAAGCAACGCTGAGGAGGTGATCTTCATCATCGTCAAAACCAAGAAGACCAAGTCATCCCTGGAGCTGGAGCTGCTCAGCTTTGAGCGTATGACGAGCTACTCACAGTATGACAAGTGTAAGGATGCACAGGTACCGACCAACTTGTGCATCTGTGACTTGCACTGATCAGTCATTGTACTTTATTAGCCTAAATAGGATATTCAGGAGACAGGTGAGTATCTGAAAGTGAACATTACTTAGAGTATTTAAGACAATGAGAAATAGGGAGACATTTTGATGTTTTCTTAAGGTATCAGCTACCTTTTATTGACATACCTTTACTGTCCATATTTTATTAGAAGTCGGAGAATGTCCTCACTATGAACATTCGTCAATTTCAAGTTAATTGGTTTGGAGGATGTTTAGAAATAGGTAAGTGAAGTTTAGTGCACGACCCAATGGGAATGTCTCCCTAAGTACCCATTCAGGTTAATTACTATAATATACCTCATCGCCCAATGAAATTTTGTTTGGAACCGTGCTTAGCTTTCTTTATTGCCAGTAAGCCCCACGTAAAGGTATGGTATCCCAAACCTGCCATGTGAATCTTTTTCATCAGTGACATTAATTATTCTTTCCATCTATTTATTTTGTTTCATCCCCTTTTGTGTACTATAAATAAACTAATAATAATAATACTTAGAATAATCGTAGAAAAAATGTTAATACATTTGATTTTATAAGATGCCAAATTTATTTATTCATTAATAAAATGATCACATTGGGCTGCATTTACATTCCTGAAACCATCTCAACTCCCTGGGGAGTATATACAGCTCTTATAACATTCATCTCATATGGTTTAATTGCGATAAACACTGTATTTGATGTTTATTTGTATTGTAAACCTCGTTTCTTGCTCAAAGTTTCAACACAGCTTTGTTTGACATTGATGATGTCATATGTAGTGAATTAGGCAGATAGCAGAACTGTTGCTATGGTTACAGACTGCTCACCCACAAGCTGAATTTCTCCCGATGCAGCGGGATACAGATCTTCACTTGTTCATTTTCTAAAATCTTTCAAAATTAGGTTTGTCCATTATCCCTATATGAATGAAGAAAGTGAAATGTGTTTAAGCCTATCAGTATTCTTGTAGGCTTTCAATATCTCAGTGTTGTTGTATATAATGGGTATTATCTGTGGTTCTACTTAAGTCTTTCATATTGTTTTGTACATATTGTGATCAGTACTGTCAATATTAACAAATAAAGATAATGTCTTATTTTGGTTGAACTCAGAAACCACACAATAGTACGGTATGTACATTATGTATACACGTACTTCGTTTTCAATGTAACCATATTACTGTTTATATTTCTCTACAAGTAGTCTGGTTCCCTGCCCAAAGATTCCCTGACAACAAGATTCCCATTACCCCTTTTTAATTATGATACACTGTACCCCTATTGGTCCCATTTTTTGCTAGCCCCCTTCACCAAATCTTTGGGTTTTTTTTGTCCTTCTGCTTCATTTCTCCAAGCTGAGAAGCTCAGTTGGTAGAGCGCCTGTACGGTATTCAGGAGGTTGCCGGTTCGAATCCCGCTCCAGTCAATTTCCATTAGTGGTTATTTGATGATTATTATAAAGTTTTAAAAGGCTTCTGTGCTTTGAACAGTTCTAGCGTTTTTAAAAGACAAATTGAGGGTTCGGAGGCTTCCTAAATGGGGGAAAAATATCGCACCGGGGCGTTACCATTTTACATTGTTACATTTTAATCTATGGTTTTGTCACTCGGTCATTTTTTCACGTTTTGCAATTATTGTTCCCTTTTTTCTTGCCCTGTGGAAGTAATTCGTGAATGAAATTAAAATGAAACTGCGTTTCAAAACGGGCTTAAAGGTAGTATCATACTTTGGTAAGAAACCAAAACAGAAATGTTCACAGATTTACGTATAACTTTCAGGGTATGAAGATGAAGCTGGTAAAAACCTACCGTTAAAATGTTTCCGCCTGAAATGGTGTATTTATCCAGAAATTAGTAAAACAATTACGGAAAATCTGTTTGATATTTTTGCCCATGAATCTGTATCTCTTTGCTAAAAACCAAAGTATAATACTACCTTTAAGAAAAATGCAATGGAACTATACTGTAATTACAAACATATTGTCAATAGCGTATTTTGGGGAATTTAGATGACTGTTACTGTATCTGTCTTGATATTTTTGCCCATGAATCTGCATTTCTTTGACTCAAAAACCAAAGTATGAAATTACCTTTAATCATGGAGGCTATTTCTACCTACATGCTTTAATTAACAATTATTTTTAGTCGTTTCGATGTCTTTATTAATTTTGAAGAAATAGAAAGAGAAATTTACAGATAATTATTATATCATGAACTTCGAGGCCTAAAAACGGAATTCGTTTCATACTAAAAAAAAAAGTAATTCTTTTGAACGTCAGTATCAATAGAGCGTTTAATTTGTGAGATTTGATTCACAGGCCTAAAGCAGGTACATGTATTTCCCAGCGAAAGCGAGGCTCGATCTGTTTATTATGTTGACAGAAAAAATTAGCGGGTTGCCAACATTAAACAGCCGACAATGTAAACATTATGGGTAGGCTTACATATACATGTACAGTACTAGTGACGTAGTTATCCTATGATGTAAAGCTTCACTGAGCACATTATAACATTTTAACGGGGGAAGAAATACCCACAAAAAGATCAGCGCCACTGAAAGGGCCTTCAAGAATACGGAATTATATTGACAATTTGGTTAACAAGTAACTTTTGATGTCACTATGCAACAACACCGCGTAAAATATACAAGTGGCTGGCGATGTTTGCTTAATGACTGAAGGGGGCAAGGGGGTCAATCCAAAGTCCATGACGGTGCCATTGCGTGCCGTGCATGCGTAGGGACACGTTTTGCGTCAAGGCTTACGAAATAAAAGACTTGTACAAATGTAACTATAACTGGAAGCCCGCCATCATTTGTGTAACTTCCTGGTTCATAGTGTAAACTCACTGGAACAATTTTCAACCAACGTGAAGGAAACTGTATAGCCTAATACTATAGCTTGATCATCTGTTTTGTTTGACGGTAAGTAATAATTATGTGAACATTTTGAGAATGGATAATTTATTTCTCTCCATCACGCAGTTACAAGTATTATAACGGTCAGGGATTATTCAAGTAATAAACTGCTGCAAACAGATTACAGGTTAACAAACCGTTATACTAATACAGTTTAGTCTGGCTTTTCAATGGACGTTTGTGTACGTTACACAATGTTAGCTCTCTGGCTATAGACTGGCACAGGGAAATCTCACGGTCTGTTTTTAAACATTCAGTTCAATTCATTGCATGGTTTCCAATGCGATGGAAGCTCAAAATACTAATATTGAGAAAACTTCAAAAAGGACTTTATAAAGGTACAATGATTAGTAACACACCAAATCAGAAATGTTCACAGATTTCAGGGTAATGAAGATGGTGCTGGTATAAGAAACATACAGTTGAAATATTCCCGACTGAAATGGGAGGCCTATATATCCAGAAATTAGTAAAAGTAAAGACCGAAAACAGTTTTCATCTCGGGGTAAAAAAGATCAAAACCATCCTCTATGTTTTATAAGAACGTTTGAGTCGGGTTTTCGCTAATTTTTTGTGACTCAGATGTCCGATTGAGCTCAAATTTTCGCATGTTTATTATCTCGTGTAAATGTTTGATCAGACAATGTGTGATTGCTGTTCTGTGACCTTTGCCAATCATGTAGTATCTTTAATACTCATCAATATTTCTCTCTTCTGTTTTGTTTTTGTCTGTAGAGCCACGGATATGGCGTCGGTGTATGAATATTTCATGCCCATACTAATCTTAGTAGTCATGACATTCCTCGTGACATTCTGCAGATATTGTTGTTATGCGTCAAGACTCAAAGCAGAATCGAGAAATGGCCAGAACACTGCATCCGCGGACGGAAACAGGGACACTAGGGGACGAATACGGACGGTTTCTGGACAGCAAACGGGCACTGATGGAGCGAGCACACACCAAACCGAACTGCCGTCTTATCTGTACGAACCGCCCCCTGAATACAGCGCAGTTGTCGCGCCGTTTGCAGTGCAGGACGAGGACGATCCTCCCCCGCCGGCCTACGAGGACGTAGTGACCACGTCTCCCTCCATGGTTTGACTTGGACTCGCAACTATTCAAATAACTTGACGATAATTAAGATCTTTTACAATGTCAACTATGCAAGACAGCGTTTTTATTTTTCTATTAAATGTTGAGATTAAAACCGAGGCTTCCGAGCGCCATATTGTACCGTCCTCGGTACCAACATGCTCAGCCAAACGCCCAACTCGTCGATCAGTTGTGTGACCATGGAGATAGGTGTCCTGTGCCTTTTCGTGTCCATCGTATTGTCATTGCAGAGACGGTTCTCAGAGTGCAACGGGACAGCGTTGAATAATGATATGGGGGAAGTAACAGATGGAAGGAATTATTTTGTGTCTACCACCCCAGAATGTCAACTTTTGTAAACTATGGACATAATCATAAACTTTTGCGTCTTTGTGGGCGAACGTGTTCATGAAGCGTTTTCATCGACCAAGCCACTATGCCCATGTTTTGCCCATGACTAAATTTAAATGTTGGCTCTGGCTTACCGACTTCAACCAATTCCCATATAAGCCTGAAGGTCTATAGTTCCAAGCCATTACCACGGCATTACAACGGCTCATTATGGAGTCACGCGCGAGGCTTATACGATATCCATATCATTGCTTTTGTATAATGAATATCGTTTTAGATATTATGTGAATAATGCTAATCGAAGGATCTTGTAATCTTGTCTGAAAATCATGTACTGAGTTGTATTCATTGGTGCAGAATTTCTGGGCAGATATACTCAATCGATAGAATTGTTTCAGATCTTGGAACTTCAGGCCAATATCTTCATTAGAAGAGTGAACATTTTGAAGGGAAGTTTCCATAAAATTCGTGAAAAGATTCCCTGAGTACAGTATGTGTAACTTTACGAGTTTTGTATGCATGCTGTATACGAGTATTCTTAAAGACTAAATAATTGTATTGTGTTTGTGCAATTGTTTGGTTTGTTCCTTCGTCTGTCTATTTGCTTTTGTTTGTATGTTTGTTTTTGTTTACTCAGAGGTATTATCCTTTCAGATGAAACAATTGACTCGAACTTACTATCATGGTAAATCTATGGATTATGTACAAAGATATTTTTAAAGAATGATTCCACTGCAATTTAATAGGAACTCAAGTATTAATTTGTTAAAATTAATTTTAAAAAATATATATTTTTGTAATCATCTGGATTGAATTAATAAACGTATATATACAATTTGTAACAATAAATAATTATGTACTAAGCTTTGAATAGGCCCTTATAAATTAAAAACATGTACATACATATAGTTCAATTGTTGTAACGTGTGCTTTTGTTATTTTTCTCGAACTTTAATTGGCCGTCTCATGGGGGGCTTCGAATGGATCCATACCTTTTTGGAAAGCGTTGTACAAAATAATTTTACACAGAATAAACTAATGGTACACGAGTAATCATTATTATTGTCTGATGTTGGTTAAGTAATTGGCTTTGGTCCAAAATGGGGGGTAGTACGGTATGAACTCTCTGACATAGGAAATATCGGCAGAGATTCACGATTCATGTTTTTATGGTGGCAGTATTCGAATCAACCAGACTACATTTTCAGCTAAAGAACGGAGATGGGCTATATGCAGTATGTACTCAACATTTTTAATTTCACTAGCCATTAGAAACCAGCTCGGCTGCCTTCTGGTACATGGTGTAGCAAGTCATTGACTTGGCATTTCGGCCATGAAAATATCTTTGAAATGTGGCAAATCCGGTACCATCCTGTAGGGAATATCTGCCGCTTCATTGTCGTACTGGATCGACTGGCTCGATAGCTTCAGTATTGAGGGAGCAATATTGCAAACTTTAGCGTAAAAATGTAGCTCAATATGTTCTCGTGCAGTCATAAGACGCCAACTCGGCTGCTTTCTGGCGTAGCAAATCATGCTATACAATTGGAATTTTCTCAATAAAAATACGGTCTTTGAAATGTGGCAAATCCAGTACCATCCTGTAGGGAATATCAAAATTATTCTGCCGCTATTTCGTACAGGTTTCAGCTCCACAATCTCAGTATTTTCGCACCACACTGTAAAAAGTTCCAATATCAATGCGCCGATATGATTATCATAATTTTTATACCCTCATATTTATAAAAGATGGATTCTTTTTTTTTTTGGGGGGGGACGTGCAATTTATATGATTTTTATTGTGTCATTGTGACTAGTTATGAGCGGATCAGTGCTTCATGCCGTTGTTGATGGAGGCTTGAATAGCTGTCTAATTTTTTATTTTCCCAAGATCAAAAAATGTTTTGTTGTTTGGTTTTACTCTTTTCTGGATAGTGGATAAATACAGCATTTCATGCAGAACAATTTTAACGGTATGTTTCTACCATCACCATCTTATACACCGTAAGTTATAGGTAAATCTGTGAAGATTTCTGTTTTGGTTTCCTACCAAAGTATGATACTGACTACTTTGTCGAAGGGAATTGTGTGATGCTTCCGAATTATTGGAGTTGTAGATTTCCATTCTGGCGCCCTCTGTCGGTATAGCCTGCGGCGCGCCATTTCCGGCTGCATGCATGTACTGTATGCATAGTACATAATGTAGCTAGCTCATTATAATCTCCACACTGTCACTGGATGCACGTGTTTTTTTTTTCGTGTGGTACGTCCATGTTGACACTCGTACTCCTGACACTGATCACAGTTGAGTTCAGATCGTTAAGCAGCTAAGATCACTCACCGAAACTAGAAAGGATTTCGTCAATTCTTTTTCAAAAGTCATACTATCCGTCTTCGGCTGCAAAAGATCAAGAATTAACGGCGCATCGTAAGTTGACTTCACTGTGATTGTTGAAGTTTGGAGCATTTTTGTAGTGCACTACTCCACTCGGCCGACTAGCTACCTTCCTCCTAGACCCGTAAACAGGGCCCAGATACATCGCTACTTTCAGATACAGAATCTGAGAGTATCTCAGTATCTGGGCCCTGTTTAAGGGTCTACCTTCCTCCAGGCCTAACCCTATACCCAGTCATGCAGTACCATTTCCACATGATTTTGTGGCAAAATTTCATTGAGTAGGCCTACATCGAATTTTTTTTTTTTTCCTCCACCTTTTCACCAGTGTGGCTCTTGTGAGGCAACAAAAAAAGTGGGGCCAAAAGAAAAAGAAAAGAAAGTGAAAGACATTATTTGATCTAGGCCTAGGCTTACTCTGAATTTTTTAGTTTAATAACATTTACAATTCATCTACGATTCTAAGCCTATTTATGTTTGATATTACCCACATTAGATGCCCGAGACAAAGCACCAAGAATTGGAGCCGACTTCCAACAAAGACACAGACAAGGATCAGCAAGGAGATGAGAATGAGATTCGAGGCAATTGGTCCAGCCGTCTTGATTTCATGTTGTCCGTCATTGGCTACGCTGTAGGTCTTGGGAACGTGTGGCGATTCCCATATCTTTGCTACCGGAATGGTGGTGGTAAGTTTTAACCAGTTTTTGATTTCTTGGGTTTTTTTTTAGTTGAATTTTTTTTGGTGGGGAAGCTTGAACTTTCTCACTGCTTAAATGTTTAATTTAGTTTTTGCTCCGTCCAAATTGTGCACAAATTTCTATCTGTAAGTATTATGTGCATTTTACCATTGTATGTTTTTTTTTTTTTTTTACATGAACACGGACAAAACAAATTGTCTTTTGCATACAAAAGCCTCCCCTGAAACACAATAAAAGAGGAAAATATTATGGTTGGAGACTTGAGTTAGGAGGGCAAGTGGACTTTTCCAGTATTGAAATATTTGGTTTGACTTTTCCATGTTTTCCCAGCGTAGGAGCAAGAGCTCTTTTCCAGTTTCTGAAATATTTGGTTTAACTTTTCCCTGTTTTTGCCTTTTTTATCCTAGGAGCGTTCCTGATTCCTTACTTGTTGATGCTTGGATTTGCTGGGTTGCCACTCTTTGTCATGGAAGTTGGACATGGCCAGTTTGCAAGTAAAGGCTGCATAGGCGCTTGGGCTATTGCACCGATATTCAAAGGTAAGAAACCTCCGGTCCTCATTCAAGTCTCAATTGGTGTGCCCCCAAACTTAAACAAAATACAATGTTTGTAGAGCTTTTTCAGCAGCAGAAGCACAACCCTGGAACACTATTCCAGAGAACATCAAGCTAGCTGGTACTGTTGAACAGTTTAAGACGCTCCTTAAAACACATCTATTCTTAAATTGAAATGTTGGTTTATTTTCATATTTTTTGACTGTGTTTATGTGAATCCTTCTATGTCCATGTTTATTTCTTTCTTTCTCCTTCTTTCTTACAAGCGCTTAAAGAGACATCTTTGATTGTGATTTGCGCTACATAAATAGGCCTTGATTTTTAAGGAGAGTGAGAGTGATCACTTTCCTCCGCTCTCTGTAATGTTTTCCAAGGAGAGTGGAAAAAAGAGCTCCTTAACAATTTAAGGAGAGCTGCCCTTTTTCAAAACATCACATACATTTTTTTAGCCAACATTTACCCTTTGCGGAAAATACCAACATTTTCAACAGGACAAGCAAAATTTTGCAATAGCATGTTTTTTTTCCCGACATCGGACACATGTATAACCTTGGTTTAGCAAGATCAAACTGCTCTCTTTATTCACTAGTATGAGTTGTTGATTTACATGTAAGGAGTTGGATTTGCAGCTCACACATGATTTTTGTTAGTGAGAGCAAATCACTCCCCTAAATTCTCTACATGTTGATTTAAGGAGAGCGATTTGCAGCTCTCCTCTTTTTTTACTAAAATGAAGGCCTGCATAAAAGTGGTTTATTATTATTATTAGGTTGTAGTCTGGGCCATGCTTACAGAAGTGGGAAATCTTTTGCTTCAACCGAATCCGATTTCATGGACTTATGGAGTTATGTGAAAAGGATTTTTCACTTACTCGGCTAGTAGAGGAATTCAACGCCCCCCACCCAGTAGGCCTAGCCTAAAGTGTTGAATGAGAATCATAAGTTTGAATTCTGTGATTGAAATTGGGCACTGATGTGGACAGATCAATGTATAGAATGTGGGTTTGTGGTTTTGACACATTGTGACTTTGTTCCTCTTTTCCAAGGGGCCTGTTTGTTTAAAGGTAATATCATACTTTGGTTTTTGTCAAAGAAATACAGATTCATGGGCAAAAATATCAAGGAAGATAAAGTAACAGTCGTCTGAAAATTTCAGTCCCATACAGTGCCCACTTTTGGAGAAAACAGTGAAAAACGGCCACAGTATTTCTTAAGTCTTTTCTCTTTTATTTTTGATCTTTTAAAAGATCAAAAATATTTTCGGTGTTTGTTGACTAATTTCTGGATAAATACACCATTTCAGGCGGAAATATTTTAACGGTATGTTTCTACCAGCACCATCTTCATACCCTAAAAGTTATATGTAAATCTGTGAACATTTCTGTTTGGGTATGTTACCAATCCCGTACTGTACCTTTAATCTGTAGGCTAGGACATTTAATTGCTACTGCTAGGGATCCGCACTGTATCTCTCGCAATCAACTTGGAAACTGTGAATATCAAATGAGTTCCCCCATAAATTCCACTTGGCTTAACATTATCTAGACTTGTGCAAAGTCTAACTCTAAAACAATAAAAATCAGCATCCAATGTAACACTGCTCATTGCATGTTGACATGATCTGCAGATCATGTTAACTTGTGGTGGTAAGACTTAAGCAAGTCTAGTAAACGCTTTTAAAAAGAAACATCTGGCAACCAAAAACAAACCGTGCATGGTAGTGAGCCATAATGAATGGGAAAACTATTTATAGACTTAATGGTAGAAAAATCACTATTAACTTTCTCAAGTACTAGTCCACTTCAGACCGTTTGAGACAAAACTTCTAAACATATTGTATCATTTCTTAGCAAAATATCCCCAGTACTAAGTCAATCAATCTTTAAAGGTATTATCATACTTTGGAAGCATACCAAAACAGAAATATTCACAGATTTACCTAGAACTTACAGGGTGATAACCCTTACCCTTACAGGGTTTAAAGATGGTGATGGTACAAACATACCGTTGAACATTTTCTGCCTGAAAATGCTGTATTTATCCAGAAAAGGTAATTTTGACCAACATTTTTACCAAAAACAATTTTGATCTTTGAAGATCAAAACTCCTGTGAAAAGATTTGAAAATACTCTGGGTGTTTTTCACTGTTTTTTGTTTTTTTCAAAAAGGCACCGTATGGGACTAGGAATTTTACAGATGACTGTTACTGTATCTTTCTTGATATTTCTGCCCATAAATCTGCATTTTGTTGACAAAAACCAAGTGTGAAACAACCTTTAAAACAAGAAGTTCTGAAAAGATAAAGACACAAGACTATTCAAACTTGTAAACAAGTATTTTGAGGCAAAGTCCAATTTATCCTTTAAATACAAGTAAACACCAAAACTCCAGGCCTTGAATTTGGTTCTGAATTTGGGCAAGGCCACTTTTCCATTGCAAGGGGCACTTCCATTGGAAAATCATAATGTCTATGGAAACATTTGAAGGGGCACCAAGGCCAAGAACCAGTGCAACGCAGGCCATGGCCTCCCTTGCCTCTGTTAAATTCAATCAAGGCTTGAAACTCTTAAGTTATTGAAATACGATAATGTCTAAATAAAATGATTTCATTAAACATTTTATGGTCATGAGAGGTTTGGAGATCTGTGACCCGACATTTCCCGCGAAGTTGAACAAGTGCATGAATATTAAATGATTTTTGGTCGGGAAATAGATAATATGCAAATTAGGCTTGCCCTTCACCGACGTGGATGAGCACTGTATACTCAGTGAACAAGTGCAGTTGCCATATTATGTATACAGTCAGTGTAAATAGTTATTTTAGTCAGTCATAAATAATGCATTCTGTAACCTGCGCTGTAACTGATCCATTGTATCCCCTACAAAAGGATTTAATTTGTCTGTAAAAGCAGATAGATTAGGATTATAAGATTAAAGATATCAGTCAAGTCCAGTTAATCCCCTCGACTTAAAGGAGTTGAACAGAGGTCATTTATGGATTGGTCTTTTACATCAGCCATGCCCTTTAATAATCTGGGAGAGAATTAGGGCTGGAAGGAAAATTCCAACCAGACCCCCATGTTGGCCCGATCAATATTAGAGCTTTTGAAAAAGGTTTAAAGGTTTTGTCCCATGTGTATTAAGGCAAAAGTTACTCAACTGAAGGATCTCATTACAGTAAATAACCATTGAGAGCTGAATTGTTGGACTTTGACCGGTGGATGTTTTACTCTGTAACCAGCAGAATTCAGCCAGAAAATTTGAGCTTTGAGGATACCTGCCAATTAAATGCCATATGCCTTCCTGATAAAAGTTTATTGCGAGTGTTTTATGTCCTCTAACCTCGACCTTGGAATCTGCTTGGGATGCAACTCCCTCCCTCTTTGGTATAGAAATTGCAGCAAAAATCCTCTCAACACTGAACTTTTGTTTGTCAAAGTTACCGAGACGCTGGGTACTTTACCCAGGAAGTCTTCCTCTCAGTAATTTTTCCGACCCACGCTGTTATTTCTATAGGCAAACTTCTGCCAAGGAAGAATTCCCAAGACATTTTAACCAAGATTCCAGTGCCAGTATAATGAGTCTAGTATTGACAGCTCGGTAATTCTTCCGTGCGTGCACGGTTAAGTTACCCGAGTGGAAAGTCCAAGTGCGAACATCAGTCATATTTGCCCATTTTTGTTAGACCCATCGGTTCGGTGAAACCCCCAGAAAATAAAGACATGCTACACGGTAACGCTCCTGCGTATGGGTGTACTTGTGTGTTGCATTGTGAGTACATTCTTCGAAAGGCATTCCAGGCAAAGTTTTATTGTTCCACAAATTCAAAATGTCTGCGCCCAGGACGGTTTAAAACATCGATCTGCGTTCGAGAACATGGAGCTAGCGCTCTACATATAGGGGTCTACAGTAAGTTCTTTCATAGCAGCTTCCAGCTTGGGAATATAATCTGGTTGCTACCATTATTCCCTCCGGGCATAACGTGGTCTATGAACTGAAATGCTTTTGGAGACTGCAATTCATACAGAACCAGGGCGTAGGTCACATCAACACACATTTATCAAAGTAATACCCATGATGCCCGAATTTGGAGAAAAAATGTTTGTTGTGGTTGAATTCCACACTCTGTAGTTGGGAGAATTTGGAAAACTGTATAGGTTGCACATGGGCAATTTATGAGCTAATGCACATGTTTTGTAATCCGTGTATAGAGAAATTCAGCCGAGTTGAAAGTTGAAGCCATGCATGGTAATTGTACCATTCTATTGTATGTTATTTTGTGACTCGACTCAAATGAGGAAATGTTAAAATTTTCCATAAAATTTTCCACTGGATGTTGTCATTCATTACTGTAGTGGGAAAATTCCAGTAAGAAATGAAAGAAGAATTCGACCTTGGTTTTTTGCTGCTTTTTGTGTTGTTGAACACATATGACTGCCCATGCAAATGATGTGAATTATTATAATATTTTTATTTTGGAGCTGTGCCAATTATACATGTGATACTGGGTATTAGTATTACTGCTAAAGTGACAGTACACCGGGCACATTATAAGCAGACCCTGTGCTAACTCCCCGTCCTGGCTTGCCCACCGGGCTAGCTTATTTCAGACTAGCCTGTTTAGATTTTGTCTAGCCCATACATAAATAAAGGGTGCACAGAAAGTAACTTCTGTTGATTTTGACGCCTGACTCCTCTAAATCTAATCGGTTTGGGGTGATATGAGTAGTATGAGTGTTTAGAGCACAACTAAAGCTGCAGTTTGATACCCTACTTGATGCCAAGGACTCAACTCTGTGCAATACACACACCATTGTTTGTCAAAAGGTACAAAACCAAAAGTTGCACTTTTAGGTATACAGGTTGAACTTACCATGCGCTAATAAATTGCATAGGGCGATATTGTTTGGGTCTACAATGGGTTACGCACAGCTACACACCGTGATTCTAGTTGTACATGTATGAGCCGGTTCACCAAAAATGAAGTGTGGATGTCATGTTGCGTCTCTTCGATCCGGTTCTAAAAGTTGCCGGGCTAAACCGGGGCGGATCGGTGTTGGTGTAAAAACAGTGTCCCTTTAAATACCTAGATGAACATGTATGGGATTTTTTTTCATGATAGCAGTTATTACATTGTTTTGACATTTTACAAAAGCTGAGGTATGGGCATTTATGAAACTGTATTAGGCTCAAGCTCTGTCTCAGGCTCCGGCTCCATTTTCATGAATCCATTCTAATATAACTGGTATCAAAATAGAGGCTTTTGGCTGCGATTCGGAAGTAGATTCTCTCGGGTTTAAAAAGGAAAACAGAGCTTCAGCTCCAATGAAAAACCACAACCTATATTTTCAGCATGGATATGTCAGAGTTGGAGCCTGAGCCACCGTTTCGTAACCCCCCTATTATTCTCACTTCTTGTACAGCAGGGTCATCCTCCCCTCCTTCTTGCGATGACAAGAAAGATGTTAAGGTGGGGTTTACTTTTGTTCTAGGAAAAATTTGTTTTCAAGCAAATTTGAGGAAGAAATAGCAGGAAATTGCATCTCCAGCCTCCTCAATTAAATGATTTCCTGGGGGATGTCCCCCACATCCCGTCCTTGGTAGCTGACACTCCATACCTCCCCCCCCCCCATCCCCCTGCAAAAAATCTTAACAGAGCTAATCTTGACAGAGATCACAGCAAATATTGACAGAGAATAGTGATCGTATTGTCCAGGGTGTTCCCAATTACCACGATTTGGAAGCACGATAAGTTGCGATATGGTGTGTTTTGTTACGATCAAATACGATCTGGTGCGATGATCACGATTAATTACTAATAATTGTGTTGATCGTAGAAAATCTTTGAATCGTCAAAATATTTTCTGCACTCAACATGGCTGCCACGACTGACCTCAAGATCTTATATAGGATCACCACCATTACTCCACGATTTTGATCACTATTTCAATTGTGCTGTGAATCGTGATAGTGGGAACCTGATATCAAGTATCACAGCTAGGGTGCTGAATTCCAAAGGATGAGGCTATATATGTGATTGAATTAAACTGACCTGAGTTGGATGCAACTCTCATGGGTGCCCTGAGCCAGCTGCCAGGCATATCAACCCATTTACATGTATGTCTAAAGAGTGACAGAGCACAACCTTAGAAAAACAAAAGTGTTGATAGGGACTAGGCCTAATTTACAAACTCCTTTTTGATCCATGTTAAAACCAACCCAGATCTTCCCCGGTTCAGCCCGGCAAGGTTTTAACCGGGTGGAAGAGACGCAACGGTCGAAGAGACGCAACGTACACAGTATGTATGTTTTTGGTGAAGCGGCTCATATGACACGGATCACGACGGAAAATGCAGTTTGGAACCGGGTTGATATTTTCAACCCTGGTCCCTACCAGGGTTGATTTCGATCCAGTTAGGCTGTCCAACCGGGTTGGCTCGAGGTTGAAACTTTTCAAGCATGAAAAGGGTTGAAAGAAAATCTCGGGGTTCGATCGGGTTCCAACCCCGAGATTTTGGATAGTATGAAAGTACCAATTTCATCTGCAGGAATTGTTATTTCTTTTGCATGAATTGTTAACGCGTCCAAAAGATTTAGAACGGATTACTAATTTGTCCGAACGAATTGTTAATGTGTCTGCACAAATCGTTAATGCGTCCGCATGAATTAGAACGGAATACTAAACTGCCGCACGAATTGCTAACACGTCCAATTAAATTGCTAATTCGTCGCACGAATTAGAACAAACTAATTTTGGGGAAAAAATTTGTAATTCATGCAAATGAATTAAAAATTCCTGTGGACGAATAAGTATGTTCGTGCGGACCAATTAACCATTATATGCGGACAAATTAACAATTTGTGGGGAAAAATTAACAATTTTATGCGGACAAATTTACAATTCTTGGAGACAAATAAGTAATTTGTATGGACTCATTAACAATTCATGAGGAGAAATAAGTTACTTGAAAAACAAATTCCCTACTGTCCCTGCCCGGGCTTCATTCTAAAGGAATAAGATGAGGGACCCATTTGAAATATCCGTGAACCCATGGGACTAGCTCAGTGGAGATCAGTGGACTCCACCTTGTGTTTGTCAGAGATGCAACTTTTCAGATTTTAATCTGAAATCAAATTTTCTTTTTTCTTTTTCACCCCAATTCCGATTTTTCCCCCCTTCAAGTGTTTTGAATTGTACAATTGTACAATTGATGATATTTACTTTATTTTTCTGTGGCATTGCCTTGGATCGTGCTACGTGTCTAGCTGTAACACAGACAGTAATTTTCAGATGTTTTTTTTAAAATTGGCCAGTTGCATCTCTGGTTTGTGGTCCTCCGATGAAAACATAGTAAAATGGCTTTTTGTGCAAAAATGGAATGGCAGAGAGAGAAAAAAAAGAGAGAAAAGGACAGAAGAATAAAAAAAGAGAGGAGGCATTGAAGGAATGTTTAATCCTAAATAATAGAAAAAGTGAAGAAGTAAACAACTTGGTTGAAAAGTGAAAATGTTTAATAACAAATGAAGGAGTAGGATTGTTTATAAATGGCAGAAACTTCTTGTTGAAATATTTCTGCTTTCGACGTATATATCCTGTTTGTTGGTTGGCTAATTTTTGTATTAAAGAGGAAAAGAAATCAGGAAAATGTCTCAGTTTTTCAAAGTTTGACATGAATTTCAAAAAAGTCTGAGTCAGTTTCCACCATTTGCCTCTGAGATCCTGACTCAGATGATAGTATGTGCCTGGGGATTTACAACATGGGATGTTTAAGGGTTACTGACCTGAATAGAAAGTGAATTGGCTGGAGTTATTTTTAGCCTATGATAAAGTTGGAACGACTTTAAAGACTTTTTTAGTAAGTCTGAGATCGCTGGTATCAAACTGTTTTTGTTCCTCTTCTGGTTTGTTCATTAAAAACAATGTACAGGGTAGGCAGCCACAAGCAGTCGCTGATAAAACCCCATTTACAATGATTTAAATGTTTTGGTTTTTTACAGTAATCGCTGAAAAGACTTTAAAATGATATTGGCAAAATCAAAAATAAAAATTCCCAGAATTTTTGGAGACAAATTTTGTGTCCAGAAATTCTGGGAATTCTTTTTTGTTTTTCTTTTTTTTTTCATATTATGCCATTCTGACAGGGTCGGCGGCAAAAAAAAAAGTTTTTTTTTTCTTCGGTCGTAGCCTAAATGGGTCGGTCGGAAATGAGAACCACAGTATTAAAAAGGGGCGCCCTAATGCGATTGACCGTTCACTGTACAAAGCCTGCAACATTTCCAATAGCATTAATTATCTAAAGGTGTCTAGTTGAAATCTGTATAAACCTGACAGAAAGACTCATCCTTGTAAAACTTAAACAAACAAGTTATAGAATTGACAAATGCAAGTACAATGCATCTGACCATGGAATCGGCCCAGTAATACAATGTCTTGTTCTTGTGTGTGCTTGAAATCAGGGCTTGGCTACTCCATGTGTTGTGTGACTGTCCTGTGTTGTATCTATTACAACGTCATTATCGGCTACACCATCTTCTACTTCTACTCTTCCTTCACCTCGGTTCTTCCTTGGAAATCTTGCAACAACACCTGGAACACCGACACCTGTATGACGGCCAACTTCACCGAGAACGCCACCCGACCGTCCGCGGAATTCTGGAAGTACGTTGTCAAGATGTCATAGGGCGTTTACGAAACGGAGGCTCAGGCTCTGTCTCAGGCTCCGGCTCCATTTCGTGAAACCATTCTGAAATAACCTGTATCAAAATAGAAGCTTTTGGCTGCGGTTCGGAAGTAGATTCTCTGATTGTATACAATCCAATTTTAATTTGGTTTTCGTCAAAAATTAGATACAGTTTGATGAATGTGTCTCTAACCCTAACTACAGAAGACAAAATAACAAATTCCCCTTGAATACCCTAAATGATTCTCATGTATTATTTTTTTGTTGTGATTTCCATAGCAACATGGTGTTGGCTCGTTCAGAGGGTTTGCATGAGATGGGACCAATCAGATGGCAGAACCTTGTTTGCCTTATCGCTGCTTGGGTCATTGTCTTCATCTGCATCAGCAAAGGGGTCAAGTCATCCGGAAAGGTCAGTATTTATTTAACAGATTGTGATTGGCTGTTCAGCTTATGAATATGCATATGCACAGTGATTAAGTTGTATGATTGGTTGTTAGTTTCATGAAGCAAATAATTAAATCATGGAGTGATCTGTGATTGGATGCAATGCTGATGAATATGCATTTGCATAGGGATCAAGTCATGTGATTGGTTGTAAGTTTCATGAAATGAATAAATAAATCATGAATAAATAAATCATGGAGTGATCTGTGATTGGATGCAATGCTGATGAATATGCATTTGCATAGGGATCAAGTCATGTGATTGGTTGTAAGTTTCATGAAATGAATAAATAAATCATGAATAAATAAATCATGGAGTGATCTGTGATTGGATGCTTTGCTGATGTATATGCATTTGCATAGGAATCAAGTCATGTGATTGGTTGTAAGTTTCATGAAATGAAAAAGAGTGATCTGTGATTGGATGCTTTACTGATGAATATGCATAAGCATAGGGGTCAAATGTATCTGATTGGTTGTTAGTTTCATGAAATGAATGAATAAATCATGGAGTGATCTGTGATTGGATGCTTTGCTGATGAATATGCATAAGCATAGGGATCAAATGCATCTGATTGGCTGTTAGTTTCATGAAATGAATGAATAAATCATAGGGTGATCTGTGATTGGATGCTTTGCTGATGAATAGGCATTTACACTGGCACACAAAGTAAATATTGGACAATGTCCAAGAAGACATCGATGCTCCAAACACTCTACCTTTCTAAAAGGCTTATAAATACTGATACCGAAACATACAAGCGTGGAACACATGCTGAAAATCACAGCTGCCAAGAGAGGTAGTTAGTGATCAAAATGGATAGAAGCGAGCATTCATTAACATGACATATGGTGAAGTTGAGGGTCACGAGACACCTGCTTCACATGTTATAACAGTCATGATGCTTGCTGCATGAAGTACATGTAACCTCTGCATAGTTGAAACCTTGGAGTCCATCCAGTTGATGAATGATTCAATTTTGATAGGAAGGTACATTCATACTTTGGTTTTTGTCAAAGAAATACAGATTCATGTGCACAAATATCAAGGAAGATACAGTAACAGTCATCTGTGACATTTCCAGTCCCATACGGTGCCCACTTTGTGAGAAACAGTATTTTCTCTCATTCTTGATATCTTTTCACAGGATTTTTTTTATCTTCCGACGATCAAAATTGTTTTTAGTCTTTGAATGGGTTTACTCTTTTTCTGGAAAAATACAGCATTTCAGGCTGAAACATTTTAATGGTATGTTTTTGTTACTACGATCACCATCTTTGGTAAATCTGTGAAGATTTCTGTTTCGGTATGCTACCAAAGTATGATAGATCCTTTAAAGACTTAAACTTTAGTACACCATAGGGCTGGATAGCTTAATTGATAAAGCTCTGGTATGGTTTTCCAGGGGTTGCTGGTTCGTATCCTACTCCAGCAAGTTTTTCTTTGTCCACTTTCCAATGACTTTTGAATGTTAATACAAGTAATAAACTCATCTGCCAAAATAATGACCTGAAATGTGTAAAATGCTTGGACTTAGGAGGGCCTGACAAGTTTCGATCCTAGCAGGATCTTTATAAAAGGCTAATTAAAGCCTTCCAAAAAAATCCTGCTAGGATCGAAATGCGTCAGCCCCTGCTGTGACCCTGCTAGGATCGAAACTCGTCAGGCTCTCCTAACTCCAAGCTCTTTTGAATGTTGATGAACAGACAATGGATTCAAGTTGAAATCTGCTACAAGAGAATAAAAAAAGCACACAATACATGTTTGTATAATAGTTATCAATCACATTATATGTCCTTGAGTTGGCAACTGCTCAGGAATATAAAAGCACCTGCACTCTTTCAGAAGTACAATATGGGCCGGCCCGGCCGGAAGCCCTGTAGTTGTGATACATTCAAGTACTTATACATTGTACATGCATGGATGTACTTCGTATGTTTGTTTGTATCTCATTGCTTGGTTCTCCCATAGAGAAGTTTTCATCTGCAGGATCTGGCTTAATTAAGCTTCATCTCCTGTGAAAAAAAATCTATAGATTTGTGTTTTTTTTCACTGAAGCTCCGATTTCCTGCTAAATTGATGATAGGGCGTCTGACTGTCTGCCTTGAGACCAGGAAATAGCCTTTATTGATGCTTGTTATGTCAAAATGGATGATCACTTAGTGTAATTTGTATTCATTTATTCATTTGTTTCCACTTTCTCTTGCGAAAACAACATTTTTTTAAAATCAATATTCAAGATGATGTACAGCTCATAGAAAATGTGGTGGGAGTGGGCGGTCTCCAAAAAGCAGCTTGTCGTGTACGGACCTCCATTTATAAAGTTGCAAACTTACAATTAATTTCTTACTTAATTACATTAACAATACAAGTAATCAACTACTGCAAACTGCTCATTAGCCAAAATAATGACCTGAAATTTGTAAAATGCTTGGAGTTTGGAGAGCCTGACACGTTTCGATCCTAGCAGGATTTTAGCCTTTGAGAAAGATCCTGCTAGGATCGAAACACGTCAGGCCCTCCTAACTCCATGCTCATTACATTATCAATAAATCTGAAGATATGATTACATAGATAGACACAAGCAAACGATAAACAAGACATAAAACATACCGGAGAACACACTGGGTTCGGTTGTAAAGAAATGATGGATTCATGATCAGAACCGAAGTCGATCTGCAGCAACATTTTGGTAAAAGGCTGATGTTCGTGAAAACGACACAAGTATAATTGCCCATTTCCTGCGCACATGAGCAATAACAGTATTCCAAAGTGGAATAGCATCAGGGTGCTGAAGTTCTAATCATTTTCCAACATGATATTATGCTGTGCACCTGTCCTTGCAATGTTAACGGAATGTTAATGGCCTAGTCATCTTCTTTCATGTTTTTTTTTGTGTCCTCGCACCACATTCGTCAGGTCTTGCACACATTTTTTCTTCCCGCCGGGAATTAAGTGTCGGATCGCCAACCGAACAGGCTGTGAGTGTCTCCAAAAACAGGCATCTTTAGTGTGTGCTGCATAGTCTGGGATTTGCTACATTCACACATGGTTGTACCGATGGTCGATCTGGCGATGATATGTTTAGCAGGACCAGTAACCAAAAATGAAAACAATATTTTCTGCTATTATCCCTAAGTACTAACCCACCAACATTCCACAGATTACCAGTACCATACTGAAGCCCTTTTCACACTGCAGAGCCAATCCACAGGAATTTCCCGGGGATTTTTCACCCCACCAACACCCCAGCCACCATTCACACTAGACCCATGGAAACTCCCGGGGACACTATTTCACTAGTTGCTTTTCCCCTGGAAAAACGTAAAACCCGGGGATTTCGGCTTTAATTACCCTACTCCCGAGCAGGGGTAAACATTCCCCGGGGAATAGCTATTCCCCAGGGAATTTATTTGGTAGTGTGAAAGGTCCGACCAAAATAACCCGGCAGTTGCCCACCAATTCCCCGGGGAATTTGTCTAGGGTTAAATTTACATGTAAGCCCCTATAGTTTTTCCCTGAAATTAAGTCTGGTACATATAGGCCTACCACATTACCCCACAGTGTGGTTTGTGTGACATGGTTTATGAACCAGTTTCCTTGTGGAGCTAGACTGTGGTAATGGAAATGCACTTGTACATTTATTTATTGATATAGCCTTGTCTGTAATCCTTGGCTACCAGATCATTAGTTTTGGCAGTGGTACAATGTACTTGTATTGAAGACTGCTATTTCTGGTTATCACAGTTTAGCCTTGAATATAAATACACAACCAAATGCGAATTTGTGACAGTTCATTTGCTAATTAGGGTGCACCAAAAAAATGTGACATATTTGTTGGTGGGCCCATGCTCCTGCAATGCAGCTCTGCTTTCAGAAAAATTTGTTGGAGTTAAAGGTAATATCATACTTTTTAAGTAGGCTTTTATCAAAGAAATTATACAGATTCATGGGCAAAAATATCAAGGAAGATACAGTAACATCTGTGAAAATTTCAGTCCCATACGATACCCACTTTTTTTTTAGGAAACTTTGAAAAACGGCCACAGTATTTCTTAATTTTTTTCTTTTTTATTTTTGATCTTTTAATGTTGATCTTTGGAAGATCAAAAATTATGGTGAAAAGATTTTTAAAATAAAGTGGGCATTTTTCACTGTTTTCACTACTTTCACAAGTAGGCACTGTATGGGACTGAAAATTTCACAGATGACTGTGTATCTTCCTTGATATTTTGGCCCATTGAATCTGCATTTCCTGAACAAAAACCAGTATGATATTACCTTTAAGGTACCCAGGGCATTCAGGATAAGTATCTAGAGTACTTGGCTTGGAAAATGTTTCCGAGTCCTTTCAAAGTAAACATGGCATGTAATATGGTTAGGATGTGACTAAGTGCCTAAGGCATCTAAACTCACTGTAAGATAAAGTGATGCAAATAACAAACATAGTTCATTTTTACAAGGCCCTCTCATATCTTGAAGGTGGTATGCCAAATCAATTTTCCTGCATACACATGATAAAGTGAAATACAAGAACAAAAATGCTAATGTTGAGCGTATCTTAAAAGGCTTGTTCAGCATTGGTAGCAAACCAAAACAGCAATGTTCGCAGATTTACGTATAACTTACAGGGTTCAAAGATGGTGATGGTAGAAACAAACCGTTACATTTTTTCTGCCTGAAATGCTGTATTTATCCAGAAAAGAATAAAACCAGTGACCCAAAACAATTTTGATCTTTAAAAGATCAAAATTTAAAAAGAAAAGACTTAAGGAATACTGTGGCCGTTTTTCATGGTTTTTTTTTTTCAAAAAGTGGGCACCGTATGGGACTGAAATTTTCACAGATGACTGTGACTGTATCTTCCTTGATATTTGTGCCCATGAATCTGTATTTCTTTGACAAAAACCCAAGTATGATATTTCCTTTAAAGGGCTTGTTCAACATTGTTAGCAAACCAAAACAGAAATGTTCACAGATGTACGTATCGTTTACAGGGGACAAAGATGGTGCTGGTAGAAACATACCGTTAAAACTGTTCCGCCTGCAATCGCCGGTGTAATTTTCCAGAAATTATTGAAACATAGACCCGAAACAAAACAGTTTTGATCTCGGGGTATGATCAAAACCTCTATTTCGAAAGGCACAACGTGGCATAACAATTGCAATGGTTTTTCCGTAGTTTTCTACTGTTTCTGTTTCACATGTTTGTTTTTGTTCTGTTTCACATGTTTGTTTTTGTTCCATGACAAATCAAATTATGAGCAGCCTGCAGCTGCTTTGCATGATTTCACGTGCGTGGTTTCAAGGCTTCTGACTGCCAAACGAACAAATAAATAAGGACACCATACGTTAGGGCTGGATTCAGTTGGAAAAGCACTGGTACAATAATCCGGGGTTCATAGTTCGAATCCCACTCCAGTAAATTTTAATTGTTCACATTTCAATGACTTTAAAAGAAAATAGTAACTCTGTTTCATTCTGCAATTGAAAATGAGGATGTTTACTCAAAATGCTGTTTTTCTGTGCTACAAATTGTTTAAAACACGAAGTGATATTTTTTTTGGCGTTCTGACGTAATTCTATTATTTGTTGCAGGTTGTTTATTTTACGGCCACCTTTCCTTACGTGGTACTCCTCATCCTACTGATTCGAGGCTTGACCCTGCCGGGGTCCTTGGAAGGGGTCCTCTTCTACATACGACCTGACTTCACTCGTCTTGCCGATGCCAATGTGAGTACATGACTGCAATTTCCTAGTCTCTTTAAAGGTACAATACATGATTGGTAAAGGTCACACTGGAACAGCACTCATACTTTGTCTGATCAAACATGTACATGAAATAATAAACCTGTGAAAATTTGAGCTCAATCAGACATCTGAGTCACGAGAAAATAGCGAAAAAACCCGACTCGATTTTTCTTATAAAACATGAAGAATAGTTTACTTTATGTTTGTTCCAAAAATCGTTCGGATGAACGATCTTTGGAAAAGACACTAAATCTTGATTTGCTTGAAAAACCCAGCATCTGATGAACCAAGATTTCCCATGGTGACTGTTTGCACTGTTTACGAACTGTTGAGTCCATTTTCTGTCTCAAACTCAATAATTTTTTTTGCGAGGCCTTGCAAATCCTATATGCTCCCTTTAACTTCTTCTTTCAACCACTAAAAAAAAACCTCGTGTTAGGTAAAGAAATTAAAGATATGAATTTTGCCTGTGGCCATTGAAATAATTTTTTGTCTAAACAATTTAGACATACAGTATTTTGTCTAAATGTTGCCGAAGCAACTTGCATTTTCATTGAAAAAAATATTGAAAACAGATTCCTACAAATATGGCGCTTTAAAATTTTGAAAATCTTTGTTGGAACTCTGCCAAATGATGATTCATATTTAAAAATTTATGATACGCCTCCACATTTGTCATGAAAAGGACAGTGGAATTTTTTACGCTCATCTACATTGTACATTCAACCTGTGCATATTGTTTATTGACAATCAACATTCATACGTGACTACGCATGCAATTTAGGTAATTACATGAGGCTTACAACGACGTGGTGTTTGTGTAAGTAATTGAAGGGATGCTTTATGCATGGCTGGTTACAATGTATAACATCAGTCAAAATTGAGACAATAAACATAACTGGTACATGTAGTTGCATCAAATTAACGAAATATGAACTGGCATATAATTTGCCTTTTTCAAATATCATATTTGTTTTGCTAGTAATTACAGTAGAAAAGACTCAAATTTAACCTAAACGTGCCTATAATTCTGCCAATTCTAAATTACCCATTTCAAGCCGTTATTGAGTTATACACATGTATACCTCAAATATTGATGCTGCCCTAATCAATTTCAAAGCCATCAGGGCCGGTTTGATGATTACTCTATTCTAAAACTTCATCGCTTGGAGTTATAGCCTGACGCTTTTTAGCCTTCGATAAAGATCCTGCTAGGATAGAAATGCATCAGGCCCTCCTAACTCCAAGCATTTTATGAATTACAGGTCATTATTTTGGCTGATGAGCAGTTTGCAGCAGTTTATTACTTGTACTAAAAATGCATCCATAAACTTATTTTAAGAGGGCCGTCACTACTAGAAAAGGTGTTGTGCAGTCGAACGCCACTATATTATAACAAACATTGCTATACTGAACAAGTAATATCATACTTTGGTTTTTATCAAAGAAATACAGATTCATGGGCAAAACTATCAAGACAGATACAGTAACAGTCATCTGTGAACATTTCAGTCCCATACGGTACCCACTTTTTGAGAAAACAGCGAAAAACAGCCACAGTATTTCTTAAGTCTTTTCTCTTTTATTTTTGATATGATCTAAGATTAAAAAAGATTTTCGGTCATTGTTTTACTAATTTCTGGGTAAATACACAATTCCGGGCGAAAAATTTTTAACAGTATGTTTCTACCACCACCAAGTTACCCTGTAAGTTTATACGTAAATCATTTCTGTTTTGGATTCTTACCAAAGTATGATACTTCCTTTAAGCTATACCGAACATCATCCTTGGCTCTCAATTTTTGTGTAAAAACATGTACGGAACATTTGTTTCAAACCGAATGACCACTTTTAAAAGACAATTTCTATGGATCCGACTTTATTTGTTGAAAATTGATCGTTTATGCTGGATTAATTGCTTAATTATTACTACTTCAACTATGATTAACTGATAGAGGGCACTATTTTCCTTGCGTATCAATTCAAGCTTCCGTTTGGGTTATTTTTGGTTGTTGTGTTTTTTTCTCTGATCTAGGTTTGGAAAGATGGAGCAGTGCAGATTTTCTATTCTCTGGGTCCGGCCTGGGGCGGCCTGCACACTATGGCCAGCTACAACAAGTTCCACAACAATTTTTACAGGTAATGTCAAAAAATTAAAAGCGAACAGACGACTTGTAAACAAAGCAAAAAACCAAACACAATGAATAATTCTTGAATGATAAAATGCCCGAGACTTTTTGCACCTTATTAATGACCAGTCTGCCAATTCAGAATAAAAAGTACATTTATTGGATCAAAAATTATAATTATTTGAGATTGTTTCTTCTTATGAGTTCAGAATCTTGAAAATCTTTTGATTGCACATATCATTCAATAACAGCCTATTGCTAAGATGTGAACATTATTGACATTGAAATGGTAGTGTACTAATTAATGAATGAAAATGATTCAAATTTGAACTAGGAGGACTTGTATACCATCTTTTTTTTTTAAATAATCGGCAAACACGTCAGTAAATTGTTTCAGATATTTAAAAAAAGAAGAAGGGGTTATTAAAAAAAAAAGGGACAGCAAATAAAAGTTGAGAGGCCGTAATCATAAGGTTTTAATGGAGAGCAACCAGTCCCTTGGTTACGCTGGAACAATGACTGAATGGATATTAAACCCAGTCCACAGCTAGCTAGCTAGGAAGCAGTTAATTAATTTGCCAAACAACATATGGTGCTGTAGGCTCATCTTGGTAAATAAAACATGACTTGAAGTGACAACTGAACATTTTCTCACTCAGTGCATCATGCACTACCCCATTCTTGGCCATTCTTCGTTGCTAGTCCACCTGCCTTGTGTTTTGGATACGGACCAAGCACATTCATCATCGGATCTGGCACTCTCTTCCAGATCAAAGTTGGCCCCATGCCAACCTTGGAGGTCGAAGCTTTTATGAGATTTGTAATTTTTTCAAGAATAGGGGTAGTGCCCCCACAATTGTCCCAACCAATTACCTTTGGTACCTTTGCTTTATGTTTCATACCATTTTTGAATGATGCATTGTTTGTCATGAAGATGAACAGACGAACACACCCTCAAAAGGTGAGGGGATGGTTGCATATTCTGCCTCTTTGACTTTAATACCTCTGGCTCAGTACACCGATCCTGTAGGCCACGCCCCTTTACAGATTGACCAATCACAACGTGTTATTTAAGGTCCGACAAAATGCCGCCAAACATTATGAATTTTGTATTCTTTACTACACAATTTTTGTTGTGTTTACGTACATGTATGTATGTACAAGGCAATTCTTTTACAAACCCAAGTTTTATTCTTAACCATGGTCAAACGGTGTTTTTATATTTTCATTGTATTCCTGACTCTCGATGCCCTGGCAGAGAGGAAATGTACGTTTTTGGCTGTTTCCAAAACCAAAGTCCAACGGAGAGAATTGCTTTCGGTGGTTGAGGGTATGCAATGCGTCGCGTGGCCTACTGGATCGGTGTATTGATCTGAATGGCGGAAGACTGGTTGATCAAATGTCGTTGCACTTTTCTTGGCCTTAACCTCTACCGGGTCTGCCAGTGCCAATCTCTCCGAGGTTCAGGAGCTGCATTAAGTCATCCACCCTTTACTAAGTAGCTTCTTGAAAAAAAAAAAACCCTACTTCTAAATGCTTCCTCCCTTATCTTTTCCTGGCAAGTACCTGGCCTATGTAGTGAAAGTGGATTGTGCTCTTCCAAGAATCTTTGGCTTCCTACTAGGTTTATGTGCTTTTAGTGACGTTTGGGGATGATTTGCAAAACCGAATGGACAGAGTACAATCATACATGCTTGTTCTTTCCTTTTTGGATTTCTTGGCCTCCATTGTATGGTAACCCATAATTGTCTTCCTGAAATTTACCAAATTGTTTGACCTCTATTTGCTTCCCAAGTACGTTTCTAGAACCAATTGAACATTCTTCCAGGTATTTTCCACAAACATAAACCATTTTTGATCTGGGAGGTTTGAGTATCTGGAGTTTGGCATTTATTGAAACTATGTTTGAAAACAAAATATTAAACAACTTCAAATGTATTCAGTGTTTTTGACACAAAGAAATATTTTTGGCTTTATTTCATATCAAAGACTAACTTTACTCACTAAGGCTGAAATCTTATAGGTATATTTCCAGGCAATCTCTGTTTGTCAGCTATTTTTTCAACCAGATTTTGAAAAAAAAAAGTCAGTAAATTTGAAGTTTGGACAAAATCTATGAAAATTATGAATTGGTCAACCACTGGTCTGCTTCCTATACTTCCCATAATCCTTTGCTTCACCTTACAATTTAAATTCAGATCATTCAGAAGATAGGTCTGATTCTCAATTTTTGTGAGTTTAAAAGAAAAAGAGCAGTGAAATTAATTCCTGATAGTGGAAATACAGAATTAAAAATGCACAAAACAGTTAACAGAGAATTCAGTGATATTTCATTGTGTTTGGATTTCATTAAGATAATTAAACCTTATAGAAAAGCGAACAAAGAAAAATTGACTGGAGCGGGATTCGAGTCCCGCTCCAATCAATTTCCCGCTCCAGTCAATTTTTCTTTGTTCACTTTTCTATGACTTTAATTTCCAGTCGGTTTCCCTTGTGGTTATTTGATGATTATAATTAAACCTTTTAAGAAATATCAGGAATTTACAAATGTCTGTTCTATATTTTGTTGAAATAATTAATGTTTCTTTGCAACTTCAAACTTCTTTCAGGTTTGAGTCATTCCACCAAGCTAGGGTACTAGTCCGGTGTTACACCCATGAACTTGTCCCCACAATTTGGCCTTTTTATTGTCGACCCCCAATTGTTCTTCTTTTGACTTAAACGTTTTGGCAGCAGCTCTATTGGTTTTGTACATGCTTTCCAAACGAGGACCTTTTCCAATTGTGGACCCTATTGTCCCTTTTGTTATTAGTCCACGGTTTGAATGCCACTACAAACCCACTTCATTTGATGATTTATTGGGAACAGCTGTATATTAATGCAGTATTTGCCAAGATAGTACCGGTACGTGTCCAAATTCGTGGATGTAGCATTGGATACTGTGCCCCAAACTGGTGGAATGACGCACCACCCTGTACAGTGCTCAGTTTAAAGGTATTGTTTCCTAGCAAACACTGGTGTCCAACGTAAACCCCATTTTAAATCATTATATGTGCAACTGGCTCTCATGAGCTGATGATATTCTGGCTTAGCTTATTTGCTAAGCATGATCTCCTCAGTGCGTAAGCAGTTTTGTGTTGTTGGGGCTTGGTGACTGTGATGATGTGAGGTGCGATAGAGTGATTGAGTGTTGTGGCAAATGCTAATGCATTTCAGAGACCAATTTCATTTAACTGCTGCTGAGCACGGACAAAAAATTGCTTAACATGTTAAGCTTTTCCTCAAGAAAAAACAAATAAGAGTTGTTGGACAGAATTCCACACGAAAATTGTGCTAGTACTGGGATTTCGTTTTGATTAAAAAACCCATCAAAACTACAAGCAAATTTGTTGGAGTACAGTTTTTTTGTTACCAAATGCAAAATGTCTGTGCCTTTGTATGATAATATGCCTCAGTAGCACAAAGTGTTCTTGGTCCCAATTGTCAAGTTTCTTTCATATAGTGGCTTATCGGTCGATAGTATTGATGGATGAGAACCGAAGCCGGGAACGGGTCATGTCACACACAGAGGCAATAAACAAGCAATAAGTTCAAGGCAGTCTTCAAAGCAGGAACAGGCACACATCAATCAATTCGGGTGATTCCATAATAGTGTACCACCAAGAGTTTGCAACGCCTTGGCCAATCACAATGCACAGAATCTGTCGACCCAATGCACGTCTGGAAAGGGTCAACATATTTTGTGCTCTGTGATTGGTCAACGCATTGTAAACTCTTGGTGGCCCACTTTTTGGAATCGGACGCATTTCCAGTTGAAATTTCAGGTCAGTTTCTTACGGGATAGGCAGTACCAAACCTTCAGAAAGATGTAATATTCTTCCTGCGTTTTGTCACTGAAGTTTTCCTTTTGCATGAGTAATGTGCTTAGCTGCCTCCCAAGTTGCCTGTGAAGATTACCTTGTGTGACAAGCCACTAGGACAGACAAAAATGGCGTGACATGATGTTATGTGAGAACTATGGAGGTCAAAGAAAAGAATGAATTGTTATTTTTATTGCTATTTTAGGGTTGGTTTTTTGGGGGTAGGGGAGTACCGATAATCAATCTTGCTTATATGGACTGCGCCACAAAGCTGTATGGTATTGTGCTGCTCGAATGAGAAAAAAAAAACATTGTACGTGGACAATCATGTGTCAATGCACTTTTCAGACAGCAAAAACCACACAAAATAAGCAGACTTGGCCTTCATCCAAAATTTAGGGAGGGAAAAATGGCCGCTTAAAATCCGAAGGACATACTGGATGTGAGCTCGTGCATAACGAGCAGGAGTATATTATGCAACATTTGTATGCACTCAAGTTGTAGCCTGTAAACCATACCAGCTGAGTGTGCGCATCCATTCTGATCATGGTCCTCCATCAGGCCGGGGCACGGTTTTAGTAATGGGGCCCAGGCTTCGATCATCAGCAACCCTGTACTATGACATAAAACTTAATTTCGATTCTTTCTCTTTTCTAAATGCTAATGTATTTTACTGCTGAATTTACAATGTGCTCAATTTCCTGCTGCACTTTTTGAGAACATTAATTTTATTATAAGCAGTCGCTTAATAATGGCGAACAGAAATGGTACAAGTTTGCTGATGTACATGTACAGACGCTGTGATATAATTCTGCCCCAACTCTTGGGGTCACCGTCAGAGCCAAATTCATGGCACTGCCCTAACAGTAAACAGTTCTTTTCCATTTGCTGTCATAGCAAAATTTGTTTTGGCCCAAACTAAAGTTTTTTTTCACTGTTTGTGCTTACACACATTCAGTGATTTGCAGTTTGGCAAAAATAACCAAATTTCAGAAATTTGATGTTGATGACTTGTTAAGCACACTCTTTCTTAGTTAACTGGATACTATTCAGCAATGCCATTAAATGAAAATGGTTTTTATATTAAAATCACCAAATCTTCTGCTTAATGAGCAGGTCCATGAAATTGGCTCCCCGGTCCAGTGATGACCGGTGATGACCAGTATTGACCACCAGTGTATCGTAAATGTATTCGGTATTCAGGGAATTTTGCAATTGTGTCTATATAGCTTCATTGAGCAATGTTGGCCCGCAAATTTTTGGGGAGGAACCATGAGTGTATTATCATGATATGGAATAAATATACGCTTAACTATAACCCCTGCTTTCCCCTTTACCCCCGGTTCCCATGGTTCCCTGTTCTGACTGCTGTTGCCACTGTTGACTGGCTATGGAAATTGTAAAGTCATGATTGACGACTACCGGTGACGGGGGAGGGGGGGGGGGCCAACCATATAAGTACCCTAGTACAATAAGGTTGGTTCCGAATGGCTGGCCAGGCACAGTTCAATACCGATATTTGTTCAATGTTCCGGGGAGAAAAAACAAAAAACCAAAGAATAGTCTGGTTCAGAATGCTGGGCCAGGCCAAGTTAGGGAAAAGAAAACATTCCCAAAACCTACTTGAAAGGTTTGAACTTTTCCTCCTCTTCCAAACTTGCTCAGTCATACGTTGCTCAATGATGACCGTTAATTAATGCTTAACAATTATGGGAACTAATTAATTATCTCACAGTAGCTGCAGACTACAGCTTGAGACGACCACCACACTCTTCCCCAAGCTATGCGTATGGCCGTGCGGTATGTCATGAGGGTTCTCAAACATTAATTACAATATCGATCCCCATTCTAACCCCATTTCCCTCCAAAACATGTCCAGCAACAGTTTAACTCCCCGACAAGATTTGTTTTCAGTGATTCTTCTCAAGTGTTGCCCAACTTTGTCTCATTCCCAAAGTTGTTTTTTTACAGTTTCATTTGATACAGGTTATTATATCATTTCCAGTTTAAAGTAGAGATTATTTGTTTTATGCTATTCAGAAGCCTTGTTACTGAGAAGTACGGTATATGTGGCCATTTGCCCGTTGGTCGCTGGTTCGAATCCCTCTCAAGTCAATTTCTCTAGAATGACATTTAATTGATTATATTGACGCTTTCAACTTTGTAACTTCTGTTATGTGGACATGAATCAATATGTGAAAAAATTGTATAAAAATAAAGAAAGAAATAATTTAAAACAATTTGAAACACCTGAAAAGCAACAAAACCAAACCCAAAACCAAAAAGCATCATGCTTTTATAAACATGGAAGAAAAATTTCAGAAATAAAATGTCTAAAAGAAACTGCATATATGTACTGACAAAAGTTACAATTTGAGAAGAGCGCAACTGAAAAAAATGAAATTACAAACCTGTCATTTGAATGATACGAATCAGTCAATCAAAGCACACGCCATCCACAATAAAAGAGAAATACTGGTTGCAGTATGAATGTTTTGTTGCCATGGTAAATGCTGTTTCCATGGTAGTGGAAAATGTGTAGTTGATGATATAATAGATGTAAAAGGATGCGAGCTATTGAAGGTACGAAATGAGCGAACATGCGACCGTGGAGGAAGTGTTATGATTTGTGTTTGGTCAGGACTGAGCAAAAGTTTCATTGTTTTGCGGCATTTACAGAAGAGGTTAAATTATTCAAAGTGAATGCAGATATCTCACATAACAAAACCTCAATTGACAATAACGATTGATGGTATATCGAATAAGAACAAAACTCATCATGTTTCGAACCAAATGTGTTCTTTCATGTAGGTAGAAATTAATACCGTCCTGAATTGAACTGAATACGTGCTAATTAATGCAGAATGCTTGAAAAAGTTGCTCAGTCGTGAGTGAAATTTGTGGATGGCGGGTGCAATGGGGTTTTTGGGTCATTTTTCAGACTTGGATTCCTAGTTTCAATCTGTGACTATCAACAGTATATAGTTATCACCTCTTGCCTTTGAAAAAAGATTTTTGAAAAAAAAAAAATGTAAATCTTTTCAATTCTTTTATTTTTCACCAATGAAAAATGGCACAAACATTTACTTGAGGACACAGATTCAACGAGATTTGGTGAATTATTACATTGAGAAGGAATTCCGAGACATTATGGGGATTTGTTGTCATGACTAGAGACGCGGACCTCACCCATGAGTAAATGGGCCCTGACTTACTCACGGACTAAAAAACCTGGTGCAATTGTCAAAATTAACACGTGGAAAACACGGAATTCGTTTAAATAAGCAAAGTTTCTGCGCAACCGATTCCGTTATCACGTTCACAATGCGGTATGTTTTTGAGGAAAGCATTGCCGATCCATACACAATTAAACCTTTGTGTAAAAGATGAACTCAAGCATGAACTGCGACCTTGGTATAAAGTGAGGGCTCCGCGTTTGCTCTGCCGGGGGTATAGACGTTTTTATTTTACTCATAGTATTAATTATTTTCAGCACGTAGCAATAAAAAGTACACTCACCCTATTTGTGAAGGAAATCCTGTTTGAAACACTCGAGGACCTTGAAAAAAACCATACGGTACACAAAGCAAGATGAATAATTAATGGCAACAATGGTGGGCAATTGTTCGTGTTGATAGTCACTGATGCATTGGAGGTAAATGCTGCACATATGCAGTACTTCTCACAAGGTGGATGAATATTTTACACTTTTGAGAACTTCACTGCTGTGATATTGTTACGCCCATACAAAATGTAGGTCTTTAGAACAAGACATTTTGATTCTTTAGTGGCAGAGCAATTTAACGATTGATGTCGTTTGCCTCTCGGATAAATCTTCCTAGATTAATCAGATTTACACCAAAGCACTTTTACTTTTCTGTATTACACAGAGATTCTGCCCAAAATAATATTAATGTTGAAGGTACTGAACTTTTGGAAATTTTTTTTTCAGTTTGGAAGAGAAAAAAGAAGAGTTTTGAACTCCACCAAAAACCAGTCTCATTTACAATTTGATGGGCATAGCTCTAATCCAGCACATAACTTTTACAATCGGAACAAGGTTATTTAAAAAAAGAAACGAAATTTATGACGAGATGAATATGCAATATGGAAATTTAAAAGAAAGGTTCACAGAGGCAATCTGTCAGGTTTATTTCCATCGCACTGGTTGCTGTGCATACCAAAAAACAGACAAATGCCATTCATATTTGCTTGTTTTTGCAAGTTAACGTCAAACAGTGCTTTTAAGAATTTGAAGCATGGGAAATGATCATTAGGCCATAAACTACAGGTATTTCATTTCCCCATTCCAGATGGAAAGTTCATAAAACATTCAGCAGACCTTGACGTGCATGGGAAAACCTGAGAGATGTCTGCATAATAAACACATTTACATAACAGTTTTTTTTTTTGGTGCATATAATTGCTGTTCCTCCCCCACGGCCTCGTATTGAGCTGTTACAGGCTTTTATTAGACGTGAAATTTTTGCAAGGCCGCTGCTTACAGGAATCTGCTTTGGGGCGTGTTCGCTTCGTAATTGGCACATATTCTGAGAGTTTGAACTGTTTGTGAACTGAATTTGACAATTAATGATGATAAATTAGAGCAGAATTCATGATTGTCCGCACATGTCCGGAAATATCAATTCCATGACTAAACCACACAATTGCTATATAATGTGATTAGGGGCATTAAGATCTTGTGTAGAGTTTTTCCTCTAGCTTTGGGGAATAGTCTGGTGCCATTATGTCATTCTCATCCACTGTTAATGATGTATGGGTGCCGACCTTCTCCAGCTTTTATTACCAAGTGCAAGTTCAGTCAGCAGCTATTTGTCAGGCATGAGTTACATTTTACCCGGGGTTGATTTCACCAAACTCATGGTATATCACTTACCGACTTACTATCAATGTTAGGACATGGTGCAATGCGGCCCTATTCATAGGCCTCCTTCGTAAATCAAGTTACGATCGATCTAGGGCTTCGTGAAATCGACCCCTGGTTTTTTTCCTAAATTGTATCCCATGGTTCCATGCATAATTGGCCAATGGTTGACAAAGAATGCCTGATTGTACTTGGCTGTAACGGCATATTGCCCACATCACCACATGATATGGCAAAAATGTACTTAAATAGTCGGGGGAATTGACATGTCGGCTGTGCGTTTCAGACCTGTTGAGTCAGTGAACCTGACACTACTTTTCACGCAAGAATCGTAATAGTTTCCTGGTCACGCTCGAGATACAACTTCTCTGTATTATGCAAATTCATTTCATAACAAAATTTCAAAAATAAATTAAGAAGAGAAAATAGCAAATTTGATAAACATCAGCTGCTCAGTTTGTGCCATTTGGCCGAGCTAGCTTAAGTTCACAGCAGTTCTGCCTCAGTATCTTGCCAGAAGTAGACATGCCCGTACAAAGCAATAATCTGTGGTTTGTAGACAAATCATACTGACATATATATACGTACCCGGGTCCAGTTCTGTAGTGCTGTTTAAAAAAAAACTTCAACAAGTTTTCTACTTATAACAATCAATTTTCATTTCATTATAGAGATCTTTCACAAGTACAGCATAGAAAACAAAATATGCATTGATCAACACTGCTACCTAAAATCTATGATATTATCAACAATCATCTTCATATTTCACGTAAAAAAAACCAGTGAAGACGATTGAACTTGAGATGGTGAAAGATTAAAAAGTAGAAAAGCATTGCTGAAAGTTTAGCAGCACTATGGAACTGAACCTTTAGCTTTCAATGTGGCTTTCTAGCTTAATTATCAGAATGCTAAGAGACGTTCAGCAAGTAGGAAACGCAAAAATACTTTGTCCTGCCATCGTCACAGTCAATAAAATATCTTCCATTCAGAATTCAGACTTAGTTTTGAGTTTGCATGAAATCATTTTTGTATTTTGTGTTCAGTAATATTTTTCTGCTTTTGATATCTGTAATAATGATGATTTTTTAGGTTTTGGGTTTTTTTTTTTGTCTAATATGGTTTCTCCCGTTGTTCCATCATTCAGGGATTCTTTAATCCTTGCTTGCGTCAACTGCGGCACCAGCATTCTTGCTGGTTTTGTCATCTTCTCGGTCATAGGATTCATGGCTCAAGATATGCAGCTGCCGATCGCCAACGTCACGGATACCGGTGAGTATAGTCCACATTTAGGGGCGTTTAAGGAACCTAGGCTCATGCTCCGTCTCAGGTTCCGACTCCATTTCGTTAATCCATTATGAAATAACTGGTATCAAAATAGTAGATTCTCTGGTTTGAAAAGGAAAACAGAGCTTCAGCTTCAATAAAAAACCACAACCTAAATCTTTTAGCATATGGATGTCAGAGCTGGAGCCTGAGCCTAAGCCTAAGCCTAAGCCTCCGTTTCGTAAACGCCCTATGAGAAACTTTTCCAGTCGGTCGGTGTGTGTGCTGTGTTTTGATAACACCAGCAGATAAATCCAAGGCCTTCTTTCTAACACTTGTAACTGACAAACTTTTGGTCCAGATGGTGATGGTAGAAACACTGTTATGATTATTCTGCCTGAAATGCTGTATTCATCCAGGAAAGAGTAAAACCAATAACCAAAACAAGTTTGATAACTTTAAAAAAAATAAATAACGGTGAAAAGATTGTTTAAAATACCATGGGCAATTTTCACTGTTTTCTCAAAAAGTGGGCACCGTATGGGACTGAAATTTTCACAGATGACTGCCCGTGCTATTTTGGCCCACGAATCTGTATTTCTTTGACAAAAACCAAAGTATGATTACATTTAAATACTGAAAACTTTCTATTTATAGAAATGTAATTATAACTATTGATGTGACGGCTGATTATTTTGTTGATGTCTTCTCCAATTATTCAGGTCCTGGACTTGCCTTTGTGGCTTACCCGGAAGCCTTAGCGAGAATGCCAGTTGCTCCTCTGTGGTCTGTCCTCTTCTTTTTCATGCTTTTCACCCTCGGTCTGGACAGTCAGGTATGAAAGACAAAACTGTTTCGTGGTCGCCCAGGCAACGGGAGAACTTTCTCATCTGAACTATTAGTCGGTTGTAAGCCCAGGGACCATTTGGAACATTTGATAACTGGTTTTGTAAAAGAATTGCCCGGTAGAAACTGCTGGAAACTGCTTATCAACCTTGCCAACCAAAATAATGACATGGGATATTGAAGACGTTTGGAGTTAGGAGAGCCTGAATTCTTGATCCTCTGAGGATCTTTCTCAAAGACTGAATGGCAAGAGGACATTTGGAAAGAGTAACAACTATGATAAAGGAGATAAACAAAACTGATGGGAAAGTTAGAATGGTGCGTTAGGGGTACTTTTATGTTTCCATCCTAGCAGGATCTTTCCTAAGAACCATCTTTTGAGGAAGATCCTGCAAAGATCAAATTATCAGTCCCAATTTAAGTCAGAATATTATGTCTATTCCAGATAAATTATTTGGATTGAGCAGTTTGCAGCAGTTTATTACTTTTAGTGATTGAAAAGGTATTACATGAACCAAATGAATCATGTTCAGTGACCCTGTCCGGAATGTTTGATCCATTCATTTGAGATCTGCCATGTGCATGCACCTTGTTTTGAAAACTTGTTTTTGCAAACAGAGCAGAGGTATTTTTTCTTGGAAGGCCTCCGATTCTCAAGATCAACTGAGACCTGGATTATGGGTCAGACCAAAGTGGCATGATGCTGTGACGTCAGTATGTATGTAGGTCCCCTCATGAGACCCACTCATGCTTAGTCTGATCAGCATCCTGTTACCTGTTCTTAGTTCCTCCCCGGAGAGACATGATTGATCGCCGGCGGCCCTCTGTAGTCCCAAGTCCACGCCTAGTCTATGTCTTAGTTTCCTGTCTGTTCATGGTTCACGTCCCTTGATACATCACAATATTACACCAGGGGGCCTTCTATCTTTAGTCTTAATTGCAGCACATAACGCAAAACATGGGCGTGCATGTGGGCTTAATTTCCTATTGTTCCTGTGTTTGTGCAGTTCGTGATGATGGAGACCGTCATTACTGCCGTCTGCGATGAGCTCCATAGCTTCTTCCCAAGAATCTTCAAGTATAAGATTTGGATCACGCTGGCTACGTGTTTCATCTGCTTCCTGTTGGGTCTCCCTATGGTGACAAATGTAAGCCCCTCTTCATTGCTTCATTATTAGCGTCATTGGTGGGGTCAGGTCATGCCCCTTGCTGCCTGTGACTTCAAATAACCTTTCCATGTCACTCAAGCTGGGGCCTTTTCCAAACCTTGGCTCTGACTCTGGCTCTGGCTCTGGCTCCGGCTCTGGCTCCGGCTCCGGCAATGGCATTGTTTTATCTCTTCATACTTGATGTTTATTTTGTATTCATTATATTCAATGAATATGTTGATATAATTATAAAAAAATTGTAATGTTTTATATACCGGTTATATGTTTATTTTGTACATTACATATATTGATGATTTATTTTTCATATAGTTTTTTGCGTACGCCTTGCGTACAGAGGGGAAGGGGGGTCAAAAAAGTTGGCATTTCGTGCGTACGTACTTTATGGACGGTGCCATACTGTACCGGCGCTCTACCAACTGAGCTATCCAGCCCTATGTTGGCAGTGCGGTGTCCCTAATAGTCAATATGGTATTCCGGTGGTCCCTGGTTCATATCCCGCTCCAGTCTGTTTTTCTTTGATCACTTTTTAATGACTTAGAAGTTATCCAGTCAGTTTTCCTTGTGGTTATTTCATAAGAACGATAGTATACCAATATGATATGTACTCGATTTGTATTCTGCTATTACTAGGGTGGTATTTACCTCTTCTCGTTAATGGAGACGTATTCGGCAGGATTCTCTATCCTGACTATTGGATTCACGGAAGCTATTGTCATTGCCTACGTGTATGGTGAGTCTTCCACTTTAATTTAATATGCTTCTGCCTGTATTAAAGGTACAGTACAGGATTGGTAACATACCCAAACAGAAATGTTCACAGATTTACCTGTAACTTACAGGGTATGAACTTGGTGCTGGTAGAAACATCTATTAACATTTTTCCGCCTGAAATGGTGTATTCATCCAGAAATTGGTCAAACAAAGACAGAAAACAGTTTTGATCTCAGGGTAAGATCAAAACCATTCTTTACTTTTCATAAGAAAAAATGAGTTTTTTTTTTTTGCTATTTTCTCGGGACTCAGATGTCCAATTGAGCTCAAATTTTCACAGGTTTATTATTTCATGTACATTCTGGATCAGACAAAGTGCGAGTGCTGTTCTGTGACCTTTACCAATCATGTATTTAATCTGTTTGTTTCAATCTGTTTGTCGGATTCAAGGCTGTTTGTCTTTGCTCGTCTGTCTGTTTGTTGGTTCAGGAGAAACAATTTGAAACCCTGTGGGGTATTTTTTTTTTTTTTTTTACAGGAGCCAATCGTTTCTTTGAAGACATGAGAGCTATGCTGGGATTCAAGCTCAACATCTATTGGAAAGTTTGCTGGATGTTCTTCTCCCCTGCTATCATTACCGTGAGTCTAATATGACAACAATTTCAGAAATAGGCCCTATGAATGACAATTAATGACAAGGGCAATGACATCAGCAGTGACAATAACACGGACAGTGATTGCATGACGTCTTCCTACATCTCGTTTTGAAAATAAAATCGCCTGAGATATTTTTCCCCCGAATTTTCAAAAATTATGAATAAATTGTTGACAAGGCAACCGTAATTACCAATGGTTCTGTCCCACAGAAGTTTCAGTGCATTTTTGAAGCTCATTATCCCTCGAGGCACACTAACATTTTATTGCAACCATCAGACCCAGGGGAAGAATATCACAGGGATTATGACCTCTGTCGTCTTGGTCTGTGGTACGTGGCCACAGTTTTGAATTATGAATTTTTCATCAAAAGAGAATGAAAAAAAGGCCTAATTTACTTTCATGAACTACTTTGCTTTTCTGTATGCATATAGCTTTGTATGTTATCATTTCCATAGCAACCGATTTCTTTCCCAGTTCATCTTTGCCTTCCATTCCTGTATGCCTATATCTTTGTATGTTGTCATTTCTATGGCAACCAATTTCCTCCTTAGTTCATCTTGCATTCCTATACATGCCAATCTTCGTATAGGCCTATGTCATAATCTCCAACCGATTTCCTCCGCAGTTCATCTTTGTGTTCTGGGCTGTGACCTACACATCTTTAACCTACTATGATTACACCTACCCTATGTGGGCCGATGGTCTGGGCTGGCTTATGATCGTTGCTGGTGTGATAGCAATACCGGGCTATGCCATCTACTACGTGATATTCTATGGCAAAGGGACTGTGCGAGAGGTAAGTAGAATGACAATGTAGAGAGGTTGGGAGGCCTGGAGTCGATGTCAAGAATCACTTAATCGATCTTAATTGATGCTATCAATATCATGCTATCATTAACCATGGCATATATAAGATTTGTACTTTTCCCCTTAATTTTGACTAAACGAGGCAAATTGTAACTTCCATTTTTTGTTTGTTGTTAAAAATTAGGAATTGCTCCATCTTTCTATATGGATGTGTTCATTCAAAATTCTAATGTATCTACACTTGCTTTTGTTTGGAGTTAGGAGGGCCTGTGACGCGTCTCGATCCCAGCAGGATCTTTATCGAAGATTTATTACTTATTGATTAAATTTGCTTTTGGATTTGTAGCGTTTTGCCCAGGGTCTGAGACCTGAAGAGAGCTGGGGACCAGCATTGGACAAACATCGCCTGGAAGCTGGCTACCCAGCGCTGGAGGAGTTGAAAACCACTCACAATACAACGAAGATGAACGGCGAGACGTATGAAATGATCAAAAGTAATGGAGTGACAGTGCCGGACAAAAGTGAATCTGTGTAGAATACTCTACAACGTACAGGGCTTGTATGTCTGCCTCAATGGGCATATTATTGGTATTGTTATTTGTAGTATTAAAGGTTATTTCATATTTTGGTTTTATATGTCAAAGAAATGCAGATTCATTGGCAAAAATGTCAAGAAAGACACAGTAAAAGTCATCTGTGAAATTGCCATACAGTGCCTATTTTTTGTTTTTGAGAAAACAGTGGAAAATGCCACGTTATTTTTAACAATCTTTTCACAGGATTTTCGATCTTCTGAAGATCAAAATTTGTTTTTCATGGACTCTTTTCTGGATAAATACAGCATTTCAGGCTGAAAAGTTTTGAACGGTATATTTCTACCATCACCATCTTTATACCCTGTAAATGATAGGTAATTCTGTAGAGATTTCTGTTTCAGTATGTTAACCTTGAAGTAATTCTTCTGTTTGTCGCAGTTTTGTAGTGCTCTGGATTTTAAAGCGTATATTTCTTGAACTGGTGACTGTAAACAAGTATTCTGTGGTATCAATTTAATGCTATTTAGTATTGACTATTTGCATGTTTATCTGTGTGCTGTACATGTCTGCTTGTCGTAGAAAGATCGAGGATTCCCGCCAATGCCTTGAAGCACTCTCGCAGTAACAATTTCCTCATATTGAGGGTCTTAGAATTTATCACTTGTAAGAACGTTTTCCACTTTTGGAAAAAGAAGCAACTTTTATACATTCTTGCTGAAAAGTTGCGCTTTTATTTCAATTTCTGATTTCACCACAGCATTCATGGGAAAAGCAATGACCGGGTAGGTTAAGCCTAAGGAGATGTTGTGTGTTTAGTTGTTATTAAAGATTTTTGTGAGTTAAAGTTTAATGGTGGACAAGGTTGGGTGAAATAGTACAGTTGTTTATTTATTGTTGATTTTTATGAAGATTTGATTTAACGTCAGAAACGGTAAAAAGTTCTGTTGATAGTAACTAAAATGCCAGCAGTGTAAGCATTTTATCCCCGGCCAACCTAGGCTCAATTCCATGGAATCCGTTACGGCCTATTCTTGTGCTTACGTGCACTGTTATGCGTGAAATCTATTTCAAGGAATCCTTAAGCAAGACCTCTCGGTAATTTCTAGGGTAACCGTGATTATTTTCATATACATTCTGCACAAAGTCCTTGTTTAATACCGTTATCAAAAAGAAAACTCTCCTGTGAAATGCGCTAACCATAAGCAAAAATATCTGTTGTTGTAAGCGAAGAATTTTTGCTAACTGTAACGGATTCCATGAAATTGGGCCCTGCATACCACAGTTTACCACACATGGTTAATTCTATGGTTCGTGTGGTATCCTGCATACCACAATAAAACAGTATGGTTTTTGTGGTAATGTGTGGTAAGCAGCACTTGTCTTGTGTAGTAGGTACAGAGAGTTAGGTTAAATTGGATTTTCAAGAACTCTTGGTCAAGTTGAACAATATTTTGCTTTGTATTTAAATTTGTGTTTTTGTATCATACTCCTTTCTCCAAGTAATGAAATTGAAAAAAAAAAACTTTCTTCCTTTTTTATGCAAATTCAACTACTGCAATCCATTTACAAAAATCTTGCATTTGGGCAATTTTAAGAATGATATTTGGAAAATGGAATTTATATGTATTCTTTCTATTTGGTTTATTTCACCATATTTACAGTATATTTTTGAGTGTTTAAAATATGGTTTTGGATTATATGTTCATAAGTAACATTTAAAGGTAATATCATACTTTGGTTTTTGTCAAAGAAATGCAGATTCATGGGCAAACATATCAAGGAAGATATAGTAACAGTCATCTGAGATTTTTAGTCCAATACGTTGCCCACATTTGGAGAAAACAGTGAAAAACGCCCACAGTATTTCTCAAGTCTATCGTTATTTTTCATTTTTAAAAGATCAAAATTGTTTTTGGTCACTGATTTTGCTCTTTTCTGGATAAATACAGCATTTCAGGCAGACAAATTTTAACGCTATGTTTCTACCATCACAATCTTTAAGTTCATACCCTATAAGTTATAGGTAAATCTGTGAAGATTTCTGTTTCAGTATGCTACCAAAGTATGGTAGTACCTTTAATCCCCAATGTCATATTCATCATTGGTAGTGTAATGTTTCTTTTCTGAATACATGGGGTACAGTTATATGTATCATGAGTAACACTGGGACCTACCGAATAATGAATTGATCAATATGATTTAATGGTCAGTTATCAGGGATGAGGTTGACCAATAATAAAAAATATCTGAAAACAACTGACAGGGGGCATACAAAATCTGAAATCTGAAAATCTTTTATACTTTAGAACACAGCCTGTGAGGAAAAAAATCGGTAATCCAAAACAAAACAAATCTGAAAATCGGATAAAAAATCTGATAAATCTTATCCCTGGTGATACAAATCAATGAGAAAAGAAATACAAAATTGTGGCAAGTATTAAAAAAGGGAAATTCTGGTCCAAGCTGAAAAGCTTTAGTAAGAGTGGAAGTCACTGCGTTAAATGTGCAACTAAGGGTCGTTCATTAAGTAAAACTTGCCAACACCTAAACAAAGTCAATGTTTCAGACCCAATTCTCTTAAAAGCTGGTCAAAATCATTCATTATTCCCTTGACTTGTTAAACAAATGTTACTGAAAATGTTGTGGTGCAATTTTTTGAAATATTAGTGTTGGTTTTTGATTTGGAAATCCCTAGATGGATGTTAGATTTTTGGTTGCTGAAATATTTCAAGGTGTAATAATCCCAGTGCTAGTCATGATACTTATCAATACCCTAAATATTAAAATTATTAATGAAAACATTTGAATAAAATGTTACCATTTATATAATTTCAATTAACACAACCTCTGCAAAGAGTATGTCTTAATGTAATACAGGCGATTCACAATAGTGCGCCACCATGAGTTTGCAACGCGTTGGCCAATCAAATGCACGGAATTAATTTTGTCAACAAACTGCGCATGTGAAAAGATACGCAGTTTGTCGACAAATTGGCCAACACGTTGCAAACTCATGGTGGCGCACTATTGTGAAACGCCCGTATTGCTAGTAATGTGTTTACTCTACTTTTTGTCTTATGTGTTGTCCATTTCGCTTGCACGTTTGCGCAAATTCAACACTTAGAGTATTATTCTACTGCACATTCCTTGGTCATGTCTAACCTTGCTGGGCTGTACTATCCCAAAAGCTGCCTCTAAATTTCACGGTTCTTGAATAGGTAGTGACGGGCCGTGGCTGTCGTTACGTAATCCTCTGGTTCATCAGCCTGTCCCATATGTCGGAAGGGTCGTCGCTGGGCTTCGGCAGTGACTGAACAAGTTCTCCTATTGCCGTCAATGGATCCTGCAAATGAAAACAAATTTAAATTCAGCAGTTGTTGGTGAGCGGAACATGAAAATCGATCACAGAAAACTGCATGACCTAATTTGAGCATCTTCTGATGATGACCAGAGCAGGCTAGTCGAAACGTTGAGACCTTACGAGAAGTGCGAACGAAATAAAAGTGCGAACGTACGAACGATTCTTACATGGTGTTTCCGCAAGGCGCAAACCGATCCACATACCAATTGTCACCATGCAAAGCCTCAAATCTTTTTTGAGCATCCTGTGCTGAATTCCAAGATTGTCATCCTTATTTTCCTTACCCGAGTGTTCAGCAGCCAGTCCACTTTCTTCTCAGTCAGCTCATTCTTGAGTTTGCACGTCTTCTGATGGATAAAATCCCTCTTTATGGACGCTTCTTTTAATTCGCTGTTTGAGGGCAAGAACATCACAGAAATAAGCAAAATGAACTGTAAAGATATAATAGACCAATTGCCTGACAAATGTTTACATACCATCATGTGACTTCGTGGGTTACTTTTTCATTTGGCACAGAGCAGCGATGGAAACGTGCAAAGAAGAAAGTGGACGATATAATAGTCTTCTTTGCTCGTTTCCACTGCTGTTCTGCACCAAATGAGATGCCAAAATACCCACTATAATTCACGTCATGGCATGTAAATATTGGTCAGGCAATCAGTCTATTATTCTGTTAATTTCACGAGAGTAAGTAAATTTTGGAATGAAACAATATTATTGTTTTCCTTGAAGATGACCGAAGCATACTGGCCAAACTGTCGATTAAAATCAGCTTCTTTTAGAAACATCTCTTTTCCCAAAAGAAATCTTGACATTGAGGGCCATCGACTTCACGTCACACAAGATGTCTTGACTTTTAATACCCACCTGCAGTGTGTGCAGGAATCTAATCCACCGTCGACATTAACAGATGCTGCCTGGAAAAAAAGAGAAAAAAAAAAAGTGGACTGTCAAACAATTGTCATTATCATTTCAGACTGTTGCTAGGCAACCTTGGCTTGAATTTTCCAATTCATATCCAATTAGACTTGTCTCAGGTTTCAACAGATGGAGTAAAATCGTACCCAAACCTCACCATTTCAGGAATTTTCCAAACTAATTTTTGCTCAAATAATGTCCCAAGTTTGGTTTTCCGTGAGTTATTTATTATGTGCTCTTTGGTCACAATTACTGGCAATTTAAATTTTTTATTTCATTTTTCGCCGTTGATGATTACCTTTTTAATCGACGAGAGAAGATTCTCAATTTTAAGTCTGTTGAAAGTTTCTCTGTCGGCGAACACACAAGCATCACTGCTCGGTAAATTCCTGGAAGGTTTTTCGCACCGTTCCAACCGCGATCTTGTATCTGGAAAGTACAATAAGACAAAATTCCTGGATTATAAGCATATTGCAATTGACTAAATGACAGTAAAAAATCTATCAAGTTTAAGTTTCGTGTAAAAGCAGGATATGTATAAGAATTGACAATTTTACCGCGAGTCTTATTTCCCAGGACCCGAATGGCATTCCGACAGAATAGACGTTCCTCGGTAGTCTTCTGGGGTCCAGCCAATGCTGCCTTCTCCTCTGAAGGACTTGTCTGTCTTTGGCCATGATGCCGAGACTTCTTCAGGACTCTGAGTTTGTCTTTAATGAATTTCTGACGAACAGAATGTGCCCGGTAGGATGCAGATTGTTCTGAATCCTGATGACAAACAAAATAAAAAACCAGCAATAAATCAATGATTACATTCTTCATAGTGCTGTGTTCCTCCACAGAATATCAATGAAAAACAATTTACTAAAAAATTTTCTTTTTTTTAATTAGAATTGAATTCTCAGCTTGTGTTACATTGAAACCGGTACTAATTAATTTTTTTATTTAAAGCATGTAATAAACTCCTGCAAACTGTTCATCAACCAAAATAATGACCTGAAATATATAATGCTTAAAGTTAATATGTAATATGTATGAGGGCCTAATGTTTTGATCAGGTTTGGGTATTGTGTGGTAAGCAGAACTTTTCCATGTAACTACAGAGGGTAAGGATTAAGTCGGTCTTGTTTAATTGAAGGAGAAGAAAATGGTGAGCTCCTAAATTACTCACTGACTCGTCGGAACGTTCAGAGCTCCAGTCGGCACTGTAATACGAGGACATCTCTGAATCAGAAACCGAGTTCCCTCCCCCTTCTTTCCTCCTTGCTCCGCCCCTCCTGTCTGCCAGATCTGATGTGACATCTGATGTGCTGCTCGTCCGAGTCATCTCAGACTGTGATTTTTCAGATTGTCTTGTGGATGCGTTACTATGGTAACGACTCCCCGATGACTGCGAATAATAAGATGCCGAGCTGATACTAGCCGCAGAATCTACAACCGATGCCGAGAAGGATGTTACAACATCACTGCTTTGCTCCCCCACGGTCAAGATGGTTGAGGCATCCGAGCTGCTGGACGTTGCCATGGTAACTAATAATGCAGCCAATCACATAGGCCTACTATTGTACTAGGCCTAGGCATATTTACTTTTAGTTACGTTTAATCAGTATTTTTTAGGCCTAATGACGTTACTGCATACTGTTGGGAAACGATAACATGACTTGACAGGACAAGACGAAACAATGACGAGTCACGAGATGACAGGCCTAATGTTAGTTTTATAAACGGTTTATGTTCAGGAAAAAACAAACAATTATATTTCCTCCAGGTCTATATGGTTGTAGGCCTAGTCCTACCAACTTTTTAACCAACCATGAGTTTGTTAAACCATTGGATGTGTGTTTTATTCCTCCACCGTCCATGGTTTAACTGTCTGTGTTGTCGATTGCCAATCGAAATCGTACTGACCGCCTGCATGCAAAACGCCTACAGTCTGGTTCCTCAACATAACTACTTCTACATCATGCATAAATCACGCCTATAAGATGGGCAACAGACTTACAAAAATATTGGCGATTCCGAAGCAATATATAAGCACGGTTATTATTGGACAGTGAATTTATATTGACCAATGGCAGCAGTCGTAATATCAAACTCTACTCGCGGGAAGTTCCCTAAATACATGAGCAATTTGCAGACGATTTGCACGTTGCTGGTGTGGCGAGGAACTTATTCTAACTTCGTTGAGCTGAAAATTTGTCTAAAGTCGGTAAGGAATGTTACTTTTTATATAGAAAATACAAGTAAGATTTCTTAGTACCAGAAGGTGAAGGAGTTTCAGGACAACTTCTTCAAATGAAATGACAATTTTGAGTTGTAAATGCCAAGCAAAACTGAAATTGATTTGAAGTACAGCCCACACTGCCACAGCAGGCCACACGCATTCAGAGTTCTTGTGCCGGTGCCCCTGCGCTGCCCCCATACACCCCCATCAGCTCTTGCTGGGAAAGTAGTGAAATATACTCACCTCTTTACCTTTTGTTACAGGAGATATTCTTCAAATAATATTCATTCTGCATTGTCACATTGTGTCATAACTTGTTTTTTTCTGTTGGTTACAAATGGCGACCAATTCTTCGAAAGGCGGCGGAGCAATTTCGGTGCCAGTGTTTAGGCCATGTCATTTGGTGCTGTGTCAGCTTAACCTTTCAATTTTTCAGATGCCTGTTTCATGAGTCAGTCATGATGTAGTCACGAGTGCCTTGTGGCTATTCAGAATCAGTGACAGTGTGATATTGATATCAGAGGAAGTAGGGGGTTTATGAAATAGAGGCTCAGGCTCAGGATCCATTTCATGAATCCATTCTGAAATAATGATTAATGGGTTTCAAAATAGATCACTAGACACTAGGCATTTAGACTGTGGCTAGGGCAACCACAAAGAAATCCTATTTATTTACCGTACACAATTACATGTGCTGACAGGACTACATTGTCCAGTTTACTTTATACTGTAATTTATTAGGCCCCTACTCTGTTACTAGACAATATGTTGAATTGTTTCATCCACAGTACAATTAAATATTTAACAAGCAGCGGTTTCTTAATTGTCTGGATAAAGCTGGACATTTATATAGCACAATTACAAAGGTCACAATTTATACCGGAAAATACGGGGAAAACTACCGGAAAGCACTGGAAAACACATTGCCAAACACACATAGCCCAGTTGTAAACATTGGAAATCATGTACATTTTATGTGTAAGAATTTCAATGGTCAATAGAGGGTGCAAGATCGAGAACAGTTTCATTGGGAAGGCAACTTATTCATGGTTCCACACCGGCGCGTTGCGCGACCCACGGATAGTACCGGTATGCGTTTTTTTACGTCGGTATTTGTTTTTAAGCAAATTGGACAGGAAATCATACAGTCTCCATTCTCCTCAATTTCAAACATTTCTGAGGGAGGTGCTGTGCAGACGCTTAGCAGTGTGAAATAACTTACTTTTAAACTGTAAATCTCACAAAAATTGTATGAATTTTAAAGTTGGAGATGGCCAGAGTATATTAGGCCGCATAAGTGATTTCACTGGTCTTCACCAAGGATTTTGTAAAGTACTTCAAGTAAAGTATTTCACAATGTCACATGGTATTGTGATGATGAATTAAAGTATCACTGTAGCAGTCATGGCAGTAGCAGGCTGACACAAAAATATTCCACTCGTTTTAATCTAGTGCCTTGTCGCCTTTGCCACTTAACACATACATGGACCTTTATGGCTGACAGTTATTAGTTGCATGTGCCACAGTTGTAAGCGCAATTTGTGTTGATGCCACGTTAGGATTCACCTGTCCATGGCAGTAGCACGGGAACACCGTTTGTCTTATAGCTCGCCTCAGCTGCCGATACTTAAACCCGTAAATAAAAGGGTTGACGACCGAATTTGAAAATGCCATCAGCTTAAAAGCCACGTTGATCATCGGGGGAGGAGATATCTTGGTCAAGGTGGACGTTATTCCGATGATGAGATTGGGAAACCAGAGGATGATGAAAGCCACGTAGACGATGAAGAGTGTCTGGACGACCTTACGACAGGCTACCAGGAGCTCAAGGGCAGGACCCCTGTTGTTGTTCTTGAGGAACATTCTCGCGCTCACCTGGAGACATTTCCAGATCTTCCAGTAGCACCAAAGGGTGCATATTGACGGGATGATGATGAAGAGGGAGTTGGTGGTGATGTAGAAGATGCTGCTGAACGTCGACCCTTTTGGATAGTCACATTGGCCGGTATCAGCGTTATAATCGGGTGTCATCATATACGGGAGCTGCCACAGTAAGGATATGACCCATAGAGAGATCAGGAGTACAACAAGCCGTGGGACTGTGAAGTATCTGTTGTACTGCAGCGGCTGCACGATGGCAACATACCTTTCAATGGCTACAAACACAAGATGCATTATCGACGTCTTGCTGCTCAGCCAAATCAGGAGTTTATCATCAAACAGCTGACATAAGATCTCGCCCCTGAGGTCGCTGGTCGGTTTGAAATCCTCCGCCCATACATCGTAGACGTACCCGTTGAAGATCAGGATGCTGAGACAGACCAAGAGGTCTGCGATGGCCAGGCTGAGGAGAATGTAGTTAGTGATGGTGTGCATAAACTTGGCTCTGATGATTGAGATACTCACAAGCAGGTTGCCAGTAACACCTAGCACTCCAATGAACAACTCAAAAACGCCCTCAATCATTTTACTGTCTGCCTCTTGGGTGGAGTTTATAGCAGTCGACATTTTTGTCTGGTTTCGCTGACATGGGCCTGAAACCCTGTCAGTATGTTTTGAGGCTACACGTAGAGCTCTGCTGAATGCGGATGATGTTGGTGGTAATCTCTGAAGACCTGCAGATAGAGATAGGCTGACTTCTCTCTTCAAATCTTCCTGAAGCTTGATCCCTCTGTAGTAGCGATGTACAGGTGGATGTCTGCTCTCACTTAAAGTGATCTTCCAGAAAGGGTAGCTACATGTAGTCCAGGACTTAGCTTGATGGTTAGAGAAAGTCTTCCAGATGTTGGGTTTGTTCTTAGAACCGACGTTTTTTTCCTTGTGTTTTGTCTTGTGGCCATCCAGATGATGAATAAGTTCCTGTTCTCTCTAATCAATCATTGCAAGCAAATGATTCTGATGTACTGCATTCCTCTTCACATGCTTCAGGTTGATCCTGTATGTCTTTTAGATTTGTAGATTTTTTTCTCCACAAGGAATCTGATGAAAGAGTGACTCCGATGAAGAAATCCACTCAGACTCTTGCGAGAAAGCCACAATTTAAGGAGCAAAGAAGTCTGATGCGAAGAGCTTATGCATAACTTGCTTTGATATCCGTGCATATAGCATACAGTTCCAGAAAAAAATTGAAACACGTTTGGAATATTTCTTGAGAAATATGACTCAAAGTATGTCCACCACACAGACTCTCATCATGTTTATCTATGAGACCTGTGGTGGTGTGACTAAACTACTTTCACAGATGTCGCGCTCTAACGCTGTGTATATTCCAAGAAGATGCAGGTCCCCAATGGGATGGATTGATTTCAACCTCTGTTGTCACGGAGACCAACTTTAATCACCTCTTGCCTTTGGCAGGTTAAAGTCATGTTGTCTCTTTTACTGGCTGGGCAATTAATTTCGAGCCAAAGAACCGGAGATTCCGCAAACCAGTCAGGAACATCCAGCCAATTAACCTCTCCGGACGAAATTTGATCTTTCAATCACCACTTTCTAAGCATCCTAGCAATGCTAATGATAATAAAGGTGCATCCTCCGGGGATTGTTATGGCCTAACACAGACTCTGCCTCCTTTACACCAGTCCAATCCAGTTCAGTCAGAAATAATGAAAGATAAGTTACTGTGTAAACGTTGTCGTATTTCCAGGAGTTTAACAATCCATCAAATCCATAGGTGTGCAGAATCTGTTTTTCTCGTGAATTTGTCGTCACTGGATGGTCGGTTTGCCCTTTCGTTCAAGTCGTGCTGTTGCGGGATGACGTACATACAATCAATGGAGTGTCGACTTTGCCACGGTTCCATTGATTAACGGAGTTGATAGTTTATATTTCATAGATGTCGCATTTTCCTGGAGCTGAAATGCCCACAGCAGATTCTACATTAACCCTTGGCCAGGCCCACTCTTGAGAAGCACGACACAAACACCACAATCAATTTTGGTTCTTAATAATTTCAATTGATATTATCATTCGGTTATAATTTGCAAAAACTGCTTTCAGGTGTGTGGCAAGCGGAATGAAATTATAAATGATAATACTTGTGGCTGGCAATAATTACACTGAGTTTGCCTTTGGACTGGACTTTTACCACTCATTTGTCACGGAATTCTCCGGTACTGCCGCCACAACCCCTCCACCTCCTCCCTGAGGTTGTGTTGTCTCAGCTTTCTCTGGCTGTAATATCCTCGATTCCAGAATTTCTTATTCTCAAATGGCCATTTGTCATCTTGAAGCAGAGTCTCTCCAGCCCTTGCATCAGTCACTCTCAACAGAGCCACTTAAAATCGACGGGCAGTGTTAACAGGATTACTGGGGGCTCTCTTTGCATCTAACTCCAAGATCCTTGAATATTTTTGATTTCAAGCATTCCAATCTATATTTATCCCATGTAGCTTGCACTTAGACATATTTTAATTCTGCTGTCAATATTTGTATAGACCTTGTGGTGATGATTATGAGAAACAGTACATGGGGGATCACTCAAAGAGGATACAGCTTTTTAATCAATATAATCATCAAATAACCACAAGGGAAACTGATGGAATTATTTAAATCATTGAACGGTGGAGAAACAAAAATTGACTGGAGCAGAATTTATAACTTGATTTTTAATATGCAAACTGACATCACAATTTAAAAGGCGTAAACAGGTTGTATTGGATACTCAGTGACAGCTTTGTGATGTTTTATGCAGACATTTTACATTGAGAATTGTTAAGTTCTTACATATGCACAGAGACAGGGTGCAAGGTCTATATAATATAATACAATCTATATAGTGCCTTTTCAATAAGTTACAAAGCGCTTTTACACGAAACATGAACACACGCATAAATAATAAAATAATAGGAAAACAAATATCAGATATGTTCACCTACTGACAATGCAATGTTCAAACAGATGGGATTTGAGAGACTTTGTAAAGATACCAAGAGATGGCGACTGAAAGCCTACATGTTTGTCTGATGTCGGGAAAACTCATTTTGAATGTAAATAATACCTTAGTTTTGGATTACCAAAGTCAGATCACTAAATTATGTTAAAAGAGTGAAAAAACAGTTTGTGTACAATTCTGCAGTGTAGCATAACAGTATTAATTAAACAACAGAAAACGTGTCACTGTGTACAATGTATATCACATTCTTACATTACAAACTGTTTATCTTGCAATTGTAGCCAACAGATGTCTGCTCCATGCTTGTACATTAATCATATATTGTGTAGATTTACATTGTAAGTTACCCACTCATTTGTTTATACATCTAGGCCTAAGTAACTCAAGTTGGGAGGGGGGCGGTTGTCTGTACATGACTTTTAAAAATATTGCTTGTGGATTGAAAAGTGAAATGAAAACTGCAGAGTGTGTGTGCGTGAACAGTGGGCAACGAAACAGTACAAGGGCCACAGAGTATTAATGTATGTAATGTGCAATACCTATGAATGTATATTTTCATTGAAAAGTGAACCAAGAAAAATTTACTGAAGCGGGATTTGAACCGGCGACCTCCTGAACACTGTACAGGCATTCTACCAACTGAGCTGGAATAGAACACCTGTACGGTGTTCAGGAGGTCTAATCCCGCTCCAGTCAATTTTTCTTTGTTCACTTTTCAATGAATTTAAGGAAAGCCAGACTGTTCATTGGTTGAGCTCATCTGGTGTTTGTGTTCTCAACTGATATGTTCCTTGTGAATTGATCTTGAAATTGCAATATAAACATATAATATATTAATTTGATTAATTAAATATGTGATTAAATTTGGTCTTGAAGCCAGACTGTTCATTGGTTGAGCTCATCTGGTGTTTGTGTTCTTTTGTGACGGCACAAATCGGAATGAGGAATTGGTTTTGGAGAGGTTTGGAAGTTGTGAGCTAGCTGGACTTTAGTTTCATTTTGTGAGCCAAGGATTCTTAGAAGAGCGGATTCAATCATGACTCCTTGGGCGAAGAACATGGGCAGAGAAGACCGGGAATGAGATGTCAGGTTTGAGATGTGGGCACGGTGGGAGGGAAACAGCAGAGAATGTATCTGAGGAAAACCTAGATGATCAGGTTTAAGGACTAACAATTCAGTCCATAATGCCTTTGGTGGGATTCGAACTGGGGAACATAATGCCTATGGTGGGATTCGAACTGGGAAATATAATGGCTTTGGTGGGTTTTAAACTGGGGAACATAATGCCTTTGGTGGGATTCGAACTGGGAAATATAATGGTGGGATTCGAACTGGGAAATATAATGCCTTTGGTGGGTTTCGAACTGGGGAACATAATGCCTATGGTGGGATTCGAACTGGGAAATATAATGCCTATGGTGGGATTCGAACTGGGAAATATAATGCCTTTGGTGGGTTTCGAACTGGGGAATATAATGCCTTTGGTGGGATTCGAACTGGAAAATATAATGCCATTGGTAGGATTCGAACTGGGAAATATAATGCCTTTGGTAGGATTCGAACTTCAGAGGTTGAATGTGAAGAAAGATCCAGTATAATTAACTGAAATGTTCCTTGTGATTTCTTGAGACATTGATCTTGAAATTGCAGTAAATATAAAAATATAATATATTAATTTGATTAATTAATAAGTGACCAATGGTGCTATGAAAAATTAATCTGTTATTGAGTGATGGGAAGTAGTGGCTGGGATGACCGCAGCTGTCAAGGATGAATTGATCGGTCAGTCTTAATGTACTGGTTCTTACTGTTTGACCGCAATGTTTATAATAGGGTTAGTTGAATTGATTGACCTCTTATAATTCTCCAATGTTTATGATGTGATTTGGCTATTTTTGGTAGCCATTAAGTCAATATTGCTGAATTTAGTGGCAGTTGTTTCTATGGAAACAGGCTCGATCCTGCCATAGATTTTCCCTCCGTTCTTCTATTCTTTTACTTTTCCTGCTCAGTTTTCTGTTATAATTGGCTCGACAAATTCCGTGAATTGTGATTGGTAAATGCATTACAAACTCTTGGTGGCACACTATATTTGGTATTGCTCTTATTTGCAAACCAGGGGCCTTTTCCAAACCTCAGCTCCAGCTCATGCTCCAGCTTTGGCTCTGGCTTTGGCTTTGTCATCCATACGATGATATAGGTTGTGGCTTTTCATTGAAGCTGAAGCTCTGTTTTCCTTTTTTCAAACTAGAGAATCTACTTCCGAACCGCAGCCAAAAGCCTATATTTTGATACCTGTTACTTTAGAATGGATTCATAAATTAATCCGTAGCCGGAGCTGGAGCTGAGGTTTGGAAAAGGGTCTTTCACTTTATTGCTTTTTATCTTACTACTGTAGACAGTGTGATGGTCCTACTGCATTGGTGGTACAACGAATCATGTCGTCCGTTGAGAAACTGAGCATCCGAGGTATCAGGAGTTTTGGTCAGGAGGATTCTGACAGACAAGTCATTGAATTCTACCATCCCCTCACCTTGATCACCGGACAGAATGGAGCCGGCAAAACGGTGAGGAAGAATCACGCTTTTTGCAGGAACGAGGGATTTTCCTTCAAAACTAGACAAGAAATTCAAACTGATGATTTGAAATTCAATTCAGTTTGGTATCCAAGCCTCATGGGGTCATGGGACTTTCCCAAACTCGGCCTCGGCTCCGGCTCCATTTCATGAATCCATTCTAAAATAGCAGGTATCAAAATAGAGGCTTTTGGCTGTTGTTCAGAATCCGATTCTCTGATTTGAAAGAGAAAGCAGAGTTTCAGCATACCTATATTTTTAGCATTTGGATGACAGAGATGAAGCCGGAGCCTGAGCTGAGCTGAGCTGTGGAAAAGGGCCTTGGTTTGTTTCGATTAGATTTGTCAATATTCTTTTGTTTCTCCTGCCAGACCATCATTGAATGCCTGAAGTACGTCTGTACCGGTGACATGCCGCCCGGGAGTAAAGGGAATGCCTTCATCCACGATCCAAAGGTATGACGAATAATCAACAGCCACCCAGACCAGACCCAGGGAGTAATGGTGGCCCAGTCAGGGAGTAGAATACTCAAATAAGATAATAGAGCTTAAGCTTCTGCAAAGAAAAACCTCAGTCCATATATTCTAGCTTTTAGACGGCAGAGCCAAGGTTTGAGAAAGTCCCAAATACAGAGACTGCACCTCTGACGGTCCCCTGTGGATTCTACATCAGCACCTTGATGCTTATGGAATCCACAGGGGAAGAGGAAGTGGGGCCGACCTAGGAAGCAGCTGGAGACGTGAAATGGAGTCAGAGTGGAAGAAACAGAGAAGCAACTGTAAAGAGGCACTAAAGATTGCTCAGAGTCGGGTCAATTGGAGAAGGGTCGTCGATGGCCTGACAGCTCCTCTGGGGGCGAAGGGCTTAAGTAGGCAAGTACCTCTGACGTTCACCATTTTGTCTCTCCAGGTTGCACACGAGACGGAAGTCAAAGCACAGGTCAAGCTGAAGTTCCGGGATGTGACCAGCAAACCGGCGGTCGTGACGAGGAATCTAGTGGCCACTCAGAAGGTATGTATCAAGTGATGCTTTCCTACCCCTCATTGCATCCCAAAGGGATTGATCAGATCCCGGGATGGGATTCTGATCATGCGAGCATTTACACTCATTTATCGGCCTTTGATCGTGCGTTGGTCACCCTTCCTTGATCTGATCGACCTCACAGGAGCAAGTGTAAACACTGTCAGTCGGACAGAATCAGGGATGTCCGCTCCACCTGCCGAAATAAAGTTAATAACCTCTTTTCTAACTGGAAGAGGTGCTGACTGATACTTAACTGGCATTAATCATTCTCTCTCTATCTCTGTTTCCAGTTGAAGAAGATTGAGTTTAAATCTTTGGAAGGAGTGATTGCAAGAACCAATGAATTTGGAGAGGTAGGCTAATAACCTTGTCAAACAGTTTGAGCATTTTCAAGAGATCTAACTCTTTGCTAATAAGTTGATTAACGTTAGCTGAGCACAGATCAATGATTTTTTTATTTATTTGGTGGATTGATTGATTTATTCATAAAACCAACAGCGATTTACTGCAATAATGAATAAATATAAAAATCAAATCAAAAGTCAAAAACAAAACATTTATATGTATATTTTTACAGAATCTTTCGTCAACATTTTTATGAAAAACCCTAAAATATGGATATAACACAACCCCAAAATTGCAATTTTAAAAGAATAAAATAGATAGAAATCATAACAATATTTTACAAGAAAACTAAACAATAATTTTCAGTGTTGATGGAAAAGTTTCATCAGTAGAACTAAATTCATCTGTTTGTTTTCCTTTTGCTCAAACAGGATAGCAGCCTGAGTTCAAAGTGTGCAGAGATTGACCGAGAGGTACTGATTGTATTTTTAGGCAGAAACTCTTCCATCAAGAAATCATGCTAGAGTGTTAATTCTGTAGTTGTGCCAATGAATCATTTTTCGAAATAAAACCTTTTGGAACTGCTGCTTAAACCTTAGATGAATTTACTTGACTTGAAAAGGAATCTCAATCCCTTCATTTCATTTTGGGCACAAAATAAATCGCAAGTCTAGCCTCAAGCCTCATTTCATAAAGACCCTATGGCAGTTACTGGTCATATTTGTATTCCCACACTGTCCTGTATGTTTCAGATGGTGGCCTCGTTGGGAGTGTCTAAGCCCGTCTTGAACAATGTCATCTTTTGTCATCAGGAGGAAGCAGCCTGGTGAGTCTAGGAGTCTCTAGTCTTAGATAATAAATAGATGATCCTGACATTCATTTTGTGAAATTGATTTTAGCTTGTGAGGCTTTGAGAAAGATTCTGCCAAGGATTGAAATTTATGCTAGGATCTGATGCATGTTGTACAACATTGCCATTGTTGTTTCATTTGACCAAGGGCGCTATGTTAATCACTAAGGGCACAAATGCTTTGATATGGAGCTCCAAGGCAGAGACACACATTGCCATGAAGTTAATGATGAATGGGCACCATTGCTGTGCCAAGGGGCACCAAGGCAATGACCAGGGGCACCAAGGCAATGACCAGGGGCACCAAGGCAATGGCCAGGGGCACCAACGCAATGACCAGGGGCACCAAGGCAATGACCAGGGGCACCAAGGCAATGACCAGGGGCACCAAGGCAATGACCAAAAATGAGCCAAAAAAGCAGGGTCCACAAGTTATTAACATCCTTATTCAGTAACTGTCAACCTCATGTTAAACCAAATATTTTCACCTGATATTTTCTTGATTCTGGCATTTTCGTTTATTTTTTTTCCCCAAGGCCACTGAGTGAAGGGAAAACTCTGAAAGGAAAGTTTGATGAAATATTTGCAGCAACAAGGTAAGGTAAAAAAAGTTTGACAAGTATCCCAATTGTACAGAGCCATGTACAGTCAGTATTTTGACCTGTTGGTAGGATTGACATGCATCTGTTATTTTGTTCATTTTCCCCAGATACATCAAAGCATTAGACGTCATCAAGAAGTTACGCGCAGAGCAGGTTAGACTCACAAAGATTTTATATAAACATCATTCTTCTCAAATTGCACGGAGACGTTTCAAACCATTAGAATCGTTTCCATTTGTATCTTGTAATGTGCTGCATTTGGTTGGTGCTGTGGCTGCTCTTCCTGGCATTCATTTCTACTGTCTCTGGTTCGAATCCCACCAAACCTAGTGTTGCAATGATATGAATGCTAATTTTCTTTTTGGTTATGCATGCAACAGAGTTCAAACATCAGAGAGTTCAACACAGAGGTCAAATACTTGAAGGAAAGAAAGGACAAAGCTGTGGAGGTCAGTTTAAGTGCAAAGCCTTGTTTGTCTTTTTCATTTGTATACAGCCATTTAATTCATTCCTTCAATAGGCCTTTCTTTTGCAACGTCACATTCTTAATGAGCCATTAAACCCCTAGTCTCTAACCAGTAGGTCTACTATATCACTTTTCAAGACACCCCTTCCGAAATTCCTCAAGATTTTATTTCTGTAAATTGTGTGACTTTTTGTTTGTTTGTTTGTTTGTTAAAGCTCTCTCGAGATTTGGAAAGTAAGAGGGAGAAACTATCAGCGTCTAAGGAATCCATGAAGCACATCGTGAAAGAGCTGGAACCCCTTCTGGTATGTATCGATGGCTGGAGCAGGATTTGAACCCGAGACCTCCGGAATATTGTATTGGTGCTCTACCATATTAAAGATATCCAGCCCTATGATGCTGGTGTCCCGAACTGTCAATTATCTTTGTTCGTTTGCCAGTCAGAAGCCATGAAACCACTCACATACCGTTAACAAGATTTACTCTTAAAACTTACAGTATAAAACATAATATGCAATAATTCATCAATGTTTTAACCATTTTGGATTCAATTCTAGAAACGTTATCGTGAAATTGAAGACAGGGAAGAAGACGTGAGTCGTTTGAGCATCGAAGCCGGTAAGAAGCTTGTCCTGAGTATAACCTGGTTGATATTTTATTGTTTGACATTAAGCTTTGTTGCCAGAATGAGACACCAGGTTGCCAGGGGTCATCAGCCTGTTCAGCCGCTAAAAGGCATCACTTTGGTGATTAAACAAAAGAGGAAGAAAGAAATACATACAGAAGAAGCATTCTAAGCATAATATTTTAGTGGTAGTTAAATATTTACATTTTGAGATTTTTGGAAGACCTGTTTGATCAGTGGCTATCTGTCAACCATTGGTCCATTGTGCCTGGTAATCTGTACACTAAATATTCCATGGGTACCAGGCACAATCGACCAGTGGTTGACAAAATAATCGCTGATCGAACTTGCTCCTTTTGATCTCCATCTTGAATGCTGCCCTCGTTGGTTACATAAAAAACATTTTTCCATGCCTTGCAGCAAAGTGTAAAGCCGAGAAAGCCCAGATGGAGAAGAACAAACAGGAACTCGAAGATAACCTGGAGTTCATCTTCGAAGGTAAATTTGACCATTTCATCCGTTTCCATGGCAACTCGGACCTTCATTAGGTGTATTCGAGTATGTCACCTAGGTCACTCCAAGTCAGCCCCTGTACCGTTCGCTTAGGTCTGACGTCATTCTCGGGGGTTCACCTAGGGCAGCCACCAGTGACCCTGCTTGCAAGCATGTACTGAACCCTAGAGGTTAGGACTAACCCTTACCTGTCCGAGCTGACCCATTTCCCCCTGCAGTATGTTGAAACCTTTTTGCAAATAGACAATTTGACCTCGGCATCTTCAACGTCTTTCTTGGTTTCTTTCATGTCAGGAAGCAGCGACGAACTACATCAGATTCTCCAGGAGCACCAGACCAACATCAATAAGAAACACAAAACACTGACACAGGTATGTTAACAATTGATGACAATGAGGCATTGTCTTTTTCTATTGTTCCTTGGAAGTCAGCATACTAGTGTGTTTTTGAACTCATTTGCATATTTGAGGGCCATTGTCTTTTGTTGAGGGTCTTTCCTGTGTTTAAATTGTTACAATCTGGGGCCAAATTCATTAAGGTGTTAAGCCAAAAAAATGCTTAGCACAAAATGTCTTATGCTCAATAAAACAAGCCACCATTAAAGATTCCATTTGATATTCATGGTCGGCAAACAACAGCCAAAGAACAATCACAAGTGATACACAACACATTGAAATTTGGTCTTTAATCCTGTTTTTATTCAGACAGAAATTACATGGTTAGCAAATGTTTGTGTTAAGCAAGGCCGTGACATAGGTGCCAGGGGCCGATATCACTAAAGTAATTTTTTTACGATCATCGCTATCACACATAATATGAGATCGTTACTTTGTGTTCGATTCTCCGTTAAGCGATGGATTTGGGCTTTAGCGATGATCGTAAAGCGTTAGTGAAATTGGCATCTTGTCCTTCTGTGCTTTGAGGTGTGTCATGGTCAGTGTGCCGATGCAAGACCTGAAATATATCATCATACTCACACAGAGACCTGATTTTGGATTGATGATCTTGTTTCATTTTCAGACTGAGAAGCAAGTAGTTGGCCTCAAGAAGAATCTACAGAAGGAGAATGAGAAGAAGTCCAATCTCTTGATGAATCAAGGCAGGCTGGAGCAAGAGCATGAGGTGAGCCTCTACCTCCTTGAAGGACTCAATGCTGAGATCAAGGATCATTCTCATCAGTGTATCTCTAGGGTTTTCATTTTATATATCTATATGCATACATGTATTTGTGCACAAACGTATATGGAAGTACGACCCAGCTTGAGGATCATACCCCCAGGTCTGACCTTCATCATCACAAACTTAGAATGATGAATCTAAGAATTAAATCACTTATACCAAGATTTGATGGTGGACTTGTGTTATGTTTCCTTCTTTGCAGCAATACCTGGAGAGGATTGAGAGAAGAAACAACAGCATGAAGAAGCTTGCCTTGGAGATGCACTTTGAAGGTACATGTAACCTGCACCCTTTTGTGTTATACAAATAGCGCCCTCTATGGGTTGTGCAAACAGCAGATACAAGTAAGCTATCAAACAATGTAGCATTGTTGCTGATCACTCACGCATAAATGTTTACCATTCAATACAATAAATTCAGACATATGACTCTCATGGCATTTTAATAATTGAAATATTTGATAATTCAAATTTTTTTTAAAGGATTTACCGGTAGCTCATTTTCTGACGATAAAGTGAAGGAATTCCTTGAGCGGATGCAGACAGTCATGGAAGACGTGGAAAATGACTCGAAGGAAACACTGGTTAGTAGTCAACAGAGGGCGCTATACACCAGCAATGTTATTCAATGGGAGACTTTTCAGACGTTGGCGGCAGCAGACTGAAGTCTCTTTTTTGCTACCTCTGAGCATGTGCTCGTTTTTGTGTGCTTGCACTACTTTCAAGCACTATCAACCAGTTCAAAATTCTTTTGTTGTGGATTGAGTCCAAAAATTAATGAATAGAGGGTGCTCTTCATGGGCAATTGATCAAAAGGCCTAAGATTGAGAAACTGTGACTTGAAGAACCCGAACATGTGATGATTACACGCGCATATGGAACACGCAATGAGTATGTAGTCTTTTTGTTTCGTAACTCTGAAGTTGTTGAGAAATAATGGTTGGTGACTTCGGTGTCTCATTTGCTTTGTGCAGGATCAGTTCAAGAGCAAAGAGGATGTCTTAGACTCCCAGATGCTGGAATTCAGAGAAACCAAGACCAAATTACTACACACCATACAGATGAAGAATGATATGACGGTAAGTGTGATGACAGCGGTCTCTAAATTTGAAGACTGATATGAGTGCAGGTGTGGAGTGATAACCCTGCCCTGCCTTTCCACACTCTACTCTGCCCCACCACACCCAAATTCATCCCTCGCCACCCACCCTGCCCTGCCCTGGCCAGCCCTGCCCAGCGCCGCCCACCCTGTCCCACTCTTCCTTGCTCCTCCTTATTCTGCCCACCACACCCCACCCCACCCCACCCCACCCCACCCCACCCCACCCACCTGGCCTGTTCTAAAAACCTGCCATGCCCCAACCCTTTTTATTCAACCCACCCCACCACACCCAATTATTGAGTCTAGATGACAGTAGAATCTCACACTGGTGTATCGACTGCTTTCCTTGCAGGCCAAGAACAAGGAGGAGTTGAAGCGAATCGACCGTCAGCTGAGTCAAGTCGAAGCCAACACTCACAGACTCAGAGAGCTGGAACAAGACTTGAAGAGAGCCGTAAGTACTCGTCAGTAACCCGCTGAGCCGTGGCAGACCTTTCAGACTCCAAGGCCGTGTCCAAAACGGGCTTCCGGAGCTACGGCTAGGTCTATTATCTTGGTGTCCCCATGTATTTCCAATGGAGCGAAGACCTAGACCTAGCTCTAGACAACAGATTCAGATGCAGCCTAAGTAGCAGGATAGACCTGTCTTCTACCAAGAATCCTCTTGGCAGGAGACTTCTTGTCGCTTTTGAGAATCTCTCTGGCAAGAAACTCCTTGATTCTTTTGGAACTCTTGTTGGCGGCAGACTTCTAATGTCCTCCTGTGGCTCTTGGTAGCTCCCAAGCATCTCAGAAGACAGTCATTTCTGCTGGATGGCAAGGACAGCCAGATGTTGCCAAACATTTCATCCTCTTGACAGATGTTGGAATAAAACCCAACATTTTTGCAGACTTCAGAGCCGTAAAAAAAGGAATTCCTGCAAAGTTTTCTAGTTTTTTCTTTCTTTCGCGTGTTACTCTATCATATTTATTTGATTTTGCAGGAGAGCGAATTAAAGGAAGCCGAGGGCGCCATGGACTTGGAGAAGCTGAGACAGGAAGTACAGAGCCTCCAGGCAGAGAAACACAAACGCGATGCTGAAATGAGTAAACTCAGGTAGAGTCTGTTGGGTAGCGAGGGTTTATACAAGTGAGTCTCTTCAAATGGCGAAAATAACCTTTTTTTGTTGAATATTGGTATACTTTGAAAATGGGTTCTGAAAATGACACTCCAAAAAAGAGTCATCCCAAAATGAGTAGATATTGTGTTCACCCTCAAATGTTATCCTTTCTACTATGTCCACCAGAGATGGAGCTTAAGATCTCACTCACTGGTTTCTGTTTAAAAGTCCTTTTACTGTCGCTAATAAAGCAAGATTTATTACTGCCAAACCTGCATATAAAACAACATGTCCGAGGAACAACTGCGAGTGTTTTGAGAGAGTTGGAGGGAAGATGTGAGACCAGTCCTGGGATATGGAATGTTGTCAGACTAATTGTATACTCAGACATGTTTTCTCTTTTTTTTTAAGTAAGGAGATGTCGGCCATATCCTTGCAGTCCAAGGCCCGAGCTCAACTGGAGATGCTGGAGAAGGAGAAGAATACCAAAGAAGAACAAATCAGAAAGATGTAAATATATCCACATTGTTTACCATCGCCTACTTCCACCACCAACCTTTGATATTGTTTAGATTTTGAGTAAAAAAAAGAAATCAATTTGATGTCAGAATAAATTTCTTGTGGCAGGTTACATGTTCCAAACTACCAGAAAAGAGCCGAACTTGCCGTCAGTGTTTTTTGCAGTGCTTGTCAGTTTAGGAGAGCCTTAATTTGAACGTGACTTGTATCTCTGAATGTTTCCCTAGCTGGTCCAGACTTGTTTGTTGGTTTGTTTGTTTACAATCTAATTTAAAACCTATTTTTTTGCTGTTTATTACTTGCAGTATATTACTTGCATTAAAATCTGTTTTGTTTTTTGGGTGTTACCTTTCAGCCGGGGTCGCCATGAGGACAATGTCAATCATCTTCTTGGCCACTTTCCAACGGAGAACATCAGGAATAAACTCGCCGACTTTCTTGTGTAAGTACCTCAAGATGCTTCACAGTTTGCTTGTTTTTATGTTTGGGAACCTTGCATGGAATTGGTTTTCTTACAGTGTAAATTCATCAAGTAACTTGAATGATCTTTGTATATTTCAGCCTGAAAGAAAAAAAAAAGACAACAGTTGTTGAGAAAGCAAGGATATTGAGAGATTTTTCACATTGCCACGTTCAGATTTATTCCGTAGATTAAAAAGAAAAAGCTCAGTTGAAAGTAATCTTGTCCTCTTGCATGATCACTCAGACCCTTCTGATCTGTCAATCAGGTTTATGCCAACTGTGATCCAGGACATTGAGCTTGAAGTTGATAGTTCAAGCCAAGGGTATATAGAAGCCCAAGAGCCCAGGCCTGGCCTGGCTTTCAACTGCTGTGCCCAACCGGCTTTAAACGTTTCTCTCCTTTGGAATCCTTGAAACTTGAGTCATTTGAGAATTGGTTCCATCCGATTTTTTTTTCTTTTTCTTGGCTGTGGATTGTCCAGGTCCAAGGAGGGTGAAGTCAAGAATTATCAGAATGCTCTGCAGAGAACTCGAGGCCAGCTGGCAACCAAAGAAGCCAATAGAAAGATGATCATGTGAGTATTAAACTAGCTGTCACAGACAGATGTCTATAGAAACTATGGCGAGCCATCAAAGCCAAGCAAAACCATATGAACACAATTTGTATACAACGTTTCATAAACATTGAAAGCTATTGAAAGTTTGCAAAAATGTTGAATTTGGTCACGCCGTCTGTCAAGAAGACGAATTGATTTGCAACATTTGGCCACCCATGCCAACCACGAGCCGATGTTTAAAAATGAAAGAAAGGTCTATAGATTTGGACTTTGCTTGTCTTGTCATGATCAGGGAGGAGCTGAAGAGGAAGGAGGATGAGGTACGAGGCCATGAGAATCGTCTGCTACAGGAATGCGGCAGCCAGGACGTCTCGGAATCTCTGCAGGACTTGCAGCAGTCAATCAACAACCTGCAGAGGTAAGAATGATTAATTCCGGTACCTGCTGCCATATTGGCTTTGACCCTTTTGACCTCATTTAGCTTGGTGGTCTAGTGGTATGACATCTGCACTAGTAAGTAGGAGGTCGTGGGTCCGAATCCCACCTGAGCCCAACATAGGATGCAATGGGTTATCCTTCCTAACTCGAGTTACGATCAATCGCAGGGCTTCCTGAAATCAAACCCTGAGCCATTGACAGAAAGAAACAAGTGCATTGCTGAAACAATTCTCGTTATCTTTGGGTTTTTCTCTCTTTTTTCTGGTCCTGATGAACAGTGAGAAAGGAGCGTTGACCGGCAGCTCCCACCTGTTTGAGCGCTACATCCGCTCCTTGCAGAGAACCCAAGCCCAGTGTCCACTATGCCACAGGGGCTTTGATGGGCAGAGTGAAGTCGATGAGCTCGTCCAAGAGGTGAGTGAGACCAACTCTTCAGACAGACGAACAGGCAGACGGACGAACAAACAGGCAGAAGCAAAATGACTTGCAGTACATGTTTCTGAGCGTCTTGTTTATTTGTTTGTTTTCTTGACAGCTTCAAGATAAACTTCGGATGGCTCCCAGCAAAATGGCTGAGAAGGACCAAGCAATCGTCCGCAACAGAGCTAAATACGACAAGCTGATTGAGCTCAAGCCCGTCAAGGACAGTGTAAGTCTATCCACAACATCCACTAATTACTGCTTAGTTGATCAACGTCAATTTCCTAAAATTCACAAAATACACCATGTCCTATCTACTTGACTCAACGAAATCAAGCATAGAACTCTGCTATCCACTACATCCACATAATAATGTCGAGTTGATTCAACAAAGTCAAATGTTGTTCACTGGCTCTTTTGTTTCTTTGTCTACAGATGTCCAAGTTGGCTGACCAGGAAATACCACAACTCAAGTCTAAGCTCTCGGCAGTCAACGCAGACATCGAGAAACTCCGCACTGGTCTGACAGATGTAAGAAACGGCCAACGACTTGTTGCCTTCTGATGAATCAGATGTCATGAAACTGGTTTTAGTCCAAGGACTATAGGCCTTTTCGAAACGGAGACTCAGGCTCAGGCTCTGGCTCTGTCGTACATATGCTCAAAATATAGGTTGTGGTTTTTCATTGAAGCTGAAGAAGTTTTCCTTTTTAAACTAGAGAATCTACTTCCGAACCGCAGCCAAAAGCCTCCATTTTGGTACCCGTTATGTTAGAATGGATTCACGAAATGGAGCCTGAGCCTGAGCCTGAGCCTGAGCCTCTGCCTCTGTTTCGAAAAGGCCCCATGTTTAATAATACTGTATGGTGTACGACTTCCATTCTCCTTGATGGATAAAGCTGAATAATGACGCTATGTTTGGCTTTTAGGAAGAGGACAGCTTGAGTGTACTACAGGTAGACGTCTCCATTGCTAACGACATGAAGCCTGACATCTGGCAGATGGATGTCAGCCTGAGAGGTCTCAAGGATCTGGAGAGAAAAATAGCCGTCCAATCACAGCAGCTGTCTGGAGCAGGTAAGGGTCAAGGTCAGAGGTTAATAAAAGGTCAACGATATGATGGAGAGGATATCAGAGATGTGGAACAGTTTACGTCTACAGAATAAGATACGTTTCTTTTGAGCGCACAATGGAGCTCGAAACGTTCTCGATTCGGACGGCCCAAATGAGATGCCAAGAAATAGTCCTGAAAAACAAGGCTGCCATTGGTCCTGAAACAAATAGTAAGTTACGATAAGTTTGGTGAAATCGACCCCAGATATTTCAAAATCCAACAGTGTTCCTCGGAATAGGGCAAGTGAGACCACCAGTCTCAATACCAGGATCCTACAGTCCAACAAAAACAACAAGAATTCGGGGCAGGTTTTGGGGTGGTATAAGGAGTTTTTATAAGTATTGCAAATCAATTTGAATGATCTGTAAATGGTTTCATTGCTCCTCAGACGCTGGACGCACCATTCAACAAGTGAATACGGAGAGGCAAGAACTGGAGATCAAACTGTAAGTTCAGTAAGTTCTTCATTTCTGTAAAGGAATGAAGACTCAGAAACATCAATTCATGATCTTTCCCGGCTGTAAATGTTTTCCTTTTTGTTGTTTTATTCGGCTTCAATATTTTTTTTGAAGGGACACTGTGAATCGAACCCTGGACCACAAACAGGGCCAGATCAACCAGCAGAGCGAGACCCTGCAGGTGCTGGGCGCCAGTGTCAACAGCATCACCAGCGAGAAACTGCGGCTGAGCGGGGAGCTGCAGCAGCAGGAGACGCTGCAGAGCCAGAAGGCCGAGCTGACATCGGCCAATCAGAGCTACGCCAGAGAGATCAAGGTCAGAGTTGTTGAGGGGACCACGTCCGGTTGTACTGTTGGATGCGGACTGTTCTGTCCACACACTCGAATTTGTGCAAATGCTTTTCATTTTCTCCTGCACTTCTGAGAGTTACGTGCGAAATTCTCATTGCTTTTTTTATTCTCCTCCCCCAGGATGCCACACAGCAGCTCAAACCAATCGAGGTAAGTACCTGAAACTCCCTTCTTCGCCTGACAACATCCCGCCTCAGTTTTTAAAGATCCTGTTCGCTTTTGCTTCAACTCTTGTCTGATTGAGCTGTATGTATCTCTGTTTCTCTCCCAGCGCAAGCTCAACCAGCTGACCGATGAGAAGACCAAACTACAGAGGGAGAAAGACAAGGAGATGGAAGAGCATAAGAATCGTCTTGATCGCATCAAGGTCAAGAGGGAGAACCTGCTCGTCATCAGGGACAATATCAAGAGGTGATAGACCATTCTAGTCTCTGTATTGTAAAACCCTAAGAGGTATTGAGAGGTCTTAACCAAATTCACAACTTGTGCTTTGTTGCCTTGTTTCAGCAAAATGATTCAGCTTCTGTGTTTTTGTCCATTTCAGATACGTTACCTCGGGGAAGGAGGGTGAGCTGGAGATGGGCCGAGCAAAGGTCAGATCCATCGAAGACGAACTTGCAAAGCTGGATGCAGAGATGAAAAAGCTCACCTCGGAGATCAATCAATTAAATGAAGACTTGGCCAATCAACAGGTGCGAGAAAGAGATTAAGTTAGCTGGTACGGTAGAGAGTATGGTAGGGGATAGAGTACCTTCTTTATCCCAGGTAGTCTGGTGATTTGTACCCTCACCCTAATAGCCCAGTTTGATATCAGTGGGTGTAGGGGTACCCATAAAAACTAGTGCCTTCTCTCAAAGACATATGCTAAGCTGACATCTACGTCTACACCCCTTCAGTCAGCGGTCCATTGTAAAACTTTTTCTTTCAAAGAAAAGGGAACAAAGAAAAATTGACTGGAGCAGGATTCAAACCCATGACCCCTGGAATACCGTACTGGCACTCTTACCAACTGAGCTATCCAGATGATTGACTATTAGGGACACCACTAACTTAGGGCTGGATAGCTCGGTTGCTAGAGCGCTTGTATGGTATTCTTGGGGTGGCAGGTTCGAATCCTGCTCCAGTCAATGTTTCTTTGTTCATTTGTTAATGACTTTACTAAACTAATTCAGTCAGTTTCCTTTGTGGTGATTTGATGATTATCCTTTTTTAACTGTATCCCCGTGCTTTTGTAGGTCAGGGAACGTGAGCTGTCCGACAACATCCAGCTGCGCGAGAAGGCCAGCGAGATCGCCAAGGTAGAGAAGCGTCTGACCAAGCTGTCAGATGAGCTGGGTGGGATCGATCACGAACACATGAAGGAAGAGAAGAGGACTATAAACGCCAAGGCCAACAGTCTGAGCAAAGAGGTGCGAGAAATGTGGACACAAAATGAAGGAGCTCTGTATACATGACCCGGGGCCAATTTCATAGAGCTGCTTAAAAGCACAAAATTTTGCTTAAGCACAAAAAGTCTTCCTTGATCAAACAGGATTACCAACCAAATTTTCATGTGATGTTTTCTGCTTTTGACTTGTATTCGGCCATTGTTTGCTGAGCGTAACATTCACAAGGAGTTTTTGTTGGCATACTGATTTTATTTAACAAGGTTTTTGGTGCTTGAGCAAATTTTGGTGCTTAAGCAGCTCTATGAAATTGACCCCTGGGGTTAGATACATGTACATTTATCGGAGATTCCTGGGACGTGATCTAACATTGGATTGCTTGTTTCATCTTGCCGTCTAGAGGAACCAAGCGGACGGAAGACAGGCCATCTTGAAGGAGGAAGTGAAGAAAGTAGAACGGGAGCTCGAATCGGACATGTACTGCAAAGCAGACGAGAAGTACAACACTATGATGATACAGCTCAGGGTATGAGATTTGAACAAAATATTAAAACCATTCAATTCTTTGGCCCCTTTTTAGTCAGAAAAAGTCTGACAAAATGACCGATGCTTGTTTTGTTGATGTTTATCAGTTTGTCAATTATTTCATTTGCAGACCACTGAGATTGCTAATGAAGATCTTGACAAGTATTCCAAGGCGTTGGACAGGTAGGCCAACCACCCCTGTCATTTCAGGGGGAGAATTAAAAGAGGAATAATAGGAGTCGGACTTCATTCAAATCTGTGACCTCAGGGTCAATGTATTGATGCACTTCTGAGGTGGATATCCAACACAATTCTGGTGGTGTCCCAAAATGTCAATCACCCTTTTATTTGGTCAATCAGTACTCATGGAATGTTTAATAGCAGACCCAGTAAGTGGCCTGTTTCTTTTTTTTGCAATATGGCATCTTGAAGATTGGGTCCTATTTCATGGCTCTGCTAATATGACCCTCATTCTTTGCTTACAGGGTCAGTGTCGGTAGTTTGGCATTTCGCAAATCTCCTCTCTAATGCCTTCTTTTTTTTCTTTTTTTTTTTTCAGAGCGATTATGAACTATCACCAGATGAAGATGTCTGAGATAAATAAGATCATTCGGGATTTGTGGAGAGTTACATACAAGGGCCAAGGTGAGGCTACTTAGGTTACATGGGGAATACCTATAGACCTTATTCACAGAGCATCCATCCTACAATCGAAGCAGAGCCAAACTGCGGCTTGGATTCAAAATAGTCTGGTACCCATTTTCTTTTTAGAAGAGGAAGGTGACAAGATGGATGCACTGTGATGTATAGTCATCAGCTTGGGGTTGTGTTTTGTCAGATGTAATTCTTAGTTGAGTACTCGGATTGATTTGAACAGTTGTATGTAATGAATGTTTCAAAAGTCTGGATTCCATATCAACTTGAGACAACTTGTTACTGTAGTTGGTACAGGACAGTGAAATAAGCTAGAGTTGGGGATTATTTCTTGGACATTTCAATTTTTCTCCGGTGATAGTAAACCTTTGTTTCGTTCTCATGATGACATTTTGCAGACATCGATTACATTGAGATCCGCTCTGATGAGGATGTTGGAGGTACACAGCAACGGAAGAACTATAACTATCGGGTGAGTGTCGCTGAACGGCAGTCTGTCCTAGGCATAGGGCCTTTTCGAAACGGAGGCTCCGGCTCCGGCTCTGACACCATTTTGTGAATCCATTCTTAAATAACTGGTATCCAAATAGAGGCTTTTGGCTGCGGTTCGGAAGTCGATTCTCTGGTTTGAAAAGGAAAACAGAGCTGCAGCTTCAATGAAAAACCACAAATTTTCAGCATATGGATGACGGAACCAGAGCCTGAGCCTGAGCCTGAGCCTGAGCCTCCATTTTGAAAAGGCCCCTAGACTGCCCATCGTTCTCCTTGCTTCTTCATACCCTTATTAAGATCAACCTTCTCATCCATTTCAAGATGCGATCCTTACTGTAGTGTTGTTCATATTTATTTGTTCTCCCAGGTTGTCATGGTGAAAGGAGACACAGTGCTCGATATGAGAGGTCGGTGCAGTGCAGGTCAAAAGGTCAGCTAAATTTTAATCAGTCAAATCGTCCTAATTTTGAGACTTTTATCATAAAAACAGTTTACATTCAACTTTTTCACCCAAGATATCATTTTGGTGTACCTGATGTATTAATAAATATTTTTCTATGTTGAAGGGTAATCAATTTTTAAATATCAATTTCGGGTGCAAATGGTTGCCAGTGATCAAAATGTGAGAATTTATGTAGTTATCGTCTCTCAAATGAGGTATCGAATAAGGAAAAAACAATGTTGCTTTATACAATTTCAGAAAATTTCAGAAAAAGTAAGAAAATAAATTTTGATTGTGCTGCAACCGGTCGTTGATGGAGGTAAGGGATGCCTGGTTTTGAGGCTGCAAACCTGGGAAATGGTTACAAGTTCTAGATTTACTCCAAAATCTAATTTTGATTCCAGAAGATTCTGGAGAAACGTGGATATCTAGATCTTTGGAGGATGGCTGGTAGTGTCCTAATGTGTACCCTGGTGTTAAAGTGTTTTCTTTTTTCTTTTCTCCAGGTCTTGGCTTCTTTGATCATTCGTTTGGCGTTGGCTGAGACGTTCTGTCTCAGCTGTGGCATCCTCGCCCTTGATGAACCCACCACCAACTTGGACAAGGATAACATTGAAAGCCTGGCTCATGCTCTAGTCGAGTAAGAAGTTCATCCAGAATTGCAAAAGCCAAAAAAAAAAAATTCATTGCTTTTTGTTTTTTTGCAGTCAGACGCCATGAGATATTATTCAGTATATAAATGTAACGGCAGCATTGTCTTGTATTGTAATTATCTTTCTCATATTATCTTAGTTTTCTGGTCTTATTTTTGGTTTTCCGCTTGTTTCCACGGTAACTCAGGATCATCAAGAGTCGTGAGCAGCAGCGTAACTTCCAGCTGATCGTTATCACTCATGACGAAGACTTTGTAGAACTCCTGGGACATTCAGACTATGCCGACTACTTCTACCGCATCACCAAGAATGAGGAGTAAGTCATCGGTTGCACATGTCCTCTCTCTCTCCATGCAGGATAAATCTTACTGACTCCCAACCTGACATGCTGCATGTGGTTTCCTTGCCTCCTTGGAGGCAGTTGCAATTTCTGTTCAATAGTGCTTGACTGCTGTCATCCCGCTTTAGGATCAGCCGGGTGACTGTTGCTGTCGTTTTCCAGAGTTTTCTAGAAAATGACTTAAGAAGAGAACTTTCATTAATAATAATAATAATATAGCGCTGGTATCCACCGTAAACGGCGCTCATGGCCCATTATCATTATCCCTGGTCATTGGGCTACATTTATATTCCTGAAACCATCTCAACTCCCTGGGGAGTATATACAGCCCTGGCTGCTATAAGCACACGTAGGCTAATCAAGCACAAAGCCATCTCAACCCTGACAGGTACCCATTTACATTTAAAGAGAAATGTGACAAAGCATATTGCCCAAGGATGCAAGCACCACTAGCCTATGGCTGGATTCGAACGCACAATCAGGCGCGGTTCTAGAGCCAAAATTTTTGGGGTTCTAGAAAAGCCAATATTTTTTTGGGGGGGGGCTAGAAGACCCAATATTTTCGGTTCTTCTAACACTCGCTTCTGCTATGTCTTATTAGGGGTAGAAAAACATGCACATTATAGCCTACAACGCGTTTGTATGTTTTTGGCGCTTAATAACTGAAAAAATCCAGTATTTTCAAGAATTTTATTTTTTCACTTGCATTTTTTTTGGGGGGGCTAGACAAAATTTTGGGGGGCTACAGCCCCCCCCCCCCAGCCCCACCCACCCCCACCCCCCCGTAGAACCGCGCCTCCCCACAATCTGTAGATTGACCACAAGATCTTGAGTACGACACACCTGATCACTAGTTCACGACACTACACAAGATTGGGGTTTGCAGAAAGTTGGGATTCATTTTAGAACAAGACCTTGCTTCCAACCAGGCATCCTTCCTCGATGTATAAATGCGATCAAATCTTCCTACGTCACATCGTCAATTCTTGAAGTATTCCTTGAAGTACATAAAGGTAAATTTCGTTGTCGTTTCAGGTTCAAGTCGACTGTCTCTAGGCGTGAGATAGGCACCCTACAGGCTATGGGCTGATTGGACAACTAAAGTATTGAGCTGGTGAGCTGCAACAGCCCGATGATGACACCACGTCATTGGAGGCCTTGGGAATGTCAAACGTTGTGAAATTGTGTAAACTCTCACAATTGATTATCAGTTATAATTTGTCTCAGTTTATTAGTCATGTATGATAAGCAGTTTCATCATTATGGGGATATATTTGCCTTACTGATGCTAAAAAAAACAATTTTGACTGGAGCAGGATTCGAACCTGCGACCCCCAGAATACCATACCAGTGCTCTAACAAATGAGCTATCCAGCAATCTAAAGATGTTTTGTTATCAAAAACAGTAGGAGGATCTTTTAATTGTTAAGTCCTCCGTCCATCACTAGTCTTAATATGCAGATGATTTCCACTTTGGATTGGTTTTTCTGACAGAAATGCTGTATTTATCCAGAAATAAAACCAATGACAAGAAACAATTTTGATCGTTTAAAGATGAAAAAAATAAATGATTAAAAAAATACTGTGGGCGTTTCCCACTATTTCCTCAAAACGTGGGCACCGTATTGGACTGGACATTTCACAGATGACTGTTACTGTATCTTATTTGATTTTTTGGCTCATGAACCTGTCAATTTCTTTGACAAAAACCAAAGTATGGTATTACCTTTAAAGAAAGCGGATCTGATTATTTTTAGTATTTTTTTTGTCACTGACTCAATTGTAATTTTAACAGCATATTTTTAACAAAACTCAACTGCACAATGAAGCTATCTAGAAATTTTGCTTTTAAAATGCTGCTTCATGAACATAAATCCAAGGTTTGAAGAAGAAAATAACAGGTAAATCCTTCTTATTTTCAATTCTGAATGTGTGTTCCCCATCCCATGAAACGAACAAAAAATCAATCGCAGATGATTCAACAATATAGATTATATGCATAAAAATTGCCAAATATATACGATTCTTAAAATAAAGGTCTAAAAGTGAAATATGTCGCTCATCTTATTTTAACCAATAACCGTCATTAAGTAGTCTTGATACATGTTCAATTCCATTGGCCAATTGTGATCATGATCAGAAGTTAATAACTATGCAATACATTTCATTGTACTTTCTCTGACAAATGTTTCGCCTGTACGAAACTTGAAAATAAATTAAACGATCAAGTCGCATATTTTCTGTTCACTTTGGGTTTGTTTTATCAGTATCTTGTTCTTTGAAATTTATATTTCTCGGGCTCTCCATATATCTCGAAAAGAGATTGTTTGTCATGGACAATTTTAAGAAGCTAAGTGTTTGATGGCTCACGATGTTGGCTGAACTAGCGACGTTTCGGCTGTAGACTGCTAGCCTTTATCAAGCTGATGAAGATACTTGCACTGTCTCAATTTATATTCGTGCTCAGTTTGGCTGAGTTGGGTCTTGGTCCTTGATTGGTGTATGCCCCGTCCAATCAGGAGACAGCATGCTTCTGATTGGCTGGCTTGGGCACATGAAGTGGATACCTGGGGCCAATTCCATGGAGCTGCGTAAGCACACAATTTGCATAAAGGTAATATACTTTGGTTTTTATCAAAGAAATACAGATTCATGGGCAAAAATATCAAGACAGATACAGTAACAGTCATCTGTGAAAATTTCAGTCCCATACGGTGCCCACTTTTTGAGAAAACAGTGAAAACCAGCCACAGTATTTCTTAAGTCTTTTCTCTTTTATGTTTGATCTTTTAAAAGATCAAAAAGATTATCAGAATGTTGCTGTGCCCTTGGAGGGGTAAGGCTTTGCATGCAGTGGTCAGTAAAATGGACCTTTCGTTCCAGAGGGATTATACCATAATAGTCCATCGAAGGTTCTTTTGACAATACTACCGCTAGCAATGCTTTGTTGATTCTATTCTGTGGTGCATGACCAGACAAACACCGATATTGGTGTCGGGGGAGGGGCTTATACAACGTATAAAACGCAGATTTTACTCTACATTAATGCGAGCAACTGGGTCAAATGAAGTCACGAGAGGGCGCAGTGGCACGATGGGGTCCGTTATCGAGCTTTACAGTCTTGGACCAAGACTAATGCTAGCCCGGCTTTCGCCACTGCCCTTTTTGGGAAAGTTGGGAAAGTTTTCATTCAAATTTATTGAGTCGTGGTCGGCCTTAATTTACATACTCCCACATAAGGCCACATAAAAAAAATTACTTGTTTAGCGTCCCCGCCTGACCTCTGATATGAGCCCGACCTCTATTTTTTTTTTTTTTTTGGTCAAAAAAAAAATAAATATTGGGGGAAACAATTATTTCTTGTATGTAAAAGCAGTGTGCGCTAATATCTACCGTAATTTTCGGACTAAACATCATGAAGGCCACCTGGGGTAGAAGCCGCAGCATGCGAAAAATGTACAAATTTAAGCGGAAGGGACATTTGATAATATTTTAATGCTTTTACTTAGGTTTCTCTAGTCTACTGAAATTTCCAATGGTCAGATATCTAGCTTGAAAGCTTCTATGGTCTTCAGTATCTTCCTAACATGTTTTCTGACCATGAATACCATGTATCTTTTCTTCCACAGGTATGTTGCCATTCTATCCTTAAAATAAAAAATAAAAATAAAAACCTCCCTCCCTACCTAGAAAATTTGGAAGAGGTGGACGCTAAACAATTTTTTTTTTTATGTGGCCTAATCACTCAACCATGGCTAAATTGTCACTTGCGGTATAATATCGGTTCTTGCGTCTATCAGTAGAGCTCCAATGAAGTTATATTTCGTCCATCCATTCGTTTTATCGTGGAAAATACTGATGGATACTTTGGTGGACTAAGGGTAATTTAGTTACCAGGGAATGTCTACACTCAGCACAAATATTTGACACTTCTGCTTGATAGCGACAACTTGCAACAATCATGGACTCGGCATCGGAACAGGGCGGCAATTTGGCAGGGTACATAGCTGTCCTGTCTCTGTGGACTCGAAACGTCGTTTGGATGGGTGTCATCAAAGGCCTCGCTGTCATGATGACAACTCTGCAAGAACAGTTCGACACTTCGACAGGCCTGCTGGGTTGGATGACATCTTCCATCATAGTGTCGGCTGGCATCATAGGTAAGCTTATAGGTTGGGATTCTGCAACAAACCTTGAAAATGTGCACTATGTGCTACACATTTTCGTTTCCCCCATTTTCAATACCGCTAGATGTAGGCCTAAAAACTCTGAGCAATATGATATATTTCACGTCAGTTTGCAGCAGTTTATTATGTACATAATTATTTTATCGTGTTTTTGGCTGAGTTTGTGGGTCATTTTTGTGATTTTTTGATCCAGGACTTTCTGCTCGGTTCCTCGGGAGACGGTTTGGTGCTGGTGCCGTAGTGACTGTCTGCGGTTCGATGATAGGTGGCGCTTTCATCATTGGGGCTCTCACGACATCCATATGGCAGCTGGCTTTGTTGCTTGTTGTAGCTGCAGGTAAACAGTTCTACAACTTGGAACCTTTTTGCAGCTCAATTTACTTTAATGATAACATTTTATGGGTCACAATGTGTCATGTTGGAAGTTTTAGGGTAAGTGTGCTTTAGTCCAAAATAATTTTCAGACCCACATAATTTTCCTCAAAGATCAAAGCCCTGCCCTTTCCACAAATTTAACCTTGCTAAGTGATATTGAGGGGGAAATCACAACAGGTTAACATATTTAGGTGAGTTAGTTTGCTGTAGAAGCCATGTCTGAAAATAATCCTTGTGGACTAAAGCACACTAACCCCGTAATGGTATGGACAAATTATAGCGACAAAGACTTCATGGTAATAAAATGAAAATAAGGTAGGTTTGCGGTGACACCATGTTATCTCTTCTGTGAGAGTGTGTGGTTCTGAGAAGAACCGATGGTATTATCTCGATGTTCCGTACAGTGTGCTCTGTTCGTCTCCAGGAGGGTGACTTCAAGAGAGGTAATGAAATTCAAATAAAATGCGTCATACGTCAATCTCTTCTTCTCAACAGGTGCTGGCATGGGTATATCAGGTGTAGTCATCAAAGAGGCAGTTGCACGTTGTTTCACCAAGAACTACGGAACAGCTGTCGGTTTTGCAAAGACAGGATATTCCATCGGACAAATGGCCTTTGCACCGCTTGTGCAGGTTTTACTTTTCACTTACGGATGGAGAGGAGCCATGCTAATCGTGGGAGGACTCTTCATGCATTTCGCCATCTGTGGAGCCTACATGATAAAGGCAGTACGTGGTAGTGGAACTAACCAGTATACAGAGGTTCCAGTAGACTCCAATCTAGACGAAGAGCATCAGGGAGACTCGAAGCCCTCCTGCATCACCAAGACGTTTCGGTTCATTGTGGAGAACCTAGATGTATTATTACTTAGTGACTTACGTTTCTGGGCCGTGTCCTCCATCATGTGTTTCTCGACGAGCATCTTTGACGTGTGGTTGATTTATTTCGTGGTGCAAGCGCAGTCCAACGGATTTTCTCTGAAGGAAACTGCGGATTTCATCTTGGTTGGCGGCGTGGGCAGTCTGGTATCCAAAATCAGCCAAGGCTTTATCACGGACCGTGGATTCCTGCCATACTGGATACTCCTGAGCGTTTCACTCATCGTCATGGCTGCTTCGCAGTTTGCAACTCCTTGGATGGCGTCCTATTGGTCCATGATGACGGTGGCATTCTTGGTGTTAACAATCGACGGGCTGATATCCTGCTTAAGTGACGTCATGGCCAAAGAAGTCATTGGTATGAGCTATCTGGCTGGATTCTACGCCTGGATTGGAGTTATAGATACAATATTGATGTTCTTCTTTGGTGCCTTGCCTGGTAAGAAACGCCTGTTAGTCTCCCCACCTCAGTGGTTTCTAGCGTCTTTTCCCATCCTACAACCACCCTCATCCTTCCGTAGGTTAAGAAACGGAGACCCAGGCTCAGGCTCCAGCTCTGTCATTTTTATGCTGAAAATATAGGGTTTTTTTTTTTTAGTAAAGCTGAAGCTCTGTTTTCCTCATCAAACCAGAGAATCTACTTTCGAACCGCAGCCAAAAGCCTCTATTGTGATACCTGTTGTTTTAGAATGGATTCACGAAATGGAGCCGGAGCCCGAGACGGAGCCTGAGCCTCCGTTTCGAAAACACCCGTATAGTTTCCCACTCCAAAACGTGTTTCCCGTCGATCCCCACGCTAGTTCTCGATCCATTCTACTAAGCCTCTTAGGGTTCCTGCAGTGCTTTTCTCAGTTGAAGTACCTCCTTTTGCCTTTATATGGATAATTCATTAGCAGAAATCAAACTGGTCCTATGAAACAGCTTGCATTTTTAAGTACTGCAGTGATTTTTTCCATTTCACTCCTTATCCTTAACAGCGCCCTCAGCGGCGTCACAATGTTAGGTTGTGATCGCTGCTTGTCATTGTATTTGTCAATTCACTTCGAAAATATTGCTGCTTCCACTGGTAAAACAAAAAAGTGAGTGCCTTTGTCAATCTAGTCATGGTCAGCCATCTTTGTAAAATGAACTTTTGTTTGATGATTCTTGCAGGTGTTTTGTACGATGCCACCGGTGACTTCAAACCAGTCTTCGCCTTCCTTGGCGCACTGCAGCTCCTGACGATGGTTCCTCTTATTTTGTTGAAGTGTTTTTCTTGTATCTAGTAAAATCCCTTGCCTTGGCTATACAGACTTTTCTCAAGTTTCTGCAACACTCACACGAGTCACTTGCCACCATCGGCCTTTGGACAGGTATATGTTGGCCTACAGGCTAAAGGGTTTGTCTTGATTGGTCCAGCATCATAGTTCTTCCAGATAAGAACCGACTCACTTCATCTCGTCAGTGACACTTCGTGCAGGCGTGGATTGCTTTCTCCGTCGTGTACCTGACCCTCTGTTGATTCGAGACTCCATTTAGACCCAGTGCACTCACAGCTAAGATTCTGCTTGGACAGTCAGTGATGGAGAATAAAGTAGGGCCTACACCTAGCTAGATACCTGTACATACCATACTAAGTAACTTGCATATAGTACACAAGTGAAATTCCTTTCGTTAGGGCCTACACATTGATTTGACACGTCATGTACATATATCTATCATCTAGTATGGTTTATAAGTCTGGGTAAATTCTTTTACTATCATCCGAATAAGCTTTCAATGAAAACTCTTGGAGTTGTTAGAGCAACCAGGAAACGACATGGAGAAGGAAAGTTTCTGTAGCAAGTATAGAAGAGTCATTTTATTTTGGCAGTTTCTTACTATGAAAATTATATAAAGATTTAAATGTTAATCTTCTTTTTAGGGATTGACTGGAACTGATTGCATGTAAATTGTCTCGCAGTGTGTCATGGTCCTAGGCCTTTTTTACTAAAAGATCCTGCAAGGATCGAGACGTCTGGCCCTCGTTACAAAAACATTTTGAACACTCAAAATTTAATGTTTTCTGAGGAAATCCAGAAACGCAATTTATTTATAACATGAAATTATTTAATGAAATAAGCAATATCAATAGGATGAAAATAACAAACTACTATACATTACAAGTAATAAACTGCTGCAAACTGCTCATCAGCCAAAATGACCTAAAATTATCAAATGCTTAAAGTTAGGAGGGCCTCTGAACTACTACCTAACTACTACATTGTTATATAATATATATACTATTCATTTGCTTTTTGCTTTTTGTTGTTCTGTGTTGATTTGAAATGAATAAATAATTATGATTATAACAAAATGCACATTGAATTAGCAACTTTCTCTGTCTGGTACTCCACGATAAACGGTGTGTAGGGGGTGGGCGGGGCGCGCTGGGTGGGTTGATGTCCAAACATGGTGCCAAGCAATTTGTCTCGGAGGTACGTAGGCTAACGTCGGCGGATTCAGGTCATTTTAGAAGACATTGATTATAACTGACCCCATTATATCAAGCATTGGCCATGGTCATCTCAGCTAAACTCTCAGTCCTAAATTACTGAAATGCCTTTCAAAGAATAAACAATACGATGCCCGCACGAGGTGACATTAAAATTAACGACATACATGCACGCATTATGAGTAATAAAAATCATACTGTGGTAAAAATGCGGGAAACTGTAATACAGCATTTTGTTAAGTGGCATAACTAGGGTCAAGGCGCCACGTGCCCCGGCCGCCACTTTTTAGAGGGCGCAAAAAAAACCCTGCAAAGCCAAACAAATGATAATAAATGAAATAAAATAAGAGGTAGCTGTAGGCCTACGGTTAGTGAACTTATTGGAAATATAATCCAATGAAGAAACCAAGAAAGATTCCAGTTTCAAATTGTCTGATTTCATTTTTAAATTGTCATCAGAAGTTGGAATTATGGGCGCAATTTTAGGGCTTTCCCCGGGCGCCGTTTTCCCTAGTTACACCGCTGAGTGCAAAGCAAATAATCGCATGTTTACTGCTTGTGATTTCAACATATGGGACTCACACACACATGCAGCCGACAATTATAGATGTACACGATATAAACATATTGTAAATATCATACAAAACCAGTCCAATCGATAACTTTTAGAGGAAGGTCACACTAGCAACGAGCAGTGCGTGACGAGTCTGCCACACTGCAGGCTGAGTTGTGATCAACACAATTCAACGATAGTGCGTTAACAAAGCACACGATTCTCAATTGTACATGTTCATTCAACAACGTGGAGAGAGCCATTGTTGTTTAGGCCCTATGTACTTGTATGGAATTCGCTTGTATGCATATCGATTGAACATGTACTATTTACAACCCAGAATTGGTACACATGTTGGAATATATAGCTGCCAGGATCGCCCCAGTGGGTCTACTGTTTGATGAGTAATTGCCACCATAAAGGTACGTAGGCTACACCCTTATGTCATACCCTCTGTCAGCCTGTTCATATCAAATATTACTACCGGCCAGGTGGTATCATTACTGCATATTATGCTGGGCAGTTAGCCCATAGCCCCATCGTTTGATTTACAACCATACAACCAAGTTTACAACCATACTTAGTAGTAATATTGATTATTGCCCAGGGCCTGCCTAATTCAGGCCGGTGGGAGAGTTAGGATCATAGAAGACACTTGGTATGATCATGGATGAAGGACTGTGAAGGGAGCTAGGCCCGAGATGGGGATGTGATGAGCACTAGAGGTAGTGACGTACTAGGAGGTAGGGCTATGGATGTACAACACCAGTTTGTAGGTGCGGTCGTGGAAGTATGATTAGAGAGGAAATGGCAAGGGGGTATATGGGACCATGGAGGTTACCATGGAGGTAGGACCATGGAGTAGGACCATGGAGGTAGGACCGTGGAGGTAAAGGACCATGGAGGTAGGACCATGGAGGAATACGACCATAGAGGTAGGACCATGGAGGTAGGACCATAGAGGTAGGACCATGGAGGTAGGACCATAGAGGTAGGACCGGGAGGTATGACGTACCATGGAGGTAGGACGTACCATGGAGGTAGGGCCATGGAGGTAGGACCAGTGGAGGTAGGACCATGGAGGTGGGTCCATGGAAGTATAGGACCATGGAGGATGGGACCATCATCGGGAGGTAGGACCATAGATGTAGGACCGGGAGGTATGACGTACCATAGAGGTAAGACGTACCATGGAGGTAGGGCCATGGAGGTAGGACCATGGAGGTAGGACCATGTAGGTAGGACCATCATCGGGAGGTAGGACCATAGATGTAGGACCGGGAGGTATGACGTACCATAGAGGTAGGACGTACCATAGAGGTAGGATCATAGGTGTAGGATCATGGAGGTAGGTCCATGGAGGTAGGACCATCATCGGGAGGTAGGACCATAGATGTAGGATCATGGAGGTAGGTCCATGGAGGTAGGACCATGGAGATAGGACCATGGAGGTAGGACCATAGAGGTAAGACCATGGAGGTCAATCCTATTTTATTGCGGTTTTTGTTTTGCATGGTTCGATTTTTATGCCGATTTGATATATAAATGGAGATATGAATTTGAATTATTTTTATTATAAAATATCCGGGAAAGGTACATTCTTTCATTGAATGAATGTATAATTGTCAGGACCCGAAGGTAAAACACGCTCTAGCTCCAATGCTTATTATTCACCAGGAAAGTTAACTGGAGATGTATATAATTCATAATTTTGCATAAATTTTGACCGAAGCGAAAATAAATCAAGTTCATATTCCAAATCACTTTAACACAATTACCTTCGTTCATTTCTATTCTCCGATGATGCGGAATTAAACTACTCTAATGGTCTCGAGAAAAAAATAAAATAAAAACATCGTGTAGTATTATGATCATGGAAGACGTGCTCCAAGCAACTGTGCTGTGTGTATTAGCATAACTCTACACGGGTTGCCATATCATATGGATCATTATGTATTTGCCAATCATGTGAGCAGTCAATGCATGTATAAACACAGCGGTGTGTACGTACGTATACGCATGAGATATGCCACACGCATGTACGGTCATTAGCATCTTATTCGTGTTCTCTCCCACACTCTTTGCAGATTTGTTCATCAGTCATTATCATCACCCCATCAGTGGAGATAGTGAGGAAAAACTGATATTTGTGAGGACGATTCTAGTTTGTGATTAGACAGCTTTCGTACGGACGGACACAGGAGGAGTGCAGCTTCGAGTGCAAGGGATTTTGATTTTATGTTGTTTTTTCCCCTCGCTCTCGCCCTGAGGAAGAGGTTGCGCTGGATTGTGCCGTGTGCATATATGAACGCATCACCGTGGCACAGCGCGCTCAAGACATCTCAAGCTAAATATCACCGTGCATGCAAGGAGCAGTGTGTATAGAGTGTGTCTCGGCGGCCATGTTTGCATAGTGTGCTCGCTAGTCAACACCAGCCATATGTTTCACTAGCATCCGGCACATCTACTCATTCAACCCATCGGATGAAGACAGTTGGTCATCAGAGTCACTCAAACTACACAGCAAAGGACCTAGCCTTTGATCTTTAGCGAGGCGAGAACAGAATCCACGGATAACTAAATAACCATGGGCAACCCTATCGAGTACGACCCGAGCGCATTAGTCAAACTGAAAGAGAGATGCGATGTAAGTATAGTAATATTTTAAATTATACAAATTCATTAGCCGATCTATTATTTTCATGTCTGTAAGAGACGCATGCTAAAAAAATTATTGAAGCCACCGTTGAAATGTTGCCACGTGCACACAGCAGTAATTATATCCTTGAATGATGATAATAACACTAGTGACGTACACCATGAATGGAACCAGTGGCGCGTTCACCTGTTCTAATAGACGATAATTAATTGATGCACCTGCAACAAAAGCAGAACAGTAATATAATATGCGTGGATAACGGTGCACAATTACTGATAGCACAAAAGGCTATATCGTTGTATTGTTACATGGCTCCTGTGCAGTATATTATAATATTACGGTGACTGATGACACCATACACACTATTGTATTCATGTAAATTATAGTATATTTAAGTGTATCATAACGACTATGGCAAGCATATTATACTTTTCATTACATGAAGATTAAGTATCCACTTAACTGTGTGCAAGTAGCCTATACATTTGAACCCATTAAAACCATATTTTATTTCCTCATACAAATATGAATTACAAATTGCCATGCTTTGCTTGCAGAAAATGCGTGTACATGTATACATGTATCAGTTCTGTATCAACTGTATCGTTATTTACAGTCAGCATAATATAATCGGTTATCGCAGTCAGTGGAAAAGAACACATTTGAAATATTGTAAATTTTGTAAATCACATTTTGCTGTTCTTGGCAGCTCTTTATGAAGCCGTTGACCATCAGAGTTGACCACGTCATTGATCACGTGAGATACACACAATGTCACTTTAATGACATAAAATCGTTGTTCATTCAATTTAACTGATTATTAATATTATAGCTTAATATTCTTTTCTCCATTGCAAACGCGCAGCCATATGAGTTACCTTGATACACGGCTTGAATTTGTAACCTTTATGCTAATGATATCAATCCGAGGCAATACAATAATTTAAGCATATGATTTAACCTAGAACTAAATGATAACACATTAGTAGACTGGTTCCCGTCCCAATACAAAAGTGACGATCGACGTCAGGAGACTACTGTAGGGAACGGGAACCAGTCTAACACATTAGTGCGTTACTCGCTTATAACAAAATAGTACCCATTATATATTTTCAGAATATCTGCCTGATATCTGATATCTCGGACGGCAATAAAACAACGTTATCACGGGCCCATCCAAACTAGGCCATATTTTTTTTGATCTTGATTGATTGCGACTTGTGTTTGAATTCGGAGCGTTGTTTGAAGCGTACGGTTCGCTCTTGGTATTTAGTATCAGATAAGCCTACAATGGTATAGGGTCGCAAATCCGAACACGTGCACATTTTCACTAGGCCTAGGCTATGCGTTTGAAAAGTTTTCGCGCCCGCGTTGCATTGTATTATCAAGTCAAATTCGCTGCTGGGGTTCACGAAAATAATTGTCAACGATGAAAAACGATTATTACGAGCCCTTCTTTGTTTCAACTGAAAGAACACCCAATGTCAAAAATTTGGCGCCTTTTAATCTTGCTTATTTTATGAAAACACATAGCGAAGAAATAGAATGAAAAGGCAAAAACAGTGACAAAAGTTTACAGTGCATTTGCAGTGCGCTTTAAATCACGTTCCAAATATTCTTTGTTCCTGCACAAACGGGATCTCACATTTCGACGAAACTCACAAATTAATTTCATGATACGCGCCTCAAAAACTTGATGGTTAAGCAGGCGCGGTTCTAGAGCCAACATTTTGGGGGGGCTAGAAGAGCCATTATTTTTTTGGGGGGGCTAGAAGACCCAATATTTTGGGTTCTTCCAACACTCGCTTCTGCTATGTCTTATTAGGGGTCGAAAAACATGCACATTATAGCCCACACACCGCGTTTTTAATGTAATTGGTGCTTAATAACAGAAAAAATCCAGTAGTTTTCAAGATTTTTTTTTTCACTTGCATTTTTTGGGGGGGGCTAGACAAAAATTTTTTTAGAACCGCGCCTGTGGTTAAGGATTCTTTCTCGTCTCTTTCAAATAGCAACGTGGCCGATAATGTACATTTCCTTCGGTACAAGTAGACCTAACAGCTCAGTTTCAACAAAAATGCCCGCCATGTCCGAAGTTGTTCTCATCAATCGAAATTTATTGTTGCGAGAATTTGCACAATGATCCCTCATTGACCCTCACTGAAGTGTCCTATATAGAGCGAAGTGTTTCCGTCAGAAATAACAGTTGAATACCCCATGAACATCGCAACCATCGTTGTCAAACGTGTAACAATTAATTAGCTACATTTCTCATGTTAAATCCGCTGGCATGGAAAACCGAGGACTGGGTCACAGAAACGCCACCGGCTTGAAAAAATGTGGAGTAAAAATCTTGACAAATTAACCTCCAGCGTGCCAACAAAAATTTATGCGGGCCGCCAGCAAGCTAAAGTGAATTAAATTGACAATTGAAATAATGGGTTTGAGAAGAAAATCCAGTCTGAAATAATGGCCTACATATTGAAGTAATAATCGTCATTCTTTCGTTGCCGTTTTACTTCAGTGTTATAAACTCCATTAACTGCCGAAAAACAAATCATGTTTTAATATTGTTCTCACTTCTTTTTATTCCTTCATAGATTATCTTCAATGCTGATCCGTCACAGGTAAGAACATTTCATTATTTGAAGTACAATTTTTATTCCTTGCCATAAATTAAAAATCTCGATGGTTAGAAAAAGCCATTTGCCGAGGTTTCGAGGCCTTTGAAAACGAATTGAAAGTAGCACATACAGTTTGAATGCTTTTTTATTCGTATCTTCAAACATTGTTTCGATAATCCAGATCTGTGGCAAAATGACCAGGGGCCAATTTCACGGCTCTGCTTAGCACAACAATTTGCTAACCATGAAATTTCTGTCCAGTAAATTTTTCTTTGTTCACTTTTCAATGAATTGATAAAACAGGATACCAAATGTCCATGTATTGTGTAGACCTTTTACATGTGATTGTTCTTTGGCTGTTCTTCGATGACCATGAATATCAACTGGAATTTTTAATGGCGGTTTGTTTTATTGAGCAAGACGTTTTGTGCTAAGCAATTTTGTGTGCTTATTTAACAGATCCGTGAAATTGGCCCCAGTTTGATTAAATTCATAATTCAATTCAATTCAATTCAATTTCGGTTTCATATTAGCCGTTGGCACCATGTCAAATATCAGGGGCCATAAAAAATCATATGTTGCTAAACAGCATCTTCTCAATTGACATATAAATTATTTGTATGTGGTTATTTTCTGCCTTGCCAGAGGCAGGGAAATATACCATTGAGGCAAGTTACAGTCATGGCTGGTAAACAGATGAAATTTCAGTTTGGAAAAAAGAAGTAAAAAGAGGAAGAAGAAAAGGTTGAGATGGAAATAAACAACCTGGGTTGTTGACATGGTTGAGCCTAGAGCTGCATATACATGATCTAGACTTTATTTATTGATACAGAGAGTATTAGAATAGAACTCGACTCTTTGTTATTTTGAGCTGAAGCATATAAAATATACCTCAGTGCATGTCAGAATTGGGTTATTTTTAGCTTTCACTTTCCCGGAGGCCAATTTCATAGAGCTGCTTAAGCACAAAATTTGTTTAAACATGAAAAGTCTTCCCTGATCAAACAGGATTACCAAATTTTCATATGATGTTTAATGCTTTTGACTTGTATTCGGCCATCGTTTGCTGGGCATAACATTTACAAGGAGTTTTGGCTGGCATAGGCCTACTGATTTTATTGACCGGTGTTTTTGGTGCTAAGCAAATTTTGGTGCTTAAGCAGCTCTATGAAATTGGTCCCTGTAGGCTGCTAACTCTGTTCCCTGATCCAAAGAATGCATGTATTGACATAGGTTGAATATCAGTGTAAATAACTCTGACATTTTAAAAGCATGCATGAGTGGACTACAACAAGGTAACACACAAATAGTTTTTCAAAGAATTTGAGAAAGAATATGACAAAACTCTTGAAGTTGATAACACTTTGAGAGTCGGGGAAAATGTCCCACACGACCGTAAACCTTTACGAAATGAGGCTTGAGGCTTGGCTTGGGATATATTTTGCTACCACCATTTTGTGTCCAAATGAAATTGAAGAGCTTGAGATACATGGCGAAGCTAGAGCCTTTATTCATCTTTGCGGTGTGGTCCAATCCTTTCATTTCGTTTTATGGACCTCAAATGGCAGTATAAGCGAACGGTCTCAAGCCTGGCCTCACCCCTGGTGTCCTTAAGGCCTATAAGTCTTGCCCTAGATGACAAGAAGTCTTTATGTCATTCCTGCAGTACATGACAGACCCCAGCATCATCCGCTTCTTGAAAGCCTTTAAGAACGTCGATGACTCCTTCGCTGCCATCTTGAAGTGTAACAAATGGAGGAATGAGTATGGCGTGGAGGCCATCAGCCCAGCATCTTGTCCAGAGGTAGCCGCCGAGCTCAACACCAAGAAAGTAGAGCTTCTTAGACATCGAGACAGGCATGGAAGGTATGTAGCTACACTTTTTATATCTTGCTTAGAGTTAGGAGGGCCTGATGTTTCCATCCTAGCAGGATCTTTCTCAAAGTCTAATTGATGACAAGAACATGCAAGTAAAGATACACATAAATGGATGAGAAGATCAGAACAAAGGGGGACAGAGTGACCAGGGAAACAGGGAAACCATGCAAAGGATTGGAAACCACAAACAGAGGATAGAGGTGGGTAGGTGTGGTCAGGGGAAGGGGGCATATTTCTATTTCCATTCAGCTGACTTGGACCTGTTTGTGGAAGTTCTAGCTGTTTAACCTATCCCTATTTCTTGCATTATTTTTTCTCGTTGTCTTAGACCAATGATCATTCTACGAGTCAGACATCACAAAGTTGCTGAGCGAAACAAGGAGGACCTTACAAAGTGTATGGTGTATATATTGGTGAGTCCAGTTTACCAAATCCTAGTTCCACTGGCACAAGTGTGCAGGCTCCAATTTTTGATGGCAGGATGTTTGCTGGATGAGAATAATTGCATAAAAGTCCCAAGCATCAGGGGCCAATTTCACGGCCCTGCTTAGCACAAAAATTTGCTAACCATGAAATTTCTGTCTGAATAAAAACTGGATGAGCAACCAAATTTCCATGTGTGGTGCATCACTTGTGATTGTTCTTTGGCTGTTGTTCGCTATTTGATCATTTCTGCTAAATGTGTTTTTTTTTGTTACAGGAAGCAGCTTGTAAGAAGTGTAACGAGGACGTCATCGACAATGTGTGTGTGCTGTTTGATATGCGCAAGTTCAGTCTAGCTAGTATGGACTACGAGTTTGTGAAGACGCTGATATGGCTGCTGTCTACTCGGTATCCGGAGAGGTTAGGGGTGTGTCTCATTGTTAACTCCCCCGTCGTCTTCCAAGGATGCTGGACTGTTATACGACCCATGTAAGTATTTATTTTTAGCCTTTGACAAAGATCCTGCTAGGATCGAAATGCATCAGGCCCTCCTAACTCCAAGCAGAACAGTATTCGTTAGCCATGACAGTTTTGAGTTTGTCTCTAAATCACTGTACTACAAATCAAAGCAACTATTGTTGAGCCCAAACTAGGCTATTTTCATTATGCGGTTCTCCACTCCTTGGCTACTGAGGCTCGGTGTTCAAAGGTCATGTTGAACTTATAGCAATCAAGTTGAAAGCAAACAATCTCATTTAATGATTGGAAATCAATTATTTGTATATACAGTTCACTCATCTCATAGGCAGCACTTCATTGACTGTTTCCTTGATTTGACTGTGGGCTCTCACAAACATTAAATATTTGTGTCTAATATGTAGTAGTGCTTATTAAACTGCATAAAATATGCACAAGCCTTCACAGCTATGTAATTGATGAAGCAGTTGCTATGAAAGTTCATGCAGGTTGTTCTCAAATGCTTGGAGTTGGGAGGGCCTGACGTTTCAATCCTATCAGGATATTTCTCTTTAGCCTTTGAGAAAGATCCTGTTAGGAGCGAAACGTCAGGCCCTCTTGACACCAAGCATTCTATATATTCAAGGTCATCATTTTGGCTGATGAGCAGGTTGCAGCAGTTTATCACTTGTATTTTTTTATCAAGCTAGTGTTTGAGTTCCACTTTTAGTTTTTTTATATTTCCAACTAATTTGTGATGAAATAACTTCTTGCCAGAATACCATCTTGAAGTAAGTTTCATCTTGATTCTTTTCTTCACAGGATGAGCGACATCACAGCTCAGAAGGTTGCGTTCATCAACGACGAGATGGCACTAGCCAACTACCTCTGCCCCGATGCCCTACCTGATAACCTCTTTGAAGAAATCAGCTAGACGCGACCCTGGGCCCCTACTTCTTCACCTTTGGTTCGTAGAAATCCAATTCAACCCCTCCCCCTCCCCAAACAAAACGAGAAGGCCCTGAAATTGTGTCCTATTCATGTTTTTTTGACAAGGAACATCTGTGAAATGTTGACGGCAATTTACACTTACTTGTTATTCGGTTGCAATGAAATTATAAGAAGAAATTTATTGTTGTTGAACCAAATCTTCTTGACTCAGTAATAGGTTATTTGTTATAGGTTTATTGGTTGCCCTCTGTTTTCTCCAGTAATTGTTATGGAGAAACTAAAAAAACAAAATGGCTGGTTGATGACTGAAATTAGCATAATGAAAGGCTAGTCTACTTCATTTATGATTCCAAATGATTAAATTAAACTTTGTACATACTTCATAAATACAAGCACCGTGTTAAGGGTGAAAAACCCTGTTGTGAAAAAATTTGACTAGCATAATCACATGCTTTCATCTAGTAAGTAGTGAGGTATATATGTATGATGTATCACTGAAATGATTTGCATATTTGTGACGTCACAAATTTTCATCCAGTGGAAATGTTTGTTTATTTTTATAGCACAAGTGTAAATACCGCTACATGTAAAGCTATAGAAGTATTTTGTGGGTCTGGATAGGCAATTATTTTGAGGCCTGTGTATATTGGTCGTTAGGCATAATTTTCTTTTCGATAATTTGACGATATTTTATAATCGTTGCAGACATTACAGATGTATAGTTTCTGTAAGCCACCTTTGTAAAATCTAGCATTTGGGTTGGGACATTTTTGCCTGGCAACCAGCAATGTGTGGTTGAGTTTGTCAGGTCAGATGTATATCTTAATCACATATGATATTTTGTTTCAATATTTGACTGGTCAACATAGCATTCAACCTATCTTAAAGGAAATTAGGAATACTTCTGCTAACAAGAGGAATCACAGAGCAAACTATATAGGAATACATACATGCATTTCTAAGCCAAAAATTTGAATTTTTTGTCAAGAGCTCATAAAAAGTAGTTTGTTGATTAGAATCCATGAATGGAGATACATTCACACTCATCTGTGATTGAGGAAAGTTCCAATTGAACTGCCACAAAAACTTGTCTCGGGATTATCGATATTTGTCGATTACCATGCACAAAACCTTCACCAGAGGCACTCTGTATTGCAGAATTCATTTCAAGAGTCATTCTTTATATAGTTTTTCAGTTGGATTGTTTTGCTCACCCATAATCGAGTGCACATTGAAGTTAATTGATAATCTTTGTACTGAAACAGGAAATTGTAATAGTCTGACTTATTGGAGTCAAGGAGTTCAGAAAAGTTTATGGTACACAGAAGGAGATACCAAGTAAAAATTGTGTTCTAACCAAGTTGATTAGCCCGATTCATATGCACAAAGTCTTTGCATAGTTTTTATCTGATAAAATGGGTAAAAGTTGGAACTGAAAACTCCATACTTGAACTGAATCAAAGAGGCCCTTTTGCAAAATCTTGGCTCAGGGTTCAAGCCCAGCATCCGTCTCTGACAAAAACTCTGGTTTTCTCCTGGAGTGGAAAGCTCTTTTTTCTTGTACAGAACAGAGAGCCTACTTCAAAACTGTAGCCCAAAGCCTGTGTTTGGAAAGTTGTTACTCACAAAATGAAGAACAAAATGAACTGGAGACTAGTTTGCTATTTTTTTGTACATGTTCTACAAATTATCATAACAACGGGTTTGTCAATGGTAACAACTGCATTACTAATTATTTTATTTATGATGACTGTAAATTTCAAGTAGGATAACAAATTAAGAATATGAAATTCTGAGGTGTTTATTATGTGGTATTAATTGTTCTGGCATACTTTTGTCTGACTGCAACTTTTAACAATGTGTGTGCATTTTCAGGCTTAGATTATGTATTTTTAATGGTGTAATTTGTTTTAATTTTGGTTGTTTTTTGTTATAATATGATTATTATCATGAATGTTAAAACTAGTAGCTAACAGGGCTGTAATATTTCATGTGTACCCAGTGGTAATCAAAGACCAGCTGAAATGTTGATCAATAGATGAACTAATATTAATTTACATTTGTTACTTTGTGTGTATGTTAATTGAACTACCAAGCTCAAAACTTAGTTGAAATTTTGGCCGAAAACTGAGAAAAATGGCAAGGTGTACCCCTTGCCGTTTTTGTCATTTATGACCCAAAATGACCGTTTTTCAAGATTGGTTCCAAATACTCCAAAAGCTGCTCAAGAGTGAGAGGAAGTCGTTTCTGATGTCCTACAGTGAAAATATTTGATTTTAGTTTTGGCCCAAAAATGAGAAAAATGAAACGTATGAAGCCTATGTGTAATTGATGGTAGCTATACGAGTATACGTATGCAGTCTGTTTGTGATTGATGGTAGATGTACGTATGAAGCTTGTCTGTGATTGATGGTAGATAAATTTATACGTATGAAGCTAATTGTATGTCATTGATGATAGATATACGTATGAAGCTTGTCTGTGATTGATGATAGATATACGTATGAAGCTTGTCTGTGATTGATGCTAGATATACGGGTGAAGCTTGTCTGTGATTGATGCTAGATATACGGGTGAAGCTTGTCTGTGATTGATGATAGATATACGTATCAGTGAAGCTTGTCTGTGATTGATGATAGATATACGTACGAAGCTTGTCTGTGATTGATGATAGATATACGTATGAAGCTTGTCTGTGATTGATGATAGATATACGTATGAAGCTTGTCTGTGATTGATGATAGATATACGGGTGAAGCTTGTCTGTGATTGATGCTAGATATACGGGTGAAGCTTGTCTGTGATTGATGATAGATATACGTATCAGTGAAGCTTGTCTGTGATTGATGATAGATATACGTATGAAGCTTGTCTGTGATTGATGATAGATATACGGGTGAAGCTTGTCTGTGATTGATGCTAGATATACGGGTGAAGCTTGTCTGTGATTGATGATAGATATACGTATCAAGCTTGTCTGTGATTGATGCTAGATATACGTATGAAGCTTGTCTGTGATTGATGATAGATATACGGGTGAAGCTTGTCTGTGATTGATGATAGATATACGTATGAAGCTTGTCTGTGATTGATGATAGATATACGTATGAAGCTTGTCTGTGATTGATGATAGATATACGTATCAAGCTTGTCTGTGATTGATGATAGATATACGTATGAAGCTTGTCTGTGATTGATGATAGATATACGTATGAAGCTTGTCTGTGATTGATGATAGATATACGGGTGAAGCTTGTCTGTGATTGATGATAGATATACGTATGAAGCTTGTCTGTGATTGATGATAGATATACGTATGAAGCTTGTCTGTGATTGATGATAGATATACGTATGAAGCTTGTCTGTGATTGATGATAGATATACGGGTGAAGCTTGTCTGTGATTGATGATAGATATACGTATGAAGCTTGTCTGTGATTGATGATAGATATACGGGTGAAGCTTGTCTGTGATTGATGATAGATATACGTATCAAGCTTGTCTGTGATTGATGATAGATATACGTATGAAGCTTGTCTGTGATTGATGATAGATATACGGGTGAAGCTTGTCTGTGATTGATGATAGATATACGGGTGAAGCTTGTCTGTGATTGATGATAGATATACGTATGAAGCTTGTCTGTGATTGATGATAGATATACGGGTGAAGCTTGTCTGTGATTGATGATAGATATACGTATGAAGCTTGACTGTGATTGATGATAGATATACGTATGAAGCTTGTCTGTGATTGATGCTAGATATACGGGTGAAGCTTGTCTGTGATTGATGTTAGATATACGTATGAAGCTTGTCTGTGATTGATGATAGATATACGTATGATGCCTGTCTGTGATTGATGATAGATATACGTATGAAGCTTGTCTGTGATTGATGATAGATATACGTATGAAGCTTGTCTGTGATTGATGCTAGATATATGGGTGAAGCTTGTCTGTGATTGATGATAGATATACGTACGAAGCTTGTCTGTGATTGATGATAGATATACGGGTGAAGCTTGTCTGTGATTGATGATAGATATACGTATGAAGCTTGTCTGTGATTGATGATAGATATACGTATGAAGCTTGTCTGTGATTGATGGTAGATATACATATGAAGCTTGCTGTGATTGATGAAATGGCAAGGGGTACCCCTTGCCGTTTTTTTGTCATTTTTGACCCCAAATGACCGTTTTTCAAAATTGGTTCCAAATACTCCAAAAGCTGCTCAAGAGTGAGAGGAAGTCGTTTGTGATGTCGTACAGTGAAAATAATTGATTTGAATTTTAGCCCAAAAATGAGAAAAATGGTAAGGGGTACCCCTTGCCGTTTTTGTCATTTTTGACCCAAAATGACCGTTTTTCAAGATTGGTTCCAAATGTTCCCAAAGCTGCTCTACAGTGAGAGAAAGTCGTTTCTGATGTCCTACAGTGAAAATAATTGATTTGAATTTTGGCCCAAAAATGAGGAAAATGGCAAGGGGTACCCCTTGCCGTTTTTGTCATTTTTGACCCAAAATGACCGTTTTTCAAGAATGGTTCCAAATGCTCCAAAAGCTGCTCTACAGTGAGAGGAATTCGTTTCTGATGTCCTACAGTGAAAATAATTCAATTGAATTTTGGCCCCAAAATGAGGAAAATGGCAAGGGGTACCCCTTGCCGTTTTTGTCATTTTTGACCCAAAATGACCGTTTTTCAAGAATGGTTCCAAATGCTCCAAAAGCTGCTCTACAGTGAGAGGAATTCGTTTCTGATGTCCTACAGTGAAAATAATTGATTTGAATTTTGGCCCAAAAATGAGGAAAATGGCAAGGGGTACCCCTTGCCGTTTTTGTCATTTTTGACCCAAAATGACGGTTTTTCAAGATTGGTTCCAAATGCTCCAAAAGCTGCTCTACAGTGAGAGGAAGTCGTTATTGATGTCCTACAATGAAAATAATTGATTTGAATTTTAGCCCAAAAATGAGAAAAATGGTAAGGGGTACCCCTTGCCGTTTTTATCATTTTTGACCCAAAATGACCGTTTTTCAAGATTGGTTCCAAATGCTCCAAAAGCTGCTCTACAGTGAGAGGAAGTCGTTTCTGATGTCCTACAGTGAAAATAATTGATTTGAATTTTGGCCCAAAAATGAGGAAAATGGCAAGGGCTACCCCTTGCCGTTTTTGTCATTTTTGACCCAAAATGACCGTTTTTCAAGAATGGTTCCAAATGCGCCAAAAGCTGCTCTACAGTGAGAGGAATTCGTTTCTGATGTCCTACAGTGAAAATAATTCAATTGAATTTTGGCCCAAAAATGAGGAAAATGGCAAGGGGTACCCCTTGCCGTTTTTGTCATTTTTGACCCAAAATTACCGTTTTTCAAGATTGGTTCCAAATGCTCCAAAAGCTGCTCTACAGTGAGAGGAAGTCGTTTCTGATGTCCTACAGTGAAAATAATTGATTTGAATTTTGGCCCAAAAATGAGGAAAATGGCAAGGGGTACCCCTTGCCGTTTTTGTCATTTTTGACCCAAAATGACCGTTTTTCAAGATTGGTTCCAAATGCTCCAAAAGCTGCTCTAGAGTGAGAGGAAGTCGTTAGGGTGATAGATAGATAGATGGGGATATACATGTAGACAGAAGAATGAGAAGATTGACTGGCTGATCGATTTAGATTGATCGATCGATTTAGATTGATCGATCGATAGATTGGCTAAAGCAAACAAAAACAATACTGTACCATTGCAAACAATTTCAATTCAAAATTGAAAGTATCTTTTAATTTGCGGCCAAAAGGGAGGACATTTATTTATACACAATAAGGCACTTAAATATTCATGCTTCTGTTGCTTAACGATTCTATCTGAAAGGCTAAGATTGGTCTTAAAATGCAGAACCATGCCAAAAGAAAATGTAATGTCACAGTGCAAATTACTATGGTGTTACTGTCAACGTATGTCTTTCAGATGTAGAAATCTTTGTGAAATTCATCTCTGCTGTCACAAAATAGTTGGTCCATTGCAATATTGTAATTTTGATTGGCTATTTCAAAAGCAAGAGTTTTCATACACATATTGAACTGAATTATCTCAGCTAAGCTAGGATTACGCAGATAAGCAGCAACACAATTACGCTACTTGACCAAACTGAGGAATACTGTTCATCATAACTTCAGTATAAATACTTTGCATACAAATCGTTGTAACCAAGAAATGTGTTGAATATTGAATGATATTTAACTCCATTATTACTAGATAAATAAATAAGAATACAAATATGAAAAACAAAATTAATATCCACTGCACTTTCAATATTTAGCAAATTGTGTCTAATTGTGTTTCTCATGCAGTTTGTTTGGCTGAATATTCATAATATGGATTAAAGTGTTGCCATGGATACGGCTTAGTGGATACTATTTTTGGCCCTTAGTACTTGGACATTTCAAAGACAAAATTCTACAATACCTAATTTAATCAATGGATTTGGCTGGATTTGGAATTGTAAGAGTTAACCCTAACCCTCTGCAACTACCACACAAGGCAAGAGCTGTTTACCACACACTACCAGTCTCCACAGGGAAACTGCATCATAAACCATGCATTACAATACAAACCACACTATGGTGTATTGCGGTATTCAGGGTACCATACTTACCACAGGAAAAACCATGTGGTATGCAAGTAGGTTCTAAGGGTCAATTTTGAAATATAGAAGTGAAAATGCTGAACTGACAACGGCAAATATTCTACGACAGTAGGACCATCTATTTCTTAAATTATAGTGACATTAATGACACTCTTTCAGGGTATCATGACAAAACTTGTGCAGCCGTATTTTCAAATTTCTAGAAAGACCGCGACAACCAACTGTGGTCTTTGTTATGCTCACTGAAAAATTTAATGTATTTAACAGGAAAAACACAGGAAGCCCTTTGATATGAAAATTAATGGAAAAATATGCGGAAATGAACCGGAAATGAATCCAATTGTGGCTTACTTAAGTAGTTGATCTGCCATAGAATTGAAGGGAAAAACTGAGGCCGTGCATAGAAGAATTAACCATTACATTTGTGGAGGGACCACGTATGCACTTAAAGTCTGTACAAAGTATAAGTTAAGTAGTTAAGATGTTAAGTAGACGTTATTAGGACTTCAAATATCGGCTTGACCCACTGACCAGTCGTTGCTCTTGTGAACTCGTTCACAGAGCAAGTCAAATGGTCTAGTGATTGTTCTGAACAGCTTGGCCCGTCATCAATGACATCACAATGCTGCACTTGTAGTGCTGTGGTTTGAAATCTACCGAACTGGTGATTTTACAAATGCTACTGGTTTTGATGTCATCTCATTTCGGGGAGTGGCTTCTGTTCACTACCATTTTTAAGCGTACTTCGAGTCAACTTTCTAACTGTCTAAGCTATTAGATCGGTTGCCTCGTCAATTTTGACTGAACATTCTAGCCCCAACTGGGAGATATGCTTGTTGATCTTCTGTAAACTGACCGACGATCTTCAACTTACTGGATTCACAAGAAGCCGGTCCCGTCACTTCCGAGAGGTTGGCGGCTGGTAGAAGTTCTGAGACGGTCTGACATTCTTCCGTGGGTCCCTCTGCTTGTTGTAGGCCGTTCCCTCGCCGCCCTGACGGAACTCCAGATGAGTGCTCATAGAGCCCTCGAAGACGCCTCCTTTGTCAGACATGAGGAAGGATGGCTTCGGGTCTTGGGGCGTCTTGGAAGGATTCATCTGAACAACAACAAAAATTAAAAACAACTATTTAGTCCGACTGCTGGAAATGTTTAGGCTAGAATGCACAAATGCAGTGATGACCGATACCGTATGCTGACATCTACTCTGGACATACTGACCCTAAAGTTCAGGGGTCAGAAGTCAAAGATATGCCACCTTGCCATACACATCGGGTGGCCATCCATTCACACTACACAACACAAAATGCACTTGAGTTCACTTAAGTTGAAATTCTCAACACGGATCAAATGTTCTCAACCCACCTCACAAGCAGGGTTAGGCTGTGTCCCAAATCTCTGGCTGTGGCTGCAAATTACAAATGCCCCCATGGCAGCCACTAGCCAGTGACTGCAGCCATTTTCATAGACTTGTGTGTTATTTGCGGTCGCAGCCAGAGATTTGGGACACGACCTTAGTTTCAACACGGGTTGACACTGTGTTGATATCTTGCAGTGTAAACAGGTTGGTTACTTTTACGCGGGTCGGACCCGTAAACAACCCGGAGATTTTTTGTAGTGCGAAAACGGCCTTATGTCAAATCCATGCTTACCCGTGGCTGTGATTGTAATGGTCTGATGTCCGATATCTTGACTTCTTCGTGATTGCCGTAGTCAGGAAACAAGACCACGCAGGTCTTTCCACTGGGATGAACAGCAGTCAGAACGGCGTTGTAATACTATGAACACAGAACAAGAAAAATGGATCCAAAAATCAGTGTCTGGAGAAATTTAAAGTTTCTGACAAAATTAAAAGGGAGAAAGAAATGCATTGATTAAACTTAGGTCCTGACAAGTCCTTTCATTGTATTTACAAGACAAAAATACTGTCACTTTATATGAGGGTTGCTGGCACAACTTGATCTGAGTCCAAAGAATGGACCCAAACGATTACGACAAAGTATTGGGCAGATTCAGGAAGGCTCCTAGGCAAAATGCCCAGAGAGTTAGGGTTCACAGAATGTCCCATGGGAATACTGCACAGTGTTGGACTTTGACGAATCAAGATGATCATAGAAAACATGTCTAGGGGTTAGGGTTGGTTGAAATAGGAATACTGTCAGAATTTGGACCTCACTCTTGTCGGTCTCGTACAACATACCTGATTGTCCTCCCAGTATCTGGCTTGGCACTGGTCACCTGGATTCAGGTTCGGCCTCTGTTGCACCTCCGTCTGCCCAGAGCCCATAAGATGATTGGCCGGCTGAGGTGGCTGGTACCCTGCAGGCTGGTTTCTGCCATCCCTGCTCATCTGTGGCCAGTCGTCTCGCTGTTCTCTCCTCGGAGGGGGGTTGCTCATCTGTGGCTGTTCGTCACGCTGTTCCCTTCTCGGAGGGGGGATGCTCATCTGAGGCTGTTCGTCACGCTGTTCCCTTCTCGGAGGGGGGTTGCTCATCTGTGGCCGTTCGTCACGCTGTTCCCTTCTCGGAGGGGGGTTGTTCATCTGAGGCCGTTCGTTGCGCTGATCTCTCCTCGGAGGGAAGTTGTTCATCCGTGGCCGTTCGTCTCGCTCTTCCCTCCTCGGTGGGGGGAAATCGTTCTTGCCCTGGGTATTGTTCTGTTTCTGAAATCGTGGCGGCCGGTTGTCTTGATAGTCACCCTTGAAGTCCTTGCTTCGCCCCGGTCTCTGCTGATTTTTCTCCGACCCGTCATGACCTCTGCTCCCGGTATCCCTCGGAGGTCCTCTGTCATCGTTGTAGTTTCCCCTGCTGTTGTTGTTTGGTTGATGACCGCCCCGCATGTTGTCCCGTCTCGGTTGATAACCACCTCCTTGCCGGTTATTGTCACGTCTGTCTCCATACGTGTTCCTGTCTTTGTAAGTGTTGCTTTCTCTGTTGTCGTAGCCACGGTCTTGATTCCGGACTCTGTCATCGTAACTCCTCTGGTTGTTGTAGTTCTTTCGCTCGGAACCAGACTTCTGATCAGAGTTGCCAGCACGGCGTCCTGTGTTGCAGTCCTTTTGGTAACCTGAAGGTAAAAGAGATGATTGAAGTACCATATCAGAAATATAAGAATAAAGACGACGTACTTGAAGTAAGTATCAAATAGAAAGGTTTTATTTGAGGGTGTGTTAGCCAAATATTCAGAACATGGAAAAGTGAATGCATATCTGGTGCCTTGTGGAGAGCGAGCACAATAGGTTGAATATGTCTCCACAGGGAAATTCTAAAGGTATACACTAGGTCTCTACAAGGTTTTTACGAATGTGATATTTGGAATTAACTAATAAATGAGGAATTTCCAAGGTATACTTATTTATTGCAAAGAGAAGTATTTTAAATAAGGGACGTTCGCTAGAAATTTCAACCCAGGAAAGTGATTGTGATTCAAATGGGAGTGATTTCAATTCTGCTCTTCGGAGAGTGTTCATTAAAACAAGAGAACAAATCCATGTCTCCCTAAGGCTACAAATTCCGCTACGGGTGAACTATCTAACCTTGTTGTTGAGCTGACTGTCTGTAATTTGAACTTTGACCTTTCTCCCCGCCATGCATGAAGGTGATTCCTGCTTCTCTGACGGAGCGTGGTTGCTCCTTCTCGTAGTTCCTGGTCCTCCCCGCCTCTTTACCGGAGACTGCCTCGGCTGGAGGGTGTGATGAGCCTTTCTCTTTATCTGCAAGATGAGGACATGATACAATTATGTCAGCATTCAAGTTTCTCTCCCTTACACCTGTAAATGGGTGCACTGAGTTGAAACAGAGAGGGAACTGAGATTGTGACGGTACCTTTTCCAAGTTTAGGCTGGAGGAAGTCAAAGAGCGTTGCAGGTGCTGCAGGAGGAGCACTAGCTTCCTCATCCTCATCATCACCACGTCTGCCTCGCCTCCCGTTACCATGACCACGCTCTAATATAAAACAAAAAAATCAACTTAGTTTTGATTTGTGTCTGATTCATTAAAGGTACAGTATGATGATTGGTAACATACCAAAACAGAAATGTTCACAGATTTACCTATATAACTTTCAGGGCATGAAGATGATGCTGGTAGAAACATACCGTTAAAGTATTTCCGCCTGAAATGCTGTAATTATCCAGAAATTGGTCAAACAAGGACAGAAAACAGTTTTGATATTGGGGTAAGATCAAACGTACCCGGTCTGGTGTCCTGTCTCTGTCTACCTATTGCCTGTGCTTGTGGTTGCGAGGCACTGGATTCCATTAGGAGCATCTCCACAGCCGCATCGGCATTTCCAGCGTGTTTCCTGAGGGCGTTGGAAGCAGCGTCTCGTTTGAACCCCATGCCAACGAGCTGTTGGATTTCCTTCTCACTCGGCTGGTATCCCTGCACACCAATTAATAAGAACACAAGGGATTATACTAAATGCAGAGTACCAGCTATCAAACATTTAACAAATCCAATATGGTTTTTCTCACGTACACTGACAAAACTCACATTCCTGCTACTTATCGAGGTTAGCCTCTAAATCATCAATTATTACCGAACTTGAATACCTAATGTTTTGGCAAATCAGGCTTGCCCTTCACCGACATGGATGAGCACTGCATACTCAGTGCTTGTTGAAAATGAATGGATATTCGTAATGAATATTCGCAAGAAAGTTGAGCACATTTCAACTTTCCCGGATTGTTCACTGCAAATTGTATGGCATTACATTTATTTTACTGTGCAATTCGCAAGCAGTAAGAATGGGAGACTTTGGAGAACTGGTCTTCAAGTCAACAGCGCACGCGCAAGCAATTGTGAGCATGCTTGCGTTGTTTTGCGCCTGCGCTGTTGTGCGTGCGCATGCGCTGTTGACTTGAAGACCGGTTCTCCAAAGTCTCCCATTGGGCTTAAGACCGGACAATTTGAGTTGGAAGAGCATGGTGGGTAGAATGGAAATGCAATTTATTGCTAAGTGACTCTTGGAATGGTTGTTAATTTTTCTTACCCCATAATCAAGATCCCTGTAGATCCCGTCTGATCGTGGCTTTGCTGCCGTCGACTGTCCCTCTGCCTGATCCCCCTTCCACTTGGAGCCCCGTCCACCGTCCCGCCGGTCGTTGTCGAAGCCTTTCCTTCCTGCATCCCTACCATCTCTCCTGCCCTGGTCCCTGCCGTCCCGCATCTGTGGGGCGGCGGTGGACGCTGTCTTGGTGCCGCCGAAGGTCTTGCCCTGCTGCCCCTGCTTGCTCTTGTTGATCTCTTGGATGGCCGCCTTGCGCTGCTCGGCGAATTCCTTGTCTTGCTCTGTTTGCTCCTTGGGCTTGGGGTCTTCGAGGGACTTCTTCATCGCTGCAAAAACACAAAGACGAGACAACAATGTTTCAAATCTCATAACTCAACTACCAGGTCTAGTGTCTCATTAAGAAGTGAGGCCAGGGGCCAATTTCACAAAACACTACGGTCCTTTACAAAACCAGGATTGAGGCTAGGCTTGGGACTTTAACGCTCCCGCCGTTTGAGGCCTACAGAATGAAATGAAGGGATTGGACCGCATGACGAAGCTAAATAAAGCATCCAGCTTCGCCATATATCTCAAGCCCTTCATTTCATTTAGAACACAGTGAGATGACCGAAGGCTAGCGTGGGAAGAGGGTGGGGCCAATATGGGACATGAACTCACTGATTTTGGTTGATTTCTGGCCGGCATCCGGGAATCTGTGTCGCTGTCCGAATGGCACCCACGGTGGCGGACCTCCATTCCCACTGACTGCACTTCTCGTGTGATGGTAAAGACTCTGAGGAAGGGAAAACCAGAGAACACAAGATAAAACATGACTGAAGCTGGATTCAAACCAGGGACGTCTGGGTTACCATATCGGTTCACTACCAACTGAGGTGAAGTGACCAGGGGCATCAATGCAATGACCAGGGGCAACCAAGGCAATGACCAGGGACACCAAGGCAACGACCAGAGACACCGAGGCAATGACCAGAGACACTGAGGCAATGACCAGAGGCCCCAAGGCAATGACCAGGGGCATCAAGGCAATGACCAGGAGCACCAAGGCAATGACCAGGGGCACCAGGGCAATAACCAGGGGCACCAAGGCAATGACCAGGGGCATCAAGGCAATGACCAGGGGGCACCAAGGCAATGACCAGGGGCAACCAAGGCAATGATCAGGGGGCACCAAGGCAATGACCAGGGGCATCAATACAATGACCAGGGGCAACCAAGGCAATGACCAGGGGGCACCAAGGCAATGACCAGGGGGCACCTAGGCAATGACCAGGGGCACCAAGGCAATAACCAGGGGCACCAAGGTAGTATCCAGGGGCACCAAGGCAATCACTAAACTCCACAAAGGCTACATAACCGTTACCTCAGTAACATTCCATCAATCTCAGTTACCTTGGCAAGTTCCCATCTTTGGACCAGTTCCTCCACTTTGCCTCCTAGGAAGGAGCAGTTGTTACCAAGAAGGAGCAGGAAGCCGTGATTGTAAGACACCGATCCAGTGATCTTCATCTTACTTCCCGGTGGCGTGGATAAACTATCCGGATTCACACAAAAAATGAGAAAGTAGGAGATAAAAACCTGCATCCTCTTTGAGTGATCCCCCATGTACAGTTTCTCAGGTTGCAGCATGGCTAATACTGAGCGTATCTTAAATGATCCTTGGGATATAGCAGTATGTGAGTGGTTTCATGGCTTCTGACTGCCAAACGAACAAAGATAATTGACTTATAGGGACACAACCACCGGAGGACTGGATAGGTCAAAGGCTCGAATCTCGCACCAGTCAATTATTCTTTGTTCAATTTTCAATGACTTAAAGTAGGAGATAGATTTACAATCATGGCAACTTGTTAAAAACAAGAGTCCTTGCAGGCCTAGAAATTCAACTCACCCGATCTTATCGATATTGCTGAGTACAAGAGCCATGATGACTGTGTGACCATCGGTCAGTTGAAGACGAAGTAGAGGAGGTGCTGCTCCAGATTCCTCATTTGCCTTAGGAGCCGAGACATTACGTATCTTCTGGATCTGCAACACTAGTGGACCTTGGATCTAAACCAAAAAACCCCCAAACTTTCATCAAATAACGCAAAACTGGAGGAGGAGAGAACTTGATGTTTAATGAAATGTGTCTATGTTTTTACATTGGTCTATGAAGACAACCGGGCAAGGGGAATGTCTGTCACTTCGCCCAAAAGCCACTTTGGTATGGTATTATGGGCAAAGTGAATGAGGACAAAGTGAAAAGTTGGCAAAGAGACTGTAAAACAGCAAGGGCATCCTCAGTTGTTCCTTCCAGCCAACCGAAAGATTCTACATTCAGCATAAACAATGAGGGGGTTCGTAGTTTCTTATTCTGGCAGAACTTGTACGTTACCTTGTCAATCTTCCCCTTGTTGATGTCTGCAGGAACGGCTGCAAGTCCAATATGACGCAAGTCAATCTGTCAAAATAAGACCAAAGTGACAATAAAAACAAAGGGTTAATCCTCAATCTGGATAGAACTGATTACGAATGGTTTCAACAGATAAGCATTATGTATCCCAGAATGGCGATCACTCAGTAACCATGGTAACTTACATCCAGAGCCTTGTGTATGATGGATTCTGCTTTGGAGTCTGATGTGCCATTTCTACATCGCTCTAAGCCTTCTTTAGACAAATGCCTATAAAATTGGATGAAAAAGGAAGGTTGACAACAAGTAATTACTATTAACATTACTTACAATTAACCTATAAACAATGTCAGTACAAACAAGGACCACAGTCCCCACGTCAGACCAAGGGTTACGATCATCGCAACTACATTTTATGATGAACTTTAATCTCAGCTGTGTAACACTGGGGTAGCATATCTGAATCTGAAAGGTGAGTTTTACAGGGTTTTTTGACCTACAATGATAATTTCGAATACAGCGGCAGCCATTTTTCTCAAAACGCCCTCTGTTGGTTCCATAGAGTTGTGCACAATTGTGATGGTCATAGTGGAACTGGAATTCTTTCCATACGTACAGATTTTTTAGATTAAACCATGATTGCATGTAGACCCAGTAACTGGGGCGCTAGACCGACCGTCAACCCCAAAAGTCAAAAAGGGAGTTCAGCGCCCCAGTTACTTGGTCTAGATTGCATGATTGAATGTGAACAGCATTGGAGTCAAATAGGTAAAAGTAGCTCAATCAAGAATCAGGGAAGTCTGGGTGTAAACATGGTAGGCCTAGGCCTAAAGGATATCTCCGATCGTCCACAATGACAGTCAATGGACAATGACAATGAATGACAGAACTGGGTCAGTGAACATGCACGTGACAATAACAGAGAGTGAGAGACCGGCTTGTCAATCATAAACATCGCCATTTACACAGACAAAACCTCAATTTGATACTCACCATCCTTTATTCAATAAAGCCGCTTCCACCATGGCTAAATCACTCAAATATCCTGACTTAGAGGGTCTCAATTAGTTCAAATTACGGTGTAAATAACCTTGCTATTGTTGACACGGTGTCATTTTCACAAACCCAAGAACCAGGGCTAAAGTGCGCCCTCTGTTGACATTTTAGTAAAATAAATAAATGGGACAGGGCGCCCTCAATATGTGGAGGACTAGACTCGTGACTTTCGGCACCTGTGTGTTTACGTTTTGTGACCCACTTTTTGGGCTAAACTCTTTGTTTTGTTGACGTGCGGATGATTTACTGTAAACAAAAGCTTTGAGATCTAAACAGATATCAGCCACGATGGACTACTTAGACTAGGTATATTGTAATGGTTTGGCGTTCTATGTGATCAGAAATTACCTAGTCTCCAACCGGCATCCCGATTTGTTCATTTACTTTCAGTTTCACTATCTCGGATTGCATTGCAGTTGCAGACATGTTTCTCAAGTGTGTTTGGATGTTTACGTGTCTGGTGGTCACAGCAAACATGGACACAGCGTGTGCCACACCAATGGCAAAGAATAGCAGCTTTCAGTACCTACCATTGGTGGTCAACACTTGGCCTTTCACCAACGCCACAGCAAAGGGTAAGAATTCACAATCAAACACTGACACAGGGGGCGGGGCATCATCATTTTGGCCCATCTCCCTAGGCAAGCTTGGCTTGGTGGGGTTCGCAGGTAGGGCGGCCGGTTGTCTCCATTCAGCTTACTTCTTCTAGATCAAGCTCCTCGTTGACCAAACCCTAGCTTAATTGGCGTTACCGGAGATTAGTACACTCAGGGTAGCTGGTACCCAGCTTCTACAGTAAACTAACTCACCTAAATACGACTCTTCATCTATTGGGTCTCGGTACCAGCTAACCTGAGTGTACTAAACTGAGGTAACCCCACTTAATTACTATTTAGGCCACCTTTTTGGAAATGGATTTATTTCAGACCTCATCAACCCTGCACAGAACTTGCACTCCCGCAGTTTTTTAGGTTAAAGTATTTTTGTACAAAATATCTTCCCAAGTGCCAGTTTATATTATCATGGAGGTAGAAAAATTGTAGATTTCTACCTCCATGATATTATTAACTTGTTATCAACATATAATAGAATTGGTCATTTGAGTTTATTTTTTGATGGTGAAAATATGGAGGTCATTGGTGTGGGTCTCTTTCCACTCCAGCCTTTTGGTTAATTTGACCAAAAAGTATCTCACTGAAAAACCATTTGCATAGCAGACGTGCTAAATTAATTAATTTCTCTTAATTGTTCTTAATTTCTAGCCTGGAGTACCCTGATATCCGGAGGCTCGACGCTTGATGCGGTGGAACAAGGATGCATTGTATGCGAAGAAGAGCAATGTGATGGAAGTGTTGGATATGGCAACCAGTAAGATCAGTTTCATACTTTCATTACCTTAATTGTTGAGCAAAGGCTTGTAGATTCATACAGGCAGTTGAGGCAATGGCCTTAGTATCCCATGGTTATTGTTGTGGATACTGTACTGCCCAGGATTAGTTGACCTTTGACACTGGCATATATAGTAGGATGTCTGTGACCCCTCCTTTCTCGACCGACTTAAAAGAAGGGAAATGTATTTTTTTTTTTTTACTTGTCATCAGTCCCCCTTGAAAAATTGGGGGCACCCCTGTGCACCCCTTGGCTCTTGATAGGAAACTGATCTCCACAGAGACGACTGCCCCAGGTCATTGCTCATTTTGTTATCTGCTTTTTGCTGTTGTATTGTAATTTGTTGTTGAATATGTTGTTTTGATTTCCTTCACAGTCCTGATGAAAATGGAGAAACAACCCTGGATGCTATGATAATGGATGGGTATGTTCTTACACTCGGTCCTTAAACCAGTTTATTGTGTGGCTAACATATGAACAACGGCCAGGGTTGTTGATTGGCGAATTTTGTTTCCTTGTTCCTGCGGACAGTGTCACCCATGATGTCGGATCAGTCGGAGGTTTGCGTCGGGTCAAGAGCGCTATATCCGTGGCCAGGGCTGTCATGAACTACACCAAACACACATTACTGGTCGGAGAGCTGGGTAAGCTGTGAGAATGTATTACAGGTGGATTGCGACTGGATCGGTGTGGTTTGAGGGAGGGGGGATGTGGATGTTTGGAAGGGGGGGAAGGGGGCAAGATTCCTACTTGTTGTTCCCTTGTGTCGTAGGCAAATGCCCCCCATCTGTCTTTATACAGTATTATGAGATCACTCCTGATTGATGATTCAGGATTTCTGTCTAAATTGACGTAAACTTGCTGGTCTGGTGTGAACTCATAATAAATGAGAATAGACTGCATGAAATGTTGTCATTGGGGGATGGACACAAGGGAATGATTGCAGTAATATAAGAACTAGCTTTAATTGTCATCTTGTGCTTTCTTGTTGCTCATTTGTGCTCATTTTTGTGATTTTCACTTTTCGTTCTTGTCGTGTTTTACAGCCACACAGTTTGCTGTTGGAATGGGATTCAAGGAGGCAAGCCTGTCTACTAACACCTCTATGTGAGTTCATTGAATTGAATCATCCACCAATTATTATATGTCCAGTGTCCAAGACTAGGTCACTGGCGGTTGCCATGGAGGTTGTTACTAGGGAACAGATAAGGGAAGATGTGGTGAGGGTGGTTGTGGTGATGAGGAGTTGCTATGGTGATGAGGATAGTGGTCATGGGATGCAGTCCGTGGTGAGATTACTTGATGGTCCGTATTGATCATCGCCGTGATCAATGGTGACATGGCAGTAGTGGTGATGGTAAAATTTTGCTAAATTCAAAATTCTAAATTCTAAACCATTCATTTCTTTTCTGCTTTCAGCAATGATTGGAAGCAGTGGAAAGCTAGCAACTGTCAGCCTAACTTCCGTCAGGTAAAGCAATAAAACCTTCCAAACAAAGCAGTGTTTTTGTAATGTCCCAAGAACCAACTGGTTGTGATTACAAACTGTAACTGTCGCACACATGCTCGTTCCACAAAAAATTGTAACATTAAGATCTCAGTTTGAAATATCTGACTTCACATTTTTGTGTGAGCCTGAAAGATGCAATTATGTACTTGTTCCGCATTCATCTTATTCTGGTGTATTTTTGTGCCTTGTGACAAATATGCAGAATGTTGAACCAGATTCAAGTAAAAGCTGCGGACCCTATAGACCAACACCCCAACAAGACTTCAGTTACCAGCCGCGCTTCAACAGCGAGGTCGATAAAGGGAACCATGACACCATTGGGATGATAGCTATTGATAAGAACGGCAACATCGCTGGTGGAACGTCGACCAATGGAGCTAACCACAAGGTCCCTGGGTAAGGCAGGTCTTGGTAATCATAAGCCGATCAGGGGCCAATTTCATAGAGCTGCTTAAACACAAAATTTGCAAAGTCTTCCTTGATCAAACAGGACTACCAACGAAATGTTCATTTAATGTTTACTGCTTTTGGCTTGTATTCGGCCATTGTTTGCAGAGCATAACATTCACAAGGAGTTTGGGATGGCACACTGATTTTATTTACCAATTTTTTTGGTGCTGAAGCAAATTTTGGTGCTTAAGCAGCTCTATGAAAATGGCCCCAGACTTGCTCACTCCATTCCCGACAAAAGCTCCATAAAGAGTTATCTCTACGTGTGGTTCTGTTTTTTTTTTGCAGACGTGTCGGCGATTCACCTATCACTGGAGCTGGTTGCTATGTAGATAATGATGTAGGAGGCGCGGTTGCTACGGGCGATGGTGATGTCATGATGAGATTTCTACCCAGGTACGCACGGGGAGGTCATCGTGAAAATTTTCTGCTAAACCTGTTCTTCCAATCCGGGAACATATGACGAACCTGCTCTGAAAAATTCATATCTTATCACCTTGAAAAGATTACACAATAGTCCTAGTTTGTGAACATTTGTGGGGGACACTGTTAAACTTGTCACACCTTGAAACAAGATTTGGCTTCTGATAAAAATCCTGTCTTAGTTCTCATTGAAAATTGAACTAGTGTGACCTTGTGCGTTGGTCCTGGCAGGAATTTGGCCACAGGGGCTGGGATGGTAATGTGTGACCTCTATGTTTGCTTTTAGTTTGGTTGGCAAGCAGTTAGCAAGCTTGTATTTCTGTTGTCATGTCTAGAGACACATCTCAAAGTCTTACCCTCTGGTCTGTTTTGCTTCTGATTCCAGTTTACGCGCCGTGGAGAACATGAAGCAAGGCATGTGCCCCAGTAGTGCCTGTGAAGAGGCCTTGAAACTGATCATCAAGTTTTATCCTGGGTTCAGTGGCGCAGTGGTAGCAGCCAGTAAGCAGGGAATACACGGTAAGCGAACCGGTATCACAGGAATTCCTGCTTACCCATTTAAAAAAGAATATGTTAGCAGAACAAAAATCTGCTTATAGCCCGTCAGAAGCCAAAATAGTTTGTGAAAATTTGGTCGGTAAACCAGTGTTTGCTGAAGAAAATCATTTTCTGTGCTAAACAGCTTCATGCAGTTGGCTCTTAGGGAGCTCGGATTAATTTTCGGCAGTGTGTGACAAGAGGCAAACGTTTACGATAATATGTCAAGATTTGTTGGGACAAAATTTGAGGTTGGAGATGGAATATGTATTGATAATTAATAGGTTGAGGAAACCAAGCTATAAGTAGACTGGTAGCTGTTTTAGTGCTCACCTCATATTGTGATGTTGATACAGGGAACAAGACAATACTTCCCCTCCACTCTGGGTACCAATTTGCCTCATGGATGTTTACACGTATTGTCAACAATCTCTTAATGTCACCATTTTCTCTTCTGTGTGTAGGTGCTGCTTGCTACGGCTTTGCTAACTTCCACTACTCGGCGTATTTTACGGGACTGAAGGCGCCGCAAGTTGAGGGAATTCCTTGTATGCAGAAAGTGAAATAGAACAAAGAATAAGCCTTTAATTTAAACCTTTCAACTAATGGTTCTCAATGAAAATGAGCATCGTAGAACATGGTTCTCGGTTCAGTACAGCAATAAACATAAGTCGAGTAATTGTAGGCTAGAGTTTGTCAATATGAAATATTACTGTAACAGGGTACAAATTATGGTGGAGTACAGAAGTTATACCTTTTCAATCAGTCTTTGGCTAAGCCTATGTCTGAGTTTCGTCTTATCTGGTCCTAGTCATAAGTCTTGATAGGAAATGTCTCGTAGTCCTTACTAAAGTTACACCAGAACCTTCCCTTAAGAAGACTGCATACATTAGGCAAACAGCTCTTCAGCTTACAAAACTGATGCCCTGTACTTAGTTCAGTATAAGGCCAAAGACAGAAGAATTTTGCATCAATTTAAGATTTTCTACTTGTAAGTAATCATGTCTTAATTAAGTGGATTTTTTGTTTCTATTGAAATAAAACTGTCTTTCATGTTATATTGTTTCCTTATTGCAAATCCTGATTTCTATATCAATGTTTGACTTACCTAGACTGTGCAGTAAGCATGCCTAACAGCAGTATCTCATGTCTAGCCCAGCCGGATCTGACTGTTCAACGAAATCATACAATTTTCAAAAGGATGGTGCTTTACACATCTTGGCAACATTAACGCAGTTAAATCCTGGTCAAGGAATTGATTCTATGCTGTAACAGATAAAGACGTGTTTTAATTCGCGGAAATGACGCAGCACGCACATACAGATGATCATTAAAGAGGACAATGAAACAAAGTACGCAGTGAAAGAATCTTGGGATGACACGCTGCTTTGGTACAAGAGTAATATCTTTAATACCAAAGATTCCTTGTAAGACAAAATGTACTTGGACCACTTGAAAGTCAGATTTTTCCTACTTCTCAAAATGCGATTTGTCATAAATATTGGAGAAAAGACTTGTACAAGCATGCCAAGATAACCCAAATTCATTCTCTCCTGTGGAGACTGTGGTAGTGTGTGGTAATCAGCTATAGAGGGTTAGGGTTAAGGTACATCAAGAAATCAATAGCTTTGGAATAAGGAGGGCCTGACGACATTTCAATCTTAGCTGGACCTTTCTCAAAGGCTAAAGAAACCACCAGATTTCAGAAAAGCATGGAGGTAAGAAAACCATTTTCTCACTGTCTTCAGAGTTCAAGCCGACCGTATTAGACAACGTCGGCAGACTTGGATCAAACGTGCTACAAGGTCTAGCGCGACACTTCACAGATCAGGTCGTCCGTCTCGACACACGTGAAAAATACTTGAATACTATGAGATGAATTGACTACACACAATGATGTTTTACTGCTTCGCACATTCAAAACTATACACATGCAGTACTGCTGAGATGAACATTATATTCTTTGAACACGAAGGTTAATAATTACTTCAAACCACACTCTTTACAAGAGAACAACCTCAATATTATTAATTAAATACACAGTTTAGTACTTCACACCAACACTCGAGCAGCTGTAAATATATATACACATTTTTTAAAGAGTTTTAGTACTTTCTACATTGTTCCATACATATACAAATAATTTCATAAATAGCCAGTACATCAAGAAAAAAGAGCACAAGATGCATGCATGTTTGAATACATGTATAGAATCGAGAACCAATTTCATGAATACTGGTGATAATTATGGATCTCTCCCATATTTTTTTATCCCGAGGAAATTATGAAATCGTCAAATGCTAGATGACGTTTTCATTTCTCATGTGAGAAAGATTTTGGACTGAGGAATTATTTGCATACTTGAATGAATTCCATTTGTGAAGTAATGACACAGTATTGGTCTTGTTTAGTGACCAAGAGGAGACTTCTATGCTGAGTCATCCTTTATCACCACATACGCAACGTTTCAGAACTGGTCAGCACCTGGCTGTAAGCCAGGCTCAGAATGACAGACAAGTTCTAGAGTGATACCGATATTGACAAAGGTTTTCAAGTCTGCCCACTTGTTTTGCTGTTGCTTATCAATGGCTTATAACATCGACATCAAAAGTCCTATTGGCTTCCATTTGATCGACGCAGCCAACTAGCAAACGCAAGACTTTCTCACACCTCCAAAGCGGCTCTTTGGCTTACTGCAGCAGAGAGTCTATGACGTTATCTACATTGGCTTGTTTCCTACAAAACGCAAACAGAAGAAGAAAGAGAAACACTGAAATTAGTATGGTATTTTCAAAGCCATGACAATAACAATTAGGGACATTTGTGATCAATTTGTGGTATTCTGTGATGCCCAGGGGCCTATTTCATAAAACTGCTTAAGCACAAACATTTGCTTGAGCATGAAAAGTCTTCCTCGATCAAACAGGATTACCAACTAAATTTTCATGTGACGTTTACTGCTTTTTCGGCATTGTTTGATAAGCATAACATTCACGAGTTTTGGCTGGCATACTGATTTTATTTACAAAGTTTTTTGTGCTTTAGCAAAATTTGGTGTGTAAGCAGTTCTATGAAATTGGCCCCTGGTCAAGTTGCAATGCTCACCTCTTGCTGGTCTTGGGTCTGCCCGAGGCCGTCTTGGGCCTTCTGCCGGACGTGGCCTTCATCTTGGTGAATCCCCTCGACGCTCCCTCGGCTGTGTAAGCCAGGTACACATTCGACAGGTCTGGCTCCCCGTATTCTTTCCCCTTTTCCCTGTCTGGGATGGGCGTCTGCTTGCGCATGTTGTTACCGGTGTAGGCCACACATTTCTGCAGAATCAGACAAGAGAGCACATTGCAATTCGCAATCATTCTACTGCAGTCTATAAATCTTGTTCCAATCATCTTTCCCATGTCCCTTTAAGTAACATCTATCATCAGATTTTGTGATCTGAAAACACATTAATTAATTCACAAGAGTGAGTTGGCACCACAAATTTATCAAAATAGTTTACAGTCAATTTTGATGACATCTGTGTCAAATACTTGTTCTGCAGCAATAAGGGGACATGAATGCCACACTTTATGATCTTGAGTCATAGGGCATTTACGAAACAGAGGCTAAGGCTCCAGCTCCATTTCGTGAATCCATTCTAAAATAACGGGTATCAAAATAGAGGCTTTTGGCTCTGATTCTCTGGTTTGAAAAAGGAAAACAGAGCTTCAGCTTCAATGAAAAACCACAACTATGGATGACAGAGCCTGAGCCTGAGCCTCCATTTCATAAACCCTCAAAGACCATGGGCCTACATCAAATTTGGCAATACCACAAGATTGACAGTTTGACAATGATATGACTGACCAGTTGCCATTCTCCGATGTCCTCGTTCCAGTGGACGTGCTGTTCAATCATCTCCTGGAACTCTACGGGGATGAAGCTGTCTATGATCAACGTCTGCAGGCGGAGCTCACGGCTGAGCTGACGGATGTTCTCTAGCAGCCCTTCCCTCTCCCTCTGCTGCTCCTGTTGGACATCAGCAAACTACAAACAAACAAATAAACACAGAGACAAACACTCAAGTTCAGAGAGCTGCTATGCACACCAATTTGCTAGGCATAGAAATATGTTTTGATGAATACACTGGTAAGTGACAAGTTCCATGTGATTCATGCTGCTTATGACTGGTCCTCTGCCGTTTTCTGCTCAGCAAGTAAAATTGGCTGTGCAACATTTCCTGGTCAGCAGTGAATGAGATTCGGAACATGACTACTGAAGGAACACAGGATCTGGCTTATCATGCCTGAGGTCAATTTCACGAAGCCATATGATCGATCGTAACTCGAGTTACGAAGGATAACCCATCATATCCTACGTAGGGTTGCAATACATCATAAGTCCTATGATTGGTAGTAAGTTACGACAAGTTTGGTGAAACCATCCCCTGGTCAAGTCAGCATGGAATGAAACATGGTGGAGAGAGGGAGTTCTTTTACCTCACTCTTGGCGCTCATCAGCATGCCCCAGACTTTCTTCAGCTTCTTGCTCTTGCCTTTAGCCTCCTCTTGGAGGTTGCCAAACTTCTCCTCGATGTCCACCCACTCCGCCTCTTTGCTGGCCAGCTCCTGCCGCAAGGCCTCCTGCTTCTGACTCCTCTCCTCCAGCTCCCGGGCAGACTCCTCCAAGAGCCTCTCCTGCTCCTCCGACTTCTTCAGCAGGTCCACCCCACCGACGATCACCTTCTTCTCCACGGCTTTCAGTTTCTCTTTCAGCACGTCGTGGTCGTGTCTGCAAGTTCGGAAACAGATTGTCCGTTCATGAAAACACTTCCGGTGCTTCGGAGCAAATGACACCCTTCCGCTTGAGATTCTACTAGGTCAACTAGACTCTGCTAGGTCTACTAGATTCTACTAGGTGCTTCTACCGCCACCAGGGGAGGTACTTACTGTGCCTTGTGCAGATCCTCTTCGCGACGTTCCAGCTCAGATTGGACCTTGTTCCTCTCTTCTTCCTCCATGTCTTTTGTCTCTTCCAGAGCTTGTCTCTCCTCGTCAATCCGCTTCTGCATCGCTGCCATTTTCTCTGGCGACAGGTTCCGCTTACCTTCAAAGAGGAAGCGTTGACGGCACAAACATGAGTTATTTCTTAGAGTTTTGGGAGGTTTTATTTGAATACTTGGCAGAATTACTTTCAGGAAATAGCAAGACCAGATACTTGTTGAGGAGATGTTACCTTTCTTTCTCCTGCCGTGCCGTTCGCCTCCTGTCCCTACGGCTTCTCCATCTGATCCAGACTCCTCTTCAGAACCACTTTCACCCCCAGACACGCCTCCTTCGCCTGAATCAGCGGGAAAAACCAACAACAATAATTTATTCATCATGTGACACAGCATCATAAAACTTGGGTTATGGCCAAGGGTTTCGAGATTATAACAAAAAACAAAAGATGGGTTTTTTAAGAAAAATAGATGGTATTGTTACCGCTGTCTAATCGCTTCTTGAGCTCTTCGATCTCCTTCTGGAACTGCCTGAGCAGGGCATCCTTGGGATCCTCATTGATGCGAGCGTTGTTCTTGATGTTCTTGGCCCGGTTGGCATAGCGCAACGTGCTGATGGTCTCATCATAGTTGTACTCCGCCGGACCGACGTTAGCACACTGCAAAAGAAAGGACAAGAGGAGGATAACATAACCCTCAGCTTCCCTGAATTCTCCCAAAATACGCCTCAAGTTTCGTGGACAGCCTCTCCAAGGTTGAGGCTGTCTGCAAGCTACTGGAGATTTTTTAACTAATGGGGCGCTCTTTTTGCGTCATCTTTGAGGATGCACATAGCATCAAGTTATGCCCAAATTGCCAAAATATCACAATAACGTATTAAATTCTTGTCATAGAATTTGTAAAAAAAAATCAACTTTATCATACAGAATATTTTTTTCATTGAAAAGTGAACAAAGAAAAACTGACTAGAGCAGGATTCAAACCAGCAACCACCGGATACTGTACCGGCACTCCAGCCCTATGTTGGCAGTGTCCCAATTTAGTCAATTATCTTTGTTCATTTGAGGATATTGTTTTTACAGATTCATATCCAACGATAGTATCGGATGAAGCGCCCTCTTTTGGCTAAAAAAGTAAGGTTTACCTTGATCGTTCACGGCAGTTTGAACATGCTTTGAAATGAGTTAGAGCTCAGAGGAAGCATCTTGCAGGGGTTAAGGTGTCTATTTCACCAAACTCATCATAACTTACTATCAATTGTAGGACTTATGATGCATTGCAGCCCCACGTAGGATATGATGGGTTATCCTTCGTAACTCGAGTTACAATCGATCGTAGGGCTTCGTGAAATCGACCAAAGGCAAGGTATCCAATGGAGATGAAGAGGAATATCATCTTACCATGACCGTCTTGGCATTGCCTCCCAGGGAATCCTGCAGCAACCTGGTGAGTTTGGAGTTTCTGTAGGGTATGTGGGTGCTCTTCCCATCCACCAGAGATGATATGACGTTGCCCAGGGTGGACAGAGAAAGGTTGATCTTAGTGGCTTCCAGTAGTCGTTTGCCCGTCGCGCCCGTCTTGGACTGCCTCTCGGAACCCTGGAATACAATCCAAGAAACATCAACCTTTATTAATACCTGGATTCTGATTGGCACATGAGAGGGGATGCTTAACTATGGGGAGGCCAGGGGCCAATTTCACGGCCCTGCTTAGCACAAAAATTCGCTAAGCATGTTATTTCTATCTTAATAAAAACAGGATCAACAACCAAATCTTCATGTGTTGTGTAGCCTTGTGGTTAGGGGTAGCCCTAACCCCCTATGGTGTGTACAAAATCATACTAAAATTTGAGAATTCTACTTGCTAGGCAAAGTGTGATGTCACAATACACATCACTATGGTGATACTGACAACTCATCTTAAGATTAATCTTAGTGTTTGGTGAAATCCAGCACAAGACTGGTAAAGATGCAATTAAAGATTAGAGGCCCAATCATAGAGCTGGACGGCTCATGGAATGATTTCATGAGCCAGTTAATAATCTTGATCAACTCTAACCCTCCCATATCGGCAAAAACTTCATTCTTTGCACTGCAATGAAAGGCCTGGGAGTGCGGGCCAGCAGTGCTGTGAAGCTGGAGATGTTGGCCATGCTTGGCAGAACATCTAAAGAATACAGTGGACTCAGGAAAGTCATCCCATTAGAAAAACATGCCCAAGAGTTGGGGTAAGGGGTCGTGAGCTTACGGCCAGATCCACCATGTGCAGCTTGCCGGCTCGGACATGTTGCTCCTTGTCAGGACCGATGTCGCTCCTCTCAACGGTGATGCTGAAGATGGCATGAGATCGGGAACTGTGCTCATTCATGTTGGTGGAGCCGACCGATCCTGCAAAGGTTAAATCAGTATCTAGCTTTTATCTTAGGCATTCATCAATAAGAGACTCCCACTCGAGAAATGGAATTAACTGTACTTGTACAAAAGAAAATAAACGTGAGGTAACACTCCTAACTAATCAGCATCAACTACCATGTGATGCAGCAAGCTCCTTTGGATTTGCTACGATAAGAGTCAAGTACATACAGCAACAGATCAATGAAGGGCAATTCCAAGCGTAATGCGACTGACCGTTCATTGTACAAAGCCTGCAACATTTCCAATAGCATTATACTTAAAGCTTTGGGTGTCAAGTTGAAATCAGTATATAAACTTGACAGAAAGACTCATCCATGTCAAACTTATACCACCAAGTTATAGAATTGACAAATACAAGTGCAATGCGTTTGACCATGGAATTGCCCTGAACAAACAGATTGACCGATGGATTTTGGAGCACCATCCAGGAATGGTTGGGTGTGAACTTACGGTGGCTGTTCCCCAGCGTGGTGATCCTATCCATATCATCTGCATTGTTGACAACAAAGGCTGATAAATCCTTGACGTACACTCCAATATCTGGCCGCTCTTTAACCTGGGACATAGCAAACACACACATTTGTTACTTGGTCATGATGGGAAAGACACATAGGATGTGTATGCCCTTAAGCAAGATGCTCTGCAACTTATGGCTTCTTCCTTTCCCAGAAGTATATGTGGGCACCTGTGAGGGTATTCAAAACAAAGTACCAGTACCCAATTCTAAGCTGTAGCCAAAAGTCTGTTTTTGGAATACCCGTTAGTTTAAAAATGGATGCACAAACTTTAGCAGGAGCCAGAGCCGAAGCCTGAGCCGGACTCGAGCGGAGGTTTGGAAAAGGCCCATAAGTTCACTTCCACAAAATCAAATAACAGCACACTCATTGAGATATCCAACTGTTATGCAATGAGCCACACAAGAGCAATTGCTTTGATACATCCATGGGTTACTGTCTGATGGGAATCAGATGGGAAACATAACTGTACAGCTACGGTGATGTGAGGAGGATTGCAGGAGATACTTACCTCGAGCCTGGCTGATAGATCTTTACCGAGAAGGTCCTTGACTTCCTCATTGTAGATCTCTAGATAGGATACCCTGACTAAGAACCTGCAGAGAGCCAACAAAAAATACTGTTACAGCATCTGGTGCTTGATGACACCCAAGAACAGGAACAAGGTACTTGCTCATAGTCATATAGGGCCTCTACGAAACCAGGACCGATTTCACAAAGCCCTAAGATTGATCTTAAGAGTGAATGAATCCTAATTGCTAAGCAAACTGTGATATCACAATACAAATTACTATGGTAAACTGACAACTCATCTTAAGATCAATATTAAGTAGTGTTTAGTGAAATCCAGCCCAGGCCTGAGGCTAGTCTTAGACTTATTTTGCTACTGCCATTTGAGGCCCACAAAACGAAACAATGGGATTTGGCCAAATGACGAAGCCGAACAAAGGCTCCAGCTTCGCCATATATTTCAAGCCCTTCATTTTATTTAGGACACAAAATGGCAGTAGCCAATCCCAAGCCTAGCCTCAACCCTCATTTAGTGAAGGCCCTAAGTCTTAATAGAGTGTAATACATGGTGGCACCGCAAACATTCTACTTTGTGAACTCCCCATGCAAACCTTCAAATCACAGCTCTGCTGATCTTACCTGACGCTGTCCCCAGCCTTGGCAATCTGGCCGAAGATATGAGCGAAGGAGTTGGGGATGATTCCTCTAAGCTCAGGCTGGGAACGTACTCCTTCCATGGTGAACGTCTTACCCGTACCCGTCTGGCCGTATGCAAATATCGTACCTGGGAATACAAACACGGCGAGACATCAAAAACCCAATCAAGAGGGAAATGTTACACTGTTAAAGGTATAATATATGATTGGTAAAGGTCAGAGAACACTCCCACTTTATCTGATCTTGCAGGTCCATAAAAAAATCTGTGAAAGTATGAGCTCAATCGGACATCTGAGTCATGAGAAAATAGCGAATACCAGACTCAAAATTTCTTATAAAACATAAAGAATGGTTTTGATCTTACCCCGAGATCAAACTGTTTTTGGTCTTTGTTTTTACACAATTTCAGGCGGAAATATTTTAACAGTATGTTTCTACCAGCACCATCTTTATACCCTGAAAGTTATACGTAAATCTGTGAATATTTCTGTTTGGGAATGTTACCAATCTTGCACTGTACCTTTAAAACAAAAATCTTCCTAGCCAAAAAAGCTAAGGCTCAAATTTTTAGATAAACATACTTCATTCTCCAAAGGTTGGGGAGAGATTGTGTCGACTCCTACTCACCATTATAGCCTTCCATTACGGCATCTACTATGGGTCGAGCTGTCTGGTTGTATACATCGGTCTGCTTACTGCCGGGAGCAAACACCGTATCAAAGGTGAAGGACTTTGGGGGCTCTCCCTTAGGCGCAGCTGGATTCTGAACCTGAAATATAAAGACACAAATTACAAATTTACAAAATACTCTTGAATTACAACTCTACACCGGTCTGATTCAAATTCACGAGTAGGACAACTTTTCCAATCGTCTTTACCAAACACAACCATCTATTTTCCAAATGTGTCCATACAATCACTTTTTTTTAAAATAAAGTGTATGTTTTGCCAGCACTGTCATTCTTGGTCAATTCTCGATATGTCATGCTGGCCATCTTTCTTTAAATATTAATTTGCCAGGGGCATGTTCAAATACTGCAAATTGGCAAATCACAGGGAACAGCAAAATAGTGTTTGCAGGAAGACTGCCGGTGCCGAAAAAATAAACACTGCCTTTTTTTGATGTCACATAATATCACAAATAAAACAAAAAAATAAATTCTTGTAAATTCACGAGAAAATTTAGGAGGCATTTTTTCAAATTTGGATAGACGTCAACAACAATTTTGTTTTATTTGTACCTGTATGGTGCCACGCATCTCATCCACGTTGATGATGGACTTAAATCCTTGTCCATTTTCCGTGTCGTTGAGCGGCCGACACCGCACCACCACACGGACATTGCAGTCGTCTTCACCTTTACCGTGACTCTGCAAAACATTGCAGTAAAAACAAAAAGTCAAAACATCCAAATTCAAAAAGGAATCAACAGACGCATTATATAATGTAAAAGTTTAATTAGCCTAAGATTAATTAAGCGCAATTTTGATGCCTGCACAAGTTTCAAACTGGGTTGTGCACAGTTTTGAATTTAACATTCATTTGGGATTATTTTAACTGCGGCACGTATCTACCTTCACTTCAGTTAGGCCTAGGTTAAAAACGGTGGACACAGCCTCATAGGTTTGCTTTAAAACAATTGTCACTTTGGACAAATGTTTATCTTTAAAGTTTAAAGATTGCGCAGGTTGGATTGCGCTCAACAAAGTCAAAGACTATGTTCAGTAACTAACACTGAACAGTGTCAGCAAAAAGTGCGATTCTCTCCATATTACAGGAATGTGGTGCAAGACCTGTATAAATATGAACGTGATAATGTCATAATGTCATATTAAAATTGGGTAACTAATTAACGTAACATGGGCCAACATTGCAAGCTAGCTAAGTACTGCACTGCCACTGCACTGCACTGGCATTTGTCATTACATTTTTATGGCCAACTTACCGGCATTTTGTATTTTTAAAAGGTAGGCGTTGCCTACAAGTTACAGCTTTTACTTTGTCAGTGCTACAACATGTCAGCCACAGCTGTTTTGCCGACCAAAGCTCAGATTAGAACACATCCATATCACCGTCTGTTGGGTAAAATAAAATACGAACGACGAACTCTGTAATCAAATCAATCAATACAGAATTAACATTTGCTTGCAATGGAATTTACAAAAATATTTACGCCCAACTCAGAAAGTGTTCATTTTAGGAATAAAAAGATTAGAGCGCCCTCTATTTCTACTCAAACATTGGGCGGGGCCAACTTGTGGGAGGCTCTTAGTAACGGGGAAGGGGGCTATGTTACACATGATCATTGAGTTGATTGTAATCAAAGGGAGTAATTTATCCCAAAACATATAAATCTAAACGAATTTGATGGAAATTCTACGACAATTCCTCAATTCAATTAAGCTCCTAATTTAATTGGTGATATCACGTGATCACTACGCCCGTATAATGCTATCTGCCCATTTACGAATCTATAACAACATTCAACTTTGCACGGCTAGGTACTTTGCAGACGACATCGGTTATCGCAACTGCAAAATAACATTTGGAATGCTTCTCGGAAAGACATCATTAAGAAGAAGAAAGCTACAGAAAGGCTACGTCTGGTGTGTATGGTTATTATTCATTCATAAAGAACAAACACTACAATTTATTAAACCCAACTTAGCGATTGTGCACAGTTCACATGGATCTTGAGTTACACAACAAATAACAATTAACATGGCATCCACAATTGCATGGCCTACATTGTTAATGTTATTTTTGTAAATAACAATGATTTCTCAGATAACTTTCACAAGAACTATGGTACAAAATATCAAGCATGGGGATTGGTTTTTTTCCTCCCTAATTTGTGATATTGTCGACTGCCCTTATGATCCTTAATCTTTGGAAAAAAACACATTAATATTAAAAATAATGATAAAATTATAACTTGCAAAGTTGTTATTGTTTGAGCTCTCATATTTGATTGTGATCAGTTTTTGCATGTTTGTTTATTGTTGTTTTGTGTATTGTTTTATATTTATTTATTCGTTCATTCTTGATCATTTCCTTTTTTTCCTTATTTGTACACAAACAGAAAAACAGTTGGTGCGACTTCATGCCCACCGAGCGAGGACATTGTATGTAACCTGCACCTGAGTGTTGTTATATCGAGCTGCGATGGCTAAACTATCGGGTTTGGGAGGAAGAAACAAGGCCATCATTGCCGGTTTTATTGGCATCATTGGACTGGCACTCTATCCCATCGCCATAGGTCCCATCGTCAACCCTAAAAAGTGGCGTAAGTGTACTAATAAATTAATTTCTCAGTATTAAATTTAAATTGTTTTGGACAAGGACAACATGATGTGAATATAACATAGCCCAGAACTTATTGGCTTTTTTGTCACGTTTGTTTTACTTTTGCAGAGAGCGTACAGAAAGAGACAAGGAAAGGTATTGATCAAAGTGCCATACAGCCCGGAGGTAGGTCCTTCTGTTTGTTTTTGTTTCAATAACTGTTTTTACTGCACCCCAACATGAACAACAGAAGTTTACTACAGGGAGGTCTATCATAGGGCTGGCTAGCTCTGATGGTACAGCAGCTTGCCATGGCAAGACAGAGGTCCCAGGTTCGATTCCCATGTCCGACATACGGTATCTGACAATAGTGAGGCCCAATCATAAAGCTGGATGGCGAAGCTTTATGTAAACCCGGATGTTTTTAGTTTTGGTTCCATTTCAAACCATGTTTCCTTAGTACATATACAGCTACAAGTATCTCTGCATGGATGTTATTATAATTGATCTGGTAGGCCTATTAAATTATTGATTATTTCTTTGTTTCTCTGCTTATAGGTATGAGAGTATGGAGCGATCCCTTTGCACCGAGACCAGATCAACAGACAGGACCCAAGCACTCTTAATTCTCATTCAGAGAATCGGGGGGGGGGGGACATTTGTTTAACTTGTGATTGGGGAGCGTATTAACGAGTGTACAAAGTTATACATAATGTACATAGTTTACAATGGTTTATAGAGAACATAATGGTTGGGCAACACAAGTGGAGTACAATATTTAGCAATTTATGTTCTAGCAATAAAAGTAAACCAGGTGAAATTGCAAAGGCCTAATCTGAAACGGCAAACCAAGTTTTAAACTGAATGTGACCAGAAAGCTGGAAAGCAGAGGAAAATTAAACCTCTTGCAGCATATCATGATGATAAAATCTCAAATTGATTTTAATTCACTGAATTTGAGTGAAAAATACAAAAAACTTATTAATGTCAATTTTGAATTGTATTTGTTTGTTATCATATTATCTTCCAGCAAGAACATTTATTCAGTTTCAAGCAGAGGAATAAATCAGAGAGTGATTTAACAAAAACTCAGAAATTGCTCCTGCTTCTCTCATTATTTGTGTTTTGTTCTGACATTAGATTGTATGAAAAAAATGAATAAAGATAATGAACAATTTTGACACTGCCAACATATAGGGCTGGATAGCTCAGTTGGTAGAGGGCTGGATTTGGTAGAGGGCTGGTATTCTGGAGGTCGCAGGTTCAAATCCCACTCCAGTCCATTTTCTTTGTTCATCTCTCAATGACTGACTTTGAAGAACATTTTTAAGAGTCTGATGAATTATTTCATTTAACCTTTGCCCTGGACTAGATGGGATGTACTGTGAATCAGAATTGGTGACGGCTGTTTCTGAAAGAAATCTGCATGGTGACAAAACAATCCACTCAAACAAAATAATACTCTAAACTCCATAAAATCATTTCAATAACAATTTGTACTTCACGTGTAAAGAATGAATTTTATTATCAAACTGATAACAAAGTTAAGAGTACAACATGCAGGACAAGAATAATGTTAGATGTTATTGTACAAAGTGCTTCACAGAACAACTGGCTGCTTTTACAGTGTTTTCCAATCATCTGTAGATCTTTCAAAATATATTGCACTCGATGTTCAGAGAAAACAAAGTAATTGCTGTGCTGCAGTTTCCGGTTTGTTTTCCTTGACCATCTCAGATTTTGATTGGAAGGGTTAACTCCACCACAACAACTAACACCGCAGTCACAAGCCCCAAATGATTCATTGGTGGAATGAAGCAATTAGGGTAAAGTATATCGCTCAAGGACACACTTATAATGATCGTGTTGCCTCATTAATAACCTCCTCATTGGGACCATAGTGTGTTCCTTTGACCATTTCAGCTTATGATAGGAGAGGGGTTACCTTCGACACAACAACTAACCCGCAGTCCCCTCCCCACTGGTGCTTTAGTGGAGTTAAGTGAATAGTGGTAAAGCATCTTGCTCAAGGATACGTACACGACACCCCAAGACCCTGTGCCTCATTGGATACCTGTAGAATACACCGCAAAGATTGCACTGGTGGACCATTCAGCCACATTACTCCATCTTCTCAGTGGTGAGATATTCCTGATTCTGTGATGCAGGATGTCATGTAATAGGATTTGATACAAGTAATAAACTGCTGCAAACTGCCCATCAACCAAAATAATGACCTGAAATGTATAAAATGATTCCTATAAAATGGAGTTAGGAGGCCCTGACGTTTCAATCTTAGCAGGATCTTTCTCAAAGGCTAAATGGTCAGAGTTAGGAGGGCCTGATGCGTTACAATCCTAGCAGGATCTTTCAAAAAGGCTAAATAGTCAGAGTTAAGAGGCCTGACGGGTTTCGATCCTAGCAGGATCTTTCTCTAAGGCCAAAATCTTCTGACCAAACCCTTCCATCCCTGAAAAATCCCCACGTGTTGATTGTCATTTGAACCACCTGTGATGCACTTGTTGAAAAATTGACTTTGATCACAATCATAAATTGGACAAAAGCTTTATAACAACTATTGGTATAATTTAAGTTCATAGAAATGTTCAAATAGGAAAAAACCAACAAAGTTGGTTTACATTTATATAATCCAGTTTTATATTTTAAAAATATTCCTTGAAAATACTGTAATGAGGATCCAGTTATTATTTACATTAGTTCTTTGAAACTTATTTCAAAACTTTCTTTAAGGATATTCCGTATTAAATCATATTTGGTTATTTTAAATACAACATGATCCTTTGAAATCTGTCCAAGTCATTTCAAAGGGTCAATAACCTCAAATTTCACATGGAACGGCCTTTTGTCACAAACGTTAATTAACAAATAAAAGTTGTTGACAAACTGAAACAAAGATCTATGAAGACACTCATTTTAGGTTAGATTTCAAATAAATAACTTAAGTAATATAATTAATTTTGATATAGAATATGAATTTTTTTTTTACAGCTGTAAGCATTTAAATATAAAGGTTAACTCCATTTAAGGGGTTGTATGTTATGCCATATGAAAATAACCTAATATAAGGGGGTATGATCTCTCAGGCAAGCAGTTCCATAAAATTGGTCCCCAGTTCCGTACTGAAAACGGGCAATGGAAACAAAGAGCATACAAGAGACTGAAATATCGGATGTCAATTGACAAGATATATTTATATTTGCAGGCATTTGTTGGTCAGTGGGGTTGATGGCTAGTCGGTTATGACACGTGGCACTTGCTGTCTTCTGAACTCTGCTGTCGTCGTGCTCTCAGCTGCTGCTGCTGATTTTGCTGTTAAACCAAAACAAAAATAACAACATTGGGAGAATAGGTTGAAGTTGATTGCTTAAGAAACATAAATGGACCTTGAACATGCTGCATTTAGGTTACAATTGATAACAATAACATATTGTTCTCTTTGTAACATCAAATAACCACTAGCGGAATGGATTAATGTTAAGTCAATGAAAAGTGAACCAAGAAAACTGACAGGAGCAGGATTCGAACCTGGGACCCCTGAAATACTGTACTGGTTGCTCTACCAACCGAGATAGCTTAGTTGGTAGCTGGATAGCTCAGGTGGTAGAGCAACTGGTACCATATGCCAAGGGGTCACAGGTTCGAATCCTGCTCCACTTTTTGTTCACTTTTCAATATTGAATCTCTTCATTGGAATTGAAGCCAAACTTTGAATCCTCAACAAGGAGGAAGTCTGAGCCTCATGGATCATGGATAATTGTCTTCTACCTACCTGTTGTCGTCTACGTTGCTGTTCTTCTCGTTCACTTTCCTGCAACGCTTGGGCAAATGCACGATCTGCTGCTTCCTGGTCGGCATTTGAACTCCCTGTGCCCTGACCGCTGTGCCCCGATGCTTGCTGTTCAGTCAGTGACATCTGTATTGCACGTCGCATAGCTTCATCCTCAGACTGTGAATAAATAAATAAGGACAAATAAATTTCATCTTCTCTGTGTCAGCGAAAAATAGACCTACAATCAGACAAAGTCACAATTGTGTGCATTTTAATGACAATGCGATTATTTTTTTGAGGGAATGATAAATCCCAGCAGTTTCTTTCAGAACCTTTTATCTGTTGTCTTGGCTCTGTTTAGGGCAAACCCAGAGCAAAGTTCGGCTACATACTGCTGTGAAGAGGTTTGAGGGAAGCTTGGAAGGAGTCACATACCATGCCTGCTTGGAAGCTGGCTGCAGGTGGAGCTGAGCCACGCTGTTGCATCTGGGCAGTCCTTTCTCGTCTCTCCCTGTCAACAAATTTGAAAAATAAATATTCATTGATGAGCTGTTTTATACAACAAGAGTCTTGCCTGACACTTGTAAGTTACGGTAATTTTTCTTCAACTCATTCTTCATGGAAAAGGTCCCAAGAGAAAAATGCCACAGGGTTCAAGGTTCAACAATGCATGAGGCCCTAACCCTAAGAAGCCTGTCAAAATTCATCCCTGGTTTATTGCTTGAAGTTTAACCAGCACTGTCCAGTCCAGTTAAACCCCTGCACTGTTACTTAACACAGGGCTTGCTGGCCTATTTTATCCAAGAGAACATTAATAGTCCAAGTAGATGCAACAGGGGCATTGATTGGCCAGATTTGACCCTTTGGACTGGGCAGAGTTTGAGAGGGAACCAGCTTGCCATCTTAATTACCTGTCCAGGTTCCTTCCCATAGATGACAATGTTGTCTCTTGTGGTTTCTTGGGTCCAGTCGTATTGCTCTTAGCTGCTCTGTGTATCGCTGCGGCACTATTTAAAGGAGAAACAAACGATATGTGAGGAAAATGAACGGTTCTCAAGTAGAGCCTATGATTTTTAGCCTTTGAGAAAGATCCTGCTTGGATCGAAACATCAGGCCCTCACTCTGAACAGCCTTTGAGAAAGATCCTGCTAGGATAAAAAAGTCAGGCCCTCCTAACTCTGAACAGCCTTTGAGAAAGATCCTATTAGGATCGAAACGTCAGGCCCTCCTAACTCTGAGCAGCCTTTGAGAAAGATCCTGCTAGTATCTAAACGTCAGGCCCTCCTAACTCTGAGCAGCCATTGAGAAAGATCCTACTAGGATCGAAACGTCAGGCCCTCCTAACTCTGAGCAGCCTTTGAGAAAGATCCTGCTAGTATCTAAACGTCAGGCCCTCCTAACTCTGAGCAGCCATTGAGAAAGATCCTACTAGGATCGAAACGTCAGGCCCTCCTAACTCTGAGCAGCCTTTGAGAAAGATCCTACTAGGATTAAAATGTCAGGCTTTTCTGACTCTAAGCAGGAATTCAATGTGAAAACTCTACCATTTCAAACAGTATTCATGATCAGTTTGTCATTGGGAGATAAACTTACCCCGGGTTTGAAACAGCCTGACCGCTATTTTGAAAGCCCTTACAATCATGATCGGTGGTGTGGCGATGGCGAAGGCAATAATTCTTGTGACAGGACGAACATAAGACAGGGACCAGCTGAAAAAAGAAGAAGAAAATTAAATCAAGTCAAAGGGATTTAGTTCCTGTACATAACTTTTTAAACAGAATTTAGCAAACCTCTAACAACACTAACTTTATTAACTGAAGAACCAAGAGTTTAGACTCCCAAAAATTGTCAAAATTTGTTTTTTTGGGCCAAAATTATTGGCTCTGGTTACAAAAAAGACTCACCTCTTTCTGCTTGCAGCCCTTGAGTGAACATTTATTGGAGAAGACTCGTCGTTTCTCCTTAGCGGGATCCGACTGGCAGTCTGTGTCGATGTGCCGTGACACCTGTATATCAGGTGGTTCCCCTCGCTTGACGGGGATGGGTTTGTTACATAGAGGACACACAGGTACTTGTACATCCTAAATATGAACATAGTAGAAAGACAGGTATTAAGTACAGGGTTAGCAAGTCAGCACAGAAATCATCAAACTCGCATATTCATACAAATAAATTAAGCAAAAAGGCAAATTGGCTAAGTATTGATTTGGTTATGTGATCCAGTTTATGATCAATCCGGTTCCCCTGTGGAGACTGTGGTAATGTGTGGTAACCATTTAACAGTGGAAATCTAATATGCAGAGGGCATTCTTACCTTCTGATAAGCAGCATTACATTGGTGATGTGAATACTGAATGTGGTCTTTACTGCAAAACAAAAAATACGGAAAAATATGACATTGAGACAATAAAATTGTGTGAACACAAAAGAACCGAACAAGGATTCTTGAAGAATTGCAGGTGTTTGCATTGTTGGTACAACATATGCACTACATATAAAAGACATAGAAAAGGCCAGACATTTGTTCCCAAACCTGACACAGATATTGCCAACATGTAAGCCAAAGTACATTAAAATCAAATATACAGATGTATTTATTTATCGTTATTATTTCAATATTTCATGGAAACTGATACTAGTGAATAAAACTATTAATTGATAAAAAGCCCATTATCAAGTTTGTTGCAGTGGGACATTAATAACTCATTTGAAGTACAGTCAAGCAATGGCACCACATCTTATATAAATTGAGTAAGGCACTGAACTGTGACTGAAGTGATATTCTGAAGTCATTTTCTTGTCTTTTCTTGGGCCAAATTAAATATGACAAAGTAATGCATCTTGACAAAGACCCACAAACTCTTACACTCCATTTGGCTGAGTATTTGGTATTACAGAACATTTTTGGGGCTAAGTAATATCTTACCAGAATACTTGGGAGCATGCATCACACTTCATGGGGAGGAAATCTGCAAAAAAAAACAAATAATTGTAATATGAATTAACATACATTATTGCTAATAATGACCCCCAAAAATGCAAATGTACATTTTCAAAAGTCTTATAAAAAAGTTCAAGTTGAATGCCTAATGTGCCATACAGTGCTAGATTTTTATAAATTAGAAATTTTAATATTTGCTGAGGTTCATATGGAAATCCTTAAACTTATTTACAATCCTAAGGCTAAGCAACTGGAAATACATGTTTTTTTATTTCAATGCAAGTAAATAAAATTAAACTGTTGATTTCAAGTTCAGCACTTTGAAAAACTCTGATTATAAATGCAATCAATATCGAGAGGGCGTTTACCAAGGCCGTATTTGTGTAATAAATATGAATTAATAATAATTAACAAATTAACAAATTAACGATGTTGTTAATAATAATATGAATAATTATAATATAATATAAACAATTTATGTGCATTCTTTGATATATTGGCATCACTTGCTGCCATCTTAGATGATGCAAAGTGATGGTAAAACAGATCAAAACATATAAATCACACTGGATAAAAAACACCCTGTGCTTCTTTAAAATTAAATAACAACACACACAAACCAAATTTGACTTACCCAGCTGCTTGCATGCCCGCTGAAAACAGTGTTTTCCTAATGTTGGGAACTCCATAACTTCACAGAAATGTCGTCTTCCACAATGTGTTCAACAGTTGAGTCTTAATTTCGTTTCTATCTGACACAAAATGTCCACTTCAGCACCCATATGATGACAGCTTTCGCCTAGAAATGATAGGATTTTGTACACACTTCCTAGTTCTAAATTTACTGCACTGTGCCCTATGCCTATGACACTGCAGTAATTGATGAGGAAAGGAAGGGCGCCCTCTCGCTAGATTTATCACCCTTTTTGCCATCGCACTGATATTACTCATTTTTATAAGTTCCAGAATTTTCTTCATTCTGGGATGACTGACTCACTGAGTAGTCCTGAGAAATGCTGAGTCAGACATGTTTACGTTTATGGATGATATCCCAGTCCAGTTTGAGCAAGCCGTGTTCTGCTATTTTCTTTCACTTTCTGGAATAATTATATAGTTCCCAGTTCTCAAAAAGAACTGAATTCCACAACAGTGCTATTAAACTTGAACTATTTGTTTTTCTGAGTTATCCTGGCACCAAACATTTTGGACAAAAAATATACACCTTCACTGCTTGTTTAAATTAGGTATCATACTTTGGTAATTGGTAGCATACCGAAAAACAGATTTACCTAGTTTTAAAGATCAAAAATAAAAGAGAAAAGACTTAAGAAATATTGTGGCCATTTTTCACTGTTTTCTCAAAAAGTGAGTGTGCACCGGTATATGGGACTAAAATTTTCAAAGATGACTGTTGCTATATACTGTCTTGATATTTTTGCCCATGAATCTGTATTTCTTTGACAAAAACCAAAGTATGAAATCACTTTTAATATTAAAAAAATGGGAACAACTAAAGAATTATATTGTTTATGAAGTGTGCATGTATTAATTTACATGTATTAATTTTTGTTTTGTCTGGGGTGAATCATGGAGGAAAGATCCAAGGGTGGATGGAGACTAAGTGGATCGACTTGTTTCAACTTCAAGTAGAACACCACATTTCCAACAAAAAACCTGCACGAATTCTATTTGAAATGTTTCTATGGGATGCGTTTTTGAACATTAACAATAATAAATTGATCATGATAAATAGTTATTTATCATAACTTTTAATTTATTTTTAGAAGCCATAAAAAACTCAGTGATGCTAGAACGTATGGGACACAGGGATCGCATCGTTGTTGTTTCAGGCTGGTGCTATAACAACCCACACAGGGTGCATTGTACTCTACGGTGTATTTGATCTTGTACCCAGAGTCAATATTGTGGGATGTCGTACGCATGCGTGGCGTGCCTGTAATGTTTACGGATGCGATATAACGTTGACGCGATCCAAGCAATCTCGTTCACACAATCAGACAATCGCTGTCAACTTAATCGTGTGCTGTGCAGTTTTAAAGGTGAAAAAATGGCCGAATCTCTGCGACGACTGTCTAAAGCTGGGAGTTTTGCCGTGGTGCAAGACAAACTGGACCAGTGGTGCAACAATTATGTGGTGAGTATTTTTCTGAGTGGGAAGATCATTGCGGTTTTTTGCGAAATCGTTTGGTGTGCGGCATGTGGGTTGCCATGGCAATCGTAGACGCTATTTGCCGTCGGGATGGGATAACCTTTCATGGAGGCAGAAATCTACTTCGGTGCTTTCGTCAAGTGGTTCTTGCGCTAACAGTCACCTAGCAATAGCATGTAGTCGTACAAGGAGCACTTGACACAATATTCTAGTGCAGCAGCTAGGCCGAATAGCCATTTATTTTTAGCCTAGTTAAATTAAATTTAAAAAAAGCCAAGCCTGTAAAAAGTGAGCCATTTTTCATTTTAAAAAAAAATGTTTGCCTCAGGCCCAGCAGATTGTGTTCTAAGGCCTACCATCAATCAAAATTAAACACCATATAATTAAATACATTTTAGTCCCATATAGAAAATGTGGCATTCATGATTTCGGCGATTGTGGGTTGACGGGATCCCAAAACACATTGATTTTTTTGGCTCTGAACTAACTTCTACTCCTCAAAAATGATACTTTTGACTTCCAGCAAATGTTCCTGGGTCCTTAAAAGCCTAGATTGAAGAAATTTGTTAAACATTTCAGGGTTAAAATTCAATTTTCTTACGCGCTTCTTGTAAACTTTAAAACAGGCCGTCTGATCGCGTGAGGCCATTTTGTCTGGTCTGGTTAGTCTAGTGCCCAGACCCAACATATCAAGAGTCCTCAAAATGTCAGAGTGGAAACCAGACTATTCTCGTGTGCGGCCGTCCGTGCAGCGGTGAAATGTTACAATCTTGGTTACCGTTTTTACCCCATAATTTCCCTCAAAAATCAAAGCCCTGCTCTTTTTCCAAAAAATTAACCTTGGTAATATAGAGGAGAAGACCAACAAAGTATATGTAGGTAAGTTACTTTTCAAAAAGAAGTTTCCTTTCCTTTATAGGTTTAGGACCCGTAAAGCTACAATCCCCATGATTTCCTTTCCCAAAATATGAATTACGCTGACTAGGCCTACTAAAATTTTACTTAAGTTAAAGCGGTCAGTGCGCATTTTGAGTAGGCCTAGGCCTATCATCCAGGTAGATGAAATAAATGCTCACCCTCTGAAAAAAAGACACACAAATTTAAGTAAAAGTTATGTATTTCTTTGAAGTTTTTAAAAAGGCCTACATAAGTATACCCAATGTCAAATTCAATTAATCTGAGTATTATTTGAATTGGATTAATTTGATACAGATTAATACGTGTGATGAGAATGTGACTCGATGTTGTGAGGTGATTGAACTGGCATCTCGTCTGCAGGGCCAGTTGTTTACGATTCTCAATCTAGCAGCAGCTGAAGGTATGTATAGGTCGAGTCACCGGACTTGATTCGACTGGACTGAAATCAAATAATTTCTGGTTTGTCTTTTAAATCGACTTGTCTTTATTAAGTCAATTTTAATTAATGACCAGAATGAATGAGTGACCAAAAAATTAGAAATTTTTTAAAAATGTATTTCTTTGAAATTGTGTCAGAGTCAGGAGGGCCTGATGTATCTATCCTCAAGTATAGAATCTTTCTTAGCCACTTTGATGCTGAAAAGGCTTTGATGAGTATCGGCAAAGAAGAAAGATCAAAATGTTAGGCCCAGGCCCTTTTATTCTTGAAATTTCATATATTTCAGATCATTTATCATTTTTTTGGGTTGAAGAGCAGTCTGCAGCAGTTAAATACTTGTTTTGTTATTGTACAGATTCCTTTATATTTTGATTGACAATTTTATTCTCTGCAGGTGGTATCTATGGCGGTTGCGATGCCTTGAAGAATCGCCTTCTGCCTTGGCTAACGCAAGGCTTGACGTACTCCTCCAGCAAGGCGGTCTCAGACCTCAGCCTGGACATGATGACCGACGTGGCCAAGAAGGAGCGCGCACTGGCCAAGATGCAAGCTGACTACGAGGCTCAGCTGGAAGATCTCGAAGAGGACCTCAATGCCTCCAGGAATGCATCCGATAAACTCAAGCAGGAGTGAGTATTGAATAGTTTGCATTCACACTCCTTACTATAAGGACCTCCTAGAAAACTTCTCTGAAGTTTTATTCAAGTTTTCTTGAAAGATTTGAGGCTTTGCATGGTGACAATTGGTATGTGGATCAGTTTGCAGGGTCATGTAATTATTCGTTGGTACTTTTGCATAGGTTTCAACTTTTGTGACTAGCCTGCTCTAGTCATCATCAGGAGACCTTAAGTTTTTCTTGTCAAAACAAAAATTGCTCCACTTAAAAAAAACATACTCACAAACCTCTTTTTTGATACCTATTACCTGAAAATGGATAAATATGGGTAGTGGAAGTGGAACCCAAGCTGCAGGTAATAAAGCCCATGCCAAAGTTTGGTGACCAAGGCACTGATACCTAGATAAATGTACAATCAGTTCGTTTTTTTTCTCTGAAAATTGAAGGTTGTAAAATAATTCTATAGGCCCACTAAATTTTCAGAATCAAAGATTACCAACAATTGCTATTGTATATTGAAAGGGAGACAGTTTTTATAATATAAATTCATCCAATAATTCTGCTTTCCTTTTAAAGTCCAATAAACATATTTTGAAATCAGTTGCAGCTGCATTGAAGAAAACAAAATAGATTCCTACTCCCAATTGACAGATAACTTCTGTAGGATCATCCGTCATAGGTCAAAGTCATACAGTGCACAGAGAGTTGTCACACTTTGCACCTGTGAGGCAATTATCTGAATTTCCTCTTCCTGTCATCAGCTATCATAAAATTCCAATCAGCGCTAGATATTGAATTTCTGTAAAGTAACAAATTACTAACGATGACACTGACAAATGATTGTGTCGATTAAGACAAAAGAACTCAGCACCTGCTTGAACTTTGAATGCGAATATAAATGCAATGTATATCATAGATAAAAACTATGAACAAATAATATAATTGAAAAGTGAACAAAGAACAATTGATGGGAGCGCTCTTACCAAGTGAGCTTATATCCAGCCCTATGTTGGTGGGGTCCCTAATAGTCAATTATCTTTGTTCGTTTGGCAGTCAGAAGCCATGAAACCACTCACATACCGCTACATCCCAAGGATCATTTAAGATACGTGCAGCATCAGCAATGCTGCAACCTGAGAAACAGTACATTGGGGATCACTGCTTTACAAAAGCCGTATTAATAATAAAAGTAATAAACGTGCACAGGTCCAATGATAAAAAACATTCAATGTTATTTTTCTTTAGGTTTCAAAAGAGAGAGGAAGATTTTACTCAAAGTGTAATGTGCCATTAAATAATAATATTTGTTCATCTCATTGTGTAATTATTTTTGGAATTTTGAATGTATTGTGTATGATATTATCCTTTTGGCACATTTTCTGTGTGTGGTAGGTTGCATGACACTAAATCCAGGTTGAACGAAGAGCGTACGGTATCTGTGGGCGAGGCCATCATGAATGAGGAGGACACTATCAGACTCAACTCAAGGTAGGATCAGATCAAATGCAAACCTTATTGAACGGCAATAGATGAAGAGTGATGTACTCTCCTTGTCAAATTGTGCTCACACAGTGCAAATAGCTTCTCTTACCACACATTCCCACAATCTCCACAGGTGGACCGGATCATAATTCATGCATCACCACACAATCTACACTGTGGTGTTATGTGGTATTCAGGATATAGTACCAAACTTACCACAGGAACAACCATGTGTGGTAAACTGTGGTATGTAGGAGGCCGGGTTAGGGTTAAGGGGCTGTGAATTCACTGTGAATAAGTTCAGCATTCTGTAAAACATGTCAAATTGCTTTCTGCGTGATCCTTACTCCTGTGTACTGAATTCTTCACTAATTAATCCTTAAATAGTGTGTGCTTAGCTCTTGTTGACATTAAGGATTTGTTTTCTTTCGTTGCTCAGCATCAAGAGCTTGAAGGATGAGCTGGAGGTGTACAAGTCCCGCGTGGGTGTCCTGGAGAGCTACGAGAGCGAAGCTCGCAGACTGAGAGAGGATGTGAACATACTGAGGGAGGAGAAGGCCATACTGACCGGAAGGTAGGTTTGTGACGCTGTCTAAAAGAAGTGACAATGTCAGTTGTATGAATGAGAATACTGGGATGCATCCTGTTCTTGGATGACTCCATCCACTGTGCTCATCTTTTCGGCTGCCTCCTTGGAAACTTCTGTCACCTTGTGGCGCTTCTCGGTGATGAGGTTCTGTCATTCCTTCATCTCCTCTTGAAGCTTGTCCTTGGAGATCAACTTGTGAATCTTCTTGCCTCCTTGCTTTCTGGGGGCGTCCTCCTCATTGTCGGAACTTGAGCCAGATGAGGACCTCGTCCTGGAGCACCATTTTCCCTTCTTTGGTTTCTCTTTGAGTCACTGTTCATTGATTCGAGGATAGCCTGGCCTCGTTTCCTTCCATCTCTTAGATTTGATCTTCTTTTTTTTTAATTGTAAAATTTTGTGTGGGTTTTATGACTCAATAGTCTAAAAAGATGATGATGTTGTTGTTGCGCACATATGGGAAAAATTGTGTGGCTTCTGGCTGGCTGAGTGCTATGCACTTGAAACCTGAAAGACAGCACACTTAATGTACTGTGGAGGATGATGAAGCCCATTTAGATTGATGGAGTGTATGCACTTTGTGTCTGCCCCAGTGCTGATTTATATGTCAGCAGCTGGAGTGCCTGGGTTTTGACATGGATGTAGTCGTAATTGAATGCTTTCAGCTTTATGGCATAGGCCCCAGATTCTGTACAATTTAACAATCCAAGTGAGTGCTTATCAGTTGCCCACATGATATGTTCTGTAAACAATCTCTTAATTCACTGTTGGACATTTTCAAATGATGTAGTTTACTTTCTCTCATCCGGTTGTGTTCTTTTTTTTTTTTTTTAGGATGGACTATTTGACTTCCTCATTGCCACCCATAAGTCCGCGATCGCCAGGCGTGTCCGTCAGCAACGAGGTCGTGCAGCGTGTCCGCCAGGCTCATCTTGTGACCCGTTTTGGCGACATGTTTGCCCGCGACCGCATGGATGCTATGGACATTCTACGCACGCTGTCAGACGACCACGAGATTAACCAGCAGATTGTGTTTGCATGTGCTGAGGTGAGCAACACCCCAAAGTATTTTTATAGGCAACTTGATGACAACCAACTGTGCTGCAAACAAAGGTTCCCTTTTCACTGAGAGGTTGTTGGTGGTAATTTTTCAAATGTTAACATTGTGTCTTTTTCGGCCTTGCAGGAAGCATTCCACTGTGCCAAGAAGGCGTATCGTCTGTATCGCAGCAAGGTCCGTAGCACTCTGCAGATCACGCACACCGGGCCCGAGACCATTGAAGAGGCTGTGCAGAACTACATCAATAAGAACGGACAGCTGCTGGATGTGCATAGCATCGTGCAGGTAAGTAGCCTCAGTGCCAGGTCATAACCTCAGATCAAGCATGCACGTTGCCGCATCTATCTTCAAGCGATACTCCTTCTGCCTTCTAATGGCCATCCCCCAGGCAGCCACGTGACCCATCCTCATCTCAGCAGTATAACAATCCATCTGACGCAACCATGTGTCATATGGACGCCCTACCAGGGAGAGAATTTGCCTGGCAGGATCACTCGCAGGGAATCTAGCCACCAGGGATACCCTCAGTACCCCTGGTCACAACCTTTTAGAAAGTAATTCTTGCCATGTTCATTGAAAACCTTTGACTGTTGCTTTCCAGGACGTGCTGTTGGCCATGAATGCCCACCCAGTGCTCTCCTACCCTCCAGAGGTCGACTTCAAGTCGCTGTCCCTCTTTATCCGTGAGCTGGTCAAGGTATCCTGGGACATGAGTGCCCTGCCTAACCCCCTGGACATCCTCCCAGCTCGGAAGGGAGAACTCTTTGACGATTTCAAGTAAGCATGCAGTGACATAACATCAATTAAGCACCACAGGGACTGCCTTAGGTCCTAATTAAAGTCACAAGTCTTTGTTACAAGTTCACAGCAAATCAAAGGAGTTCAAAGAGAACAAGATCCTCGGAATGTCAGGATTTGTTCATGAGAAGCTGATAGGTGCCGTAGCTCAGAAAAGTGTTTAGCATACTAGAAGCGGACTGTTTTGGAGAGGGTATGGTGTGCTTAGCTTGTGAGAGTTCAGAGTCCTTACTCTTTAAGCAATAATCCCTCTCCTGACCTCAAAATCCACTTCATGAGCTCTCTTTTTCGATTCTGTCTTGTTCAGGTACCGACGTAGCTATGACTCGGAGTACTCCGCCCCACTGGTCAATCATTACATCTGGCCGGCTCTCCAGGAGGTCCTGACGGGTAGGATCCTGCTCAAGGGAGAGGCTGTGACCAGACGAGGCGCTTCGATCGTAAGTCAATCTAGCATCTAGCACTTATATACTTCCTTTAATCAGTCATGTTGAAGTTATAATACATGATTGGCAAATTTCACAGTACAGCACTTTTACTTTGCTTGATGAAATAATAAACCTGTGAAAATTTGAGCTCAATTGAACATCCGAGTCACAAGAAAATACCGATCCTGTACTGTACCTTTCGTAATGCCGTGTGTACTGGCATGGTTTGTCATGCAAGCAGTTGCTAAAATGTTCAAGCTGGCCTGTATATTTATGAAGGAATTTGTCTTGATAAGAAGAAAGATTGGCACGGTACCTTTTTCAGAGGTTCAACCAGGTTTTGGTCGATGGCAGGCTGGTAGGGATGACATGTCCGAGATGTGCTCCCCAGGCCTTGTCAATGACTGTCAGACTGTAGGCTTGACACTCTTGTCCAATCGAACTATAAATGAAATTCACAAAAAAACAATACCTGTTCTTTTTTATGAATAATTCTGCTGTTATTCTTTCTTTAATGTGCTCCTTACAAAAACACATCCTTTTATGTCAAGTTTTCAGTTCCATTATACTGCCAATCATGATTTGGTTTCCATTTTGTGCCCTGTAAGGACCTTGTTTTTCATCATTTGTAAAATTTCTACATGTTTTGGGGTAAAAACATTCAAAATCATGTTTATTTCATTTACAGTTACTGCAGTCCTTTGCATGTAACTTTAATACTTTCTCAAGTCCTATAAACAAGTGAAGAATGTACTAAAAATGCCAAATGCAATGAAAGATGTATGAAAAAAATGTTGGAGTTTGAACATTTCTGGGAGTGAACAAATATCTCTTTAGTTTTCACAAAAAAATGAACATCAGATAGTTTCTCAAAATATTTGATAGTAATCGAACAGGCATTGAAAGTGTCCTTTCCCCAGGGTCTGTGTTAAGACCCTGGGGCTTGGCAAGGCACATCAAGTTTGCCCCATCATAGTCTCAAGCTTGCTTGAGCAGCTGGTTAAAATTCGCTAAGTTGATCACCAAAAATAGTTATGCATTCATTCAACAGCCAAGTGCATACACTCTGCACGCCTACACACTTACGCTGCAATAGCTAGAGGCTGTCAATGGTTAGAAACAAATATTGGGTTATGGGAGTAAGTGCCATCACTTGATCTGTGCAAAGCAAATATGCCAAGTTATTAAAGCGTCTCAAGTTATTGAAAAGAATTCTTCTGTCTACACGTGGCCATATAAAAAAAAATGGATCAATAACTGGTCCATGGAACATCATACATCTGGGAAGATTCAGAAGCACTGGATTCCGTGTGGTTGCATTGGCTTGTGTTTGAATTGTTTCCCTTGGTGAAGTTTTTTTTTCTTCAGTTGTTCTGAGTCTGATGTGCTAAATATGTTACCAAATGACAATTTGTAGACTGAATGTGAAACAGCACTTGAGGTGTAATTTTAAGTTGCATTTTTGTCTGTTGTTAAGCAAAGCAACTAAAATCGTAATTTTAATTACACGTTTTATACTCAAATTTTCAGTTCATGGGATTATTTGTTGAGAATGAAAAACATCATTCCCTGTTTCAATCTAAAAGCTTATTATTTGAAAAGTTCATACAAGAACCAATATTTCTGTGAAGTATTTCCCTCAGAAATGCTGTCACATTTGAAAAACATATAACATTATATTACATTATAATTAGTGCATGCACATAAAAATGCATTCATTGCTTTGAGGAATGCAATTTTAATGTTTTTTCCATAAAAAATTACTTTGAATCTTAAATTTGAATTAAATTTGAATTTTTAGTCTGAAAACCTGAGACCTTTCAGGAGATTATATTGAGATGGACATTTCTGATATAAACTGCTGAAAACTGCTCATCTGCCAAAATAATGACCTTGCTGAAACATATAAAATGCATGGCTAAAAGCCTTTGATAAAGATCCTGCTAGGATCAAAATGCATCAGGCCCTCTTAACTCCAAGCATTTTTTCATTGTAATCATCACCTGTAGCATCAAAGATGCTTCGATCTCCCGAATCAAAACATAAACTCATCAACATATTTTTATCTCCCCTTCCCCCTGTTCCAGTCATCCCCGCGAAGAAGTCGTAGCCCCAGTCGGGCCGTGACCCCACGCAGTGGAAGGTCGCCCAGCCCCCGGCGTATCTTGGATGGAACCCTGAGTCCCTCAGGTAAGATTGAATGTTGATAACGAAGTCCATTTGGGGGGCAATTTTCTAAATAGCATACATGAAAGGAAAGGGGCAGGGATAGCGATCAGACTGCTCTGAAGCAGTGAAGATGCTTGTTGTTTTTCGGAGGCAAGTCAGTTGTTGATCTAAATTTGGAGAACGTACATGTGTATTTCTTAAGATGGAGATTTTGCTTATCAAGACTAGTATGACCATGAAGCCACTCAGGCTAAAGGGTTAGAATCAGATACTCAATGCAGCTTAAGATTAGGAATATGGAACGAAAATTCTCTTGAAGGAAAATAGTTAACGGGGTCCTTTTCCTGGCTGTGGTTACTGTAAGCATAGAATCGGCACTTACGGAAGCAGGAAATTCTGTGTTTACGAGATCCTATTTCATGGATAAGCTAGGAATTTTCATAAACCGGTAATATACATATCTATTAAGGATTTCTCACTTACTCAGCAAGTGTTGGAAATTTGACACTAACCCAATAAGCAGAAAAGAAGAATATATAGTAAGCAGTAAGGTAAGCAGATGAGCCATGAAATTGAGCCTTGGATATAGACTGAGCAATATTCACCAGGGGCCAATTTCATAAAGCTGCGTAAGAATAGAATTTGCTTAAGCATGAAAAGTCTTCCTTGATCAAACAGAATTACCTACCATGATATTTGACTTGTATTCAGACATTGTTTGCTGAGCATAGCATTCACAAGGAGTTTTTGTATGCATACTGACTTTATTTAACCAGATTTTGGTACTTATAAGCAAATGTTGGTGCTTAAGTAGCTCTATGAAATTGTCCCCTGGTTCATACAAGTTCCAAAGGCTTACACAATAAAAACAAAGCTCTTTTCAAATTTGTTTTTCATCCTATTCCCAAATGTCACTGACGTTGAAATTGGGTCAAAAGAGTTGGCCTAATAAAAATCGCCAGTCCAGAACTGAAGCGAGTCTTTTATGCGGCTTGTTTATGGTGCGTGGTAACCGGCATTACTGATATAAAAATACTTACTAGGTTATGGATTAACTAGAATAGCATGGCACAGTTTCCCTAAGTGGTTCAATTGAACGTCGGTATAAGATATGTCAACATCAGCCTGGCTGGTTGTGTCCAGCGGCTTGGATCACAAAGAGCTCAGGTAGTTGTTGAACAAGCATGACAAGTGAAAGTGCTGATAGGGCGGTTGCGACAGGAGCTTAAATCTTCCTGGGTTTTAAAATGGAAGCCTTGTGGCTGTTAAGGAACATGATTAGCTTCCAAGGGCCTTCCAGTGCGTAGATCGAGGCCTGACGCATCAATAAAATCTGGCTACAGAACACTAATTCGGATGAATTAATTAATATCATCGTACAATGAACTAAATTTGAACTTTCCTTGCTTAGGGTTTTATCTTCTTATTCTGGTTTGACGGATTAACAGAGCCGCTAAGCCCTTATTACAAAGCAAGATCCATACCCAGAATGTATAAACAGTCCGTGTGATTCCTCTTTAATGTGTGGAAAGCAGAGAGCACAGGTTAAAGTATTTGGAGAATCAATATTGTATGTTTGTATTAGATCATGTGCTTAGTGAGGGCGGATCGTTGGGTCGCACGCACATGTAGGGCTTGGGTGTTTATAATGCATCAAGTCGTCAGTGCCGTGTGATGGTGTGCGAAACTTAAAGATATTGAGCGCGAGATGTAGGTTATCATTGTTTGAAATCTTCACTAGGGCATTTACAAAATGAGGCTTGAGGCTAGGCTTGGGATTTATTTTTGGTTTCACCATTTTGTGTCCTAAATGAAATGAAGGGCTTGATCAATACGGTATATCAGGCGAAGCCGGAGTATAAGTGCTTTTCTTTGGCTTCGCCATGTGGCCCAATCCCTTCGTTTCGTGTTGTGGGTTTCAAATGGTGGTTGCGGAATAAGCCCCAAGCTTATAGCCTCAAGCCCCATTGCTTTAATAGCCCTAGAGCTTACAAACTGGGATTGATGGTCTTGTGCCCCGTCTCAAAGCCTTCCTTAAATATGCCATCTTCCTAAGCATCTAGTGACTATCATGTAATGCGCATCAGTCTACCTGTGACATAATAGCTGGCACTACTCACTACCCTTTTAATATCTGAGCGTAACTATACATGGGTATTACAATAAAAGGACTCCCAGGGTTATTGTAATCCCTAGTATACCCACAGGGCAAACCATGAGCCCATGCTTAATGCTTAATTATAGACCGACTTATGTTTGACTCTCATTTTCCCAACGGACAAAGATATAGATTGGAATAAAAGATCAAAGATGCATTTAAAGATGTCTTACTTTTCTTAAGATGGTAACTAAGTAAATTTTAATTTCAAATTGCTCGGTTTTTTTTAAGGCAGGGAAAGTATATGTTATCAATATTATGTCTGATCCAGCATGTACATGACATGATAAGCCTGTGAAAATTTGAGCTCAATTGGACATTTGAGTCATGAGAAAATATGTATCTCCATACACGAAAGTTATACACATGAATCTGTGAACATTTCTGGGTTTTTTTTTATGTATGTTACCAATCCTGTACTGTACACTGTACCTTTAAGGTGCAGATGAAGGCCCCTCTCAAATTGCTTTTGGGAGTGACAATATGATATTGTCACTCCCAAAAGCAATTTGAGAGGGGTTTTCCTCTGCAGTGAAGCACGAATTCTTACCCAATAGGGGCCTATCCCAAAGGAACAATGCACATGTAAATGTACCATCGACCATCGTTCATTTTATGATGACTGATCATCAATGGGCCCTCCCTTTATAGCTAGACCATCATTTAGGAGCCATTAACCCACTACCATAACTACATTTCTCTCTGAATTTATTGCCAAAGACTGGAATGTTTTTGTTTGTCTTAATTTTCTATTTGCTCTTGAAGTCTGAAAAAAATAACTGGTCATTTGGCAATGTTGTATTCATATTTGGGCATACATTTATGGTTTGGACTAAAAACGCACCCAATGAATTAACCCTATGCTGAACCACTTCACCAGACAAAAATCTAAAACGTGAAATAATCGTCATGATATATGATACTGTGTAAATATTGTAATTTTTACCCAGTGTAAGTTACTAGGGAAATAAAAGTGACTATTAAAGGTAATATCATACTTTGGTTTCTGTCAAAGAAATACAGATTTATGGTCAAAAATATCAAGGAAGATACAGTCACAGTCATCTGTGAAAATTTCAGTCCCATACGGTACCCACTTTTTGAGCCGAAAAACGTGAAAAACGGCTACAGAATTTCTTAAGTCTTTTCTCTTTTATTTTTGATCTTTTAAAGATCTAAAACAATTTTGGTCACTGGTATTACTCTTTTCTGGATAAAAACAGCATTTTAGGCAGAATTGTTTTTTACTGTACACCGTCACCATCTTCATAGCCTGTAAGTTATAGGTAAATATGTGAAGATATGTCTGTTTTGGTATGCTACCAAAGTCTGATACTACCTTTAAGTGATGAATTTAGTAATTGAAGTGGAGCACTCGGGCTTCCAATGGTCAACAGTATTTTATTTGCACTCCACTCGTACAGTGTGTAGCAGCAAGCTGTGTACAATCCATCCTTTCAAGTACATTGATCTCTGCTAATATGTATTACGCTATACCACGCCATCATTACACATACGTGTGTATATACCAGTGTATGTTCATTAGCTCTCTACACTCGTTAAATAACTAGCTGGCCTACATACATGCAGGTAACAATCAATAAAGTGGGCTATATTTAGCTCTGGAAAACAAAAGCCATTAAAAATCAAACATGAGGAGGTCGGGAACGGTGTTTGTGAACACTGGCATGCTTTTTGAGCCTGCAATTGGGTTCAAATGGCTTGTATACATTTTCAGCTGGTTGAGCTGTTAGGATTAGTGTTGCTTGCGTATATTTAGGAATTATCTGCCCTTTCCTGGCCTACAGAGCTAATTAATGTGTATAGGTTTTCATATAAAAAGATCCCAATTTCATGAAATCCGTTACGGCCTTTTTTTGTGCTTACTGGCACTGCTATGCGTAAAATCTATTTAATGGAATCTGTAAGCAAGGCTTGGTAATTGGTAAGCGAATAATTTCTAGACTAATCATGATTTTTTTCTGGTAATGTGTGCATTCTGCAGAAACTCCTTATAAGAAGTCCTTTTAAAATTGCTTAGTGTAATGAAAAAGAACTCTCCCGTGAAATACGCTTACCATTAGCAAAAAATGTCTATTGTTTAAAAGGTTATTGTGAGTGAAGTATTTTTGCTTTGAAATGGTAACAGATGAAATTGGACCCTGTATTATTTGATTGTTTCCATATATACAGACAATATTAGGAAGTGCTGTGTATGTGTATACTGTATGTTATACACATACTTGAATTGAAGAACCCTCGACCCAATCAAGCTAATGTATGCACTTGTTCCTAGCCACTCACTGCTGTCAGCCTCGGGATCAAACAGATTGTACAAACACATTTTCATCTCGTGCTAAAAGTGCCTGCTCGGTAAAAATAACTTTACTAAACAGCTGTACAAATAAATAAATATAAATATTTTTTTGACAATTATGTAGGCCTTCCTTTTCTTATTTCAAGACTGTGTGGAAAAAAATTCCAAGATTCTGCTCAATATGTTGGTGGAGCTAAAATAATTGGAAAGGAAGGGAAAAAAAACCCAAACAAAATTAATAATGAAATTTTACTTTAAATTTTGTCTGTGGCAATGTTTGGAATGATTCATTTTTTTTGGGGGGGGGGTAGTGAATGGAGGAGCGATTCTTCATCCATGTCACTTACAATCCTAACCGATGATGCGGTAAAATTTATAACAGAACAACCCTTAGTACTTTCCTCAAAATGTACTATTAAAGTCAATAATTTGCTTACATAAATAATAAAGCTTGGCTCCGAAACTTGGCAAGAAATGATGTTGCCGTTCGTGGTATGAGTTAGGATGTGGATGCACGTTCAACAAATCAATCTACATGAGGTAGACAGTGAGAAGATTACGTCTCCACAGAGTGCTCGGACTGTTGGAGAGGAATTTTTATGGTGCAGACACTGTCCCAGTGACATTGATCTATAACGAGCTGCGATAAATTCAATTACCATTTTTTCTTTCTTCAGTATGCTCGGTAAGCACGTGCAACGACTCCCTCCCCGCCTTAGTTACTTAAAGGTCGGAGGTTAAGTCATTGAATCTATAAGAATTGTTTGCTCTGCAACATATGACTATTAATTTACCTTCATGGTTTTAATTATCCAACGGGACAGGCATTGGCCAGCCTTGAAACGATTCTTTAAGAGCGCTCTTCTGCGATACGATGTAATATATTGTCTCGTTCGGAGATTAGGTTTGACAGTCTACGGCTGCTGAGATCTTTCATGCTGGCATGAATGCATGCACAGGTATACCTCGGGCGGTAGAATTTTGTTCTTTCTTTTTGTTTTTTTCATTACAAGATCATTTCAATATCTAGGACGACCATCTCTCTTCACCGCGGCTGACATGGCTAAAAGCTATCTTCGTGAATTTATGATTAACGAGTGGATTGCCTGCACGCTGTCGTCAAAAGCCGGCTTTTCGCGGAGTAATACGGTGGATGGGAATGCAGCCATGATGTAGAAACTGGTTCCTTCACTATTGGGCAGCTCTTTTTAAAGTGACAAGCTGGGGATGTGCCATGTCTGAAAATGTTGAAGCGCATCTTCCATTAGCTGAATGAGACAGTCTGGTAATTGGAATCACGGGTCTATCCGTTAACGTGGTGTAGTCCACCTGTCAATTCTTTGATGGATTGGGGCCAGGGGATGTCCCCAAACCCCTTTTCCTCTCAAGTCCCGGAGCCACCTCTCCTTGATGCTGCAGTCTGTGTTTGTTGCATCATCTCAGGGGTAGATGCAAGGGTATAGAAATGGCAGGTTGCAGAATGCTGCGGACTGCATTTACTGTCTTGGATGGCCTCATTTTGTTCTGCTAAGCTTCTATGTTTCTTGGAGTTTGAGGCAGCTGTCTGGATGGACATGGTCAGAAGCCATGAGGCTAATGAGTTGAACTTCACCTCCCATGGAGGCAGTCATTATGCTCCAATAGCTCCTCACGGGTGGCCGGGAGGAGCGGAGCGATTAGCAAGACCAGACAGGCTCAGAAAGAGAGAAGTAGACATTAAGCCAACTATGGAATCAGTAATTGTTTCATGTGACTAGGTTGCAGACATGGCCCGGCTCTAGCTTGAAGGGATGTGTCCAGCCAAGCAGGTAGTGATTAGTCCCGATGATGAGGATAAAGGCGTACAGGTACAAAACGACCCGGACACATTCCACTGGGAAGTTTCTTCCTGATGCATCTCTCTCCCTGTCTTGAACCCGAGCCTCCCTCTTAACCCTCCCATGATATGTCATCATCTTCAGCCGGCTGGCATGCGAGTCTTACTTCATGCTTCCTCAGACATAATCAGGCTACGTATCGTTAATGTTCTTAGCCACATAAATCCCCTCACCCTCTAGAACATAGACACATCTGAATTGAAAAAGGAACATCTAACTTTGATCTCACTTTGTGGGAGTCTACCACAATGATATTCAAGGTCTTCAACCCTCAGACTCTGTACAATTTTGCATTTCCAATGCATGCACTTGTTCTCGCGCCTTGATAAGCTGGACTGCTTGATGCAACACGCCAAGAAACAAGAAAACGTGGTAGAAAGCAAACAAACATGCAAACATGTTAGCATGCTGAAGAGGGATATTAATTGGTATCGAGGAGATAAGGACTGTCATGTTGGATAGAGTGGCCTGGAGGGGGATATGTTCATACCTAATGTCTTCTTGACTTATACCCTTTTCACACTACAAATTGCTTAACCCCGAGATTTGCTGCCCCGGGTTAAAAATTTTCTTACCCCGGGGTTCATAAACCCTGAGATGCGTTCCCACTTGTTTCGTTAACCCGGAGTTTTTATAAACCCGGGCCAACACTGCCCCGGGTTAACGCCATGCACATTCACACTACAAGCAGGGTTTCGCACAGCCCGACTTTCAGAGTGCGCTGGTTGGTCCGGCAATGTTTTTACATATCTGCCGGTTGCGTCCTTCGTACGCGTACAAGCAAACTGTAGCTGAAAATGGTGTCATCCGACATGAAAGCCTTATCGGTCGCAGTCCTGGTGATGATGTCGTGAAGGAAACATCTTCATTGGGCAAGAAGGCAGAGGTCTGTCTGTTTTGATTTTCACACAGTAGCATCGACGGCGATCCTACTTTGGGTAATACGGTACGCAAGCGTGTAGCACTTGTAGCATGAAAGTGAACAAGATAGAAAATTAAGGGGACACGTCATTATGCAACGTGTTGTCTGCCTTTACCTCGGAACGGTACCCCTGCTCAGTTTCACACTACAATACTAACCCCGGGGTTATGCCGTTAACCCCGAGATTGCCATCCTTAACCCTGGTCGTGAGTAGGGTTAACGAACCCCGGGGTAACGGCCATTTATTTTTCCTTAACCCGGGGCGGAAAAAGTGTAGTGTGAATGCGCCATAGCAACCACTTTAACCCGGGGTATCTCGGGGTTAAGATTTGCCTTTAACCCCGAGATAACCCGGAGATTTTGTAGTGTGAAAAGGGTAATAGTAGTAGTAGTAGCCTGGACATACCGGGTATATTTAAGCTCATTTGGTCCAACAAACACCAGCTTCGGCAATCCATTAAGCCTTCGACCTCCTTTAAACACCTGAGCCCAAAAGGTTGATCATCACACATATAATCCACATAGACATATGACGTGCCCCTAGCCGTGTAAGCAGCACACTCTTAACATGCAATGTTTTCGTTTGTTGTTATTTTTATTTTCTCTAGGCTCGCGTCCAGGGAGCAGTCTGTCTCCAAGGCCCATGAGCGCCGCATCCTCGTTCTCCAGTTACTAGGACGACAGTGACACACGTGACTCGTGTAGACCATCACCTCCATTGACCCGGCAACGAGCTTCATCCATATGGATAAGTACATGTGCCATAAACTTTAAAAATTATTGACATATCTCACCAACTGCATTGATTACTAGGCACTAGACACACAAATTGAATGTTCTACATCGAGTTTTAAGTGAGTGCTCCAAAATGGAGGAAAATTCTGTGTGCCTAATTGTTTAATAAAAGACAATCATTATAAGTTTTTACAAATGAAACCGGCTTCCTGTAATTTCAACCCTTTCTTGAGTTTTTGCTAATGTTGACTAGAATGTGATATGCAAAGTCTGATGGATTTTTGTGTGCAGTGGTATGATAGTATAAGGGTGTGAAAAGTTTTTGCACCAATTTGTCAGGTGATTTTGATATATCAGAGTTGAAAATTGTGGTTTTTATTACAAAATTACTTAAACAAATTGACCGTGCATTGTACATTGTTGAGAAACATGTTGTGTCCACTCGTAAACTTTTACATGTTTGGCACATTAATGTAAAAATCGAGTACGTGCAGAATGGTTTTCAATGTCCATATGTAGGATAGTTTGGATAAATAGCTGAGTTATAATGGATTCTATTTCCAATGTGACATTTGAAGATGGGTACAAATGAGATATGACAAATTCATTATAACTCCACAAAGTTCATACCATTGAAGATTTCTTGATATAATAAATCATTTAAATCTATTTTCACTCCATCAGTTTGGCAGCAAAATGGCAGACTGCTTAATATCTTTATGAGTGTGCACGGCCAGTTTGTAAATGTCCAATAAATGTACCGGTCTCCTCACTGATTAGCCATTAAAGATTAGGCCGCCACTTGGAGCAATTACATGTCGGCAACTGCACATATAAATTTAGATTCATTGGAGATGAAAGTGTGTACTTATAACATGTGTTTGTTGGTTATGGTACACGTGTCTCATGTTGACTTGATGTAAATGCTGTGAGTAATGTTTTTTTTTTAATATCACATTCTGGTCAGAAATTCCGTCCATAAACTTTAAAATCTCTGTATGTACATAATTGTCAGGATTTCTTTTCTTTATTGGGTCACTAATTGTTTAACTTTTCATTTCTTTGTTGCTGATTTCTGGAACTAAGCATCTTGATATGGTGCTTGGAATTAGGAGGGCCTTTTGGTCGATTTCACAAAGATTTGCGTTTCATCTTTTAGATGAGTTGTTCATGTTTCCATAGCAGCTAGTATTGTGAGATCACACTTTGCTTAGCAATTAAGATTGATACGCATGCTGCGATCTGTCTTAGCCTTTTGTGATGTTTCAATCCTAGCAGGATCTTTCTCAAAGGCAAGCAGTTTGCAGCAGTTTATTACTTCGTCATCTTGATACAATGTGGGATGTTTGTGGCGATCCCTGCTGGGATGGCACTATCGTTGCTCGGCATTCTTACAAACTGCATCCATGGATTGCATTTGGCAGGTGTGGGTTTTTATTGCTCTGCACACAGCTGCCTTATATCATCATAAGTTACAGGGCTGATGAACTCCAGCCATTTGTTAGCTGGGGAATTCCTGATCTCAGTGATCTGCAATGTTCATTGGATCCTGGTCATTGTACGCTAGTGTGCAGTCATAGTGATGGGGTTGAGTTAGGTTCTCGGATTGTCGTGGTAGTGGTGATGAAGCTGGCTGCATCCAGAGATATTAATTAGATCAAGCATTCGATCGCTGGCCGTTGTAGAGCCAGTCCCCGTGATGCCATAGTGTTATCAGTTGCAAGCATCTGTACCGTGCTTTAGGCCATCATGTCCTCGAGGAGGGTATGAGCCTTCTTGTAATTGGGATCAGTCCGTGACTCTGTGGGTATGTCCAACAGACGATGTAAGCTGGTGGAAGCGAGCCCAGAGGCTTGATGCGGTCCAAGAAAGGTCCAGGAAAAGGGCAAGCTTGGGCTGTAAGGAAGCGAGCTGGGAGGTTTGCTGACGTTCAAGAAAGGTCCATGAAAAGGGCAGACCTAGGCAAGAGGAAGCGAGCCAGGAAGTTTGCTGCAGTTCAAGAAAGGTCCATGAAAAGGGCAAACCTAGGCTGGGGGAAGTGAGCCCGGAGTTTGCTGACGTCCAAGAAAGGTCTGAGAAAAGGGCAGGGACTGAGAGATTGCTCCATGAAAATGCCATGCCATTGCTCGCTTCTCTTGGTGAGCTTTATTCTCCTCCGCTCAGCTACTTTAACTGAGTTTTTAGAACCTCTCAAGTTCTTTCTCCACAACACATCACACTGGGCAGACATTTAACTCGCACCTTAATATTTACATGTGTCAGTCACTTCACTGACAGTGCATAGTGCACACAGTTATCATAAGCTGTCATCGGAAACCATCAACACAACTAAATATTTATGCTATGCTCGGCACAGAACATACAAAACACTGTCACAGACCCAAACACTTGCTGAAACGGACTATAGACGATATTCCTGCTGGCGTTGACATTATTCTGACACCGTTAATTGGCCTACATCAAACAGCCACTTGATGTAAATTCATGTTCATGCTAACACCTCAAATGACATCTTGTTAGAAATACATGAACTGTTCTCTTCTTACACTTTTGTCTGAGTTATCCCAGAAACTGTGTCGCAAATGTAACACCTTGTAAGATGCACATCTATATTACTCCTGGGGTCGATTTTATGAAGCCCTATACGATCGATCGTAACCCATTTTATCCTACGTAAGGCTGCAATACATCATCATACGATTGGTAGAAAGTTACGATGAAAGTCACGTCACGAAAGCCTAATTTACAAGTTACAATGAGTTTGTATAAACACTGTTTATACACAAATTAATCTATTCTTATAAACAAATTTAATGCATAATTATCACATCTTTTTTTTCAAATCTGGAAGTGATATCATACTGTAAATATAAAATTTAGATGGACATGTAGTCAACAAATAATTAAAATGTGCCAATGTAGATCATTCAGTGTAGCCTATTCAAGGATTTTTTTTTCATTTTTATGCGCAATAATTGCATGATACAAGAACTGTTCCTATGAAATGTTTAACAGCATTCTTTTTTTTCCCCTCAAAATTATACCTTTTTTGAACAGTTAATGATCGATTTTAATACTTTTATTGTAGACTTTTATGATTAAGATGTTATATTTTGGCGATTTATTGCAAAGCAGCTTTTAAAACACTATTCCTAGTGAAAGGTTTTTACTTTTATTGCCCGAAGTGTAACTGCAAGGCCTGGAACACTGAGCACGAATTAAACAACAAGATACATTGTAGATTCAATTTTCCATTAAGCCTGGAAAAGTAGCCTCATAAACGCCATTAGGCATCTAAAATATATTTGTTTACGGCGCTCTGACCAAAACGATTCTATATACACACGGCGCCAATGTGACATAATTTGGCGATCATTAAATTTATTGCAGAAAAAAGTGCGGTAACTTAATTACTGTGATGTTTAATGCATTTCCCCAGTGTCTGCCTTGTACACATACTGTGTCGCTACGTAGATTGCTTTATGTGTCTTGCATTATGTGATTTTATTAACCGTGGCGCCCCCGGCCCCGTGCCATCAAAAGTACATTACATGCGATATCACATTTTCTTTTAAACAATTTATTGTTCTTGTTATATTGATATTACGATTGCTATTAACATATCAATTTCCGGTGCCCCAGGGGAGTAGTGTGATGATAAGAACAGCGAAACGCTAAATTGAAAAACCGCTACCACTTTGCATTATGACATTATCTGCATTCGGATATGTCATACATCAATGTAAACATCCGTAATTTAAAAATAACTATACTTCAAGCCATGCCATTCAACGAATTGTTTTATTTATAGGAGTGTAGCCCCCCCCCCCCATTTCTAAATTTTCATTTGATATTATGATAACTGCTGTAGTAGGCCATGTAGTTATTTAACTTACTGATATATTTGAAGCCTGCGTTTAATATCTTGGAGCAATTATATTTTGGTATCTGGTAATTTATGAAAAACAAATTCATCGATATATTTTGAGCGATCGTTCACATCAGGGTTATAGGCTTATGGGATATCCCTCCTAGTTTTACTGCCTGAATTCCCAGTGTACCGTCATTGCAACATTCCCGGAATGAGTGGGGGCCCTTTTCACGGTCTTTTCTCGGGGTCAGACTGTCTAAGAAACAGGCCTACATCTCCAGTGAAGATGCACTTGTCTAGTAGTCTTGTCCTGCAACTTACACATTCCTCATTGGCATACAATTATGATGATCATCTTCATTATTTTCACAGCTTTGCTGTATACACAACTTCATGTGGCGATTCTGGGGAAATCGGAGATGCCTATTGAGTGGCCTTGAGTTTTTTTTTCGACGATTAAAATTTGAGTCTGGTATCGGGGGGAGGGGATGGGGAGATGTTGTAAAAGCTTCAGTCAGGTCTACAAACCTGGAGTCATAAATTCGTGTGATATGATGCTGCTGGGATGTATGTGATGGGAACATTAATTTTGTTCACTACTCATCTGACAGAGAACAGTAATACATGGCTAGACGCATTGATATGAATTATCCATGTACACTGTACATGGATTGTACGTTGGCCACTTCCCTAGTATATAATATAAGCTGTACTGATGCAAGCTTTGAGATATACATGGAGCATTCTTTGTTTAATAGCGGCAATTGAACTGTCGTGTTTAAAGGTAATATCATACTTTGGTTTTTGTGAAAGAAATACAGATTCATGGGCACAACTATCAAGGAATATACAGTAACAGTCATCTGTGAAAATTTCAGTCCCATACGGTGCCCACTTCTTGAGAAATCGGTGAAAAACTGCCACAGTATTTCTTAAGTCTTTTCCCTTTTATTTTTGATCTTTTAAAGATCAAAAATTATTTTGGTCATTGGTTTTACTCTTTTCTGGATAAATACAGCATTTCAGGCAGAAAAATGTTAACGGATATGTTTCTACCATCACCATCTTTATACCCTGTATTAGTTATAAGTATGATAGTATGATAGTACCTTTAACTGGGCTTTATATATTCTTCATTACTAGTGACTCATAGTTAACGATGCAATTCCCTATTAAAAATTAATGATTTAGTTCCAATTCAGTAGCTGTGGAATGTGCTATAAAGACGCATTATGGATGTCGTTATATAGATGTAGGCTACCTATCAGCATCATAAATCGTGCTAATATAATATTAAATTTATAAGCTTGAATATGAATCGTCGTAGGCCTACATAATATGCAGTAATATTCAAGCATTACATCAACAAATCAACAAATCTACAAAATGTCGAAAATCCTGAGGCCCAGCGCTGTTGCGGAAAACATAGGCCTACAAGATACCACGGAGTATCGGTCCATTTAGGAATACACTTACACAGACCATAGATCTGTAAAACATACTCCATGCACAAGCATACCCTATTCTAAGTCCCCTTTACATTTACAAAATTAGGTTCTGCTTCCAGAACATGCGGAGTTTGTTTTTTGCGTGTCCACATCGTGTATCTATAAAGGTAATATCATAGTAATCATACTTTGGTTTTTGTCAAAGGGATACTGATTCATTGGTTTCCTACCAAAGTATGATACTCCCTTTAATATGTAAATTCGAATGAAAATACTGTGTACATCATCAAATAATGCATTTATATTTCATAGGCCTACAGTTGACTGCCAAGGTATGAGCCTGCTTGAACGTCCGATAGATGAGTTTCCCAAATGACATAGCCCTACGTGTATTAAATTGTAATTATAATACATGTACACGCACGTCAATAATATTGGTACAGAAAACTAATAATATACACAAGGATATATGGTTTACCCAAGAGAAGCATACGGTTGTTTGGAATCGGACTCTTGGGAAAGACATAATCAGAAAAGAATAATTTATGTAAATCCTATCAAATAGCGGTTGGTTTTGATGTGCCCGATGTAAGAGGATTCATTATAAAACGCTAAATGTCCCAAATGAATCCAGGACGTTTTATTATGGTTTCAATTTCATATAGGGCCGACGGTAATGCCTTGGGAGCGAGCTTTAACGTTTGTTCATTTACAAACATGATCAGAGAACGTTTTAGTGCTGTTCTGTGACCTTTACCAATAGCCTACAGTCGCAACTCGTTTAAGGTAATATCATACTTTGGTTTTTGTCAAAGAAATGCAGATTCATGAGCAAGAATATCAAGACAGATACAGTAACAGTCATCTGTGAAAATTCCAGTCCCATACGGTGCTCACTTTTTAAGAAAACAGTGAAAAACTGTTTTTTTTTTGTTATCTTCTGACGATCAAATTTGTTTTTGGTCAACTTAATTGTTTTACTCTTTTCTTGATAAATACAGCATTTCAGGCAGGGAAACGTGAACGATATGTTTCTACCATCACCATCTTCATACCCTGTAACTTATAGGCAAATCTGTGAAGATTTCAGTGTTTCAGTATACATGTACTACCAAAGTATGATACTACCTTTAATAAGATGTCATTGTTACTTTGCAAGAACCTTGTTATAACAGTAACCTTCAGGAATGAAAATGAAAAGTAATAGATAACAAAGGATTGTGACTTAATTATCCTTGTTATGAGCAGAATGTTGTCTGAACAATGCTCTTATTAACGATGTTGCACTTAGTGGTGTTGTCCCTTTAAACACGTTTCCATTTTGTGACGCGCGAAATTAAGTCCGGCATAACTTTCAAATATACAGCTCACTGCTCGGATGCAAACACCTAAGTAGTTGTCTCTGTTAGGCTGAGCTCACCAACACAGACCACAAACACCCACAGAGAACTCGTTTTATAGAAAGTGAGACGGAGTTTCCGTCTGCATAGGAGTAGAGATCCGGCGTTCGGATTGTGTGACGCTTATCAACAACAAAAAAGGTGTGGGCAGGTTTAGATAAACTCGATGATGCTGCGTTGTTAAAGGCTACGTATCTATTCCTTAGCCTTAGGGTACGACGGGGCCCTTGTGTAACGGAATGAAAAAAGAGCAAGTGGCCGTGTTAAGGTAGAACGGTTCGACCTCTCTCGATGCTTGAACCTAGCTCTGTATCCCGGGGTGAAATATTGAAGCACTTGAAGTTGGCGTTAGGCATCTAGGTTCTAGAAACATTGCCATGAACGTTAGACAACAACCAAAACAACCCCGTGCTATGTTACAGGCAGATTAAGATGTATATTTTTTCCCCTGTAGCTAATTAATTCTTGAACACCTTCAAGTGATGATTCAAGAGTCCTGTGTGAAAATAAAGCCTTGTAATTGATCGTGGTGAAATTTAATATTGTTCGGCTTTCTTTTGGTTTATATTCCAAAAGACCTAGGCTTCATCTGATCTGTTTGTCTGATTGGTACAAGAAATTCTTTATTAACAGCCGAATTCTAGAACTTTAGTGTGGTAATTTTTGGTTTATATTTTCTTATTAGCCGGAGTTTAAGGGTGAAGAAAAGTCAATTGCAAGAACTGCACACTAGCGGTTTTGAAAATGGGTGTACATGTATACTGAATTTAACAATCTCTTATACTGTTGTTTTGAGTGTAGGCCTATGTGCTTGTTCTGATTTTAGTGGTGTAATGATGGAATGAATGATTAACTGAAAAATTGATTTCCATAATTTGTATTTGAACGATAAAAGGAACCTGTACGTTAATTTTTTTCGTATCATTGGGTGTTACATCAGTGATATAAACAGTTATATTACCTTAAACAACAACAAGACACTGTTTGATTGGTCACAGATTCAAGAATTTCAAGAATATTTTGTTGAATTGCAAAAAGTAGCAATGCGCAATCATTTAAAAGGAGTTTGTATTATAGAATGTTCCTTCATTTCTTTGTTCATAAATATTGGAGCAATACTTAGAAATTATTATTTTTTTAATTAGTCAAAATGGTGTGCCTTAAGTCTAAGACATTAATTAAGAAGGATGCAGCTGTAATGGTTTAACGTTTTCATTACTTCGGTTTAATTTGATCTAGAATTTTTAGTGGGTTTTAATGTGAGACTTTTACACGTGTGCTAATTATCAATGCCTTTGTTTTTATATCTTAGAAAATCTGGTTTTCAAGAAACTTTCAAGTTACACAATTAACATGTCACATGTTTTTATGACTTTTTTTTATAGGTTTGCGGTGCCTTAGTTTGAAATGTTGAATTCGATGAACTAAAAATAAACTCATTTCCTATAGTCTTAAAACGTATAAAATGGTAAATATTGAAAGAAAATTCAAGTACAAGATTTTAATTGTACATTTTCCCGATACCCCAAACTTAGCTTATCCAAACCGTCCATTATTGCAGTGCATTATAATTATTATCAATTGTTTCCAACGCAAAAAAATGAAAAATTTGCATAAAAGTCAAAATTTCAAGCCAATATATATATACACTGTATGTATACATTCCCAGGAATTATTAAATTCTTTAAATATTTTTGTACAAGAATAAAGGTATGAAACGAACAGTATTATTCAAGTATAATGATAATCCGTGCCATTCCATTTTATTTATTTTCTATATACCACAGCGTCCAAACTTAAGTCAATTTTTTTGTATAAATTCGGAAGAGTTCTGCTTAAAATTGATTTGTCAGAATTATTTTCATTTTCCGATATTTTGTGTGTTTGAATTTATTTTGAGTTACTATATTTTTGAGGTTATGTTCTTACAGTTGATACTTTATAATGGGCCGTTTGAGACGGAATATGTGAATAAAAACACGATTTAATTCAGATAGTAAATCTCTCCCGTTTTTGTTTGGTATAAGTGTGTTCTTTTATTTTACAATTAAGAGATACGTAATCTTTTTTACGTTTTCTTGTTGGCTTTTTGATAGCAGTTAATTTTCATGGTGAGAATTGAAATAGGTAGGCCAAAATGTTTATGAACGGTCTTATTTTCAGAGCTGCTAAACACAAATAGCCTACTTGCTAAGCGCCAGAATGTCTTGCTTAATGAAAATAGATCACCAACTTCATTTCCATTTGATGTCCTTGCTACAAGAAAGGAACTATTAGCCTGGTAGTCACAAAACAAAACCAACCTGCAAAATGTTCCCTTAAATTAATAAGTTTGACCTTTTGCAGTGCTGAGCTAGTCTGGAGCTTATAACAAATGCGACAATTCCGACAAGACCTTTGCAGATAGTTTCGATCACAAGAGAATGTTTGGGAAAGTGATCATTTTAGTGTGTCCATTTTAAAAGAACACGCAGGCCAAACGTCTTCCAACGGTAACCCATAGTTTTAGTTTAAGATGAATCATCACCTTAAAGCTATCATACTTGGTTTATAGATTTAATTTGAATATGTCATTTAGAGGTATTATTTCGTTTGCAAAATTGCTATTTTTAAACAGATTTTCCCGCTTTTTATATAATTGTGTTAATCATCTGACGAAGTTGTAAACGGCAGCGTTTCAGATGCAGTACGTTTTGAAATACTGCCCTCAATCGATCAAATTTTGACAGATTTGGATGCTTTTGCAGTTCGGCTCCTAACTCTTGCCGCCTATGGGCATTTATGAAATGAGGCCTGAGATTTATAGGCTTGGGATTTATTTTGCTACCGTCATTTCGTGTTCCTATTAAAATGAAATGAAGGGCTTGAGATACATGGCGAAGGTTGAGCTTTTCCTCGGCTTCGTCATGTGACCCAATTAATTTCGTTTTGTGGGCCTCAAATGGCGGTAGCGAAGTAAGTCCCAGTTGTTTCGGGGCTAGAATGGGCATAGAATGGACCCGTACACAAACTCTTCCTCGTCGGGCACAATAAACATAACATTTCGCGAATGACATCCCATAATGTGTTCGTGATAGGCACTGTATAGGAAACATGCAATGTCATGCAGTGTAGTGAAATTAGGCTAATGACAAACAGGAAACCCAGTTCGGAGAAACCGTTGTAGACCTCGCCCGATGCTCAGGGTAAAGTAATACGGACACGAACTAGATATTATAGGCATCCCATTTGGGAATTACTCTCCAACATGTAGGATTAGAGTCGACACTAGCGGTATTACACGACCTAGATAACGGGGGAAGGGGGGCCTGTCATTGCCTTGCCCAGATTACGGACCATAGGCCTACACCGAGCGGCCTCTAGAGACTCTCGGGTAAATTGTTGTGATTACACCGGCGCGTTCCGTCGATAACTCCGCACAATGTCGGATCGCAGAAGGAATTCCCCTTGCTGCTGATGTGAGATGTCTGCCTGAACGGATGTAATCATCGACTATAGGCCTAAAACCTACTCATAATTCATTGAAATATCAGCATACCCAGAGTTTTTCGGAACTAGAGATATAGGTGCTATGTGTTGCGTCTGGCCAGATGAAAGGGGCTACCTGTACATTTTATAGATTTTGTGGCGCATCCGGGAAGGGTGGGGGGGGGGGGGATGTTGGAAGCATGATGGGTATAGGCATGTGCAAATCCTATTATGCGTGGATATCTCAACAATAATGAAAATTCTAAATACCTTCATAGGGCCCTTGGTTTTTTTTGTACGTGTTGGAATTGTGCTTAAAACAAACGTTTACATGGTGTTCTTGAGGTGAAGGATATGCAGGATGGTAAGAATGTGGATAAGATATCCCTCCCCGCCAGTGACCAATACAAGACAATGACACCATGGACCGTGTGTTGAGTGGCCTGACATAAGAGTAACGTTTATATTTGGGAAAAGTCTGTTGACCTCCGAAGTATTATACAGTATTTAAGATAATTATTATTTTTGTTAATGAGGGTTCAAACGTGAAGCATTTGTTGAGGAGTACATGTATGATCCAGCAGGAAGTATACTCCCCTCGCAATGGCGATTGCTTCATTGACATTTAATTATGTATGTCCTCACTCACAAGTGAAGCAAGTATGGGAGCAAGGGAACAACCTCTCGAGAGGAGTATAGGGGGAAGTGTCGTGGCAATATTGGTATGCCCTTATAGGTACACTCCCCTGAAGAGTGTACCTATAAGGGCAATGTGAACATCAGAATTCTGCACCAGATGCATGCGTATTTACTGTACGTTGTAAATTAATGACCCGAAATTTCCCGATATTTGAGTATCTTTGGCTTTATAAATCAACGTTTTCTCTAAGCATGACAGGCTGCTGAATTTGGTACGAGATGCGAACACGTAGGGTAAATGTGCCATGATTCGGACACTTAAGCAATTTTGGATTATTTGACCTTCTTAATGTTTGTTTCTCTCAACTATTTTCACTTATGAACAACAAAGTGAAGTTATTATATCCAGGTTGATATTTTATGAAAGTTTTTTGTGTCCTTGAAATGAAATTGACTTGAAAAATAACCTTAATTTTAGCCATGATTCGGACACCTTGTCCATGATTCGGACACACATGAAAAAATGCTGAAAAAAACATGCCTTGCAAAATAAAATAATACCTCATCAATGCAGTGGGCAAATTCTCAAGTTGCCACCATTTATTTTCCCAAAAAAGTGTCATTTGACTGCTCAGAACTCAAAAAAGAAAATTGGTGCATGGACACATCCAGGACTTATTTTCAGAGTTTTTGAAGGCAATGCCCTGATAAAAACGGGCCATTTCGGCCATATCGTGAAATTGAACTCCATTCCGTCCGTGCGCTCCCGTGCGCACCACTCTAGTGTGTACAAAAGTCAATGGCGTAGATATTAGACTCCAGCCATTGACGAAATGAACGGCAGTCAATGGAGTGGAGTGTAAATTCGGGAGATGCCGGCATTTCTTCTAAAATGGAACATACACAAGCCACAAACTTATTTTGGCATATTGTTTAGCGACTCTGGGGGCCTGGGTAGCATAAATCAATGGAGTGTCAGAAATCATGGCACATATACCTTGGCTTCTGGACAAGGAAATTTATGCAAGTTCAAATAGGCAACGCAGCTCTCCATAATTTGGACCTTGATGGTATATTGATGAACAGAATATACCAGTTTCATATAAAAAAAATCCTGTTAAATTTAATTAATTTTCTGTGTTTTTAAATAATGCATTTTCTCACAACCCTATTTTTAACAGGGCTCTTAAGTTAAGGATCACACTTTTTTTTTAATTTGAGGCTGCACCCCAATTTCCTATCAGAAAATGTGACATTTTATAATAGGAATTGGATCATGTAAAGTATGTGGCACCGTTGTTTAGTCTAATAGGCCCTAGTGCACCTATCGAAAAAGAATTCCACTGATGACCATAATTTGTGCACAACTCTATAGAACCAACAGAGGGCGTTTTGAGCAAACTGGCTTTGTACAGTTTGTAGGTAAAAGAACCCTGTAAAACTCACTTTTCAGATATTCTACGCAAGTTTTCCACACATGAAATTGAGGTTTATCATAATTTGTATCCAATAAGTTAACTCTTGGAGGATATAATCCTTTTTCCGTAATGGTGATCAGTGGAATTCTTTCCCATTTGCATTTGCACATTTCCGAGCATCCGAATGCTTCCGAAAACGTTGCTTCCGAAGACCTGCCGAAGATGACGTTCGTTGTGACGTCACAGGTCATTTAAATAAAGTAATAAAATCCACTTTTTGGCTCAGGTATATACTGTTTCGTATGTTTTTCAGCGTTTCCAACCCTCTTGAAACCATTCTAAGGCGTTCCATGCGATACAATGTCAAAATGTTGACTACAACATACATATCTGGGGCATTTTTGGTCATTACCGGATTTTTTTCTACGAAAGTAATTAAGAGTGTTCCGATAAAGCCCTAGTCGTGTGCAGCGCCACCTACCGGTGGTTCCGGGAACATTGCGTCTAGACAGGCTATCGTACGCCGGCCGAGTTGGGGCGGTACGCGTGACCTAGTCTTCACTGTGGGTTCTTTGCTCGGTTTGGATTTCAGAAATTTGTGCCGTTCCTTCGTTTTCTTCTTCATCAGCGCAACATGACTATCAAGGGAAATTATTGAGATATCTTGATGAGCGGGCGAGTGGGAAATGGCATTTAATTTGATAAATGTAACCACTATCGGCCGTACGGGGTTTATAATGACAAAAGTGACTTTACGCCGTTTGCACGAGGCTTGCATTCCAGTCTTATTTTACATCATGACGAAAATTAAAGTGATCGTATAAATTTCCATTGAAATTGATATAAATTATTGTGTGTGTTTGAGGTACTCACCATTGTGCGTAGACGCGCCTTGGTCCACCCATTGGCTCTCAAGTCCACCTGGGAGTGACGTCATCAGTGACAGCTCTTGAAAGAAGACTACGTCAATCATGAGCTCTCGTCAGCCATGTCACTTGACCCTTGCAGACAGAATGCTTCTGTGCACATCACACGAAAAGAAGAAGAAGAAGAAAGATTATTTTGCTCAGTTGTTTAATATGTTTCATTGGGTTTGATACATCGTCTTCGCTTCGGCTGTGTTGGATATATGACGGTTTAGCATTAAAGGTATAATACATGATTGTAAAGGTAACAGCACTAATAATTTGTCTGATGTACATGAAATGATCAAATGAAGATGCAAAACTCGTTTCCACAGGCCTTTTTCACGGTGCATCCATCCTACATTCAAAGCAATCAAACCGAAGATTCAAAAGTAGTCCGGTACCCGTTTTCGTTTTGGAAGTGTTATATCTTTTCCAACGGTATACAAAGAAGGTGACAAGATGGATTCGCCATGAATAAGGTCTATAACTTGCATTGCCATGCTTAAGAAGTGAACATTGAAATTTCTTAAAGAATTCTGTCACAAAATGAGGACGTTATAACAACCGTGCTTCTAGAATGCAATTTGCCTGCAAACACACCGAGTTCTTCGACAAAGGCTCACCGCCCAACCAAGCACTGATCTGTATAATTATGCACCTATATTATAGCGGTGATGCCACACCACAGTGCGTTATGCAGAATGTGAGTAAGGCATCGTAGCATCTGATGCTCAGTTTCAATAACGGCATAGTCAAGGATGGACTGTATTATTGTCACAACTCATGGGGCATATAATTCGATCTGTATTCGGCTGAAATTGAATCGGGACCGGCACAGCGTGCAGGTGTGGGGGAGCGCAATATTGATTCCTCAGGCTAAACCGAATTATGAAAAAGGGGAAAAAACAAAATAAAAATGTCTCCAGTTGGAATGAAATTCAGGGATGATGATGGAGCGAGCGAGTGTTGGATGGATGATGATGGGGGCTTGTATCGAGATATCACGGGTGACTTTCCGCTAGGACGCGGTGCCTGGATTGGGCGGTAGAAGCCACATCGCCTGTTGGTGTTATTTGACCCTGGGGGACATTATTCAACCCGTAACAGTTGGTTTGTTGCTTTTTGTGTCAATATTTCAGCAAATGGTGCAAATTTTACAAGAATCTGCGACATGGAAAACACCATTATACGCCAATTAAGTATTGAAGACCAAAACTGAAACAACCCTGTCTCGATTAAAGGTACAGTACAGGATTGGTAACATACCCAAACAGAAATGTTCACAGATTTCAGGATATGAAGTTGGTGGTGGTAGAATCATACCGATAAAATATTTCCGCCTGAAATGGTGCATTTATCCAGAAATTTGTAAAACAACGACCGAAAACAGTTTTGATATCGGGATAAGATCAAAACCAAGACAGTTTGTGCCAAGCAATTTTGTTTGTGCTTAGCAGGCTCCATGAAATTGGCCCAGAACGAGCGCAAAGTCTATCACAAGAAGTGAAGAACACAAACTGTTACTCTCTAACGCGTGAGTATAGATTCAGATGCCTTAATTTTTCCATAGGTTAGTGCTGATGATATGCATTTCGTAACCAATTTGATGTAAATGAACGCTTCTTCCAAAAAACATGAACACTGACGTAGTATACAGAAATTGCTAAATTAAAACTGATTTGCTGGCTGAGTTTTTAGCGTCTAGTGCAGCAGATGGATGCAGCACGTTGGGACAGCTTCCGAGTTGGTTGAGGTCTGAATTGGAATGAGCTATGTCATGTGTGTGGAATAATACAGCAGGGATTGTCAGTGGTAGAAATATAAGGGAGGCAGGTCGCGCTTTTTCCCCCGCTTGAAATAATGCGTGACACGCCAAACGTGTATAAAAAGGATGCAGTACTCGTGGTGATAGTCAGTGTAGTTGATGGAGCATGCGTTGTTGGCTCCACATCACTGCCACGTGAGGAGGACACCGTGTATGCAGTGTGTTGCCTCGCCGTTACACTGCCTATAGATCTACATAGGCCTTTACCAGCCCATACGGCTCGTGATTCCATACCAGGCGAGGCTTATAGTAGCGGTGTGTCACGGTAAGAGTTCGTCATTCGCTGGACTGACAGTTAAGCCGTGCTGCGGCCGACGTAGAGTGGTGGTGTGGCCCGAGCACGATGTGATTTCGCCCCGGTAGATACATCAGAAGTGTCTTCATCCCTTCCAGAGAAGATACAGAAACGCCTGATTATTGAGTCTGAGGACTTGTGGTGCGCTTGGAAAGATGGACTACATTATACCTCTCGTTGTTGTTTTGATGTTCACCCCTATAGCTACATGTACAACCCATTCATACTGTGGGGGTTTTCTCAGCTCGGCTTGGGCATAGCCTTATCGGTATAGGATCGATGCCAATTTGGTAGACATCATCAGGCAAGGGGCCTCTCGGAAGATATAGCCAAACAAGTGTGGAGCTACGACCATGCAGCATATGACGTAATGAAATCGAATTAGATTTAATTACAACCGGCGGATGATGTGACTGCACAAGTGATGGACTTGTTTTCAATTAACATTGGAATATCACAGAGCAGAGAGATATAGGAGGCAGATTAAAGAATTCCCGTGGTAAGATAATTCCAGAGACTTGTAGCACGTTAATTACTGGTCTTCCGCTTCAAATACCGAGACAATTACGCCAAGCACCATGGTAGAGCCTTGTCTCTCCGTCTACACTCGCCTGGCGATCACACAAACCGTTTCGTGAGGACCTGCACTCCTTATAACTACACACGGTGACAGACCCACCCTCCCCAGGTCTTTTTCTCTAGAAGGTAACTTCCACCGAAGGCAAACATCGCTGCCTGCCGCTCTCTCTCGGAGAGAGCCATCGCGGCTTGCGGGGAAGAAACCCACACAGAAAGGTGAGCTTTCACTTTAGGGAACCCGGTGACGAGTACTTCCTATATATTGCGTTTGGATTCCCATATATATAGCTGTGCCTGTGTAAATATTGGCTAGATTAATTTTGTGCCGGGTGCCAAAATCAAAACGCATTACTTTGACAACATACCTAGCGGCAAAATGTCAGCATCGTGTTATGATTGGAAAAATCTCGGACCGGCTTCTCAAATTAAATCGGAAATGTTTAGATTGACCACTTAAAGATAATGACCTGCATAAAATGCCCGAATACGTGTACAGGCATGTACAGCATATTATGCAAAAGAACTAAATATCATTAACCCTTTAAAAGAATACCGTGCGAGCTTTAAAAATATTCATAGTTGCCCTGAAGGTATTTTTGTAAGCAGAAATGCGGAATTTCTGTGCAGGAAATGCGAGCTTCGTAATTGCCACTAAAGAGACGTGCGATACTACTTAACGAAAGCCAAATCACGTCCATGCGTTCTAACAACTGATTTGCATCTTTTAAATGCAATGTCACACACTAGTCGAAACGTTGAGACCTTACGAGAAGTGCGAACGAAATAGAAGTGTGAAAGTACGAACGATTCTTATATGTTGTTTCCACAAACATATCCACATACCAAATGTCACCATGCAAAGCTTCAAATCTTTCTTAACGTCACTTTTCATTAACCGCTTTATGAAATCATCTACAAACATAAAAAAAAAACCCAATTCATTAAATTTCACCCCTTTTAAAAAAATAAACAAACTGGCTTGGACTATGTGATTAATTTTAAAACATTAACTAATAATAAGAAGGAAGAAATAGCGAGGATAAAAGACCGTCGTTATTGGAAGGGAAGCGAGCATTTTGGAGTTCTATTCTCGAAGTCTCTGGTTCATTTCCCCCTGACAATCAAGCATTCTTTCTGGCTCTACGCTGAACTCTTTTGTATTGAATTTCAGCACAAATAACGCAAACCATCAATCATCGATCGGCCATTTTCTGGATGGCCGACTGCAAATATTATGACAGCGCCTGTGTGTGTTCTCACGAGGCCAAGACTAGTCATATACGCCTATGCAACACATTTACCGGCTAGTATAGAGGAGTTGAACATAAGTGAATACTGTTTTCATCTAAAACAATCTTAATAGCCATTCAGGCATGCATGACAGCTGAGTAATAGCCAATGGTGGCTTTTTAACGACCGTTTTAATGGCCATTTTAACGGCCATTTGAAAGGTGTAGCCTACACGTGAAAGAAAAACAACTCAATTAAAGGGCATTGGTAACAAACCAAAACAGAAACGTTCAAATATTTTACAACTTACAGGGTATTAAGACGGTAATGGCAGAAACATATGTAAACATGTTTCTGACTGAAATGCTGTATTTATCCATAGAAAAGAGTAAAACCAAACACCAAAACATTTTTTATCTTGGAAAGATAAAAAAATGAGAAAGCTTTTCCCACACAATTTTGAGTATCAATTGCAAACGTTTTTCGTCGTTTTCTGCTGTTTCCAATGATCAATTGAGCTGAATACTTCACAGGTTTGTTTTTATTCCATGACAAATCAAATGACAATGCCCTTTAACTTCAGCTCACTTCATTTCCTTGACATCAAAATTGATAGACCTAATCACTATTTAGGCGTGCATATTTTGGTTCCCTTAAAAGCTTAATGCGTCTATAGACTGAGGACTCCCAAAGTAGCCTACGTAAAAAGACACCATATTCTCGTTATTGGTAATAATTAGAAGGATACTACTTTAGACAAATACCTTTGGAAACGAGCAATTAAGATGTAACACGATAAGAAATTCAGCATAAATGCAATTACATAGGCCTAATCATTGATTTTTAAACAGTTTCTCTACACGAAGAGCCGAGAATAGAAAGGGCTTTTTCATTTAGAACATGGATGATGTTAAAATTCAATGCCACTAGATACCTCAATATGGATTTTTAAAAGGGGGCGGTAGTCTCCGCCCAGCCGAACATCACTTGCATGCCGAAATGGCGCGATGAACTTTTTTCCACATCACACATTTTCACAAAATGTTGAAACCTCGAAGACACGTGGCCAAAATTTCCAAACGACGGGCAAATATTTGAAGTTCGGTGAGGCACGCGCGCGCGCCGATTGGAGGAGGCCTTGAAGTGGGCGCGAAGTGAGAAATAGCACGTGCAGAAACAAGTTCGATTGGCAGACGATAACGGATTGGGCGGGAAAATAAAAGGTCTTGGCTAAATGCATGTGGAATGGTCAGCGTGGTGCGAATGGTAATTCTAAGGGTTTGAAATGAGGCTTGAGGCTCAGGCTTGGGGCTTATTTAATGACCACCATGTTGTGTCCTAAATTAAATGAAGGGCTTGAGATACACTGGCGAAGCTGGAGCCTTTCTTCGGCTTCGTCGTGTGGCCAAATCCCTTCGTTTCGTTTTGTGGGCCTCAAAATGGCTGTGTAGCGAAATAAGTCCCGAGCCTAGCCTCAAGCCTAGGTTTCGTATTAAGAACAGTGTAGGAGTATGTCAATCAGTCTTATTCTACACCTCTTTGTTCATATCTTGAGATCTGCGCGTTTTATCTATAATGAAGGAATCAGTTACATTTTTCCAGATTTATTTTCTCGCTGCATAAGTATTTCACTCTAGTTCTCCCAGAGCACGGATTAAAACAAATTTGGACTTCGGTGGAGTGAGGAAAGTTAGTGATTTGAATCACGCCTTTGCTGTTCATATAGACCTTTTGATTATCATTTTTCGTCATGCCAGGCACGAGGCTTACGGGGACAATCCCTGAATTATAAGTTCGTACTCGGGCGAGCCAGAGGAATTGTTTTGTGTTTGGTCGGTTCAAGGGTGAGAGCCCTTTTTCACATACAAAGATGCTCGTAACCTTTCAGATTCAAACTGCGATAAACGAAATGCCATGCGAAAACGGTGCAATAAAAGCGAATAGTATAGAAATCTCTATGTGGAATATACTTGTAGGTTTAGTGGTACCACAACACACCTCAAATTACTTACAGAAGAAGATATACTTTTGGAGATTGAAACGTTGAAAGGAAGAAGACGTACATTCATCTGCAACCAACAAAATACTCATTTCCCCAAAAAGAGAAATTGATTAAAAGGAGAAAAGAAACAACCAAAATGAAGGAATACTGGCTGGTTTGTTTTTATTTTGGGTGGGCGAGCAGGGAACACTTTGACTGGACCGGGTTTGGCACCTAAGTTCTATGGAATAATGTACCGGTAAACTCCTGCCATCCATACAGCCCTATGATGGGCCTCCCTCTTGCCTGAGTTGCTCGGGGAGGGCCAGCCATCAGCTGATCCTGGCGTTAATCCAGAAAGTCTCCGGTTCCACTCCCGGTTGTCATTTATTTTTATTTTTACCTGTGCTCACTCTAAAGCCCAAAACCAAACATGCAAACAAATAGGAGCAAACAAAAACATGCCCACTGGATTTTTAGCTGAAGCTGCTAAGGCCACGGGGGTAGAGGTTTGAGGCCGGGGGAGCAAGATCCGTCACAGCCATGCATGTCAGATGCAGACAGGCCCGAGGTTTTCTGCTAAAGGGCCGAGGAAAAATCGACTTCAAGAGCCATGCCATCATCAGGCAACATCATGCCGCAAACCGGTGGGGCAATGTTAGCCACTGATGGAGAGGATTCTCCAGGGAGTTGACGGTGATAATAATACGGGGCGTGCTATAGGGAGGTTGGTGTTTGATGAGCGACTCCCTAAGTGCTCTCCTCACGCCGAAGAAACTGCAGCAGAGACAAGAGACTGGGGAGGTGGAAGAGGGGACGTGGGGACCGGACATGAGCACACATTTTGAGCGCAGTGCACGGGTAGGATTTCAAGTAAAACACGGTTGGCAGAAACGACAAAAAAGGCCCTTCGCCTATAATGGCAGTTCAGTCTGCTTAACGATAACTACGGAAGAATTGAGTCAAGTACGTTATTGTGATAAAGAGGCTGGCCTAGATCCTCATTGATAAAACATCATGGTTCAATTTGATAATACTGGATATCGCATGTTTACGCGTGACAATATCGACAATGAATCGTCTTATATATCTCCAACATTTTCGACAATTCAATTCCATTACACTTGCCATTTCATATCTTATAAAACAAATTACAGAACAAATTTCCTCCTTTTTCCTTTAAGGGTAGAGTTTGGAGTGTTTACAAGTGCGACATGCTACGAAATGAAGAAACCAAAGCTCTGACAAAATCAAATCATTTCCGAATATGCGACCAAAATTTAAAAAAAAATTCTAAAAGCATTTCGCAGAAAGAAAATTACAGCTGAGCATACAATGCAATTCTCCAATTGGAGCAGAAATTGGAAAATACACAAAAGACGTTTCAAGATGAAAAGTCGTTTCATAACCTATAATATGCGAGCGCGCGGTCATTGAAATTACTCCTTTATTGTGAGTATTCTTGTTTTGACCTAAAACGCTGCTCCGATAAAAATAAAGCTTCTGGAGGAGGTATTTTTATTTTCAATTTCAGAATTCGATTTCATTCAGCAGGTCGAATGCCCACACATTTTAAATGACAAAAGGGCAATTGTTGACCCCACGGGGGCCAGTATGACCGCGTCTGTTTCAAGTTAAAATACAAAACAAGGAGGAAAAAAGTAGAATTATCAGACATGTCAAAAACAGAAACACACCCACTCGCAGGAAAAGCTAGATGTGATTACCAGTCGTTGTAGCCTTTTTACATAACACAAAAAGGTCGAAGCAACATTACTGTATAATATCAACAAATGAGGATTAACGAAGGCTATTTACTTTATCAAACAAGTAATAAACTATTTGGCTTCTGACTGCCAAACGAGCAAAGATAATTGACTAATGGGGACACCACCAACGTAGGGCTGGATGGCTCAGTTGGTATGAGTACAATGTAAGGTATTCAGGAGGTCACCGGTTTGAATCCCGCTCCGGTAAATTTTTCTTTGTTTACTTTTCAATGACTTTAAATTCAGTCAGTTTCCCTTGTGGTTATTTGATGATTAAGTAATTAACTGCTGCAAACTGCTCATCAGCCGAAATAATGACCTAAAATATATTAAAATGCTTGGATTTAGGAGGGCCTGACGTTGCGATCCTAAAGCAGGGTGTTCCTCGGTTGTAGCATTTGAGGAAGATCCTGCTATAGGATCAAAACGTGACATAGTCACATAGTCATTAAAAGCACATAGTCATTAAAAGCAATCAACATGCATAAACCAGGAAGCCGTTTTGATTACAAAGACGCAGCCCGAGTCGTAGCCTCAGCCGAGGTTTTTTTTTAGAGGTACACGGCACTAACAGTATAGATTTTGTTTTGCCCGCGCTTGGTCAGTTCTGCCGCGGCTTTTAACGCATTCAAGTTGAAATTTGCCCCTTCCAGCTGACAATTTGGCCAATTATTACTGATGTGTGCAGTTGCTATAGTATATGCCAACATGACCATTTCAAGGGTGCGTGACAGAAAAAAAGCTGCGTTCCCGCGCTTTTCACCGCGTGAACATTTCGCTGTTTTATCCGCATGTATAAATAGACAGCACAGATCAGTGAGAAATTCAATATTTTCTAAAAACATGAATATCGTGAAAGATGAAGGAGGGTTAGAAAGCACTCCCCATGTTAACCATAAACTAAATAAGTGAGCTAGCACTGCACTGGGAAAATATAGCGCGGTTTATATTTCTGAATGTTCACTAGTACATAAATAGAGGAACGGTTATAACGGTGGATGTTTTTTCAGCGAATTCCCAAAACGCAAGCTGCTTGAAGATCCAGCATGGCCGAGCACGCCGCGTGGTAGGCTAGCGAGTACGGCCCAAGGAATTGGAATTTTATATCGGGCTGTTCGCGCCAGCATGGTTAAGGAGGCCCGGAGTGTACTCAAAACCTTTTACCGGTTCGTATACAAAGCTAAATGGCAAACGCGATCAAGGAGTAGGCCTACATTATACTGTCAGTCAGAAAGCGACAAACGATTTCATATGAAGCCGTGAAAATGAAATATTTAAAGAGGTATCGGTACTTGTCTAGCCATATACAACAAAACTAAATCAATAATTTGAAAGATTATAGGCCCATAAAGTCAATTAAATACATTCGTAGCCACTCTCATTACAAAAATATAGACATAAATTACATAACACATAATTGGAAAAACACAAAATGAAGTTAATGTGTTTTAGGGGGAAGTTAGGGCGTTTGAATTTATGAGCAAAATGTTATGGCATTTGCAATTGGTTTTTAGTACGCGTGGTGTAAGGAAGATTCGTTTTTAAAGAATTCCTGACGAAAATAATTATGTTTTTCCTGACATTTCATAGAGTTTTCTTGGTCGATTTTAGATGTTTTCCCGCCAATTTTAGAAAACTCTCGGGCCGGCGACAGAGTAATGATCTTGGTTCTTCGCCAATTTAAGAAAAAATCTCAAATTTCTAGGCCAATTTTTGAATTATCTCAGGCATGTACTTTCCTAGAAAATTGCCCGGGCTGTTGATGTCAACCACCCGTTCACATTCCTGTGAGTTTCCCTCTGCACTTTGATCGCCGAGTCGGGCTTTCACTTTTTCGATCTGAGGACAGACATTCCAAAATGCCATTTCCATTTCCGAGCCGCTAATCAGGAATGTAAATATCCCGCTTCAGGGGCCAATTTCATGGAACTTTAAAGCACAAAAAAAAAATTGCTTAGCAGAAAATGTCTTCAAACTTTTACAAAATTTCATTTGATTTTCAATGGTCAGTGAACAACAGACAAAGAACAATCACAAGTGATACACAATACATAGACATTTGGTTGTTAATCCTGTTTTTATAAAGACAGATATTTCATGGTTAGCAAATTGTTTGTGCTAAGCAGGGAGGTGAAATTGGCCCCAGGGGCCAATTTCATAAAACTGTTAAGCAAAAAAATTGGCTAAGCATGACATTTCTGTCTTAATTAAAACAGGGTTAACAACCAAATTTCCACGTGTTGTGTATCACTTGCGATTGCTCTTTGGCTGTTATTCGCTGACCATGAATATCAAATGGAATTTTCAATGGTGGTTTGTTTTATTGGGCGACACATTTTTGAGCTAAGCACATTTTTGTGCTTAACAGTTTTATGAAATTGGGCCCTGGTCGGTTTCCTCGAAGCCGCGTGTGTGTCATTTCGGACTTCTATCAACCCCGATCGCCTCATACGTTACGGAATCAATTGAACAGCTCTGTGGAATTCGAACGATTAAGTTGGCGCTTGTTTCCCGCCTTATTTGTTTATGTCATCTAGTATACTGTCGTTTGGGACTCGGCAGATTTTTCAATCAGCTCCAGTGATTCCGCTCTATAGTGTTTTTCTGTAGGTCTTCTCTTGTTTCTTCACCTAGGATTTACACTGTTGCAAATTAGGACGTGCGGAAAGATTTATGGCCTGCGTATCATTGATGGTAAACATTTTGTGTTGGACCGCGAAGAAATAAAACACAAGCATGGATTGATATGATTTATAGCGACCATATAGCGAATAGCGAATTTTAGTTTCAGTTTTTTTGGTGTTGTGTGGTTCATTGTCCCGTTATCGGTAGTTTGTTTTGCCGGGGTTGCAATGTGTGAGTACCCCGTGGGGCAGCAGGGACAATTGCCTCGGTGCCCCCAGGTCATTGCCTCGGTACCCCCTTCCATGCGACACACACAGAGACAAGCAGTCGATGCACTTCAGTGTGTCCCAAAAGACATGCCCTCAATTTTCTGCTACGGAGGAAAAAAAAACTGTCCTGCACCTACTAGCCGACCTATAAGTTCAAAACCTGCGAACAGTCTGACATGTTCTGCTTTTTAACCACGTATAGGGATCTTTCTGGTTACTGCACCCGACCCCCTCCCCCCACACCCCCGGGGGGAAACGGCAATTGAATTTACATCTTGCCCTGGGGTCACGTGATCAATCATTGCACAGTAGCTGTGGCATGCACATGAATAAAATACACATCGGATGTACAGCAGTCGTGCACAGTTGGCCGTTTGCTTAACTCGTGCACATTTAATAACATCGACCAACAAAATATAACAAAATAAGTATTTATTCATGCACTGAACACTAAAGTAAGGCAATATAAACCAATTTATTCCGGGGGAAAATGATTTGATATTTTTGTAATACATTTCACAGATTTTCTGTCGCCAGCTGTGTATGACTATGCATAAAGATAAGTAAGGTTCGACCATAGACCTTTATGGTCAAACTGAAACTAAAGGTTTTGAATTTACAGTACTTCTTTAAAATAAAAATATGCAAATTTGCTGACGCGTGGGGGCGCTTTTTGGCTTTAGGCAAAATTATAAGGACAGCGACCCAGATGACGAGAAAATAAGAACTACTCTAAACAAATAAACCTCTTAAAATAAAACGGTTCCACCCTCAAGGCATTTCTGGAAAAAAATGTTTATAATTCGCTGACGGATTTAGAAAACAAACCTAGCCTAGAAAAGACGGCAAAATCAGATTGTATCTGAATTCTCTGTTTATGAAAACTGAACTGTACCAAGCAATGACACCTAAACATTGTGCCTGCAAGGCTAGTGATACACATCTAGAGCACTGGATGGAATTTTTTTTAAAATAGAGCTGCAGAGAAAATCAACGTCTGTGCTGTAAACGAATTCTCGTGACACAGTTTCAATCAGCCCTTGAAATTGCCACACACTTTCAGTTTCTCATGTTCTTCATTGTGTGTAGCATTTCCAACATACTCGTTCACAATTCAATTTCATTGACTGCATTGAGGAGGGGCCTATATGATAAGGATTTAAGTGATTCGAATGAATAATGTGATGAAGGCTTGTAGGGATCAGTGGTCGGCCTTGAACGCTCCCTGTGGATAACTTGGGGAAGGCCTTAAGAGAGTTAGCGTTCATGCATGCCTCGGCAATACATGAAATACATAGCCTCCATCATGAGATTGAACATAGATTGAGGTATTACTGGGTTGACATGTTTGAAATTCAAGGGCCGTGCTGATAGAGCGCCGTCTTTGCTTCTTGAATCGGGCACGCGATAGGGGAGGTCGCATGCAGATAAAGAGGGGACAAATCAGAACACTGCTTCGGCAATTTCTAACATTGATCCCAGATTTCCTGTTTAATGACATTCATTTCAATCACTAATACACCTAAAAATGAAAATTGTGAAGAATACGGGTATTTAACATTCTCATTTTTGGAGAGGGGGTCTTTTCAAAACCTTGATGTTGGCTCCCGTTTCGCCAACGCCATTACTAAAAAGATCTAGCCCCCACCCCACCCAGGCGCGGTTCTACGGGGGGGCTAGGGGGGCTGTAGCCCCCCCAAAATTTTGTCTAGCCCCCCCAAAAAATTGCAAGTGAAAAAAAAAAAATCTTGAAAATACTGGATTTTTCAGTTTTTAAGCGCCAATTAGGCCTACATGAAAAACGCGTTGTGTGGGCTATAATGTGCATGTTTTTCGACCCATAATACGACATAGCAGAAGCGAGTGTTAGAAGAACCCAAAATATTGGGTCTTCTAGCCCCCCCAAAAAATAATGGCTCTTTTACAAAGTTTTAGCCCCCCCAAAATTTTGACTCTAGAACCGCGCCTGACCCCACCCCTCAATAGAAAGAACGAAACACATTCAAAACATGACATCTTTTTAGAGAATTTATTAAGAAGTTTTCATTCGAAGTTTTATTGTGCCTGTATTTATTTATTTACTAAGCCTGCATTTTTTCTTGAGGAAAGTGCTGTGGAACTTTTAGTGTAAGAGTGCTCTATAAATACCTGTTATTATCATTGCTTGCTTCGATAAAGATCCTGGTAGGGTGGAAACGTGTCAGGCCCTCCTAACTGCAAGCATTTTATAAATTACAGGTCATTATTTTGGCTGATAAGTAGTTTGCAGCAGTTTATTACTTGCATTGTTCTTATTATCATCATTATTTTATGTATGTGATTACGCACAGTAACGATAGAAAATTTATAAGAAATTGGACCAGAAATATCTAAATAATATCAATCTCGTCTTCTTTTCGCTTTTACCTCAAACTCGCCGATTATCAATGAACGGTAACAAAACCTAAGATGATGTTTTGTTTTATCTTTTACGAAGGAATGAAGAATAAAATGATGACACGTTAGTAGCACTTGAAAGCGTGACATTATTCAATGACATTGGCAAGTCCATCTTGACTTGGCCGTGGAGCTCTCTGATCTATACGGGGGGTTGTAGCAGCGTTCAGCCCGCGCATCGCCACATCATCAACGCGCTGCAAATCAATAGAAACTACATTCGTGTAGCTCTGACCGCGTCTCATTATGGAATTGTGTTCCACCTACTATTCCATTAAGCATTTTTTTCACCTCCTTTTTTTATCGCTGTTTCCGAGTCGTGGGTCGCATTAATTGGAAACAATTTAAAGGTACAATACATGATTGGTAAAGGTCACAGAACAGCAATCACACTTTGTCTGATCAAACATGTACATGTAAAAATAAACCTGTGAAAATTTGAGCTCAATCGGACATCTGATTCAAGAGAAAATAGCTAAAACCCGACTCAATTTTTCTTATAAAACATAAAACATGGTTTTGACCTCGGCGCAAGATCAGAACTGTTTTCGGTCTTTGTTTGACTAATTTCTGGATAAATACAAAATTTCGGGTGGAAATATTTTAACGTTATGTTTCTACCACCACCATCTTCATACCCTGAAAGTTATAGGTAAATCTGTGCACATTTCTGTGTGGGTTTTTTACCAATCCTGTACTGTACCTTTAAAAACACACTCATCAGTATATGCACGTTCAATATATAGGACGGCAAATAGCATAGCGCTTTCGCTTTAATTTATTACTCAAACCTTCACTTTCTAACCTGGCGAAATTAATTCTGGTGCATAAAAGAAAAAAATATGGCAGCCTTTTCTTCCAGTAAATTTTTGCAAAAAAAAAAATCAAATGGCGTCTTGCAATGTTACTAAAAATTGATTGAGTGAAATTTTCCATTAGTTAGATTTGATATTTCCCGTTGGCATGGCAACGCGGGGCATTTTTCGCGCCAATTTGAGGAAGGTTCGTCTCGAGATGTCTGCCATTTCTTAATGAATTATTGTTATGTAGTGAAGAATGTTTTCTGGTGTGTGGCAGTAAAAAGAACTACTTCTGCTGGGTTTGCAATATGTTTTAAGCAAGAATGTTTTTAAATAATCAGCTGACAAATTAATGGTAGATTTCTGTGATTAAAAAAAAAACAAATTTTCATATTATTAAATGGCGCACAAAGGCATGCATTTAGCCATAGCTTAAAGTTGTAAGAAAAATCTTGAAAAAAAGTTTTGTCGTCTGACATGAAAAAAATTATTCATGTAATTTTTAGTAACCACTCTCTAATTCCACGTTACTATAATGAAACTTCATCAATTCTAAGAAATTTCAAATCTGTCATTAAATTATCGGCTTTATGTTCATTCGTAAAAACATGAATTCTACAATTGTTCACTGCTCGATGAAATAAAAATGCCCCTATCAGAAAACCCGTTCCTTATTATGTGATTTCGTACAGGCCCTATTCATATTAAGATCAAAGGATTCAGGAGGCGATACGGCGATGTCTTGTTTAATATTTCTTAGAGAAGATCTTTAGTTGAAATGAAGGTATAGAAACGGATAGAGTTTCTAGCATTGACACTCTTCACTCTCTCAATGCCAACCCGGCCATCATTGTTTGCACACCGTACCTTGTCGAGTCCGCGGCCCCCACGTACCGCCATGCCCATCCGGAAAACACATTTCACATGATTGCCAATCCTTTCAGGGAATCCAATTTTGTAAATGCCTGAAATAGGATATTTCCTCTATAACCGGGGCCTTGGCTGCCGCTGATGCTTCCCCAGTATACCCCTACGGATGAATAGGCGTATATGACGGCAGCCCTTAGCCTGCCTGTACACTGTCAAGGTCGCGACGCACGGAACCCACAGGGGGACAAAAAGCAACAAAGTAGACAATTTAATCAAGACTAGACCCGGTAGGACGTGCTTGTCATATTGACATTCACACCTGGGACCAAGTGCTGCACGTAGCAGACAAGCCCCCCTATCAATTGGCAGCATGGGCGGAAATCCCTCCTCGATCATGGGGGGGACATCAATTTACACTTCATAAGATAGTAACTTTCAGTATACAGTGCCATGCCTATGGCCTAGCATACATGTTTGTACACGTAATAGTGTGTACCGTATCGTAATGTATATAATTATGGTAGGTGTGCCGATCACGAGTGTTCTCCGAAATAAAACTTGGATATGAGGCTATGCATGGTAGAAGTACAGTTTTTTGGTAACACCATGTGACACTCTTTTGTGAGTATGGGGTGGCTCTGAAAAGAGCCGTTTAACTCGATGTTCCTGCCAGTGTGCTGTAGTTGCATGCAAAGCTATATGACTTTTTTAAGAAATAAAGTTACGGCGTGGGGTCCGGGGCCCGCTTAAGGGCCCCGGGAAAATTTCGATTCTAGATGCTCTGTAGTGCATTCTTAGGCAATTCCTGGCCACTTTCCGCAGACTTTTTTTGCGAAAGTTTAACAAATTTTAATCAGACTTGCATGGTAGAAGTACATAATAGGCTTTTTGGTAACACCATGTGACACTCTTGTGTGCACGTTTTTGGTCTGAAAAGAGCATGATAACTGGATGTTCCGGCCAGTATGCTCTGGTCACTCGCAAACCTAAGACTTTTTTAAGCCAAGTAAAATTTTGATTCTAGATCGGTTCTGTGGTGCATTCTAAGGCAACTCCCGGCCACTTTCCTCAGACTTTTTTAGCGAAAGTTTTTGAAAGATTTTAATCAGACTACCATTATTTTATTAAGCACATAATTACTAAACAGAACTTAAAATAAAAGATTATAAATAAAGATTAGTACCACTACGTACTCCTATAATTCCTAATTTGTCCAAACTTCTTTTTTTCAGTTATTGATCTGGGTGGTTTAAGAAAACACGCAAGTTATAGGGTTTCAAAGGTATTAAAGGAGTAGCTTATACTTTGGTAGGGAAAACCAAAACAGAAATGTTCACAGACTTACCTATTACTTACAGGGTTTAAAGATGGTGATGGTATACCATCACAAGTTCTGCCTGAAATGGTGTACTTTATCAAGAAATGAGTAAAACAACGACAGAAAACATTTTTGATCTTAAAAAGATCCTGTGATGTCGCAGATTTGAATTTAGAAATATGCCTATGGTGAAGCAAAAAATGTAAACCTCAAAATGAGAAACATAGGCCCCTATTTTGAATGAAGAAAATGCAACTGTTTTGCTTCAGCTGAAAACAAAACTTGGGTGAACCAGTGAAGTTTTTAATTGAAGACACTGTATTTTATGGGCCTAGGTAGACTTCTATACTGTACTCTATTGTACTCAAATTCTGTAATTCCACAGAAAAAAATCATGAGAACTTTACATTCATTACAAACGTAATGACAGATGACAAATAATAAATATAAATGTACCTTAAAATTTCCAAATATGGCACCCTGTGTTTTTTTATGGATGTACGAGAATTCTTCGGAAATGTAGTTTGAATAAAGCAACCTCATTCCAAACGCAGTATCATGTGAAGAATAAGTGAAGAAGTTTCGCGAAACACTGACGACGAACGAGATTAAATCCGTCATGAGTCAGTGCAAAATTGATGGATTTGAGCATGGTGCTCTAGGGAAAAACGGTTTTTAATGGATCAAGTGGAACGGGAGACGCGTAACCAGATTTTCTATACACAGAAATGTATACGTATGCAGACTGTTTTTATATGCAGTTAAAGTCGATTGCATTGCAGTAAACGTTACGTGTATCAGTGGTATGTAGGCCGGCCATCATTGCAGGAGCATCTCAACTGCACGTCGTCGATTTGAGTCGCATGGCAAACACGACAGTTCACAAAATTCGCCCATGGGAATGAGCAAGCGGTCAGTGCGCAGTCGACAAAAAAAGTTGCTCATTGTAAAGGGTTAAAACATGGAGGGGACAATCGACATTATGTCCCCCACTTCCAAAATCATGGGGGGGACGTGTCCCCCCTGTCCCCCCCGGGATTTCCGCCCATGATTGGCAGTTTAATAATGCATTTCGGCACCGGAGTGGAACGACGCCCTAGTTTCCCTTTGTTATTGTCCCAAAAGGCTTTGGGAGTTAATATCATTAATAGCGTGGGAATGAGGGTTAGATCAATACAGCCACAAGAAGATTCCGATTAGCTGGACATCTTCGCTCCAAAAAACTCGAAAAGGTGTTTCTAACTTCACTTGACAGCCATGCAAATATAACCGTGACCGTGGTGATCTATTTTTGTCTTCCTCCGTGGTGCGCTGACTGCGCAGTGCCCGCCATTGAAGCAGTAATTGGGTTGATAAGTTCAACAGAGACATAATGCTCGGTGGTCTTCGAGCTGTTGTGGCGTGCTGATGGTCGAGGGTCCGAATTCCACCACTCGCACTGGTATTCAATCTGAGAGTACGGTACGGTAGATACATAGTCTGAGTATCACCATTCTACTCCGCGCCACACTACATACGAACGTCTGATACATGCGTGCATGCAAATTTTATGCAACGCGGCACATCAGCCAATCAGATCTATTTTGAGAACATTTCCGTCTGGATCGTAACGGAGGATGTTGAATTTGATTGGTCAAAACCTAGAGGTCAGTGCTGGGTTGGTTTGCATAATTAATCTGGAAATCTGCACGCATGTGATAGACGCTTGCTCCCTGTACGGCGAATGTGTCTATCACATAGACTACATACACGGCCTAACTCCGGAAACCGAACCACTGATCACTCCATGCAGCGATGAATGTCAAAAACACTCATTGATTGTAAATTTTATTTTCTGTTTTCCTTCTGCAGGGATGTGAAGACCAGAAAGGGGAGTTCTTCTCTTGGGATTCGGCTGTCATCTTGAATGGAAGACACAGGCATTGGGAAGAGGCATCAACGGTGACGAAGACAGAAATCCAGATATTGACGATCCGCAGCGCGTGGCATGGATTTTACAGTATCGAAGGAAGGGAGGATGGACGTGCCCCTGAACTGCACTGCTGCCAACTGCAGCGAGAATGGACCCGAAGAGGAGGGCATCACCAATGTGGAACTGGTCAAGATCATCGCCATGGCCGTACTGTCCGGAATAGCCAGCCTGGTGACCATCTTCGGCAACGCCTTGGTCATCGTGGCCTTCTGTCGTGAGAGGCGGTTGCGCTGCCTCAGCAACTACTTCATCATCAGCATGGCGTCAGCCGATGTCATCATCGGGGCCTTCTCCATGCCGCTCTACACTATGTACCTCCTGATTGACCACTGGCCTCTGGGCCCTGTCATCTGTGATATATGGCTGTTCCTGGACTACCTGTGCTGCGGTGCTTCCGTCTTAGGCATCCTGCTCATCAGCGTGGATCGCTACAGGTGCTTGTCTCATCCCATGACCTACCGTAGCGACATGACCAGAAAGCGAGTCCTCTTCCTCATCATCGCGAGCTGGATCATGACCATCCTCCTGTTCGGCGTGCCCATTATAGGCTGGCAGTTCTTCGAGGGCAAGCGGACTGTACCCAAAGGCCAGTGTGAGGTACAGTTTATCAAAGACCCTATCTTCACAGCCGGCTCCATCATTATGATATACTGGATGCCGCTTGTGGTTATTCTAATCCTGTATATGCGCATCTACCTGCTAACCAGGCGCCTCGTCAAACGCGAGGCCAGAATCATCGGAAGACTGAGCGTGAGACATCACGTAGAACCAACAGAAACCTCGCATAATAACAACCACCACGCCAGGAAGTTCTCTTCCGGGGTCATGCTGGACTCGGAGGACGAGCAGACCGTGTCCTTCCCCACGAGGGACCTCCACATGCCACCTCATCAGGAGGAGGATGACGACCTCTGCAGGGGGGCCTCCGGCTCCAAACCTTACAAGAACAGCTGCAGCTCGGATGGAGAGCGCAGACGGGTCACCCTTCCCTCAGAGGCAGATGACCTGTCCGAGGACCAGCTGGACAGGTCCGGTCACGCCTCACACCGGACCTCAACCAAGACCAGTCCCAACAGCAAGGACCACACCATTGGCAAGACTCTCTCGGCCGCCTTGAATAGCCTCAAGGAGGCCAAAGCGGTACGGACGCTCAGCGCCATCCTCGGCATCTTCATCCTATGCTGGACGCCATACAGCGTCCTGGTCATCGTCAAGGGCTTCTGCCCCGACTGTGTCAACATGTACCTTTACGAACTCAGCTACTTTCTGTGCTACATCAACAGCACCTGTAATCCGATGTGTTACGCTTTTGCGAACAGAGATTTCAAGATAGCCTTCAAGAAGATCTTGATGTGTGACGGCCAAAAATACGGCTGGAAGTCAAGCCAATATTGAAAGCAAAAAACATTGATTAATGATTGGTGCATGTCAGTTGGAACTTCCATTTTACTGTTTGTAACATTCGACAGCGTCTGCTTGCAATAGTCATGTCTTAATCGTAATAATTATTGTCTTCATGTGTCACGAACCAAAACATCTTCTGTATGTGGTAACAACTTAAACTAAATTATGGTGAACACATTATCAAAACTGTTAACAGTGGGAGCTATTGAGCAACTTTCGCCTCCCAACAACTAATGAACTAAAAGGCGCTTTCCATTTTGTCCCCAAAAGGTGTGTTCCCGCCTAAAACTAGTATCTTTCAATATTACAATCAATCTCATTCCATCTAAGATAATTATGTATAATTACTGTAGCAAGCTTCGGTCGCCAGAAGACCTGTAATGCCACTGGTATCTCAACATTGCGCTGTCCGTGCGAGACAAATTGAAACTTTTTGAATGTTTTGTGATCATATGATTTTTTCTTCCTGTGAACAAACACGCTTCTGTAAGCACTGAGCGGTTGAAGACGCTCTCCCCATCTCTGAAACATTATTATTGCCAATCGTATAACTGCTAACGACTTTTGAATGTTTAGAGATGTTGTTCCGAAGACAGTCATGAAATGGCAGCAGGAAACTTTTAGATTCAGACTCACAGGATGTTCATAAATAGGGTTTACCTTGTCGTGTCTCAAGTAATGTATACCAAATAGCTGACACGCCCAAGACACCTAGGTACACTGCTAGTATCAAGAAAGCGCACAGGCATTTTAGCAAAAAGGTGAAGGCCGACCCGCATGGAGGTCCAATTACAACAGCTAATTAATCGAAATAGGTGTTATCAATAATTAATCACAGCTTTATAACAGTATTTCATTAATAGTATAATAATAAGAACACACAAACACTATTGTAATGTTTCTAAATTAACGGTGCATGGACCTGCTTTTTGTCTGTTTAAAAATGAAAAACTCCATTAAATCTATAGACAAGAAGAAGAAAAGAATCATTAAAACGGAGAAAATGTATAAGCTCTGCAGTTATTACAAAGTGTGTTGAGTGAAACGTTGGGCTTAACCGGTGTTGAAAAAAACAAACAAGAATAATGGATGTCCAATCGCGGACACTGTATAAACAAATTGAGGCAAATGAAATAAACGTATACGTCTTTGAGACGTTTTGCTACAATCATTAAAATCAAATGTACGAAAAACAGGGGATAGACAAATAAATATCAATAATTACAATCCACGTTTGTGTAGAGTTTATAGAGCATACGGAACTGACGGAAACAATTATTTTTGGAATAACTGTAGAGAAATGTGGTGGGTTTTTTTCTTCATGAAAATGTCTTAAAGGTACTATCATACTTTGGTAGCATACCGAAACAGAAATGCTCACAGATTTACCTATAACTTACTGGGTATAAAGATGATGATGGTAGAAACATACCGTTAACATTTTTTCTGCGTGAAATGCTGTATTTATCAAGAAAAGAGTAAAACCAATGACCCAAAACAATTTTGCTCTTTTAAACATAAAAAATACCGGTGAAAAGACTTAAGAATTACTGTGGCCGTTTTTCACTGTTTTCTCAAAATGTGGGCACCATATGGGACTGAAATTTTCACAGATGACTGTTACTGTATCTGTCTTGATATTTTTGCCCATGAATCTGCATTTATTTGACATAAACCAAAGTATGACATTACCTTTAAAAGGTCAGTGAACACATGGTGTACGAATCTGTAGGTTTATATTTGTTTATGGATAGTCCAAGCGTTCTGCTATCTAGCGTTCGATCCTGGGAGTACGGTATATCGTACGTATGCAAACAAACCGTTCAAAGATATCTGATCAAGCGTCTCCCTGCATGGCCCCGGCTGAGCAGTTATACCGAGGCGAGATGCTGCGGGTTAACTTCATTAGGCGTTTAGATATAGCTCCTAGGGCATTGATAGCAAACCTTGCTCCCAAAATCGCTAAAAATGTCCCGAACTAAATTGAATTAAGCATGCAGGGTGTCGAGAGAGGGGGAAAAAACTCGACTTTTCCGAGCGGATTCGGTTACTGGTCAGGACATCTTTCCGAATCTGGGAATTGCTTAACCCTATTTCTGATACAACAACTGTCAGGACCCCACTGCTTGGGTGTCGACTAGACACCTTGTCGGCATAGCTATTACTAACTACATCCAGGCAGTCAAAGTCGTCATGATTCTCTAACTGCATCCGCGAAAGATGATATGAGAGACGGACATCAACGGCCTCTAAGTGGGTCTCGGAGATGGAGGTCTGCCCTCCCACGGTTCCTGAGCGATGACAGGGGACGGTTGCGCTGCACGGGGAAAGGCAGGAGGAAATAATAGTAGAGCATCCACGGACGAGAAAGAGACGGGGAAAAACTGATTAGAGCCCGGGCCTGCCTGACACGTACTACGGTCAAATATATCACTGCGGAGTAATTGAGGGGTGATAAATGACTAACGCGTTGACTGATGCACCATGCTAGTCCCAGGCTTTTCACTGGAATACTGCATCCCATTAGTAGGTGGTGTTTATAAGCAAAGCGAGTCTTCGGCTAATTCCATTTCCTAAATTTGTGGACTTCATCGATTGAAACTCTATCGATTTTTTGTCCCCTTTCTTTCCAGTATGATAATGAATACAAGTAATAAACTGCTCCAAACTGCTCATCAACCAAAATAATGACCTGAAATTTATAAAATGCTTGGAGTTATAGGAGGGCCTGACGCGTTTCGATCCTGATTTTGTAGCCTTCGATAAAGATCCTGCTAGTATCGATATGATAATGATTTGAATAGGGTCGTCTCGCAAAATTGAAAAAAAAATGCCACAGTGTCTTGTCAAATTCAATTGTCTCTCCCTTGCGCTATGATCCAATATAAATGTAGGGCCTACCATTATATAGGAACTATATTTAGAACGGGCCATCACGCGAGATATACAAAACAAAAACAAAAATACTACAGTATAACATAAAGGGATTCTCACCTTTCTACATGGCAGCCGTTAATAATGTTATCGATGTCGTTTCAGTATTATGCCCTACTTTGTGAATATGTGTCATTTTTTCCCGCGTAAAACGCGCGAAGTGGTTAAGCAGTCAGTCCTATAGCTCATAAAATATTGCACAGCCCAAGTCCATTATGTTATACCTAGATTGCATAGAACAAATTTGTCTTTTGGAAGACGAGTCGAATGCAAACAATATGAGTTACGGCAATTTGAGACTGGGTGCCATCTTGATTACCATTTCAACTTTGGATCACTTGGCTTCCATGACGATTTTCTTAAAGTCTTTAACCACTATTTGACCAATCTTGTCCCATATCGAGTCATTTGATCGCTCCCCACCCACCTCCACCACGACTGACCACAAAGATGGAATCCGAACCCAAATTGGAGATTTCATTGCCACTGGCGTTGGCTTGAAAAGACGTAGCTAACGCTTGGCACCTTTCTCCGGCCTCTGGAAACCTGACACAAACAACTCTAGGGATTGTTTTCAAATCTTCCTGGTCAATAAAAACAAATTCAAACTGCTGAGACAGGCTGGCTTCTCCAGCATGGCGATGTCCATCCCACATACTCTGATCTTATCGCTAATCATTGTCCAAAAAAACCAAATCCAACCTTTGACGAGTTTCAGACTCAAGATTCTCTGAGTTTCTCTGACTCTGAGTTTCTGAGCGTCAAGAATATGGATGGAATACCTGACTCACTTTTGGTCTTCCACATAGCCTCCTTTTCTGACCGTATGACCAGAAGCAGACCTCCATTCGTTCGATGCCCTATAAATATTGATTAATCAGCACCTTCTAATCTTGACGCGGTAAATTGGGCTCAGGACAAGCTGCACGACTTCTGGCGGCTTCATTAAGGTTGTGCACCTTCCCGAGACGGTATAGGGCTGATTGAAGCTCATTAGGTCCTAAATTGGAGGTATCCGTCATGATCTGTGGACCTCATCGTCGTGGTGGTTGGCTGGGGTGTCTGGTTGATGGCGCCGAGTGAAATCACGATTCATCCTGCAGGGTGGGGATTAGTGGGGACTCAAGTCGCACACGCAGGTCAGGTAGCTAGGCCCATCACACGATTCTGGTCTCGCCTAGAAAGGTCGTTCAGTGGAGGAACACGCTTCGGCTGTCGGTGGCGTAAACCTTAAGCCCAAGCAAGAGGTCTGTCTAGATAACGCCATCCACCAACTTCAGAGAATGACAGTTCTTAAAAAATAACAAAAATAATCCTAAACTAAGTCACGGGTGAGGTGATTGTGTTATTCACTTCCACACATTCTTCCACAAAGTGATTACAAAATAAGTTGAATGTCAACCAGTTACCCCGTATAGGTTTTTAGAAATCAGACTGAAGCATCATCTACTATGGTAATGCTTACATCCCGTCTGGCAAATAGCTCAATCCTAACAACCTCATCGTTGGATGATGGAGGTTTTGACTACAATTTCAATTTGTAAGACCAGAAATACATCAGACAGATACTTGCATTGAAATTGACAACAACCAAGCAATACACAAACCAGAACATATATGGTTAATGTACATTACCATGCATGAAACAAACTAATAACTAAACACAGTCACCAGATTAATAGAGATGTATAGAATGGCAAAGTATAGTTAGAACAGCAAGTTTACAATCAGTCTGAAACTGGCACAATCATGTTGAATAATTGTGAAACGTCGACTGCGAGTAATTCTTTCTCTTAAAATGGAACTAGGGCTTTTATGAAACTAGGCTTGATGCTAGACTTTGGACGTATTTCGCTACCGCCATTTGAGTCCTACAAAATGAAATGAAGGAATCGGGCCGAAGAAAGGCTCCAGCTTCGCCGTGTATCTCAAGCCCTTCATTTCATTTAGGACACAAAATGGGGGTAGCAAAATAAATCACAAGTCCAGCCTCAAACCCCAGATCTACAATGCGCTCTATACCAAGTTTTACAAAGATGTCAACCACTTGGGCCTATTTCATGTTGAAAGAGAAGAAATATCCTAAAATCTTTCCATAGTATTTATATCAATTTTCGTCACAAAAATGCCGCAGAAAGTCTTGATATTTTGAGCTGCATTCGTATAATATTATCAATAGTCATATTATAATTTCATTACAGTCGATTTCAAATGCCATGTATTGTCTAAAGGTCAAATGTGACAAGATGATGGAATTTCTATGAATAATTGGAATTTATTTACATCAGGATTGTATTGGTTCTTATTGATGTTCAGGATGATGTTTAGCACACAAATTTGCTAAGCACGACATTTCTGTCTCAATAAAAACAGGGTTAACAACCAAATTTCTTTGTGTTGTGTATCACTTGTGATTGCTCTTTGGCTGTTGTTCGCTGACCATGAATATCAAATGGAATTTTCAATGTTGGTTTGTTTTATTGGGCGAGAAATATTTGTGCTACGCAAATTTTTGTGCTTAACAGTTTGAAAAGAAATTGGCCCCTGTAAGTATACTATGAGTAGAAAACTCAATTGTAGTTGATTGATGTCCCGTTACTATTAGTGGTCCAAGTAGCATCATTTGCTGCATGCAGTGCGCCCTGGGGTCGAGTCACCAAACTCATCGTAACTTACTACCAATCGTAAGACTTATGATGCATTGCAGCCCTCGTATGATACGATGGGTTATCCTTCGTAACTCAAGTTACGATCGATCGTAGGGCTTCGTGAAATGGACCCCTGGGGTAAGAATCGTTTCCGGAAGTACTGCGAAACCCAAATCGTACGCACCTCCATTTCACGCTGTAACATACTAAGTAGGTTTCCTATATACCAAGCCGTATTCACCCATATGCAAGGCGGTTTCATGCACCACGGCATGGCGTGATATGAAATTAACCACTTCATCGATCTGCAGAAACCCGCCTAAGTCCATGCCAGAACCACGGCATGGAGACACTTAGACGAGCTGGAATTAAAATGCATGTGATAGAATATCAGGAATTTTTTCCCGCTCTTTTTCCGGGGGAAATTGGAAATGGATAGTGGTTGGCTAGGCACGTACGGGTATTGGAGATGATTATGCAACCATATGTAGTTATACGCGGGGTAGTGCGTGCTTAAGTTGATATCTTCAACTACGATGTAAAAAGAGGGGAAAAAAGGACGATTTGTTTTCATGTAAAGTGTTACAATCTGCTCAAATCTAGGTCAATGTAATATTTGTTTATTTTTTGGATCACGATTGTTTATCATTAATGATAATAATTTCTTATTATAGATATCAATACGTTATTATGTGAATTGAGGACCAAAAAGCAACATTATAGATCGGAAATGATAATCATTATTATATTTGGCAAAATGTTGAAGGAAAAATAATAATTATATTGCCGAATGATATTTCACGAATTTCAAACAGTAGGCCGATTATATTGGTGGAAATAGCATTGTACATGTAGTATATAGTCGAGTACTGCAATATTATATACAGTGCATTATGGATACGTTAAGCCCATGTTTAATCAATGAGAAATTTGACACATGGGGCCTAAGTCAGGTTTATGCACGTGTATTTTTTAAACGGTGAAGATTTTTGGGGTGACAACTATACTTATATTGTTGTGAAGGACCAAGCTAAAAGGACACAAAAATAATTAATAAAGAAAATAAATTTTTAGCAATGTTCTTTTAAAACTTGTAATTCGGTGAGAAATTTGTGGGAACATTACAAAATAAGTGGAAAATCACTGTGATTCGTTAATTGGCAGCCAATCAGAATGCAGAGATTTGATTGGTTCTTATAATTGTAAAAGCATATTAAATAAATCGAAAACTGTTGTCATTTCGTGAAACAGCTCAGATGCACTAACACACGCATGTCAAATGTCTAAAAAACAACAACAAATGTTTACTTGCTGCTAAACAACAACAAATTTACTTACTAAGCACTATTGTCGTGTGTTTATTTTGAAACGTGTTTATCCATGCAAATATGTAAACAAAGAAATGACATAAAAAGTGTTATAGTATTTCATAGCCAATAAGACAATTTATAATAAGATAATTTTCACATTAAATTGTTTTCGGTTTCTTTAATACAAGCATGGGAAGATACAGCACCCCAAGTGTCACACACAGTTGCACATTTCTTTTCCAGTTTATTTTAGTGTTGATGATTTTCTGGATTCTGAATTTGTGCGAGTTCCCTGTATTTGGTAAGGACTTCACTGTATTTTTGTTTGTGGTGAAATTTTTGTTTCTTACAATCTTCCATCATTAAACGTATACTAAACATTATGTAGCAATGATGTTCAATTGTTTAACACGGTAATATTGGAGTTGCAACACGTCTTATGTTATGTATAAACTGCACATGTTTCTGCATTGTTTGTACAAAGGAGAAAGTACGATGTACCTTAATATACGTGTGGCATTTATCTTGCTCAGATCTTATCTCTATTTCACGCGTTTGGTTCGTTATTGAAATGTTCTGCCATTAATAATAATCAAATGAATTTTACATCAAAAATACATCTTTAGAAAGATCTCTTGAATGTGCACATAAAGTAACTCTGGATTGTGAAAAAAAAAACCAATGCGGTATGTTTTGAGTTAATAAAAAAGGCGATATATTTTAATTTATACAAAAAGAACGATCGAGTGGTTTGATAATGTTTATCGTGTGTCGCGTGAACGTTTCACAATATGGTGTCTATATAATCAGCAGCCGTGCTGGAGAGAAGTAGGGCCATATAGGAGTGTACATTGTTATTACAGCCTGCCAATTCTCGCGAGATTTAAGCCCACTGCATGCAGACGGTTATGGATCACGTGCCATCGCACTGCGAGACTTTGCAAATTCAATCACAACGCGTATATAAATTTTCAAGGACAGCCTTCTCGTATCGCATGACCAATGCCATCGACAAAATGAAATATCCACAAAGGTTTTTTTGATCTTGACGAGAGTAGATTATGTTTCCGTCAAGCCATGCGTGTATAACACGGCTTATAGCAAGTGAAGCTCAGCGTGAAATAACAAGGATTGCTTGCCATTATTATTTTAGGGAATTGTATACAAGAAAGGTTGATTGAGTTGAACTTTTTAAGAAGCTCAACAAAACCAATACTGATGATTAAATTTCAGCTACAAAAGACCATTTAGACATCCGGTATCATACCGCTGCGCATTTTAATAGCGGTTACGTTTTTTCTTATTAAACAGACTCAGAGTCATACATGTTTATTGGAATTCAACCTGTGTATAAGGTTAGACTTTAAGGTACAGTACAGGATTGTAAGGATTCACAGGATTCACAGATTAACGTATAATTGTTAGGGTATGAAGATGGTTTTTGTAGAAACATACTGTTTCGCCTGAAATTGTGTATTTATCCAGAAATTAGTAAAACAAAGACCGAAAACAGTTTTGATCTCGGGGTAAGATCAAAACCATTCTTTATATGTTTTATAAGAAAATTGAGTTGGGTTTTCGCGTTCATTTCATGTACATGTTTGAACAGACAAAGTGTGAGTGCTGTTTTGGGACCTTTACCAATCATGTATTCTACCTTTAATAATGATGCATACCAGAAACTACAAGTATATGAGTAAAAGGCTGTTTATGTTGGGCTGATTAAAAGGTGATTGTTTGTTTGTTTGGTTATAAATGTTTGTTTGTTTGTACGCTATTGTTTGTTTTTGAATTTAATAAGTCGTTTGTATGTCTGTTTGTTGTTTGCTTTTGTGTGTTATTGTTTGTTTGTTGGCTGATTGTTTTATGCATTTGATGGTGTTTGTAGTTATTTGCTATGTCTTTGTCTATTTAGATGAGCTTATTGCGAAGGTTACACACTAATTAAAATTTTGCAGGTATATTTTTTATCATTTGGTAAGTTTCATTGTTACATTGTGTTGGACATTATCAACATTGTTGCCTTTCATCACACTAAAGCAGTTATTGATAATTGTATGGGGGCCTACATGTTGTTAATAATCTATTCAATATAAATTTCTTAAACTGTTGTTTTGATAGTGATATCATTGGATGCCGTTTCATTAAATGTGAATTGACAATTCTAATCAAGCTATTCGACAGATAGAGGTTTCTTTTCAGATTAAAAACAAAGCGTTTTTTTATACAAATTCATTTCTATACTTTGTGCTCTAGTTTGTGGGAGAGTACATACGTCATATTTTCTCTACATTTGAGACAGAAAAGTTCATTGCTTTAAGAATATGTAAGTTACTTACGTAGCAGAGAGGTTGTGAGTATGATATTTCATCTCCAAGGAAGATTTCTGATCAATTTACTCGGTTTAATTTAGAAATCGGAGGCTGAAATTCTGCAAGGGAATATCTTCTAAGATGTAAGATCTTTCACTTTTTGCACAAACGAAACTGAGGCTGTTTGCGAGGAGTAATAGCTTCAATAGAAAGTCGATAGAAAGAGACTTTACTTTTACCGTTGAACCCTTCGTAAAGGTGGCTAGGATCAAACACGTTGTTAAATTTACAAGTAATAAACTGCTTTAAAATCCTCCTCAAGTTGACCTGAAATTTATAAAATGCTTGGAAGGGCCGGGCACGTTTCGATCCTAGTATCTTTATCGAAGGCTAAAAGTTCAACGTTGTTGAATTTGTTTGAAAGTTTACCATATGGATTTAAAATAGAACCAATACTTTTGTGAAATGCTACCAAGATTCACGCAAAACCTATAAAATAACAGACCGTAAGAAATAAAGAACCAAATGATGCCAACTATTTATCAAATTTACTTTAACATGGATGGTTTTCTCGAATTTAATGGATATTTTGTAAAAACGTTTAATGATATGTATTTAGACAAATATTACGATGACTGATCCTGTACGAGACCTTTTAACACCTAGACATTCGTCGGGGAAATTCATTCAATTGCCCGGCGAGACGGCTTCGACTTGACACGGTCCGTGTGGGAGGAGGACGGACTTATCACGCACAGACAGCAAATTTGCCAAATCAAATCTCTCTCTCCTTCTTTTTCTCATGAACTCTGCCCTTTTCGCTCCCCGAATTTCAGAGTCTTAAGGAATGTTTCGTACTGGGAGCTCAGAATTTAACTCAATTTAATCTTAATGGACAGTTGAAATGTAGGAAGCCACAAAAATATATTATGTTGCAAATTACAGTTATATTCCAGAAAATTATAGAAATTGTGAATCAAACTTGATCAGTGGATTTCTATTTTATATGAAATGTAACCTGATTTCCTTAACAATTAGTGCCCCGGCCCGAAGTAATGGATGCTTATGGAGTTTCGCTGTGTGCAGCCCAGGACATGTCACTGAAGAAATTACCCAACTGCTATTTAATGTCCCATAATTTTCAAGGCCACATAATGCACGTTCAAGGTGAAATACGTTACTTGTGCGGGGAAGCCCATCTCTGAAGCATGAAATTCTTAACACAACACTAGCGGTATATAGATTTTAAACCGATTATACATGTACATAGCTGAATGATAGTGTCGGCGCTGTACTTGTTGTGGGGAGTTCACGCTTTTATACTAGAACAGTTCGGGTTTATCGGCAGAAAAATATTCACAGCTTCGAAAAAAAAACTCAACGGACTTGAGATTGAAATCGATTATTATCACACTATCTTCCCGCGCGTCAGATGGGAAAAATTGCACTTTCTCAAGGCGGCAACTGAAAAGGGCTTTTAGAATTGAAATGGGCGATTTCTTCATACAAGAGTGGTCCCTATATAACCGGTGAAGCAAGATCGACCTACAATGTAAGAATGACAACACTTCAAACGGAATCAACACGGCCAACAGAAAGAAATACACACAGCAGTGGGGAGAGTGAAACAGTTCTCTCCAAAAGTATCAATTTCGTCGGTTTCTATAATCTTTTAAGTTTCAAAAGGTACATTTATGATGCATATTACTATGGCAACTGCTTGATGTTAAAGCCTTGTGTTTAAGGGAAACTATATTAGCCTAAATGCAAATTAGGCTGCCGAATCTTATTTCTGTAAAACATCTTTAATATTCTTTAAGAAAAAAAATCCAATGCTAATTGCCTATATATAGTAACTATGTTTAAAGATGTATGACTGGTTTGCGACCCGGCGAGCTAAAACAGAAATTTAGATTGCTCGTTTGACGAAGATGGGGAAAGTTAGCTTTTTTTTTTAAACCTTCTTCGTACGCATCAACCCATGACCAAAAAACAAAAATACCAATCCACCAATAAGTATTAAATAAAAGTACATATAATTATATCAAGTACCCAACAATAGAAATCTTAATTTTTTTTCATTTGTCCGTTCAAGAAATATGAAATCTTTCTAAATTTGTTTGTTGGAGATTTGTTTCAGGTCCTCTTGCCAAAAACACGAGCAGTCTATCTCTAAACATCACTCTACCGCATATTATGATGCTCATTCCTTGAGCAACTGCTTGACTCTGCTGAACACTATACACGTAGGCCTATATGCATACACCGCACAGCGCTTATTCATATCATAATACACAAATTATACCAGTTACCATTACTTATTAATGGGATCAATATCTTCATATTACTTTCGCCTTGTGCCCTAAATTGCTTTGGGAAAGTTAGCTTTTTTTTTTAAACCTTCTTCGTACGCATCAACCCATGACCAAAAAACAAAAATACCAATCCACCAATAAGTATTAAATAAAAGTACATATAATTATATCAAGTACCCAACAATAGAAATCTTAATTTTTTTTCATTTGTCCGTTCAAGAAATATGAAATCTTTCTAAATTTGTTTGTTGGAGATTTGTTTCAGGTCCTCTTGCCAAAAACACGAGCAGTCTATCTCTAAACATCACTCTACCGCATATTATGATGCTCATTCCTTGAGCAACTGCTTGACTCTGCTGAACACTATACACGTAGGCCTATATGCATACACCGCACAGCGCTTATTCATATCATAATACACAAATTATACCAGTTACCATTACTTATTAATGGGATCAATATCTTCATATTACTTTCGCCTTGTGCCCTAAATTGCTTTGCTTTTATTATAATAATAAAGGTTTTTTTTATTAGAATTCCGTTGGTTTAAGGTAGTGCCTTGGAAGCAGACTGCATGGAAACTGCATGGTACATGTATATGATGGTATTGGCATTGGTATAATCAATGTATACCTTGAGATCTATGGGGTAATATGTCCCCATAGGTATAATACACAGATGATTGGTGTATAGGTCATATAGTAATGGGTTGAAGGGGAATATGCCGGTATAATAAGTGTGTATTATGTACACTACCTGGCGGGATCTGCCCGATACAAGAATAATTTCGTTGTAACGTTGCTGTATTTCCACGCTTTTAACTGCCTTCCATGTTCTGTGCATACTGTATGGGGTAGTGTTTTGTTGTTATCATTGTTGTTGTTGATGATGATGATATTGTTGTTGTGTTGTTGTTACTGTTGTTATGGTTGTTGTTGTTGTTGTTGTTGTTGCCGATGTTGTTGTTGTCGTTGTTATCATTTCTTCTGCTGCTGCTGCTGTTGCTGTTGTTGTTGTTGTTGTTGTTGTTGTTGTTGTTGTTGTTGTTGATGGTTGTTGCCGATGTTGTTGTTGTTGTTGTTGTTGATGTTGATGATATTGTTATTGTTGTTTATGCAATTTTTATTTTGTTTCTTTTAAACACACAAACATTCCTACTTAAATACTTACAACGGACTTCCATGTTCCGTGCATATTGCGTGGCATGTTGATGTTGTTATTGTTGTTATCATTGTTGTTATCATTTTTGTTTTGTTTCTTTTAATACACAAACATTCCTACTTTTACAGACAATTACCACGGACTCCGATCAAAACAAACAATTATCCTGCCAAATATATTAATCATAAATGTATAAATACCCCGCCCATTATCCAATATACCGCGAGTCCCAAATTAAAATGAACAAAGCAATATCTAAACATGGTAGCAGAAGTGTGACAAAGAATATTTTATATTTCTTTTCAGTCATTCCCAAAATAAACCGAGACTGGAGTTAATCTCGCACCTGTTCAGATTTCCCCATTGTTTAATTCTGTCTATTCATCAGTTGTATCCCGTCGCGTTTATCTAAATCCTACACGGGCTATTCATTAAAAAGTGAGACAATGAAGTAGTCAAAAATAGATTTTCAAATCCTCTGTAAATAGGCCTTCTCTTTCTTCTTTAAAAATTAATAATGCGTGTTCGAGCTCTGCAGATCGGAGTTGTATTAATTGTTTACAATAACATGGTATTATTGCTAGTCCGGTCAAGGCCGATGGAGGATATATCAGTCGGCCCAATAATAAGTACTTAATTACATTTGGATGCAAATCACAAAATTGTTAATACCGGTAAATAGATATAGGTGGATTGATGTTGTAATGAAAGAGGTTTTGCAGTACAGGGTCAGAGCATAATAATAATAATGTATGTACGAGAATTTGAATGCAAGTGCTTTGCAGTGACTTTACACAACAGCAACATGAAGCACATTAATGTACACATGCCGGAGCAGGAGGATTCACCTCTTGCTCGGATACGGCGATGATCTGATAGAATCTTCCCTGCCTCTAAGCAAAGGAATACATTTAAGTCTCCAATCTTAAAGGTAGTATCATACTTTGTTAAGAATCCAAAACAGAAATGTTCACAGATTTACGTATAACTTACAGGGTATGAAGATGGTGGTGGTAGAAACATACTGTTAACATTTTCCGCCTGAAATGGTGTATTTATCCAGAAATTGGTCAAACAACGACCGAAAATCTTTTTGATCTTTTAAAAGATCAAAAAGGTGAAAAGACGTACGGTCTTTGTTTTCGGTCTTCGTTTGACTAATTTCTGGATAAATACACCATTTCGAGCGGAAATATTTTTATGGTATGTTTCTACAAGCACCATCTTCATACCCTGAAAGTTAAACGTAAATCTGTTAACATTTCTGTTTGGGTATGTTAACAATCCGGTACTATACTTTTAACTAGTTTGTCTTAATTCATCTGAGATCGTAAGCCTTTCTCATGTTCAATAATGTCATGTCATCAAAAGTCTCTACTGTTATGAGGTCACAGTCTAGGCCGACCACGGACAGATTTGTAACGTATCTTACACGCCCTACATTGGTATATAAAATTGAGCCGCACCGAATAATTATGGTTTATGGGACTGTTGGAGGTAACCTATATCATCTACAAACAAGGTTGGATGATGCCTGATGTATTTAATGTTGCAAAACAATGTTGAGGAATGCTCTATAATGCGTGGGACGTTTGACAAGCCTAATAAAATGCTAACCTCATGAAGAATTGTCACCTCTGAGAAGCCCTCCCTCCCCTCCCCCTCGTCTCGTCTTTAAGCTCCCTGGCAAATAAAAAAAAGCCAGCACACTTGTAACTGGACACCTCCACCGCCTCTTTCAACTAATATAAAGTACGTTTACTCGCCATGTTGCCATGCCAACCCACCGGAGTCCAGATACTGTTCAGCTATCAGACGTTTGTCTGTCTGCAGAAATATGAGCAGCCTTTCCCGCCAAAAGATTCATTTTGGATTTGGGAATATATTCTTCTGACTGCTTACGATTTCAACCAAGCAGTTTTATTTTACCGCCTTTTTAGTTCTTTATCGTTCCTTTCTCTCTAAAAAAAAGTTGAGTTATTTGACCGGGGTAAGGCATATTATAGGCCTAGCCTACTTCTGCAATGCTTTGTGGTGGGACAGTAAGATGATATACCTCTTGGCGCATAGGACATGCATCGGGTTACAACTACAAAACTCAGATTAAAAGATTTGTTTTAGCAAATATTTCGCCCTTGTGAAACTTGGAGTAGGGTGGGAGTATCCTGAAAAACATCAGGAAATTGAAGGGACTCGCTTGCTTGTTTGTTTGGTTGGCTATTTGTTTGTTTGTTTATTCATTCCCTCAACATTACATTGGCAGGAAGGTGTAAACATTATTAGCCAACAACAAGTTGGGCCAACGCCGTGATCTTAAGTTCAGATGTTCGTGTTAGGTCGTATATGCTCAAGATGTGGCCACGTCATCTGAACATTTTGGGTTTCCGTGTTAATACTTCATGGTCTGACTACGGTGGCTCAGGACTAAATAGGGGACATTGATCATCCATGGCGAAATATTGATGACAAAAATAAGCTAGGTCATCGCGTGAAACTGAGCGCCAAAATGGCATGAAAAACGGAACATTTCAGCATAAAACCAACTTCAAGTCAAATAAATAGATTAAAACAATTATGTAAACAAATGAATGAATAAATCAGTAAAAAAAATGGGTTTACTGATCAATTAACAATATTTCAAGAAACGCTGTCACATACAACGAAAAGTAAACAATGCAATCTGAATATGACAAATATTTATGTTCGATTATTTAAGTTGATTTAGAACAAAAATCCGAATCAATCACATTTTCGTTTAGTAAACATGCACACTGTTTACCGGATAAAACCTTTGATAAAAAAAACATCCTTCAAGACATCGTTTACTTTAACAAGGGCGGGAAAAATACAGTTTGATGTAAATCTGTTAGCGAGAACCAATACAGCGTGGGTGTATGTTTGTACATGAAGGTAACATTGCACGAAAGATAACACTATCATCCTGGATCGACAGAGCTGCCGTTTGGATTGAGTAGACCTACATTACTTTCGCCGTGCTGGTATAACGCTGCATGCATCTTGGTATACACACACATGGCTGGCTACGATTTATAACACAACATGCCCTATAGCCACCCCTCAAAATAAACTGAAGTCATAACGGGTTTATGACTCCAGTACGTATATAGATAGAATATAATATCCTGCAGCCATCCCGTGAGTGGATGGAGTCTAGGGGTCTAGCTTACTCCTTCTTATATTACCAAGGGCTGACCTTGTGGTGAAGCAGAGCGAACTTGTATTCAATCTCCTTTCATTGATTTGCTCCCGTGCTGCATTTTTAAAACTACTTCTCCGAAACGGTCGACCCGATTCCATCAAAACCATATTTATATGCTGTGCCTAGTGCGCTGACAATTTGTTTTTGTTTTTCGATTTTGTTTGTTCTCGACACTGACATGAAGTAGGCCTACATCGTGAGATGACAAGGGCCCAGCGGCGATATAGACCTTTCTTTTGCAACGTCACAGACCGCGTTTTTGCCAACCAGCATGGCGGAAACTATGGCGAGCCAGGCATAAAAATTAACCACATATTTTACCCAATTTGTACGCAAATTGCAGATATTGCTGAAAGTAATGGAAACAACACAAGTGATGCTGATATTTATTTTGTACAGTTATGGAAAGTTTGCAAAAACGTTGAAGTTGTTTACGCCGGCAGTGTGAAGAAGACGAAATGATTTGCAACATTTGGCCGTCCATATCTTGCCAACCAGTGTTTATAAACAAAAGAAAGGTCTATAATTAGGCTAATCGAAGTATAATCTTTAGGGCACCTTAGGCTATAGGTATACGTAGTGACAGATAGTATGCAAAATCCCCAAATCCCGACACTGACATAGAACTAATTTCGTTAATTTCGGTTTATACGTGCATGCAGCAATGCGACCTGTCATTAAAAATGCGTGAAGTGATTTTGACAGCAAAATAGCTCACAGTATCTTCGGGCTTGCATTAGAAATGTCACTGTATTTAAGTGTTGGGAGGGTGGGGAACACAGTAGGCCGAGGGTACGGTGGCCCATGGGGAAAAACCAGACACATGGAGGGCGTAATAATGACAGAGGAAAACTTTCGAATCGAAATGTAAACCAGAGCAAAGGGGACTGACTTGAGCAGCCGTCATAAACGATGCCGCGGCCCCCGTTGGGATTCGAACCCGCCACCCGCAATCAAACTGCCACATTGATGAACGTGTCAAAATGTGTCTTCATGGACATACTGGCATGAAATGAACTCCGTCACAACTCCCCCTGGGTAAAGTCTGGATGGGGGTGGGGGAATGTCCTCCCGATGTATGGCCGAGGAACACTAAAACGCAACACGAGCTGAGGTCGAGTTCACCAAACTCATCGTAACTTACGATCAATCGTAGGACTTATGAATGCATTGCAGCCCCACGTAGAAGTCGTGGGATACGATGGGTTGTTATCCTTCGTAACTCGAGATACGATCGATCGCTTCGTGAAATCGACCCCTTCCGAAGGGTCATTATAAGTCAGAGCTTGACCTAAACATAACAAATCAGCACATCGCTCTCTGGATTTTAAAAGTCACTCCCTAAAAAACTAACAGATCGCAAATGAGCCCAAATGTTCTGTATTTTCAATCGACCGCGCAGGATTCTTGACTCCACGCCGTGAAACGGTCACGAACAACCCCTTAAACGCTTCGGCAATTTCATCAATGGATTGTGGTGTTGACGTGGCACGGACTTAATTACCCGATCAGCTGGCGCTATTTAATTAAGCCCTGGCACGCACATCCACATAATTACTTTTTTCTATTTCCCTCCAAAAAAGGAGAATTGTGGGATTTTGACGAGGCTTTGTGCTTCTTATATTTCCGTTCATCTTTAGGATTCCATATTGATCTTGCATCAATCAATACATGTGATTGTTCAAGCGAGTCGGGCTACATGCAAACAACTGCACTTTGTACAAATAAAAACAGTTGTTGTGCCCTTTAATTTCATTTTAAAGGGCATACTAGCATAAAGTACACGCATATACTAGCTAGTAGCGCTAGCAGCGTACCGAAACAGAAATCTTCATAGATTTACCTATAACTCACAGGGTATAAAGATGCTGATGGTAGAAATATACCGTTAAGAATGTTCTGCCTGAAATGCTGTATTTATCCAGAAAAGAGTCAAATCAATGACCAAAACAATTTTGATCTTTTAAAGATAAAAAATAACGGTGAAAGGACTTAAGAAATATACTGTGGGTGTTTTTCACTGTTTTCTCAAAACGTGGGCACCGTATGGGACTGAAATTTTCACAGATGACTCTGACTGTATCTGTCTTGGTATTTGTGCCCATTAATCTGTATTTCTTTGATAAAAACCAAAGTATAATATTACCTTTAACCCAATGCGCCAAATGCAAGCCCATTAACATGCTTTGGTGTAATTCCATGACTGGGCGATCGAAGATGTCGTGATTGGTTTTGTTGTTTTTCCACGGTATGTTAATGACAATAAAAAGATTCCTATGAATCTATCACACCGTAACAGAGTAAATCAATGTATACTCACTGGGCATGAAGCTGCATTGTTTAGACATCTAGATAAATAACATCTAAAAATTGTTCTCTTCAATTAGCGGCGAAACAAACAAGTCCAGAGATATAGTGTCAGACTTTACGCTGCCCACTGCTTCCTAAGACAGTCACTACACAACGGCCCAGGGATACACGTTTCTTCGCCATGCAAGTCAAGCTACATTTGAAATTATACAGGTATGCAAATTAGGGCCTATCGCATCTCGTAGGCGTATTTTACCTTGTGCCAAACTTGCTAAGCTATATTTTTGTATAAGTTAGAGCTCGATGGCATAAATATTGAGTTCTTATACAACTCAGACCCACGCCTCTTCCAAAAACCGTTATATACTTAACACGGTGTCTCAGCAGTCCGCCAGGCTTACTCAGTACAAACTAGCTATAGCGTCAGAAACAATGAAACGCGCAATATGCAATGGGTCATTCTTTTATTATGATTATTATTTATTTTTGATAATGAAACCAAGGATTTCTCAAAAGCGCCCTAGGCACTGTAGCTCAAAAGCCTGACGAAACCTTTTATGGAAAGACGATGAGAAGAAGATACAGTTTTAGAGGTGGGATGAAAACCCCAGAGTAATATTCTGGGTAAAACCCACAGAATCAGGTAGGGACTGAAAACCCAATCCACTTGTGGACCGAGCCGGACTTGAACTCGGTCCACAGAGGTGAAAGACGAGAAAAGAACCGCTACGCCAACCTGACTCCCCAAGCATTTACATATTTTACCGATAATTTATTGCACATATTTTTGTCGTCTTTACAATCTTGTTTTTATTGCCGAACACAATTATTTCTGCTTATTGAAAATAAAAAAGTATCAAAGTTTTTGTGCTGTTTATTCTAAGTATATAAAGGTCTTAAAGTTTGTTTTGCGTGTGTATTTTCCGCTTTAAGAATAATAGTTAATATTTTGGGTATTTTTTGAAATATAATATCTTAGCCTGGGGCATCCTCTTTTCTATTTCCGAATTGAAAAAAGAAAATTGACAGCCGATCCTTCTAATTCGTGACTGTAACTCGAAAACTGAGTCCTTTTCTTGGGAATCAGGCTTGTCTGACCGAAGTTTGCGGGGTGAGTGACGCCGCGCCGGCTGCGATGTATCGACTCGCCCGTTGATTTCACGGCGACTACGGTAATACGACGTGGCGTGCACCGCGGATCGGTCCTCGTTTCGGTATATAATCACGGTGGGGTTATCATACCCGGGCTAGGTAATGGAACCATCATTGCTTGGACTGACATGGACCGAGTTTGGGGAGATGGGTTCGATGATTGTGATGACATGACCGTCAAATGCAAACAAACAAACGCGACTCAATTTCCTTGATGATCATAGACTGGCCCTACCATTCGCCCGTGGATTTATTGGGCTGTACAACGTGTCCCAAAAAACCGCAACACTTTGTAGGGAACCATTATGTTAAAATTAAACTGTTTATCACTTCGAGATTCAGGTATATGATACAACCATGTCTTGGCTATCATCATGTAAACTTTAAGCAAAATCGGGCTGAAATCGGCGAAAATATGACCATTGAAAGAGTACTCTTTAAAAACAAATTTGCAGTATTCCAGAATAAGTGGTCAATACACACATAATGTGTATTTAAAGAAAGATGAAAATTGGGTTTGGAGGTTGGGTGATTCAGTCTTAGTTTGTTCTCTCAATTTCAGTCAAATTTTGATGAAATTCTACATGGTGATAGCCAAGACATGGCCGTATCACATATCACATTTTCATATAATAGTTCTCGACACAAAGTGTTGCGTTTTGGGGACACCCTGTATAGGCCTTTGGAAAAGATGACACCAATTCTAAAAAAGAGAACGGGTACCAGAGTATTTTGAATCCAAGCCTCGGTTTGATTGCACTGATTTGAATGTAGGATGGATGCACCGTGAATAAGATCTATATCTGATGCATGCGACTAGCCCATCAAGACCCCGAGAGACTGACTTGCAAGTCTACTATTCAATTCAATCTTTGCAGAACCGGGTTGAACCATCAGGGCCGATGCCCTGGCTATAGATGTTACAATTTTCCTTCATGTCAAGATGACACGATGTTCCTAAATGTGGCTTGCCCCAGTGGAACGCCTTATGATCAGGACATACATTAAATCACGACCATACGTCCCTATAGGACCTCCCCCACACAGGTAGATTCAATCTAAACATTCAACTAACATTCCATTGTCAGGTCTACGGGTCTTTTCCCCGGAAAAGGAGGCTCGTTCTCAGGCACAGATTCCGTCATATTATAATGAAAATATAAGATGTGTTTTTCATTGAATCTGAAGCCCTGTTTTCCTTTTCAAAACAGAGAATCTACGTCAGAACCGCAGCCAATCCTCTATTATTATGCCCGTCATTTTATAATTTCTGAATGGCAGATCCTGAGCCTGTGTCCCCGTTTCGAAAAGGCCATATAATAACCACTCTCAGTGCGTTCAATTTGAGATAAAAATTAACACCACCACATAACTGCATGACGGTACACGTTCATGCTCGATATTTACCCTCTCAGCCAAAAAAGATTCACTCAAAGTAGAACACGTCAAATCAATTTTTGGACAAATTCAGGTTCCAATGCGATCGGGTCAGACGATTCTTGCCCAGAGATGACAGAAACATGGGTCGTATTGTTGAGCTTCAACCCACGCATACCGTGTAAAATTACCAATATGATAAACAAGACCACAAATATTTAACCAGTCAACGTGGACGCGGGCCATTCTACTATAATTATGTTCTGATCCTCTCATCCATTTATGTGCATCTTCACTTGCATGTTCTTGTCCTCATGTCATTTAGCCTTTGAGAAAGATCCTGTAATAGGATCGAAACGTCAGGCCCTCTCCACTCTGAGCATTTATTATAATTCGTGTCTTTTATTAGATACTCCAAAACAAGACATGTTTGCAAAGTTGTACATGCCGCACTTTGAACTAAACAGTTTCATGACCTTTGACACAGAGGTCACTAGACATAATACACTACTTTTCGTATGAAAAGGGACGTGCAATACGGAACGCGATTCACAATACTGCAGTCATATTGTCAAGTAATTATCAACACGTGTGCACTTACAGCGCATATTTTCTTCTCCCTTTGACCACAAAATGACGACTGTTTCGATGGGAAAGGTAAGTGCTTGTCTCCCGGGGTTAGTCATACCCTGGCTTGGACCTCGTGAGTGGCGGTCTCTCTCTAGCGGACAGTCCTGCCGTCGGCTGTTCGGTCACTCCCCTCCCGGACATTCCCCATATCGTAGCTTATAAACCCGGAGTATAGGAAAACCAAGGATACTTGAAAAAAGGAGTACTTAGCATTGTAGCGATAGCACGTGCTCCTTAAGAAACGTGCGGGGAATTATGAGATGGGATAATTATGTTCGGGTTTTCTGAAAGGGGGCAAATCTAATTTTCAAACTGATATCATATCCAAGGGAACCCCACGGGATTAGGAAGGGGTTAAAACAACCGATCCACCAGGCGCGGTTCTACGGGGGGGCTAGGGGGGCGGCCCCCCAAAATTGTGTCTAGCCCCCCAAAAAAAATGCAAGTGAAAAAAAAAAATTCTTGAAAATACTGGATTTTTTCAGTTATTAAGCGCCAATTACATAAAAAACGCGCTGTGTGAGCTATAATGTGCATGTTTTTCGACCCCTAATAAGACATAGCAGAAGCGAGTGTTAGAAGAACCCAAAATATTGGGTCTTCTAGCCCCCCAAAAAAATAATGGCTCTTCTAGCCCCCCAGAATTTTGACTCTAGAACCGCGCCTGCGATCCACATGGCGGCCAAAGTGGGATTCGAACCTTCGTAGCCATGGTGGAAGAAAAAGAAAAGGCTTCACTTAATTAGGCCCACCTGACTGTAAAACAAAAATCTTGCACTTACTCAAAAAAAACTGTTCGTTTTGCGAGATAGGAAAACACATATCATTAGCTAAAGATTTACGGCAACTAATTACAAGACGAAAGCTGACCCGAGATAGATTTCTAAAAGCCCTATGATCGATCGTAACTCCAGTTTCGAAGGATAACTCATTGTAACCTACGTAACGCATCATAGCAAGTTACGATGGGTTTGGTGAAATTAACCCCGACCTGATATATATCAGTTAACTGGATTGAACTTCATTCTAATATTTCATTTTGAAATCAATTTGTCAAAGTTCCTTACATATATATGGTATCTCATTTTTTTTCTTGATATTTGTCTCAACACAAACACAAATTAACTCTTCTTAATCAAATCGCCAGACATTTTCCTCCATTGTTTCACTTACACATGGGCGGGGCATCTTCATATTAATCATCACTTAAACAAGCTACTCTATATGATATTTTCCCAACATTCGAGCGACCAAGGTGGGTTACAGACACCTCAACAACAAACACAAACAGAATCGGCACACCGTCTTGATATAGCGCAGCTCCGCTGCAAACACGACAGTAGTTGCAACATCACATCAAGTCATTCTCATTACTGCAGCTACCCTAAGCCCAGTAACTCGTACAGACACACACTACCACTCCAAGATCCCTATGTTTACAGAAATGACTTCAGAAAAACAAGTCATCATCTTAATATTGTTGCAACTGGGGCCACGGGCTTCAATTTATATACCGGTCGTATTATGAGTTTTACGCCACCGAAAAACGGTCACACGCTTTCCTGTGAATTACGAGATTACTAGCAATGAGACTGATTAGGTATATACAATACAAAATAGAAGCCATGCCGCACCTGTGTGTAGATAAGACATTCTACCGCAGACTCGAACCAATTTCAGAGGCCTGTGCATCCTCAGAGATGTATATGAGAAATGGACAGATTTTAATATCTCTTCCTGGGATCTTCTATTTCTATGGCAGACGGTGGAATACGAGACCGACTCGCCCAGCTCGAATCCTGCTCGCTGTTCATTTTGGCAGACCTAAAGGACGGCTCGGATTTCGTGCGAGGCTCAAATGACGTCACGACAACATGAATAGTCGCAGCTATTGTAATGTTTGCAACAAAGTTTTGCGCACTTCAACTTATACGCAAAGACGTTCGCTGCGAATTGATGACGTCATACTTCGCTCCTTTTCGCTATTCGCAGAAAGCCTTAACCTATTTTTTTGTTTGTGCCATCTTAGCTAGTTGGCACAAATTCAGGCTGTGAACGTTTCAAAGGAAATGCATCATAGTAATCTGTACATAATCGCATGAAATGAGCCATCTACCCTTTTCAATAAGATTCTGCGTATTGGCTGCATATATACACTGATGTGACCTTTTCTTCAATGCAGACATCTTTGGCCTTCTACAAGAGCAGTACTTCAAACCTCTCTAGGCTTGAATGGATGGCCGGGCAGTTAGTTTGTCAGATGGACACAGACGAATTGGAAATGCTAGGAACAAAGCTCTACGGTCCTTTGCTGTTTGCAACATATTCCTCGAAATTTGGGTGGGGGAAATAACTAAAAAAGAAAGAAAACAAACCAGCGGCATGCAGTACCTAGAAAGCTCTCGCGCTGATCAAATAGTTTCTCTGCAGTCTTGGGTCTTTTCCAACTTGCAGTGGATTGATAACATCAAAGAGTGGACAGGAATGAGCTAAGTGCAAGCCAAGCGTCTAGCTCAAAACAGAGCTGCTTGGAAGAAACAGTGGATTGATAACATCAAAGAGTGGACAGGAAAGAGCTTAGTCCAAGCCAAGCGTCTAGCTCAAAACAGAGCTGCATGGAAGAAACAGTGGATTGATAACATCAAAGAGTGGACAGGAAAGAGCTTAGTCCAAGCCAAGCGTCTAGCTCAAAACAGAGCTGCTTGGAAGAAACAGTGGATTGATAACATCAAAGAGTGGACAGGAATGATCTTAGTGCAAGCCAAGCGTCTAGCTCAAAACAGAGCTGCATGGAAGAAACAGTGGATTGATAACATCAAAGAGTGGACAGGAAAGAGCTTAGTCCAAGCCAAGCGTCTAGCTCAAAACAGAGCTGCTTGGAAGAAACAGTGGATTGATAACATCAAAGAGTGGACAGGAAAGAGCTTAGTCCAAGCCAAGCGTCTAGCTCAAAACAGAGCTGCATGGAAGAAACAGTGGATTGATAAAATCAAAGAGTGGACAGGAATGATCTTAGTGCAAGCCAAGCGTCTAGCTCAAAACAGAGCTGCTTGGAAGAAACAGTGGATTGATAACATCAAAGAGTGGACAGGAATGAGCTTAGTCCAGGCCAAGCGTCTAGCCAAAAAAAGAGCTGCTTAGAAGGAGATAAGGAGATGCGTCCAGATGGTAGCCAATCGTCAGTACTGACGGCGAAGAAGAAGATACAGGGACTCAGTTTGATGACGATGCAGCTTTAGGGATGGCACACAAAGGTTGATCAGCTGGTCCAAATTAGGTTGGTTCTGGTTGGCTGTCGTTCCTTCTGGACGCCTCCTGGGAGGTCCTATGAGGTTCCCTCTCGGTATAAGAAGTACCTCATCGCTGCTACCGTCAGATAGGGCATCATCAGTCCATCCTTCTGCACATGACCTCTCTCCTGTCTTCTACTAAATCGTCTCCATCGAGTGTGTCATGATAGGATGCGAAGGGAGAGGGAGCATTTTGGACGGATAGCCTGGAATTGGACTGGCATCACAACCACTCCACACATGAATATAGACATATACGTTTGGCCTCTTTAACCAGTTTGACGCAAATATTGGTTTTCATCTCTTACCACGGATGTCATATATATTGCAGAAGCACACGTGTGCTCATAAACGAAGTGAGAAATGAAAAAAGGAAGAAAAAAACTAGAGGTGACAGCGTGTGATACGATGAGCCCAACGGCTAGGGGAGATTTTCTCCAAGCGTCATTTTCGATTATAGCTGTCTGTTTTCCGTCTCCAATAAACCCATCCTTCATTTTGAAGTTGCCCCCCCAAAAAAAACCCTCGCTCGAAAACTTATTAAAAAACTACCAAGGAGCCGCCGTTTATTACATCATGCATGAAATAAAATACGACAAGTACATTTGGATTTTGTTGCCCAGATTTTGGTTTTGAAAGAAAGAAGATGAAGAAAAAAAATCGTCTAACATTGGAGGGAAATATAGTATTGAAAACGAAGACTAATCGCTAGGGGTACAAATTCCTAGTTATTAATCTACCATTTCCGCGGAAATAACTGGCGGGGTTTTCCATGTGATCGGTTGGCTACGTTTTGGTGAGCTAGGACAGTAAGATAAAGAACAACCATGGGCTGTTTTTTGTCAATGCGGTGTTACTAAGGAGCGTACTCGGGCGCGAAGGAAAAAAAAGGCGACGATCTTCAAAAAAACGGAACGGATATGTTTGAGAGGAAATGCTAGCGGGGCGAGCGTGTAACATTCCCCCACGCCCGGCCGTCGTCTGCGTGCACAGCCGGCCTGTCCCCGGTTGTATGTAATTACGCGTGTGGGCATTATAACAAAATTACAGCCAAGGGGGGACCCGTGCTATGTCTAGCAAGCCGGTTTAAGCTGATGTGGTTTTATTAGATTGACACTGTCGGAATTATAGCACTGCAGACTCGCAGTGGCTCACAGGAACAAAAACAGCAGACGATATACCGTTATAGCCAGTAGGCCACGGTAAGGAATAAGATAGATGTTGCTCGGCTACAAAAAATAGCCTACTTTTTTTTTTAAACAACACCGACAACCCGGTAGCTATGACATGGAACCCCCTGAATCAACTCGGATATGGGGTATAACTGAGTCGCAAAAATAAAGAATGACTTTTTTTATTTCGATTAATTCCTGGCGTGTTTTTACTGGGTTACCCCTTTTACTTGTCGGAGTGCTCCTTTTTCAACACTGCCTAGAGGAATGACTGTCTCATTTTCAAATTACTGAATCGAAATCTGAGGCACATTAGGGCCCACACATCCCACTGAAAATGTCAAACCCTTTCTTTTATTTTCATTTTGAGTCCAATGTGCGGAACTGCGTGAGATCATGTCACCATAGTCTATGTATGGCACCCCATACAGCACACACAGGGAAGTCAATTTCGGCTATTCACAGCGCGGGAGCAAGTAAATATTGGACTGTAGAAAAAAAACAGGAAAAAATACGAAATTTGAGACAGGGCTTTTCATAAAAAAGAGTCTCAAATGCACACAGGTAACTGAATTTAAGTCACATTCTTCCCTCCGTCACCACATTGACAAACCAAAAATAGATTACTGCACCACTCACAACAGTGTCATACGTACATGAAAACATGTCATAGTTCGACTGTTATAAAAAATGTCTGCACAAAAGCAACACAACAAAGCCAAGCGTGCGAGTTGGCGCCATTTCTGGCGCAAGTTCGACGGTCGTCTCCCATTGGTGGATTTCTGCCTGGTAACCATAACGCAGCATGCTATACCAGGGTAGGCCTACCAGGCATAATCGACCGTACTTGACCTGCACAGCGTGTGAAGTACGCAATACAATTAATTTACATGATTCAACATTTTTCCTCAACACTCGGGACATTAAATCACAACCGTTACCGCTCACAGATTAGGCCTAAAGAAATGAAAGGGTTACTGTTACAGTGTAGGCCTATTGGGGCCTAAATTTTAAGGTACGTTGGGCACAGGATTGGTATTCGGACTCAAATACCGTCAATTGTTTAGTTCTCGGAACTTGTCCTTCAACTTTTATCAAAATTTATGTGACATAATTCTCTCTCAAAAAGATGCCACATTCAAGGAAACTACATCATTTGATTTGGATCACAGCCATCGGATATACATACAACATGCAGAAACGTTCACAAAGTTCATAGCCTACAAAAACACAAACCGTTACGCGTCATTTTCTTGAAAAACGTGAACATTTAGCGAATAGTTTTGCAGAATTACTTTTTTTCCAGCCACAATAACCACATATGGCAATGAGTGTAAGACTACTTCATCTTTAAAGGTACACGCACGTATTACAAGGATATGGAATAAATACGAGCGAAAGAATTAAAAAGTACTTTGTACAAGAAAAAAAACTTGGCTCATGATAGAAAATGGAACATGAGATATGTACTAATGGGGACCACTTTGGGTTTTTATTTGGATTAAAAGGCTTTTTCCCCTTTTATATTAATTGCAGTCAATCATTATCTATTTTATCGTATTTCTTATTGTTTATTTGATTCATTGTCAAAAGAACACACAGACAATGACTTGAGCGGGATTCGAACCTTCAACCCCCGGAATACCGTACCGGTGGTCGCAGGTTCGAATCCTGCTCCAGTTAATCTTTCTTCAGTTCATTTTACAATGACTTATAATTAATCTACTCAATTTCCCTTGTGGTTATTTGGTGTTGGTTATTGTTTATTTTTTAACCAAAAATGAAATGTTTCAATTTGTCCTTGAAATCTGAAATTTAAATCTATTTCTATACCCTCATACAGGCTTACAATCGTTCGGTGCATCTTTAAATTGTACGGGTTTTATGCATATCATGCATTTATTCATAATTATGTAGATTATTTCCATGAAAACTATAATACTTGTGTTATTGTGCATTGGTAACAGCTGTGATGATTGTGGAACGAGAATCACGTGTGAGTGTTTGCATTGTAGGTATGTAACATCTGGTAGTCACTGCATTGTATGCATCGAAATGGCTGCACAATGACTACCAAAACACCAATACCAAATACGTCTCCTGATGATGGCTAGAGCAGGCTAGTCGAAACGTTGAGACCTTACGAGAAGTACGAACGAAAAAAGAAGTGCGAAACTACGAACGATTTTTACTTGGTGTTTCCGCAAACCGATCCACATTGTCACCTTGCAAAGCCTAAAATCTTACTTCAAATACTGTTTTTTTTCAAAGTTACTTGTATTGTACTTACATTCACTCCAGTAGGCTTGGCAGGACTCGAAAGGCATCACGTGATTTTGGTAGAGGTCACGTGGATACTGAGGGCAAATAAAAAAAATTTGGCAAATTTAAATTAATAATCTTGGATTTAAAAACAGACAGATTGGTGTAAAAATCTATTTTTGGAATGATATTGATGTCTTTTGTGCATAATTATCTCCATATTTATTTCCTGCAGGTTTTTTTTTTTTTTTTTGGGGGGGGGGGGGTAGTGCTTTTGCAGATTGCCTTTTCGGCCGCGTGGCGGGCGAATTTTGTGAGTGAGACAAAATCCATATATTGCAATTTATTCGGAGCATGTCTAATTCATGTAATATGTATACAGGCAAGCAGTGCCGCGTTGCAGTACTGCACGCCTCATCAACTCTGCTGAAATAACATGACGGCGAGGTGACAAAGCAAAATGCGCCATGTTTCGCTCAATTACTGGATTATTTCTTTCGGTATATTCAATATTACTCCTTTATATACCTAGGGCCTAACGAAACGAACTGATCGAGTCTGCTTAATATACGGATAATCTGGTATTCGGATATGAACATGCATTGACAATTATTCATATGATACAGCAATGTATAATGTATAATGTAATGTATAAATTTGTGCGTCACCAGTCTGAATGCAGAATGCAAACTTTCCAACAGACCTTATGATACAAGGTTTAATACACTTAAGAACACATTTGTTCAAGCCAAAAACCTTGGTAAATAAAATCTGCATGCCAGCCAAAACTCCTTGTGAATGTTATGGGTGCACCCAAGTAAATAGGGCCAAAATCCGTCCGCCGAGCTCATTAATAAAAGTTAAGCACTCAATATATTTTAAATAAGAGAGTTGTGAGAGCTATGAAAATGAAGGATTGAGGAAATATGGCACTGGACCTCCTGCCTGGACTCTGGGCTTCCATTTGTGACCATTTTTGATGCAATTGGGTGAGAAAGTGGGTCTATTTCAGCCGCTTTGCAGAGGGATGTTTTTTTGAAAATGACTTCTTTGACTGGAGTGATCCATACCCTGTTTTAGGGGTGTTCAGCTGAGAATGAGTATATCTCAAAAATTCAATGGTCACCCTACCATAAATTGAAAAGAAAATGAAAGGTGACATGTTGGTCATCATTTTTCTGTGTAACTTGAACAGCTGTGAGAGTTCTGTATATTTTTAAATGATTTTTGAAGTTTGATGATTTATCACTGTTGTCTATGGGAGTTTATTTACTTGGGTGCAACCTATAGTGCAGAATGGTGGCGTCCATTTTGTTTTGGATGGTGATATGTAAACATGTGTTTTTTTGCTGCTGTCTCTCTATAACAGGCTCCAAAAAGACATAAAACTGGAAATGACATGAAAAACAGGCTTTTGGCATGTTGTATCTCTGGGTTTTCAGTGTTTTATTTAAAAAAAGCACAGTGGAGTAAACATTTTGTCAGAAGTGTCAACGACTGCACAAAGTAAACACAGGGTACATGTGTAAGGCAATTGGATGGAATCAAAACATGGTATGTAATGCACAGAAAATGGTGTGTTTTTTCTGTAGTTTTGATATTTTCTGTGGGTGGAAATAATCTTGGACTGTAGTACACCTAGGGTGTGTTACTTCATACATGTATTTCACTACTAGGCTGTCTAAAAGAGATCACCTTGTGCATTAAATGAGTGTGTGTCCTCAAAATCTTTGACAAGCCCCCCCCCCCCCTTCCATCCTTTATCCACCCCCAAAGTGGGACCCCAAAGTGGCTATGTCCACTGCAAAATGATCCCAGATGAACACATGAAGCAAGAAATTAATGTAATAGAGAGGATTTACACCAGATTTGGTGTTGTGGAATGGAGAATTCTCATGTTCAAAATCTTAGCATGTTAACAAGCTATATGCTTTCCCATATACAACTGTACAAACAACATGGCCGCCACCCCAGATGCGAACCCCTGCCATTTCGCAGAGGAGCAATATTTTTCAATTTTCTTTTCAAATAAGTGACCTTTGGAATATTCTGCTTCCCCTCAGTGTGGTATGGTGTCAAAATATGGACACTATCTGCTCTTATAGGGTGCACCCAAGTAAATAGGGCCAAAATCCGTCCGCCGAGCTCATTAATAAAAGTTAAGCACTCAATATATTTTAAATAAGAGAGTTGTGAGAGCTATGAAAATGAAGGATTGAGGAAATATGGCACTGGACCTCCTGCCTGGACTCTGGGCTTCCATTTGTGACCATTTTTGATGCAATTGGGTGAGAAAGTGGGTCTATTTCAGCCGCTTTGCAGAGGGATGTTTTTTTGAAAATGACTTCTTTGACTGGAGTGATCCATACCCTGTTTTAGGGGTGTTCAGCTGAGAATGAGTATATCTCAAAAATTCAATGGTCACCCTACCATAAATTGAAAAGAAAATGAAAGGTGACATGTTGGTCATCATTTTTCTGTGTAACTTGAACAGCTGTGAGAGTTCTGTATATTTTTAAATGATTTTTGAAGTTTGATGATTTATCACTGTTGTCTATGGGAGTTTATTTACTTGGGTGCAACCTTATGCTCAGCAAACAATGGCCGAATACAAGTCAAAAGCCGTAAACATCACATGAAAATTTGGTTGGCAGTCCTGTTTGATCAAGGAAGATTTTTCATGGGAAAGAATTCCACTGATGACCATAATTTGTATTGGAAGTGTACAATTTGTATGTAAAAAAAAAAACCTGTAAAACTCACTTTTCAGACAAGCTACCCCAGTTTTTCACACCTGAGATTGAAGTTCATCATAATTTGTATCCACTAAGTTAACTCTTGGAGGATATAATCCTTTTCCCGTAATGGTGACCAGTGGAATTCTTTCCGGTTAAACAACAAACATGTCCTACCAGAGGCATACACAAACTAATGGTGTGTCGTTGAGATTTAAGACCAAGGTACCAGAGTCACTATACACAAGGGAATATAGCAATGAAGAGAACTCACATTTTGGAGAACATAATTCAGTAGAGAACTTAATACAGCATTAAAGTGTACTAGGTGGGCGTTGCCTGCGTTTCCTTAGACTAACCACGCTGGGCACAGCAACGTGACCGGAATATAAGGACAAACGGTGTCCTACACTATTACGTAATTCACTAACATAAACTCTGTTACATAATTCGGCAGCATACATAGGCAGTTCTTCTACCTGGGACCGATTTCACCAAACTCATCGTAACTTACTATCAATCGTAGTACATTATGATTGATTGCAGCCCTACGTAGGAAACGATGGTTTAATGCGATCGTAACTCGATTTACGATCGACCGTAGGGCTTCGTGAAATCGACCCAGGATGACGCAAAGAATGTTTTGCAACAAATACAAAAAAGACTTGCCTTAACATCACAACTTCAAACGAGTGCTGATCGCATTCTTATGATAACACCGATAACCAGGATAACTCCTGTAGATCCAGATTAAACGCCCATCCACGTCCCTTAAACTAATCCCTCGGAATGCTGGACCTTTTGGTAGAACCGTTTGGGGGATTTACACGTTGGCCTAAATTCCTCCATTTCCATTGACTTTCACACGTGAATAGTTCTTATCTGCTTGCAACCAAGGCGAATTAATGATGTTGGTAGAACCATCAGCCCAGTTCTGAGTACAGGCTAGCTTAGAATTCCGATGATATAATGGCAGAGCAATGTGAGCGACATGACTTCAAAAGAACTTGTTAATTATTCACGGAAAAGGCGGGAAATGCCAACATTTGGAACTTCAATTCACTTCCTTTAGTTGCCGCTACATCTTAGTACTATATGGAAAATAAGAAACTAGACCAAACATTCTAACACATTTCTGCAAAATTTCAATGCTTTAGTACAGTACAGGATTGGTATAATGTCCCAATAAGAAATGTTCACAGATTTACGTATAACTTTCTGGATATGAAGATGGTGCTGGTAGAAACATCTATACCATTTAAATATCTCCGCCTGAAATGGTGTATTTATATCCAGAAATGAGTAAAACAACGACCGAAAACAATAATTTGGATCTCGGGTTGAGATCAAAACTCCTGTGAATAAATTTAGAAATACCCTGGGCGTTTTTCACTGTTTTCTACAGTTTTCGATGATGACATGAGCTGAAAATTGTACTTGTTTTATGTAGTTTGTTTTGATTCCACGACAAATCAAATCAAATCAAATCGAATCAAATCATGAACAGTCTGTAGCTGTTCTGTCACCTTTACCAATCCTGTATTGTGCCTTTATAAACAGCGAAAATACGGCGAACATGAGCCTAAAACTTTGCTCAACAATTCTTCTGCTATGATTCTTGTTTCTAAGCAGTCGAACTCATCTTAAAATACACCCTAACGGACACGTGCACCCACTCTCTACATTCCGCACTGGTGTATAGGCCAGAGATATCGCCCGTTTTTCCAATTGAAAAGGAATGCTTGTATCCAAAACGGCATCGGACTTTTTTTGTCCCACATTTCAATGCGAAGTTCAAGGCCGTGAACAAGAAAAATAGTGCTCAAATATCGGAAAAGGTTAACCGCAAGTTAAAACAAACAAATAAATAAACAAACAAACACCCCAATAACCCAACAAACAAAACAAACAAAAACAAACAAAAGTAAATGATGCTGTCACTTAAGTTTTGTATAAGGACACCATCGAAGGCCTACTTGTATATCGTTTTATATATAGCATTGTGCTCAACATTCCTGAGTTCCAGCTTTCAAATGAATTTTGCCAGTTGTGCAATTCCTTTCACGCGTGCACGCGATTACAAACAAAAATACTTGTCAAAGTGCAAGTCTGCAGTTTAACTTTGGGGTCAGCCTATAATTGAATTGAAATCACACGGACAAAAATACTGACATGGACAAAGTTTCCTAGATTTCTATCCGAGTAATAGGCCTAATGATATGGAAAACAAATTTATTTTTAACTGTGTAAATATCTTCCGGTTTTTTTTATAAAGTGCAAATGTATTTTTTTTTCTAGAGTTCCTTGTAGACTAGGCCTATATTTTTCCTTCGTCGAATTGCCAAACCTTGAGGCGATGATCGTTAATTTTCTAAATTGACCGGAGTGAGCAGCAACGCACGGCCGAGCTGTGTGCCTCACTCACCCATCAACCAAGCCGTCTATCCATTACCACTCCATGATTCACGTGGGTTTGAAAAGTAAACATAGCCCCACCCCACCCACGCCCTTATTCTTAAACACAAAGCCCTAAAATATATCATATTTGATAATTTATTCATTTGCAATAACCCTTGTTTGTCCCGTCTAACTTAAGAAATACTTCCGTGCTGTGAAACCAGTTCGTCTATATAACTTATTTTGGTCAAGTGATGCCGCTATATCGGACGCCATCTTTATGTACAAGTCAGAAAAATAAACAATGCATATAAGTTTTTTGGAATGAAGTTACTTAAAAATTTTAGCCAACAAAAATCATTTAAACATATATCCAATAACAAGAATGTGACTTGTATACTAGATAATTATGTTGATTTGGAACAGGATTACATGTACGTTTGCCACCAAATATGGCGTCAGAAGAGCCCTCGTGAGGTCAGAAAAACGGCATAGACCCCCAATACTATCTGGTGTTAGATTAAGAAGGAACAAAACATAATATTATTGTGTGTGCAATCACAGTGCGCCCGTATGACGCAATATCTACCATTGCCTTGCTGAGACCAAGTTACCAGACTATGCGTTCCCACGTGACCGCGTTCTACCCAATCAAATTCAATGAGCAGCATAGGTAACTTTGGTACCAGGGAAGCAGATTAACCATGGTGATGCGAAGGTTATAATATGCTTGTAATACGAAGCCAAATATTCTGATTTGCTTTTGGAAGGAGGGCCACTTCGTTTCTTTGCCAAAAGGAAAGACGGGAAATAAAAAGGCTATCACATTCACTGACCCTCGTGTATCTTAATTGTTCAAGAAGCAATGGTCAAATTCACTCACAGTGCAAAATGTGACTGCTGTTCACGAGGAATTCCAAATATTGTTGTCCCGTCCAATCTACATAAGCTATATCGCTTACAATGGATCTGGGAGCCAAAATGGCATTTACAAATGACATTTTCTCTGCACTCTCTTTTATTATTCTTGTGTAACTGGCTTGACGTTTTCCCAAGGGTCGCTGGCAAAAGTCAGGACTTTCCGATGAGGACAACATAAAATACATATTCGCAATACTTGGTGCCAGTCTAAATATAACTACAGCACATGCCGTGTGGCTGCAATTGCAATGCCGAATTAGCATGCAATACGCATGGAGGTCTAGGTATATACATGAAAGGGTGTATGCTACTTGCCTGGTCGTGTGTGGCGTGTATGTCATGTACTGTACGGGCCCCAGGGCCAAGGCATGTCATTACTAGATAAATCTTCTGCTACTAACTGTGTTAGATTATTAATAATTAGATTGAGTGTGGCCGTACACGGGGCTTTCCATATGTAGCAGGCGTCTGGCTCCAGAAGACCGGCTAATTAATTATCAATATTTCAAGAACCTTTGGGGGGTTGGGGGGTGGGGGGATGGCAAGTGCCATGAATCCGATGTGATGCGCTTGGGAGCTGATTAGAAGTCCACTGAGGTGAGGAGGTTTGTAGGTAGGTTGCACCGGGGTAGAACTGAGCCGGCATCGGCTGACATCCGAGGGCGCCACGAGCGCCTAAATACGCGACGCGGGATTTTAAACTTAGCACAAAACGTCCAATTCGTACCGCAGCACTGAACCGTTAAAGTGTAAATGCACTCCAACGAGCATTGTAACATGACATTTAAGGCCGATAAACATAATTCATAAGCGTTGTCAATAAATATCACATCTTTATTGGAAAATGACGCCTTGGGCAGAACTAGGGTTAAATAGAGCCGCTTCAAAGATGACAGATACTTTAATGCCTACTGGAGCAGCAAAAACTCCACAAACAACCATGCACGTCATCATTTTTGCATTGTTGCGTCACAGATTTAAAGATCCATCGAAGCGAAGAGCGTTACACTGTTTTAAACACGTACGAAGTACGTGTATGAAGTGAAAAATCGACTGTTTAGGCGTAGCAGACTAAACTCATACAGCGCTCTGAAACATGGGGCCAATTTCATAGAGCTGCTTAAGCACAAAATTTCCTTTAGCATGAATAGTCTTCTTTGATCAAACATGATTACAAACCAAATCTTCATGTGATGTTTACTGCTTTTGACTTGTATTCGGCCATTGTTTGCTGAGCATAACATTCACAAGGCGTTTTGGCTGGCATACTGATTTTATATACCAAGGTGATTGGTGCTTAAGCAGCTGTATGAAATTGGCCCCATGGTCCAGCCACTATCACGGGTTTATCGCGTGATTCTTACATTCGAAAACTTGATCGTAAGCATCCAGTGGACCACCACAATATGCAATATTCTATGACCTTTACTGGGCTTGGGATTTATTTTGCTACCGCCATTTTGTGTCGTAAATGAAATGAAGGGTTTGAGATACATGGCGAAGCTGGAGACTTTCTTCGGCTTCGTCATGTGGCCCAATCCCTTCCTAGCCTCAAGCCAGGTTTCGTAAAGGCACTATGACTTGTGCTGCCCACTGCAAAGCTAGTATTACGTACGTAGTACCCTTATCAATAGCTTGATACAACATTTACAGATTCATTTATTAAGTCGATGCACAGGGGACCGGATGTTCTTATGATATAACTTAATTCAGCTCCCACAAACACACATCGGTACGTGACTTCATTAGCATGTCATGAATTCTGAGGGCTTCTGGCAACAATTTAATATTGTAATTCGAAGGTTGGGAAATGCAAACAACAACAACAAAACTGATATCACGTAGATCACTGTGGCGGTGGAATAATCAACGTGAATCTGCATGTTTTTACCTACAAGACGTAGTAGATAAGTAGTGTATAGGGTAAATCTGCGAGAATGGACAAGGCTTCTTTGAGATGTGACTGTTCTCTGGGCCTTCACGATAATAAAATGAGGCTTGAGGCTAGGATGGAGGCTAGGCTTGGGGCTAGGCTTGGGGCTTATTCAGTTATCGCCATTTGGGGCCCACCAAACGAAACGGAGGATTTGGGTCACGTGACGAAGCCGAAGATAGGCTCCAGCTTTGCCATGTTTCTCAAGCCATTCATTTCATTTAGGACACAAAATGGGAGAGAAATCTCAAGCCTAGCCTTAAGCCTCATTTACTAGTTCTATGTCTCTACAGGGAACATAATTTATGGGAGTGGGATCATTGGGTATCAGAAGATCAGGGAAACTGGCGTGCTTGCAATTAAACAAATTACCATGACAAAAATAATGCATTTCTATGGCAACCAATCAGTGGGCAGTCTCCAAAAGAAAAGAAAAAGCGACGAACCCATTTTAAGGAAATAACAAGACCTCTCGTATGAATATACATCACCAAATCCACTTTACCTGTCCAACGTGATCAGCTTTTTAAGGAAACATTCTGTTGTCGTTCCCGAATAAAAAGACAGATAAGCACGACAAGTTGAAAATCACACTGCCGGTAAATGACGTCTTTTCGCCCACGTGCATGTCCACGCCACACAATGCCCAGGTCATGTTATATTATCCGTGAGTCTTTGGCTAGTTTCAACGATGCCTTTTAAGTCCAAATAAAGATCAATTCATCAAACAGAACACCATTTTGGGAATAAGAAGTGACGAAATACGGTTTCGGAGTAATACACGTCATTTGTGCTCAGTGTATTGATTAAAAATTTAGAATATCCAAGGCTATTTATGGGGGCTTACAGAATATTTCGCTGACGAAATAGGTAAGACTTTCTCAGACAATGAGGGACTTAACAGAGGATTGTGTTTAACAGCCTGTTTGTGCAATAATGAAAATCTATACATTGATAAGAAAGGAAATACACACATTGACACATAAAAAACAACAGCCAAATTTCAACACGGTTGAAGTCAAAACATTATTCTTTCCTGGTCCCTAACTCAACAAAAAATGAAAAAGATTTTGTATCTGTGTCTCTCCATAGGTATGAGATTCAAGCTGAAATGCATGGTGCTATGCACCCTCGTTTTTGCTGTATGTTCCGTCGTGGTCACAGGGGTCTTTCTCTGGCTGGGATTAAGGCCTGTTGTCGACCGCTACACGTCCAGAAACTTGCAACACAGTACGTACACAAGCATCTTCCCATTCTTCTATGATTTCAAAATTTAATATCGATGATTTCCTAGGCTTGCGAATAACTATTCACTTTACACTATCCTGCAAAGGGACGTGGTCATAAATTCACTGCAAAAGTATATTGGTACATGTTGAGTTGGACAAGTCACACTACCACTTTACCTTTAAACCCTTTTGGAGGTGAGGGACGGTACCACCGTGCACTTAATGTGCCAATTTGACAGCTTTCTCTGCTTTCAACCAACAGAGCTTTACAGGTTAACTCGCCCACTGGACATTTCGTACAGCACGGAAGATGAGGGAACACAAAACGTAGGTACTTAATTTAAAGATTGATTAAACTTTTAGCTCTGCGATCTCGATACCCCGGGCACAGTGGCGTCACCAGACTTTTGAGTCTGGGGGGCACAAGGGGGGCACTAGCAATTGTTGGAGGGGGGCACTACAATATATATTTTTTCACCAACCCAAATCTGAAATGGGGGCACGCGGGGGGGGGGGGGAGTGTGTTACCGACCTCTTGTTTTATCTTGCTTGTATTTCTGGTTGTTTTATCTGAGTTTTGATTTTCTGTATTGATTTTGATTAGATACTGTTGATGCTGAGTTTTGGTTAGTTTTGTTGTTGGTAGTGTTTTATCTCAATTTCTCAAAGGTTTGTTTTCGTTTTGGTTGGGTTTTGATTTTTGTTTTCATTCCAAATTTGTGGCTTGAGGCTAGGTTTGGTACTTATTTCGCTATACCGCCTTTTGACACCCACAAAACGAAACGAAGGGATAAGGCCACACGATAAAACCGAAGAAAGCCTCCATCTTCGCCATATATCTCAAGCACTTCATTTCATTTAGGACACAAAATGGCGATAGCAAAATAAATGTCAAGCCTCAAGCCTCATTACGTAAAGGCCTATAGGCAAGACCGCCGCACCAGTCACGTTTCATTACCCAAAAATACCGTTTTGTTGTGTCAAGGTTATTTCCATCTAATAGCCCCGAGCCATCACTTAATACAGACGGCATTGTTAATGATGACCATCGTAATGAAGAGCCGTGCTTGCGCAGGTCATAAGGAATCGTGATGTCCGCCCAACATCACAAAGTGCCGCACGGATTACCTTGAGCCACCCATACATGTTCGAGCAACATTTGATGTTAAATTAGGGTTTTTACCTGTGGTATACGCGTGGTATCCTTAATACTGCAATACACCACAAAGTAGTTTATGGGGTAATGATTGGTTTATGATCCAAATCTCCCTTTGGAGACTGTGTTAAGCGTGGTATCCTGAATAACACAATACACCACAGTGTGGTTTGTGTGGTGATGCATGGTTTATGATCCAGTTCTCCTGTGGAGACTGTGGTAGTGTGTGGTAAGCAGCTCCTGTCTTATGTGGAAGGTGCAGAGGGTTAGGCCGGTTTTAAAGAATCTTAACAAGGATATGCGGTGCTATGAAACTATTGGCGATGAGGAAAATGTACACCGTTATTAAGCATGTGGTATTCAGGGAATAAGATGAAACATTAAAGTATCTTTCGCAAACAAGAATTTGACAGTAACGACGATGGTGTGAATTAAAGTATATTGGAGACAAAAATCAACGAACTTGATGTATAGGTCACTTGGGCTATACCCATTGCAGTAAACCATCTCTACTGGTGAAATACACCAGTCCTGGTTAATCTTAAAAGCACACCTGCATGGCTACTCAAAGACACTCACATGTCTCGGTTTACTCCTGGATGGACGGAAGGAAGGAGTTAATTACAAAGTGCCTCGCTCAAGGACACAAACAACACGCCCCCCACAACACAAGCCCACGACCTAAGCAAATAAGCACATGATCTCTGAGTTCAACGCACCAGAGTAAGGTCACTCCAGCTAAGGTCACTCCACAAAATACGTTCTCAGTAACAAATTCAGACAAAATGCCAAGAGGTGATTCTCATGTGTAGAACATTACTCTATTGAATGTGACCATAGATCAGTTCATGAACTGTTTATACAATAAAGCTGCGACGCCCAAAAGGTACTGTCCTTGGCTAGCCATAAAATATGAATGTAGCTTGAGGAATCATAACGAACGCGTAAACACGTTTGTTACTGTTGTCGAGACAGAGACATACTTGGCTCCGTACCCCCTCCCCACCTCCACGATCCCCCACCCCCACCCCTCGGGGGCTTACAAGCACAGGAAAAGAAAATGTTTTGCTAGTATCACAATAAATCAAGGCAAACTCCGCGCATTGGTGGTGTCACAACTCACAAAAGCAAAATGAAACGAAAATGAACGTGCCTTCCGGTTTTGACAAACAGTCATTTAGTAACATCTGCCCCGCGGCACACCCTAGGACATTCTAACCAACTGCACCTTTTGAAAAGAAATCTCACGGATAACGTGTCGTGACGTCACCGTAAGGCTATCAAACCGGTAATCATCATCTTCCCTCGCGAGATTCGAGTTGATGGTGGATTGGTCTAGCCAGCTGAATTTGGCCAGGTGTTTTTTTCTCTTTGTGGAAAGCCGCCTTGTGGCTACAGGTGTGACACCATTGAACCCACCCCTCATTGCCATGCAGCCGCCAGACGCGCGCGTCACTCACAAGGCGAATTTGCAGAAGACACATCAGGGGTCGATTTCACAAAGCGCTAAGATTCATCTTAAGTGTGAATTAATCTTAATTGCTAAGCAAAATGTGATGTCACAACAGAAATCACTGTGATGAAACTGACAACTCATCTTAAGATTGGTCTTAGTGCGTTGTGAAATCGACCAGGCCAGCTCACTGACTCCTCATGCAAACGGTCCTCGCCGTTTGTTTCAAGACACGGCAACTAAACACGATGTTGCCACTTTGGGAAAACCGCCCAAAATACTTTCTCCCACGTCATCACCAGTTCATTCTCAAGATGTAACAAAGAGATCCTTTTCATGTTCGGCAAGTGAGAAAGGTAGCCTGGCAGTACAGCGTCCCAAGGGGAACATAAGGACAGAATGGACAGGCGCCCACTTGCACCAAGCACTGTGCCGCTATATAGCACTATTCTCAGACTGTAACTCGGTCTCCTGATCAAGATTTATACCTAACTGGTTTAAGTTTCCACACTCATCAGACTCTTTGAATAATATTGATCGAGTCTATATATAAATTATAAACATTATGCATATAGCTGCATGGCAGTGCAAGCTTATGTTTCGGTATCTGCATTATGGACCGCCATGTGTGCCATAAATAAAACTGAATCTATTTCTGAATTCACAATTCATTTAAACGGCAGGAAGTTTTAAAAATAGCAAATCCATAAATAAAGGCACAGACGGATCACATGATCGTTTGTAACGGAAGTAATTGATCTTAACATGCACATGCGAGCTATCGGCATGGTTCCTGTAAAAGTGCTATTTAATTCTAACGGAAGTCAGTTTTGTTGTTGTTATTGTTTGTTTGTTTGTTTGTTTTTTATTCGATCCAAGTCATACTGACCGATCTGTTGATAGGTAGGACCTATAGGGTAAAATAATCGGTAAATTGCCCACCCCTAAATGCACAATATGTCAGCTTAATGAGAACAGGCTTTCTGCTTACAAAGTTAACATTATGTTATACCAATTGACCCTCGTTCTATCATCTCCCATCATCATACTGTTATCATCGAGTAAACTGCACTTGAATATCCACAAACACATCGTATTACAAGCTTTTTCCAATTTCAGCAGTCGAAATTGAACGCATTTAGAACGTGCGCAAACTCACATTAAAATTTACAAAAATACTCGTGTTGCTCTTGTTGTTAAAGTGGACATGAAAATCCTTCCGTTTTCTGAGGTGTAATAATAATGAATTTTTAAAACTAGATGATGACTGGAATTTATGTTCTTTAAAAACGAAACTAAACCGAAATAAATAAAATGAATGATATATTATACCATTAATATTTAGAACTTGATTGAACAGCTTTATCCAATGTCGTTTTAAAACTATTTTATTTAATTTGGTAAATGCACAACTAAAACACCAGTTTCTTTTCTTCACAGACGGATTAGAAGTTGTGTTTGTCTCAAAAGTTTACTCCGTCAGTGTTGTCAATCTTCACCGTGTAATCGAGCAAGGTTGCGACGGACCACCATTGGCGATGGTCGGATCGGCACGCCAGGGTCGAACAAGACGAAGAATCCACATGGAATGCATTCTTCGTTAACTTAATGAAGTTAATGAACTAATCATCTTGAACATTGACCGTTTAAGCCTACAATTATGGCCTGTGCGTACAAACAGTGTCCTCGAAAATTCCTTCACTGACTTTTCAACCGTCATCGCATCTCTTATAATTATTCCTTCGGTCATTTTACCTAATAACAACTTTGTCCTCCAGTTAATGCCATTTAGATAAATGTAATGAATTAGATTCATTAGAATGAAAAAGATTAAGTTGGTGAGTGACCAAAATCCTTGCAGTCGTATTAATGACACTCCGGGCATGACAAAGGATTACAATCTGAAGTCATTTCAAGGTAAATAGCCATTCTGAATTACTGTAATAATTACAACAGCTGTTTTGAAATTAACTTGCCTTATGTGACCAATCAAACGTTTAATTCGGTTGTGAGCCGGGTCAATAAAATATTACGCTCCATTTTGACTTTTAATTGGATTACATTGTGGTCGTGCTTTGTCGCATTCTGTACTTTTATTGTATTTTAAGTCCAACATACGGCAAGAGGTGAAATGTGGGGGCTGTAGGGAGAATTGCACAGTGAATGTATAGATCACGAAATAAAGTCCACGGGATATCTCGAAAAGAACAACGGATGCTATTTTGAAGAGAAAGAGGGCCCACCGTGCAAAACAAGACGTAGAATCAGAGAGTACATGTGCAAGACAGAAATGGCACAGAATAACGTCAAATTAAGGCGGCAAATTAGCTTGACAACAATTGATGAGTTGTTATGATGTTCCTTACTACATGTTATGATTCAATCTGCAATAAGTGCCTGCACGTTTCCACATCGGCAGGATCTTTCTTCAAAACCCAAATGGAAGACGACAAACACGTTTGGAGTACAGACTCGGTTCTCTTACATTATTCAAGAGATGAAAAACTCCACTGATCATGTGTCTACCTACGTCAAACTCTCACCACATTGAAATGTTGTGCTTTTGAATGCCAGTGTCCTACCATAAGGAGGTTAAGGTACTTTGCTTGACTGATATAGGTTGCATTCGCCCTAACACCCTAATACAGCACAGATAAACTACGAGATGGCATATCACCAGCTCCATTGCCAATGTGCGTGGAGTCTTCCTCCCAGCCTTCGTCAAGTTGCTTAATATGACTCTGGTCATGCTCAAGAGAACACATTTACAGACTTGCCAATCACATCTGCACATTAACGCCCCGTGAAGTCACGATTAGACCTAATTTCATAGGTGAGGGAATTTTGTCATATAATACATCGCAGACACGTGGTTGTGAAGATGATGAAGATAATGCATCTTGACTGGATTCGTGGTTGAGAAACCCAGATCCAATCAAAACCTGGGGTCGATTTTACAAAGCCCCACGATCGATCGTAAGTCCAGTTACGAAGGATAACCCATGATGGGTTCCTGCATAGGGCTGCAATACATCATGTACGTTCTACGATTGATAGTAAGTTTCGATGAGTTTGGTGAAAACCGACCGCTGGACTCTTTTGAAATATAACTTGGGCGGTGGGTCGATCTGACCGGCTGTGATGGGGAAGGACAAAGCAGTGAATGATGCATTGCAGCCATATGTAGGATACGATGGGTTACCCTTCGTGACTCGAGTTACGATCGATCGTAGGGCTTCATGAAATCGACCCCTTCACCAAACTCATCGTAACTTACTATCAATCGTAGGACTGATCATGCATTGCAGCCCCACGTAGGATACAATGGGTTATCCTTCGTAACTCGAGTTACGAGCGATCGTAGGGCTTTGTGAAATCAACCCATGGAGGCAGATGGTTGTGAGCGGAGGGGAGATATATGAGTAAATATCTCGGTATCACCTCGTGGTTTCAGGACCCTCCCCATAATATGTGATATAAACTCCCATGATCCAATCATGTAAATCTCGCTGGCAAAACACATGGGCCTATACGATAAAGGTCTTCTAATGAAAAATGAGCGCGCATCACAAAAAGTGCAGGACATGTGCAGACGGTTATGAGCAACATTTCTTCTCGTCAGATGGGGAGAAATTGCGTCTGATGACGAAATCGTTGCTAGGCAATCTTATGAACATTTTAAGTTTCATGGTCATAAAAATGTGGGCTTTTGGGGGGGGGGGGTGATAAAACACGGATAAAGTTTTCTACGGTTTTCCTTATTCGTCCAAATTTGTCAGAAAACGGGTTAAAAAACGAAAAAATCAAAGCGAACAGAATTATAATTTATTGTCAATAAAAAATGAACAAAGAAGTGTTGACTGGAGCGGGATTCGAACCAGCGACCTCCGGAATACTGTACCGACTCTCTTACAAACTGAGCTATCCAAGGATCATTTTTAAAATTCAGTCAGTTTCCCTTGTGGTTATTTGATGAGTAGCCCTATGCTTGCAGTATCAGGGATATTCATTAAACCCTATTTCCGGACAACACGACAATAACAAATCAATTTGAATTTTTAATTGTCTATTTTTGACGAGAAAAACTCATAAAAGCATTCATGTGATACCGCCATCCGTCAGGGATAAGCGGCAATTAATATCAAAACAAATATTAACACAATTGGCTGACCCAGCCGTTCAATCAGCCAATCAGGTTGAAGTTCAAATAACCAAAAGTCCTTATGTAAAAATTCCTGATACTGACAATTCCTTTCGTTTTTGCTAGGGCATTTCTATGGGTTTGGGACATTTTTGAAGAATGATTGATCAAGGAATAGGTCAAAGTCACTTAACAGGTAACTTACGTTACCGTGGAATTTCCCCTTAGTATTATAGTTCAATTTCAATGCCATTTTAAAATTAATTTGATACACTTTTTTCAAACATTTCAACTTATGCTTGTAATTAGTTTGTTTTAATGTACGAAGTAATTTTAATTTTGATGTAATTAAAATGTTCAAGCCATAATCCCACATTTTTCCGAATTTATTTCATTTATAGATTATTTGAATATTATGACATCAAAATAAATAAACCAATATTAGGCCTACTTCATTTCAACCTTATTCAAACCCCAGAATTTAGAGTACACGCAAAAAATAATCAGTTTTGTAGTTGTCTGGGTGATCAATCAAGGGAAATAATTGGCACTGAAAAACCCTCAGCCTTTGTGAAATCGCCTTCGATCAAAAGTAATCCCCCTTCAATGCGGAAAATGTGTTATCTTAGCGATACATCTATGGAAATATAAACATACAATATTCATAATCACACTTATACATCTCTGTATGACCTTACCAATGACAAATAATTCATATCTTGCTGCAAAATCGCGGTTACGAGGAAAATCAGGGACGATGATAACAAAGAGCCACCTTCAGACACAAAAATAACAACTGCGTTTCCTTTAAAGGTAACGTCATACTTTGGTATAGCATACCAAAACCAGAAATCTTCACAGATTTACCTATACCTTAACAGGGTATAAAGATGGTGATGGTAGAAACATACCAATACAATTGTTCTGCCCGAAATGCTATATTTTCATCCAGAAAAGAGTAACACAAATGACCGAAAAACAGTTATGATCTCAGGGAGATCAAAACTCGTTTGAATAGATTTGAAAAACCCACGAGCGTTTTTCACTGTTTTTTTTTTTTTCAAAACGTGGGCACAAAGTCGGACTAGGAATTTCACAGATGACTGTTACTGTATCTTTCTTGGTATTTCTTTGGCAAAAAACAACAAGTATAAAGCTACCTTTAAGTCCCACAAGTAATGAGACCAAGCTTGTGTTTCACATGGCTCAGTTTTCAGCAACGAAGTCTATTTTTGGTGAAAAGATGTTTGGTTACTTCCTTAATTCACGAAAAAATAAAATCCTGAAGACCTATAAAAGTCTCCGTTGTCACATTCAATCATGGGTTATGGCACTCGTACCACTCGGAAATAAGACCATAGGCCTAAAGGACTGTACCATAACACGGATACACAGGATGGAATGAGGAAGATTCTTGGCAAAAGAAACTTGCTAAAAGCTATCCGGGAAGAAGACTGGGGAGGTATCTTCCATTAATCTTGCCGTCTCCCCACCCCCTCTCTCCCCCACCCTAGCGATGCCTTCTGACTTTTATCGCTTCTACAGGTAAACAATATCATGCCAACAAAATGCTAACACATCGCAACCGCTCATCAAAAGAGCTTCTACCCTTGAAGATTCGCCATCCAGATACAGAGATTTCCGGTTGTACAAATAAATCCATTTCAGTCTTTATCTTATTTCATGATGGCATTGAGTTTTACGAACAAAATATCAAATCTTGCCGCTTGGATCAATATTCTTGTGTAATGCGACACGGGAGGCGTCTAGGCCTGTACCCTGTGTCGTCCCGACAAAAGAGTACGGTAACTTGCTCCAATGAAAATCAATGGATGTCTTCCCAATGTACCGGAAACATGTTGAACTTCCTGACTGTGAATGGTGGAAATAGAATTACGTCTGCTGGAAGGAAAGGAATAATATAGGAAAGGAAAGGAGAAATCGACTGCTTGATGCAAGGCAAAGCATGCATGCACGGATGAGGCGACCGCCCGAGTTTATGTGGCGAATTGAGGTGAATGCCTCTCACATAAATGCAGGGAAATAAAGATGGGGTGAAAATGTGCAAACGGCGTGTCGGTACTACACCTTGAAAGACAGGAGGGGTTTCGGGAGGTGGGGAGCAGATACAAGCATGGGTCGGGGCTGACCAGGGACCAATTTCATAGAGCTGCTTGAGCACAAAATATGCTTAAGCATGAAAAGTCTTCCTTGATCAAACAGGGTTACCAGCCAAATTTTCATGTGAAGTTTACTGCTTTTGACTTGTATTCGGCCATTGTTTGCTGAGCATAACATTCACAAGGAGTTTTGGCTACCATACTGGTTTTATAGCAAGGTATTTGGTGTTTAAGCAGATTTTGGTGCTTAATATGCAGCTCTATGAAATTGGCCACTGACGAGAGAGACTTAGGCGGTGATTTTCAGCTGATCTACGGTTGCTTCCTGAGCGGCTTCCTCGCTCAGGCCGATTAGATGTCTGAATGTGAATTTAACGCACGGATAGTTGGATCCAGAAACCGCTCAGGGAGAAACGAATTGTATTATCCGTTTACCTTCTCTATAAAAAGGACCCGAAAGCTGTAGATAATGAGAATATCTAATCATGAGTGGTATGATGAAGATTGTCTGTGATTAAAAAGCACGGTGTGAGGGTTTAAGCCACCTGATGGGGGTAATTTTCAATCGACCAACCGCTAATTATATCCATACCAAACGTTGTTGTAACGTTCAGAGTCAACATGCTATGTGTTTGACTGTGGTCTGTAGTCTTAATATGCAGTTATGATAATGAGTTCGATGCATAAAACAGAGTGTACACTGTCAACATTTTTGGTAACAATCTCGGTAACATTTTGCCCAGGTAGTACAACATTCCTTGGCAACATGAATTTTGGTCCTTTGTAGGCCCTATACATTTGGTAGCCATTTTCCTCTTTCTTTATGTTCCTTTTCCATGGTAGCTGCCATTTTGTCCAAATCACATGATCACACTAGGTCAGGTGACCTAGAGCCTACTCCTGATTGGTTAATGTCGGTAACATCTCATTAACATAAATGAATTCCCATTCTTTCGTCAACATACTGTAGAGCGACAGTTGGGCGACATGTTACCCAACTCGCTTTGCTTTCAGTACACTAACAACATTTTCAGCAACAACTGGGCATCACGTTACAGAGATTGTTACCGAAAATGTTGACAGTGTAGGCTACTGCTTTAGTACAGAAACTTAAGGCACGAAACTGAGCCACAATGTTCATATTATAGCTTCTTCAATGTCTACAATAATCAACATCCCCATCAATCTTGCTGGAGAAGCCTTTATGGGCGAATTCGTTAAAAGCATTTCGCACTGTGTTCAAGAAACCCATTGCCGTTTTATACTGGAAGTTCCATCGATACAACACCGGCAATAACTGTCCAGAAATGATCAAACACAGAGAATGATAAATGAGCACAATCTCTCTGAGATTATGACAAATTACTCGCACTTTGCATCAGACCATGTTTAGATAAGAAAATTGAGTTAGGCCATTTGATACAAATCTGCTTAGTACTTATCATTTTTTTTTAATCTTACTGCATTTATATGTTAAATGCTCAGAGTTAAAGGTTTTATCATACTTTGGTAGCATACTCCGAAACAGAAATCTCCACAGATTTACCTATAACAGGGTATAAAGAATTAAAGATGGTGATGGTAGACCGTAAACACTGTTTTGCCTGAAATGCTGTATTTATCCAGAAAAGAGTAAACCAATGACCAAAAAACAATTTTGATCTTGGCAAGATCAACAATATTACGGTGTAAAGATTTTAAAAGATACCCTGGCCGTTTTTCACTGTTTTCTCAAAAAGTGGGCACCGTATGGGAATAGAAATTTCACAAATGGCTGTTGCCGTATCTTTCTTAATAGTTTTGCTCATGAATCTTAATTTTTTTGACAAAAACCAATGTATGAAATTAACTTTAAGAGGACCAGACGTTTCGATCTTCACCGAATTTCTGTTTCATTATAGTGTTGCTTGAATGACGATTACATTTTTGCATGTTACCGTGTTTCATAACTTCAGATAACATTCCAGAATACATTAGTCACAGTAATAATGGACTCTCATTGGTTATGTATATTCGATATGCAGGGATTCCATAGATCTATATCTACTATGCATTATGTACTGTGGCATAGCATGGATAGTTATGGTAACCTTTCAAGTGTGTTATTTTAGTTAAGTGCCGAGCCTTTTAGTACTGCTATTATATTTTGACAGTCTCAAATAATGATCACAATTGAATAAGATACCGGTAATAAATTACGCACAATATACCCAGCTAAAGGGAGGTGTGATCCTTCAGCCCTGGTCATTAAATTAATTAATACTCCTGAAACCATCTCAACTCTCTGGCGAGTAAACAGCCCAGGCTGTCACTTTAGCACTGTGTGGTAATTAAGCACAGAGCCATCTCTATACCCTCACAGGTAACCTTTAACTCCTGGGCGAAGAGGAACAATGCTACAGGCCGGGTTGCCCAATGATGAAAGCACTGCCAACCCAAAGGTGGACTCGAACCCACCGTCTGCAAAGTCTGACCACTAGATCTTGAGTACAACATACCCGGCTGGACTCGAACCCACAATCTATAGTTTGGCCAATAGATCTCGAGTAAAACATACCAGGCTAGATTCGAACCGACAACCTGTAGGCCTAGTCGGACCACTATTTCTCTAATACAACACAATAACACATCAGGCTGGACTCGAACCCACAAACTGCAGTCTGACCATCTTAAGTACAACACACCAAGCTGGACTCTTAACACAAAATCATTAGTCTGACTACTCCGTCTTGAATGTGAAGCACCATGTCACTCCCATGGGCTTTAAACATAATTTTTAACACTCCAAAATTTAGGAACAACTCAACATAACTTGAGAAGACACCGCAAAATAGAAATGTACAAATACTCTTAAATTGAGATATCAGCGATGAAAATAAATGTCATGGGATAAACTGAAACATTACACTGTCGTTGACTAACTGGCCTTAACGACACCTGGCGACTTTTCACACATTTGATAATTGTCGAGACACTCGCACTGTTGACCGAAGTCTGACGAAGTTGCAACGGGGAGGGCTGACCGTCTGGCCGGTCAGGTCTAAGTGCTGTGCACGGCACTCTCCCAAGGAGTTATAAGAGAAGGGAGTGTAAAAAAAAAAAGCACATCCATCAATATTCCACGGACCAAGTCACGCTTTAATCTCATCGCACACACGCCGTGCTCTTCACCCGCCGTGCAATTTGTCTTGAGCACGGCGTGACGTCTCCGGAGATCTCCCAGCTTTCATTTCGTGTCATCATTAGTAGGACCCAGCGAAAAATTAATACAACTACGACGGGGGGACTCCATGGTCTAACAGATTAAGAGATATCAGGCCCAGACTAAGAAATGTACAACGGCACCATGGGGTAGAGCTTGCTGTGATTTGCACTCTCGGAGGAGAAACAGGTCAATATGCAAACTGATTCTAGTCTTATAACTCATCCTAATTTCGCGGCAACATCATCTCTTGTCAATATTATTGGCTAACTTGGACCAAAAAACAACTAAAGGCCTTTTCACACGACGCCAAATAGACCTTCCAACCATTGAGAAATTTTCTCATGGTTGCGAAATCTTACAAAAGTGTCATCGTGTGAAAGGACACCAGTGCTTGACAGTGACCGACGTCCCTGGTAAATCCTTGAGAGATTTTTTGACCGAGGTCCAGACCCATGAGAGAATTTGCAGCGCCGTGTGAAAAGTCCTTAAGTCACTCCTCTACCAGAAAAAAAAACAGAACCCGAATACCATGACAGAGTCGCACAAACCGCGCTGGCATGATATATTTTGGCAGTAAAACATTCATGAAACTTTTTCCAACCTTTTCCACATCGTCAATATTTATTCCATTGCATATTGAGCGAGGATTGGTGGTGTTTTTCAAAAGAAACAAGGTATACTCATTTTGCAAGCTGTCCATGGAATGTTAATGCTTGACTGAATCTTAACGAAAAAGGGTATTGAAGTGTCATTTTTATCTAGGTACACAGCTAAAATGCGTACTTTTACGTTAGTTTTGTCAAGTATTCCATGGACAGCTTGCAAAATGAGTACCTCCATTAAAATAGACATACTCCTCTTAGGAATGATAATTTTGTTTCATTCTTTTTTCCTATAAGTAGGAGAGAATGCTTGTTAAATGTATGCTTTACTGAACTTTTGAGTGTCATTTGTTTCTTTTGAAAAACATCATCAATCCCGGTCAAGTTCTTTTTGGCTCACCCTGTATAGAAAAGTTTTGAATTTCATTACATGGGAGTAAACCCTAGGACTAAATAACATTTCTCGGGGGGGGGGGGGACATTTTGTTTTGTATGAAAGTAAAAATATCGCATCATGTGAAACATTATCGAACGTTAACATATCGTAAATGTACCGTTTTCCCCTAATAGATAACTGCATAACCCTAAAAACCATTTACACAAATAGGAACATTTTTGAAACTCTGCTCAAGTTCACATTCAGAAAAAACGACCAAATAAATTCAATTCCTATTGAAATGCAAACCATAAATGATGACCGATCTGTTTGTTTGCACGCAAGGTGATGTTATGAGTTTATATAATAACCATTCCTGCCCAGGCACCAAAACGGAGGGAGAAATAAATAAATAAGCCCCGTAATTACCAAAGCGAGCACCGGGGAAAGCCAGCACCGGCCATGAGTCTGGGTGATATCTACCACCACGCTATACCGCATCATTTAATCACGCTGAGCTGGGTACATACATGCTGCGGACGACTTAAGCGCGCGTGTGGAACATTAATCAAGAAATGATGAAGGATTCTTAAAGACCGAAGCCAAAAAAATAAAAGCGCCTGGAGACGAAACGCGTGAAGGGAATGCATAGATATTTGAACCGCTGCCCCGAGCACTTGCGAGGAAGAAGAAGAAGATGTGTGGCCTACCGAGGAAGCCACAATATTTAATTTGGGCATCTATCTTTATGATAAGGCGTCCCCCGTACTGAAGTATTCCGTTCTATCCTCCGTAATACTCATGGTATTCAAGGGGAGGCGCGTAGCCGTGAAATTCAATGAGCGAACCCATGCCCATTCCAGAGCAGCGCGCTGCTGGATAATTTAGGCCTAGACTTTGTCACATCTGATTCTTCAATCTGCTAAGGGAAGGAGATTTCATTTTGAGCCAGAAAATAAGGAGGAGAGGGAGGGAAAAGTGGAATGTGATTTGGGAAATAGTTCCAGCAGAGGATATTACCAAGGCAGGAATGATAGGTAGGAATGCTTGACATCGCACGTAGGTATGTTATCACGTTAATGGATATCAAACTATTTGCAAGATTTAGGAATAAAATTCATGAAGAATGTGGGCGTCCAATATGAATTGACAATGTTTCCATAAAATATTACATTATTGAAACATTCCAAAACATAGGCCTTTACGAAACCAGGCTTGAGGCTAGGCTTGGGACTTATTTCGCTACTGCCATTTGAGGCCCACCAGAGATTGGGCCACTTGACAAAGCCGAGGAAAGGCTCCAGCTTCGCCATGTATCTCAAGCCCTTCATTTCAGTAGGACACAAAAAGGCGGCAACAAAATAAATCCCAAGCCAAGCCTCAAGCCTCATTTCGTAAAGGCCAATATTCACATTTTCACTGGTTCCGTATGTTCCCGATCGCTTACTTCACAGTGCAGGATACCAGGAACACGCAAACGTCTGCAATATTTGTGCGTATACTGCCAAAATGGAACTGGGCTGAGTAAGTCTTGTGACGTCACGAGTCAAAGATAATGCAACGTGTTAACACTAGCCTCTCAAAAACCCATTACCACTTAGCAAATAAAATAATCAATGTCCATGGATAGGCCTATATCTGGATACAGTACAACAAATACTGCACGACCAAGTGAAAATAATCTATGTCTATAGTTGTTGGTATAGTGCGGCTGAAATGACCAGTGTTTATACTTTTGGTATAGTGCTACAAATACCATATCAAACCAGACAAAATAATCAATGGTATATATGCTTCCTGGAGTAGTAATGTCAATATCTAGCAACAAAGCAAATTGGTATAGAGTATTGTAAACATAACACCTCAGCAGAATGAATGATCAATTTGACACCAACCGGAGTGGTATTGTAAAAACGACACCAATATAGACTATTATAGGTCCAAATAGGCTACGTGACAATCACACCTTTGGGTGTACAATGAGGTATCAGACAAATATCTTTGAAATATTACAACCACGCACAGATGCCAACTTCTTCGAAGAAAAGGAGACACATTCAAAAGGAGACACAATCTTGAGTTTGGGGAAGTCAACTTGTGTTGTAATCATTTAGCTCTGCATTTTTGTGAACAAAACTCTGTACATGTGACATAGCCATCAGAAGCAGCATGCTAGAACGTTCCTGAAATCTGTAATAAAGATCCGCCAGAACTTAAAGGTACAATACATGATTGGTAAAGGTCACAGGACAGCACTCATACTTTGTCTGATCAAACATGTACATGAAATAATAAACCTGTGAAAATTTGAGCTCAATCGGACATCTGAGTCACGAGAAAATAGCGAAAACCCAACTCGATTTTTCTTATAAAACATGAAGAATAGTTTACTTTATGTTTGTTACAAAAATCGTTCGGACGAATTATATTTGGAAAAGACACTAAATCTTGATTTGCTTGAAAAAACCCATCATCCGATGAACCAAGATTTCCCATGGTGACTGTTTGCACTATTTCCGAACTGTTGGGTTCATTTTCTGTCTCAAACTCAATAATTATTTTTGGAGGCCTTGCAAATCCTATATGCTCCCATTAATGGGGGAAGGGGGGAGCGTTGGAAGGGGGAATTACAGACAAACATTTCTCCGAACCGACAAAATAGACAATTATTGGTAAAAACACAAACGTACACGTCTTAATCGTATTAGGATTGCAGGTAATTACTATGTGATGAATTGCTTTGGCTAGCAGCAAATTTGGTAGAAGAAACCAATTTTGCACAGAACCGTACTCTACGCACGTCCCTTTTATTTGAAGTAATCACGTTATTTATAAGCTTCTATGTCTTATAGATGCAAACACTGGTCATCAGGATTATTACATATGACAGCCCCTTCCACGTAATGGATGTGATTGGGGTATAGGATCGGGTTTATATCTGCAGGAATCGAGCATTTGAAGACGTTGAGGTTTCGACCGACTGAAAAACACAAAAACGTGCGGGTAGCACTCAACGTGCTGCTTCCACGTAATCAACAACGCACTTAAAGCTGGCAAAGCTAGGAGTAATGAATTGGGAAGGGATGGGAGGGGAGGGGGCACTTCTCAAGTCTTGGAAAACACTTCTTGACATCCTATAAGAACCTTTTAACAGACAATTATCAATCAGATTCAATGCTGCAATGGAATAGGATCCTGTTTGGTTGGCATGTAGATTTCTGTATAACCCTCCGTAAACAACAGCAAGATGTTACAGTTGTTGTCCCAACAACAAGAACACGTTTCAGCACTTCAACATGATGTGTGTTTAGGGCAAGTTCTACCCCTGGGGCTTATTCCATAGATCTGCTTAAGCATGCATCCAAATTTGCTTAAGCACCAAAACAACTTGATAAATAAAAGAAAAATGTCAGCCAAAAACTCCTTGCGAATGTTATGCTCAGCAAACAATGGCCAAATTTAAGTCAAATGCGGTATAAAACATCACATAAAAATGTGGTTGGTAATCCTGTTTAATCAAGGAAGACTTTTCATGCTTAAGTAAATTGTGTGCTTAAGCAGGTCTATGAAATTGGCCACTGAACTCCAGGCGATGACCACCAGTAGGCCTATAGTTTGAAGAAGATCACCAAAAGAAGTAGGCAATTATTGCTTCATTCGTTTATCATAATTAAAACAATAGCAAAGGCAAACTCCAATTAAGTAACCTCGCATTGCCGCACAAGTATAATAAAAGTAATTGAATTTTTGCCGCCAGTTATAAGATTGGCCCTTTTGGTTTATTAAATCTTGCCGCTTCTGGCGGTAAAACGATTGTTATAACAGTGTCCGTGGAGTTTATGTACGTCAGCTGGTCATTCTATTCCATATTCATCGGGGCATCAAAATGGCAATTATACGGAGGTCTGAGGGCAGGTATGGTTCACATGGAATGTATAATTGGAAGGTCAAGAGACGCAGAACCATCTCAGGTCTCCTGCACTTTCCCTACATCTCTAATTATCTTGTATGAGATTCTTCTTGGCGCAGCAGAAGAAACGGGGAAAATGGAGGGAGGTGGAGTGGATTACAGACTGAATAAGACGAACTTTAGAGGGAATAAATGTCAAAGTGATGCTGGTAGATTTGGCCCTTCAATGACAGTGAAACTCAAATGAAATGCTTGTCAGGTTATGTGGATGTCATTTTATTTCTGTTAAATAAAAACTGAAAAGTATACATTGCCAGCTCGTGGTAATGTTGTTCTGGTAAATATATAAAAACCAGAATGAATCAAAATGATTGAATAATCCGTTCAAATTATTATAAATTATGGCAAAATGAAAAGCACCCCACCCTCCCTGGTCACTATGAATACCCCTGCATTTGTTCTGATCCTCTCATCCATGTTTCTTTACTCGCATTTTCTTGTCCTCTTGTCATTTTAATAGCCTTTGAAACACGTCGGACCCTCCTAACTCCAAGCAAAAATGAAAATCACTTGGTTCTGTCATTGGATATCAACCCCAATACCTAAGATCTCAATATAACATGGCTTATGCAACTAAACAAGTAAGACATGGAATGATGCATGGACTTAAATTTGTGGTGATTCTTTTTAACACAAATTTACACAAGTTTGACACTGAAAATACAACGGATCTGGATTGAAAACGGCATTGTAATCAGTCAAATAAAAGGTAAAAATTACATGAGGTAATACGTTATTAAATGTTCAACGTTTTGGTATAGCTTGTAGTGGGCAATAGGTAAGTTTGAAATTTGGTTAACTGAAAAATCGACGACTCACTTTTGCGAGCTCTTAAAATGACTACAATAAAACCAAGGATTACTGTACTAAAGGTAATATCATACTTTATTGTCAAAGAAATACAGATTTATGGGCAAAAATATCAAGGAAGATACGGTAACAGTCATCTGTGAAATTCCCAGTCCCATACGGTGCTCACTTTTTGAGAAAAAAAAACAGTGAAAAACTGCCACAGTATTTCTGAAGTCTTTTCTCTTTTATTTTTACTCTTTAAATCAAAAATAATTTTGGTCACTGGATTTACTCTTTTCTGGTAAATACATCATGTTTCGGTATGCTACCAAAGTATGATACTACCTTTAAAAACAAAAAAAAACAAAGAAAAAAAAACACCCATAATATTGTCCCTCTCAACATCAAACAGTCGTCTGGCTTCTTATTTCAAACACCTTCAAAGTCTTAGTCTTAAGCACCAGCCGAGATCTCAAAAATATGGCCCTCGGCAAAATCACACTTGAGAGGAAAAAATCCAGGGTTCGAGTTCAGCAAAGAGCCTTAAGACTGAACTTGGAGTGTGAACCAATCCTTTAACTGCCAAGCAAAGTGTGATGTCACAATACAAATCACCATGGTGATATTGACAGCTCAAAATGAAAATTAATGTGAAGTGTTTTTGCAAAATCCGGACCAGGTGCTTTTATGAACTGTATTCTACGTAAATGTTTGTCTCAATGCAATTGCCTGTTTTGATGCATCACTTACGATTTGTTGTTCCCATGTCAGTTAGAGTGCTTAAACTCCATAAACTGGACTTGGAAAGATTAGTTTTTACAACCAGATGGGTAGGAGATAGTTGGTTTTAAAGGTAATATCGTACTTTGGTTTTTGTGAAGGAAATACAGATTCATGGGCAAAAATATCAAGGAAGATACAGTAACAGTCATCTGTGAAATTTTCAGTCCCATATGGTGCCCACTTTTTGAGAAAACAGTGAAAATGCCCACAATATTAGTTAAGTCTTTTCATCATTATTTTTTATCTTAAAAAGATCACAATTGTTTTTGGTCATAGGTTTGACTCTTTTCTGGATAAATACACCATTTCAGGCAGAACAATAATTATTGTAACAGTATGTTTCTAGCATCACCATCTTTATACCTTTTAGGAAAATCTGTGAAGATTTCAGTTTCAGTATGATACCAAAGTATGGTAATACCTTTAAACAAAAGACATTTTGCAGAATTGTTAAAGCTGATGAAGTTACCACAACAAATAGTCACCTCATTGTAAGGTTCTTTGTCATTTAAAAGTGTGAAAATGACGATACTCGACTGCACCCTCATTTGCATAAATTTACATATGGCTGCACAGAAAAGTCATTATCTACACGGAAGAAATTTGGCAACAATGATGTATGGCTAAGCTGTATTTTGCAAAAGGGTTGTTGCTTGCCATATTTACTTTTGAGAGAAATGATATTCTATTAGTCATTCTAAGCAGAGGGTGAAGCTTCATTGTGTTTGTCTTGTATGAAATAAAGTGGCATCAATGAAGGTTAGCGGGAGCAGCTGCTCGGAGATCACGGATTCATCATCATCATGGCTTCAGGAACAAAGCACGGTGATCAATATCCAGATGTTGGTAATGTAGGGAGGATCAACTCCCACAATGTTTTTCAGGGGTTGGATCCTCCTGATTAACATGCTGCATTGTGTCATTGGAGGGCGGGGCTGATATCATTAATCACAATCGGCTAGCTTCTCTGCCACGGAGGGCTACGTGATGCAAGCATTCCATGGCCATGAGGGTTTAGTAGCTGGCAGATCACATGGTGCCATAGTGAGAGGGTACTTGAAGTGCCACCAGGCTTGTGCATCCTTGCAGCAAGCTAGGAGGAGGATGCAGCTGCTCATTGATGCACTCACTCGATGCACTGTCCACGGAAGCTCCGGTCCTGAGGTTTCCCAGTTGCTGACGAGGACATAGGTCCGTGAAATGCCACCTCTCAGAGCAAGTGCATTTCAAAGTAACAACTGATCCTGTGTCAATATAAGATGGCCAGATTGGACTGGTCACTATCTGATTCCATCTCGTAATTGTCTCCGACGTCCTCCTCTATCTCCTCCTCATCAGACCCTGCCACGTCGCCGAGCCCGCTCTCAGATGCCGATCTCTTAGCAGCCCTCAGCTTACCCAGATTTGAGATATACTGTAAGCTGTAGCGATTGCTGTCACACCTAGCATGGAACAATAAGAAGAATTCTGATTGGTGTATATTTTTAGGGTTTTAGAATAAATTGGTTCGCTGAAAAAGAGAGAAGTGGAATTGGGAGATGATTGCAAGTTGATTTTGAAAGCTGGTGGATTAGTGGTTTGGTTAATTGGTTGAATGATCAACTTCTCGTTAGTTTATTTGTTGACTAGTTTGATTAGTTTGATTCATTGTTAAGATAGATGGATGGAATTTTAAGCTGAATGATAGTAAAATATTAATTAGCTGGATGAATCCATTTAAGCAGAAAATATTGAACTGTATGGGTGTTCATGAATATTAATGATTTTTGCCAGGAGATAGATAATATGCAAATTAGGCTTGCCCTTTATCGACGTGGATGAGCACTGCATACTCGGTGCTTGTTGAGCACACATGAAAAAATCATGCACTGGCTCAGGTGGGATTCGAACCCACGCTTGTTAAGCAGTTGAAAGAAAGTCAAATTAGGCTTGCCCTTCACCAACATGGATGAGCACTGCATACTCAGTGCTTGTTGAGCACACATGAAAAAAATCATGCACTGGCTCAGGTGGGATTCGAACCCATGTTAAGCAGTTGACAGAAAGTTGTTCAGAAAGCTTGACAGAATGATCTTCTTAGCAATTAGCTGCTTACGCAGACACTACAAGCATCTGAGCACGAGATGAAGACAACATACATGCCCCCATGTAAGAATGAGGTGACTTCAGCAGCAGGTGAAACTAGCCAAACATGAAAGATGATGAAGCAGGTGTAAGGGTAATGAAGAAGTCTTCACAAAGGGAAAGAGAAACAGATCAAGGAGGAAGAGGAGGATTAAGGTCAGGAGGAAAAACAGCTGAAGTCCTCTTAAAAATACAGCCTCTTGACAATCAACAAAGGGCAAAGAGGAATATAAAATGCCACTAACATACCAATTTACAATTAGAAGCGAACTGAATTCCCTTCCTCAAATGGCCAACAATCTAAACATAAAATATACGCATAGATTCGTTCAAGAACTAAACAAATCAATAAAAAAAAGACATGGTTTGTTCACTTTATAATAAGCATCTACAAACAGCTTTATAGTGAATCTAAGGTTACACACGACGATGTTCCTTCTAAGATATGAAGGCAAAGAAGATACATGTACTGTGCAGTACAAAACAAAAGCTTTGAATTACAGACCCCGGTCTGACTCGCATTTCAAATCAATGAAAGTGGTCATGTTTTCATCACAGTAATGGCCTTATACATCAGTGTTAAAACAAACTACAAGCAACCTGGGCACGTTCCACTTAATACATATTAATACCTCAACCACAAAGTACCCAGGCGGCCAGGTCTATATTTTTGTGTTATCCTATCAAGCGCTATTCCCCGTGAGTCCTCGTCCGCTCTGCATTAAAGAGGAGTTCCTTGCTGCATTTTTTAATACATATTATCCTTCTCATCTTTGATTCATTCTCTCAAAACAGACGCGGGCCGGTCCCAGCCGGAAAAAGAGCTGAGGTATTTCCTCCGAGAAGATGTCTTCGGCAGTTTATTTCAGAGCGGATGGAAACAGGTTTCAAGAAGTGAACTGCATTATGATGTTGTTTGATATAAACATGATAAACATGTCAACCTCTATTCGCGAATATTAAATGATTTTGGTCAGGAGATAGATAATATGCAAACTAGGCTTGCCCTTCACCGACGTGGATGAGCACTGTATACTGTATACATGAAAACAAATCACGTGCGGGCTCAGGTGGGATATCTTTCAGATAATACAATTCAGAGTATGAATAATCTCACATTTTATATAAATGTCCTTATTCATACTAGCAGGATCTTTCTCAAAGGTTTAAGAATTTGAGAAAGATCCTGCTGGAATTGAAACATCAGGCCCTCCCAACACCAAGCATTTGAAATATTTCAGGTCATTATGTTGGTTGATAAGCAGTTTGCAGCAGTTCATTAATTATAAAAGAAGGTAGTTTGCGGTGACACCATGTAATCTCTGCTGTGAGAGTGTGTGGTTCTGAGAAGAACCGTTGGTATTATCTCCACGCTCCGAACAGTGTGCTCTGTTCGTCCTCAGGAAAGTGACTTTATTACTTATCATTAGTTATTGAGAAAATACATTTCTTACAAATGATTTCTTCTCAAATGCCTTCCAAAAAATGATTGGTTGTTCCAAAAGTGGATACTGTTTAAAAACTTCACCACATAATTTCAACTACATTTCACCAGAGAAAATGCATATTTTCAGAATGACATTCAAAAATAATAGTGGGCAATTTAGTTGCAGCGTCTATACATAGGGTTCAGTGTCCGGTCCTATGCTCTATCAGTACTAACCAATCTCTATTTATTGCTATCATGCAAGTTTTGGGTATCTGATACTACCATTAAAGCCATTTGAGAAATGTCACTGAATTAATGCATGCTTAATGGTAAGAATATTTTGAAGAAGAAAAAAACCGAGCAGCAATAGAAATATGAGATATATCTGTGAAGCTTCAGAATATCTGAACTTTTACACAGCACAGACACATACAGTAAGTTCAGTAACATTAGAATTGTTATCCTAAACACAATGAAAATCATTTGACAACTCAATGGAAGATAAGAGATGTTTGGAAACTTGTTACCTCTTGTTAGCACTTTTGTGATGAGTTCATGGGAATGATAAATGAAGTGACAGATGTTGCGTCAATAAAGTTCAAGTTGAAAAATGTTTACAGCAGTGAGAATGGCATGTAAAAGCTACTCTAACCAAGTTGACTATCCAAAATCCACAAAGTCTACCCAAATCCACTAAAATCAATCAAAATCAACCAAAACCCTTTTCTAATTTTACAGGATTTTGAAGGACATGGGACAGTATGTCAGAGGACGAGCTGACTCTCCATGGGTCGAGGCAAAGGATACACCAAGGAGGAAATCCTCCTCGAGCCTGACATTTCAATCCAAGCCTTTGCGGAAGCTTCTGCTAGGATCGAAACGTTAGGCCCTCCTTACTCCAAACATTTTATATACAGGTCATTATTTTGGTTGATGAGCAGTTTGCAGCAGTTTATTACATGTACTTGTATTGAAATGGAAGATATAATGTTTTGCAAAGATGTAAAGATTGCAGAATGTGTGAAGGGTAAGAAGAATGGCAACAAAATGGCAGGATGGGAGAACATCAACAACTTAACATCAACCAACCAAGCCAGCTACCAATGAAACAAAATCAAAGGAAAAACAAAAGGGCAAATCAAACAAAAATCAATCATTCCAAACATAAAAGCTATAAATCAATAAAAACAGATAAACACATTTACAAAACGACTCATGATTTAGGTATCAATAAAAAGGACAGAGTTTGGGGAAAGAGAAAAAAGTTCAATCTCATCTTGGAGCTCCAAAAATAGCACTACATACTGAAATTCCATATGGACAATTAGCACTAGCGCTAGTAGACTTACACTCCCATATAAACACAGCATCATCCACAGAGCTAGGCACGGGATTCCTACAACTAAATCTCTCGGTCGACACTGCTTTAGTGAGAAACAACCTCAATTAGGAATTTGTCTTTCCCCCTGACTCGGATCGGAATGAGAAAAACAGGTCATCCTTACCCAGGGCCTGATTCCACACAATAGGCCACAGTATATACCCGGACTAATTACAGGCTCAAGCCAACGTAAAGTGATAATGTGATAAACGGAGGTCACATTGTATGACCACCGAAGGTTAATTACGGACAAATTCCCTCAGCTTGCAAACCACTCAATGTAATCTACATGTGCGGATTCCATTACAAAGAAATAATTCAGATTTGTATGAAACGCTGATCAGAAAATGTTCACAAATCTTGGTTGTCTTGCTGAAAAATACTGTCATTTGATGATGAAAATTTTTTGTTTTCAAATGTTAGGAGAGCCTGACATTTTCATGCTAGCTGAATGCTCCTTGGGAGGGGAATGACAATGAACAAGCGATGGAGCTCAGCAGAGATGAATGAATGGAGATTGACAAGAGGAGCTGGTCTAGGGAGAGTAATAATGGGAAGAGCCAGAGCAGGGAACAAAAGGATGAGGAAGATGGAAAGATCACAGGGAATAGGAAAGCATGAAATCAGGCGACAATTCCAAGGAAGAAAATTAAGCAAGGAGAGGGTGGATGGGTTTGTGTGATTAAAGAAATGAAGTCATACATAAACCAAGAAATATGCAACTATCAAAAAACGATGACAGCAACAACGCAACAACAGCACAACAACAACAGCACAACAACAATGCCACAATGCAAAAACACAACAACACAACCACAACAACAACAAACAACACAACAACCATTGGCATACAAATATGTAATTCATGTCTTCCTAATGAAATGAAAAGAAATGCACTATTTACAAACATTACAATAAATTTCATTAATTAATTAATCACTTAATAATTTTTACCGCGATTTTGAAATTCCTGTTCGTGGAAACCAAACGCTGTGATTCTCATTAAATGGCGCCAGTGCGGAAAACAGATGGCTCCAAAAAACATGCCGTCACGACTGAATGAGTTTATCTATGGGAAACACGCACCCAGCGCGGTATCGGGCACCGGAGGAACAAAGCAAGTAATGGTGCAGGGGCTGGATTGATGACGACCCTGCTTGTGCGGCGGGTAATTGAAAGTAATCATGGAGACAAATTGACGAGGATAATCGTGTTCATTGAAGACAAACAGGCCATGCACGGCGAAAAGGGCGTGGCGCTGAAATAAGTGCACATGCACCCCTTCACAAAACAAGAGTCAATATTAAAAATATATTAAAACTCTTCAAAAATTTCATCTTATTGCTCTGATCGAGTGTGAAATTAAAAAAACCATCATCGTGAATGATATGCTAGGCTTAAGGTATTCAAGAGAAATTAAGTACAGTTTTGGCTATTTTCAAAGTAATGAGTTACTACACGAAAAAGTGCACACGTGTGGTTCACGGACAAGCTTTAAAAAAGGTCGGAATCGGTGATGCCATCGCGCATCGTGGATTTGATCTATCATCCAATGAAAAAACCTACAAGGGAGACTGAGTTGATTCAGTTAAAGATGTTACACAGGCCTGTAGATTGATTGCTGAAAACTGACTGAAGTGGGATTTGAACCTACAACCTCTGGTGCGGCGATCCAGAGGTCACACATTCGAATCCCACCTTCAGTCATTTCAAGCTTTCCACACCCAAAAATTGATTTTAAACCGATGACAAATGTTGTTGAAATTCCGACAATTTAACCACAGATTATGTTTGATAGTTTCCTACTGTTAATATTCTACATGGTTCAGCATATACGTGCATAATCACAATGTTGAATTTGTGTCAACACAGTCAACATCCTATCCATCAGGAGACATTCTGATATAAAGAACTGTCCGTGACATCTTCTCCACAGCCAGAATGCATCTCAGAAGCTATTTAGCGAGATTAAAAATGGGGCAGGAGTAAAAAACAAATATTGAAAAGCTTGAAACCCGATACGGACTGCACGCATAGATTATTAGGTAAATAAAGTCTGCCAAATTACAAATGACTAGATGATATTCACTAATGAAGGTGTTTCCTTCCAAAATCTCATTAAATTACTATCATTATGTTCACTTTTAATTAGACAATGACCAACGCTCCAAGAGCAAGTCAGATTGTTTTATTAATTGGTGTTAGGAGGACCTGACGTTTCAATCCTAGCAGGATCTTTCTCAAAGGCTCAATGGTCAGAGTTAGGAGGTCCTGATGTTTCAATCTTAGCAGGATCTTTCTCAAAGGCTCAATGGTCAGAGTTAGGAGGGTCTGACGTGTTTCGATCCTAGCAGGATCTTTATCTAAGGCTAAATGACAAGAGGACAAGAGCATGCAAGTAAAGATACCCATAAATGGATGAGAGGATCAGAACAAAGGGGGACAAAGTTTCCCTAGTCACTTTGAAATTGTTTATTACTTGTATTGCTTGAATATGATTATGATTTCTTTGTTCACTTTTCAATGACTTAAAACTCAGTCAGTTTCCCTTGTGGTTATTTCAGGAATAAATATGATTTTGTTAACTTTTTGTCGTGGAAGTGAAAAGATCATTGTTGAAAATCGCTTAAATTGCAAATGAATATTTTAATTAAGCTGCGGCTAATTAACCAAAAGTGCACAGGACTTCAAATGGAAAACACGTTTATAAACCTGACACACAATCAAGTGAGGACTACAAATGGCATGGGCTGCCTAAGGCAGAGTGATTTATTGTTCACAAATGCTTATTGTTTACGTCGGCCTGTCGCTAGTGAAATACGTAAACCTTTAGGCGTTGGCAATGATGTATGATACTTACACAGCCAGACAAGAAACAGAATGAAGGGGATATTAAATCTTTCCTTTTGTAAACAGATGTTTCACCTCGGTGGCCACGCAAGCGAGAAAGCCTTCCTGGATATGCGTAGACGCTGCCGCATCATGGCGGCATCTTTACAGTGCATAGACCATGACCGCAATAAAACCACCGAGACCCACAAAACCATTTCCTTGGAATAAAAATTAATTTTGCCCAATTTGATTTGTCATCAAAACCTACAGAACAACACCAAGCATTCAAGCAAAAAAATAAAAAATCCAAAATTTGTCATCTGCTCTTTAAATTTTCAATAAAACCTTCAAATCAGTCAAATTTTCTTTCTAACGCCAGACCAAAGTCAGCAGGGAGTTGCAATCAATTGCTCTACCGTCTGAATCTGAAGTGAAAAGCTCCGACTTAAACCACAAAAAAAAAAAAGAGATGATGAAGAAATAGAACATTTAAAAAAGGAGGCCAGGGACAACAACGAAAAAACCGAAATATAAATACAGCATTGTCAATGATGGGGTATGGATGTAAGATGAAGCGTGGATTTTTTTTTTTGAAATTTTTTTTTTTGAGAGAGTGGGAGCTGAATTAGTCTTGGAGGAAGGTAAAGGCAAGATGGAGGGAGGAAAGAGGGGGAGCCGTTGCTAAGGACTTGAAATGGCCAAGTGTGGAGGAGGAGAATGAAGCGGACGGTAGGGGAGACAGACGGACAGCCAGGGGATACACATGATTGGAACATAGCATGCAAGACTGTGCGCCCATGGAGAGAAAAAGCGATATAGCTCGGCCGAGAAAACGGCATGAAGGGATTTGGACATGCAACATGGGAACAGGAACAGGGCAGACGGACTAGGGGAAGGGATGAAAGAGGACCGAGCAAGGTATAATGAAGGAAAAGGGCCCTAACCACAGGGCATACAAATTCGCAGGTAAAAAGAGTCTAAAAAGACTTGAAGCGAGAAACAGAGGCATCGCCAATCCAAAGTCTGGGAAATATTGTTGAGTATTAGACAGAAGTACATAGGTCTTTCAGAGCTGAATAAATGTATAATATTAATGCAAATCGATGTCTTCGAGTGATATGGATCGGAAAATACTTTGTTGATATACATCACAAAACTGCGCCTTCTGCCCATTAATGCCACTATGTTTTTTCACAAATAACTAAAAACCATCTCCCTTTTTTCTTTTTAAAGTAATTTGAGCCATCTAGCGAGTCCTTGGTTTGTGATTTTTGTATAAATGTTTGAAGACATGATTTGCATGCATCAACTGCAGCATCAGACAACGACTGCACACCGAGGGACCATTTTGGTTATGAAAATCTGAGATGTATTAGATATTGCGGAGCGGAGGTGGGCTCCAACAGGCAGCAAAATTGTTCGGGAGCGTGTGCCTGAACAGAAATGCATTTTACTGATCAGGGAAAAAGATTAATAAAGACTCTGCTTCAAACTGTCGAAAGAGCTTGTCTGGCAAGCAATACGTCAACAAGGGTATACTATACACCTCAGCCTAACAACAAATTACTGCGACCCAGAAAAACAAAATCCAGACAAAATGACAGAGTTAATTTTCTCTAAGCGGTGTTTGTGGATGCTTCTTTCCTCAGAACGTCACCCTGGATGATGGAGTTGATAAAGAAGAGAAGCCAAACGCTTGAAAGGCTGATGACAAGCAGACAATTTGAAACCAAAATAGTTCCACCATTGATTTGTCCTATCTTCCTTGGGTTTTTAGGGTTATATGCTGGAAACTTTAGTGAAATGGGGTCATTAGCAAGGCTTGATTGTCTTGGAGAGCTTCTTAATCGGCGCAGAGTCACATCAAACTGGGTACTTGCATTATCATTGGAAAAGGAAAGTTACGAACGAGGGTGTCATCATAAATGAAAAGAGTGAATGAAAAGAGACGGAAGCCGAATCTGAACAGACAAACAAACAACAAAATAAATGAGATTGAAAACGGAAAGGGATAAGGGAAGAGGAAGAAGTCTAAAGACGTCTTAAGTTTGATAAAGAGGATTGAAGAGACAAAATGCAAACACTTGGAGCTAAAGTGAGGTAGTGTGTAAATACCAGAAGCACGGTAATGACAGAATGCACCAACAGATAGCAAATACCGAGCACCGAAGTGGACAAACAATTCTTCAACGACGAAACAGGGCACTTAATCAAATTCACACATCCAACTTAAGCTGCACAGTGCATACACAATATGGCAATTAAACATTTTACTAGCCTGTCCTTTGACGTACATGTTTTAATGGCATGACTGGGCGAATTAAATCGACACTGTCATCGCCACTTTGCTGACATTTTGCGTGGCATTTACAAAACGCGAGGATGCTTGCGTAATCATACTATCAAACATCAGATCTCGCATTAATGTATCGTATTTTATATTCCCGACAAAGACATTTCATGACAGCTCTATGATCTTAAGTGAAACATGTGAATCCAGCCGATAAGATTGAGCATGGAGGAGGAAGAGACTGTAACATGAGATAAGGACAGGATTAGGCACACGCTTCACATTATCAGAAATAATAAATGCCTTAAGATTCTACTCAATTGGCATAGGCCGCTTCACCGAGTCTAGGCAAGATCTTTTTGGCAGTTTCATTCAGTCAATTGCTTTTTCTTGAACTTCTCTCCTTAATTGTGAAACTTTTACAACAACAATTTTGGGTATTTGGAAGTATTTGTGAAAGTGAACATTTGGGAGACATCGGGAATTAGGGAGACATTTCGATGTTTCCTTAAGGTATCAGCTACCTTTTATAGACATACCTTTACTGTCCATATTTTATTAGAAGCCAGAGAATGCTCTCAATATGAACATAGTGACATGTACTGTTTGCAATTTTTGAGAAAAAAAACTGCAGACCAAAACAAAATACTGTATTAAAGTCAAACTTCTTCTGAGGGATCAAAGACCTTCAAACTACAGTACAATTACCGTATCATTGGCTAAGAATTTGAAGAAAAAGGAAGCCGTTGGAATGTTTGAGGGGATTGCAAAACCTGCAGGGAAACCATCTGGCCTCGCATCTAATGTGGAACTGTTGACAAGTCCGGATCTACCTGAATATGCGTTATTCATCTGGGTATGTAGGAGGAAACAGAGGACACAACTCCTGCACTTTTTCGCTTATAGACCGAGCTTAAGTGCCCTTCATGCATACATGTATATTTCAGTGCATGAAGAATGCTGTTTGGCAGGTGTTGTAGGTCGGGATGGGTTGTAACCAGTTGGAGGTACAACAAACCCCTTTGGATGTATATCAAGACAACTTTGAAGAGTGAGGTGTTTACGTTGACATCTAAGAATTTGATACGGGGTCGTGCAAAAAGGGGTCCTGGCCGTTTCACCTATGCACTTCTCACACTTCCGAAAAGCTGCCGCAAACCAGAAGGCCTCATTGGTAATGGATGTGGACATCACTGTGGGCAGCAGGGGTTTACTTCATAGCAGCAACCGTGTCAAATTTGACTTGGTCACTGTCGTAGCTGCCCAAGATTTAAACTGTACCGGAAGCAGTGGAGGCAACTGCCTTCCATGTGAGTGGTTTCATGGCTTCTGACTGGCAAATGGACAAAGATGATTGACTATTAGGGACACCAACAACATTGGGCTGGATGGCTCAGTTGGTACAGCACCGGTACCGTATTCTGTGGGTCGCAGGTTCAAACCCCGCTCCAGTCATTTTTTCATTGTTCACCTTTCAATGATTCCATGTTCTGTATCACAGTAGACATTTTCATTTCTTCCACAGATAAAACTCTTCGCCGAGTATCAAAGACTGCCTTTGCCAGAGGATACCCCTTTAAAGAGAAAGGTCCATGCTCTAGGACAGTCATATACAAATATTGTGACAATCTTTCAGCAGATCATTGTGAATTTCAAGCGATATTTTGAGAAGGAATTACGGAAATTGCATCGCTGTAGATAACTCACCGAGTGCATTCACTCACCAGAATGTGATTCAACAATTACGCCGCATAATTCCAACAAAAGACCGGACTTAATCAAGTTTGAGTGATGGAAATTTTCCGATGGGCTGTTAGAGACCATACCAATTTTCCAAGCATTTGGCCAATGGGGAAAGAAATTACATATCTCCTTCATCATCTTCATCTCTCTCCGGCAAAGAATAAATTCTAGCAAATCTCCGATCACTTGCACTAAGAGGTTAATCTCTAAGACATTGTGATGAGATTTCTGGACAGACAGAAGAGGGTATGGTACAAAGACGCTACAATCGGAGAAATCAAAACTTGACGAGCAGATGAGGCCAGGCTTGACTTTCCGCTCGAGGAGCTGGTTCCAATTTGCCGATGGTACCCCCTAAGGCATCCAACATCCAAGACTCATGAAAAGAAACGACAGTGCACACACATGGTCCTCATTACAGCACAAGGGAGTACTCTTGTGATTAGGATCGCACATTCTCGGACTTGGGACTTTGATTTTTCAGATTCCGATTCCTGCATTGAGTGCATCCGAGACGGGACAGGACGTTGGGGTACGGAAAACAAGACCTCAAAATTGATTCCGACTTTCTCTTTTTTCCCGTTACGGACTGAAATTGCAGTTCTCCTGAAAATGAGATCCGCCGACACAGAAATCTTAATGGGCACCTTGGGATTTGAAACTCATGATCACTTTGCAGAGCATACAGCGAACTTGTCGGACTTGTCGTTGAGCAGTGAGCAGGTCGGAGGCAGAGAGTGAAACAGAATCCGTGTAACCGGGCCCTGGCAGTCAATCAATGATGCTGATTGGAATCAGTCGAGTTTTTTTTTTTTTGCCCCGGTCCAAACGAATGTTGCTAGTTGCGGTACCTTCACTCCATGGTATAATTCAATACTGCCTGCGATATAAAAACCCTGCCACTGAAACATGTGGGCCAACTTGCTAGAGATCGGGGCGAGTGATTTTTGATGGAAGGAACTACACGTATATAAATTATAAGGCCTGTTACGAAATGAGGCTTGAGGTTTGGCTTTGGATTTCTTTTTCTACTGCCATTTTGTGTCCTAAATGGGAGATACATGGCGAAGATAAAGCCTCTCTTCGGCTTTGTCATGTGACCCAATCCCTTTGTTTCAGTTTGAGGGCCTAAAATGGCGGTGGTGAAATAAGTTCCAAGCCTAGCCACAAGCCCGGGGTCGATTTCACAAAGCCCTACGATCAACCGTGACTCGAGTTACAAAGGATAACCCATTGTAGGGGACCTATCCTACGTAGGACTGCAATGCATCAAAAGTCCTACGATTGATAGTAAAATACAGTGAGTACTTGAGCAAAAGAACAAACCTAAATTAATATTTGGGAGAAAACTGCAATTAACTTCCTGAGACGGTAAGGTTTCCCAATGTAAAACGGAACACCGTCATCATGAAATCATGTTTCAACCAAGTGCAACGACCCACATCCCATAGGGCCACTCACCTGCCAACATTAACCATCCCATCCATCACAAAACAAAATTTTCCCCAACTTGCCCCGAGGGTAAAAGCCACAGATGTGCACATACATATCACAGAATTCACAATCCATGAACAAACACAAAATGTAATATCTGACGGAGAGTTGCCAGAGAAAATGCAATATTTGACTGTGGCCACTTGATATCAAACTTGTTCAGATTGAGACAACTCAGACAATATTTTTCGATTTGTTGACCTTTATATGAACTTATATAGCTTTGCAGACAAACATCTTGGAAGAGCCTCATATTTTTACTTGTAAGATGGTGAGCCTGAGCAGTTGTTGGAAACTCACCGGCCAAAATGATCTAGAATGTCACAAATGTAATCAGTTTATGAAATATTGTTAGCAGTTTGGTAAAGAACTTTACAACAAGCAGTAAGGAGTTGTCAATATCACAGGGATTTGCATTGTGACATCAGCAGTGGTGTATCTAAGGGGGCAACAGGGGAATATGCCTCGGGCGTCACTTTTGAGGAGCCAAAAAGAAAGAAAAAAAAAAAAAAAGACGGAAGCTGTAGTGTTGAAGTTATTGGAATTTGGAAATCTAATCCAATGAACAAACAAAGAAAGATTCCAATTTCAAATTGTCAGATTTTGGCATCAGAAGTTGGAATTAGGGGAGCAACTTTAAAGTGCTCGCCCCGGGCGCCTTTTTCCCTAGAAAAGCCACTGGGTTCATAATTTAAGATTGATGTTGATGAAATCATGGAGCTTCTGAGCTCCATGGTAAAATCGACCACCGTCATCAGAAAGGATGATAATGTTTCATATTAGACACAAAGTAACAAATCTTGCTCCAGCCTGGTGGAGTGGCCCTTTAAAATCCTGTCTGCAAAGTTTTTAAACCAAAACAACATGCAGCGAGTTGTACATGACGGATTTAAACCAAACACTTTAAGGTTGGATTTTAAAAAAGGTAATGCAAGCAAACTTGAACCGTAAAAAATGAAAAAGACCAAATCTCTTTAAGCCTACAATCAGCATTCATCTCGCATGACACATGCAGGGTCTGGACTTGGACAGAATCCTCTGGGGCACCTCAGTGGCTTTTCAAATCTTTCCCATCAATATCGGAAGACGTTTGGATTTATCCAGGGGAATTGGCACTTGCATAGGATGAAGGGCCTTGCCCTTGCCAGGAAGCCATTTTTGTTGGTTTTCTGGGTCGTACATGTTCTTGAAAATTTCATGAAAGTTAACTCACATCTCCGAGTGATCGTTAAAATGAACACAAAACCCTAATTTTTTTTCAGTAGGGGGCGGGGGCGGGGGAGTGTGTTGACTGTTGAGCCGTTGGCACTAGTTCGGTACATCCAGTATATTGGCATGAACTAAATCCCCGAAGCCCTATACACATATACTGCAGATCTATGCAAGCATGTGCCTGGTTTAATACCGCTGCACATTTATGAATAAATCATGGTTATGCATTGCAAATGAAATATGCAGACTTCACGATCCTAACATCAAAATTCCATGTGTGTCTGCCGTACAATTACTGCACAGGGAAAAGACACATCACACATGTTTTATTCCCCGGCAGAATTTTGATCCAGTCAGCCGAGTTTCAGAGTTTATTTAATGAACATTGACTACAAAAAAAATATTGAGCCGATTCCTATTAATCATTCAATTCTCATTTTTTTAAATGTGTTCATCTTGCAGATGTGACGGTATTAAAGCTTTTTCAGATAATAGTTGCAAAGGCTACATTTGGAGACACCGAATTTGAAACTTCTGGCAAAATTCAAAATTGTACATCAAATTTTACAGCTGTAACCATCGTGTATGTCTACATGAAACTAAAAGGCAAAACAGATGCGGAATAATTGGAGATTTGTGCGGGTGAGTGTGTGTGACAAACGTGTTGGATGATGCTTTTGAGTGATCTACGTTGAATTATAAAAAAAATGCATTCTTTTCAATTTTTTTCCCCTGGGCTTTAAGATGGCAACTATTATCTAGGATCTTTGTGTCTCATAGTTTCCTGTGCGGAACATAATTTCACTCTTAATAGAATCGTCCGACTGATGGTGAATGGATGACTGGAATTGTTTCGGGAATAGACGCAGAATTCAAGACCAATACAAAGACAGAAATTTAAACATGACCGTCACAATGGACAAGCCTTTATATGCAAACAACGAAAGACTACGACATTTTTGATGAACACGTGTATTAACAAAATTGTACACGCGGCAAGCAACTCTGTTGTTGTTGTTGTTTTTGTTTATCAGTAGTGCTGTGTTTGTTGTAACAGAGGGGGAAACAGAAGGTCGAGACGGTGATTAAATGAATCAAGTTCCAAATTGATCAAAAGGATGTCCCGTCATTTTACTCCCAGAGTTCATAAACATAATTCCCCTATTGTCTACGTGTGCGTCAATCCTGGCCTTGATATTGAAACTGTAGGGGCAGGCTAAAGATAGCCTCGTCATGACGAGTGGGAACGGGCGATTACACAAAGATGTATAAGCTTACAGTTCCTACAGAGTATTGCATTGTATGTAGCCATATAAATGTACGCACGTTAAGTGTTACACACGCCCACACTTTTCTTTCTAAGTTGCGGATATAGACACACGTACTTCATACAGTCTAAAAATGCCACAGCGTGATATACAGTGCATGCAGCGAGGATCATAATCTATCGCTTGCAAAAATGTGTGGCTGTGGATCAACTGCAGTCCCCATAGAAACAGAGCTTGGGGACTTACCGTGTTAAGCACAACAAACATTGCTTAGCACAAAATGGCTCGCTCGATAAAACAAACCACGATAAAACAAATTCCATTTCAAATTCATGGTCAAAGAACAACAGCCAAAGAGCAACAACAAGTGATACACAACAATTCTGTTTTTTTTATTAAGACAGAAATTTCATGGTAAGCAAATTTTGGTGCTAAGCAGGAATGTGAAATTGACCCCAGACTGCTGAACCTTGGCAGGAAAAAGCACAACAAACAAACAAACAAACAAAAACCAGAGCTTCCCTTAATGAACAAATGCCAAATCATTGAAACAGTCATGTAGTTTCTGATGACATCTGGGGTCGATTCACGAAGCCCTACGATCGATCGTAACTCGAGTTACGAGGGAGAACCCATCGTATCCTACGTAGAACTGCACTGCATTATAAGTTCTACGATTGATAGGAAGTTACAATGAGTTTGGTGAAATCGACCCCTGAACTTGCGAATGGCTACCAGTTGTTGTTTAACTTTTTCTAGTTTAATTCTTTCTCATTTAAATACAAATAGAAATAGAGTCAATATACTTATTTTAGCAGTAAGCGAGACCCCAGCTGCATAAAATTTGTTCAACCTTCCAAGGAAAGTACCGGTATACAAAATCTAAAAGTAGGCGCCACTGGGTTATTTCTGGGATATCTATTTTTAGTGCTATACACACTTGGCTGACAAGATACCGTACTTCACACATGTCCAGGATGTTAAGGGATCATTTTCTGGACTACATTACAGACATGAAATTCCAAATTCCAATCAGGTTTTTTTTGTTGGTCGCAATATCGTGTGAGGCAGAACGGTTAAGGTCTGATAAACCCAGCTGGCTGTAATCTTTGATACTTTCCCTGAATAAATCGGCTGCGTTGGTGATCTCTGGATCAAAGATACGACAGTGCACATCTGGGGCACAGACGCCACACTGCAACACAGCTACAACTAGACCGGTGCAATTGGGGTAGATCATAATCCACTGCAGAGTGTCATGTTCAAAGTAGGGGCTGGATGATATTCCGAACTGCATCAAGACCTGATGTTAGAGTAATAAATGCTAATGCTGAAAAGCTTGGATCTATTCGAGGCCAAGTAATCATTGCCTTTAAGGCCTTTTAAGTCTATCTCCTTTTCAATCCATATTGAAACCAACCCGGACCCGCCCCAGTTCAGCCTGGCAATAAGTTTTTGAACCGGATCAAAGAGACACAATGTTCACACAATGTTTTAGCCATGGTATCATGCAACTTCCCTTTTCCCTTTACTCATTCTGATAAAGTGAACAGTGGAAAACAACAAAACAAAGCAGAGCTCATACATGTAGCTAATAACTTGAAGATATGCTTCTAATTCTATCAATGATTCTTTGCAACTGCCTGGCAACAGGACGGCAGTAACAACAGCGCCCTCTACGGTCATCTGAGTGCTACACAGCAGCATGTACTTGCTGATATCTAAGCAGCAAACATGCAAAAGGGCCTCTCTCGATTAAATATCACATCTATGATTGATGCTCATTGCAGCCTCTTGAACCAGCCCTCAACTGCCTTCTGCAGTGGAGTGCTAAATTGACAGCCAGGTAACCCAAGACTCAAACTAAACGTGCTATAAATGAGCAATCCATGGACTTTGTCTTTCGAGTTGTCGAGTCTAAGATGAGCTTTGTTATGTGTACATACCTGCACATGCATACTGCTTATAGTGCTTACCCAATGTCAACAATACAGTTGAACGGCGCTATAACGAACAGGGCGGGATGCACACATATTGTCTGTTATAGTGGTCATTCGTTATAGTGATTTAAAGAACCACACTCGGTATGTATTGATGACAAAAATAGGGCATCAAGGATACTGTTCGGTATAGCCAAATGTCCGGTATAGCGATGTTAGTTCGTTATAGTTCCACTGAATACATCTTTACAATTAGAGAAATCACACTTAATATCACAACCTAATATATTCATGCATATTCAATATATTCAAATGATTGTCTCTACTGTCCTATTCTTTCCATGTGTACATACGTCAGAAATACATCAAAATCACTCTTAAAGTTGTTGAGATTTTTTTTCTCAAGGCTTTGACCTGTTAGTGTTAGGACATTTTAAAAATACATAATTCAAAGACTATCGTTTTCTTTCTGTCAAGTCTTTCAAAAAGTGACTTTTGGCTGATATTAACTTGCACTTTTCATACACAACAGGTAGTTGTACATGATCTTTCTAATCTGCCTTGTTTGGTAATGGGAGAAATAATTGCCCTTTACAAAACCTCAACTTGGGCTCCGACTTCAGCTCCATTTCTTACATCCATTTTAAAGTAACAGATATCAAAATAGAGGTTTGGGGTACGGGTGCAGTTTTGAACAAGAAAACGGAACTTGAACCTCAGGGAAAAACCACAACCTGTATTTTCAGCTTTTAGATGACGGAGACCAAGCCATGGTTTCATAAAGGGCCAATGACTGCTACCTACTGTATGCCGTTTCGTTTTTGCTTCTTTTTACAACTTAAGACTAAAATTACTCAAACTTGTAGCACAAGGAATTCTCAAATCTCAATTTTCAACTGACATAAACCAACCCCCTCGGAGACAGTTTGATGAAACATTCTCCCGGCAAAAGACTGTGTTTGTTTCCCGGAATGTCGCACTAAAATGCCAAATCGACGAGTTTCTCATCTACACAGAAATCAGATACGCTCAAAATATGTGGAATTGAGTGGGAGAAGGCGTGCATCGGTCCGGAGAGTATTCAAAAATTGGCATTTTAGATTTTACGGTACTGTCAATTTTTCTCTGAAGGAACCCACGCGTGCTTGAAATATGTAACAACACACAAGATGCAAGATTGCTTGTAATGGTACAGATTGACTGAAAGTCATGCAACTTTTCACTACGCCCACGACAGCGTGCATAGAAATAATTTCGAAAGGACTATAAATAGATAAAGGCATTAATAATGTCTAAAAGATGCTTACAGTACATCACTGAGCTAAAACTACATGCTGTACAAGTTCTATTTTTTCTTTACAGACTCAACAGATGAACTTTTTTTCTTTGCCCATTGTGTCTTTCTGGCATCACCAAAAGAGAGGAAAAGTGTCCAAGTGTCGTGGACCTTCAGAAACAGTTCAAATGCAACATTGTGTGGACTTAGTTCCCTGAAACAACTTCAAGGGTTTTTTTTTTAAAGAGGAAGATACTTGAGTACCCCTTGGCAAGTAGAGCATACCTCTGAAATACTCTTCACCAGCTCATTCCCATGGTAACCGCATCTTGATTTGGGATTGGTGCAAATTTCAACCCATGGCTGGGGAGGTTATGGCTCGGCTTCACAAAGCTTGACAGTACATGCTTTTAATGGGTTGCCATAGAAAATTGCACTGTGACATCCAAATTTGCCAAGAACTAGAAACTGATAATGAAGTGCATTTGAAGTTCAATCTCAGCCTGGTAACCAAGGCCATGTCTGGAGTAATGGCTACGGCTGTTGCTAGGGGCAACAGTTTGTCTGTCTGTACTTAAGCACAGACCGCACATACAGAAACCCGCTTAGCAATAAAGCAGTAGCCACTAATTCGAGATCCAGCCACAATTTCGCTCAATTCCTTTGGAGTTATTGTCATCTACTTCTGTCAAGGCCAACATTTTAGACAAGACTCCAGTATCCATTCAATCTGAAAGCTTCACAACCTAAATAATGGAGCAGACTTTCAGGAAGAATACATCATATGTGTATAGAGTCTAGACACAGTGCTGAAAGCACGTCAAATCTGACTGACAAAATATCAGTGGCACAGATCCGGAACAAAAAGGATAACTTTGAGAAAAATCCAACACAAAGAACCGCCCTTGAAGTTGAGCATGTACTTGTTCCATTGTTGAGTTTGAATCGTGCTCAAGGATCCTTCTATTTGGAAGCGGGAAGGACATCTTTTTCAGACAGCGCTTCCCGTTGTCATTTACGCTGAGCTCCAGAAAGTCATTGTGTCAGGCACCTCAATGGATTCTACAAACCAGAAAGTCGGAGCGGCGCAAAGTTGGTGGATGTAATTTTGACAACAGCGCGACCCGAATGTGGTTATTCTCTTCCTTTTTAATTCAATTATCCACGTCTTTATTTCTCTCAGACATTGAGCTCATGAGTGCAAAGTCATGACGGCGAAAGTACGTAGGCTTTATCCATTATTGCGGATTTAATATACATGCCTCTTAATGTATGACATAAGTGCATGAAAATTGATATGATACTAGAAAAGAGGTTGTTCATTGTGGAAAATGGTAAGACGTTGATTGTTCGATGGCTTCTACCCGACATTGTGAGCCATCGAACAATCAGCTTCTTAATATTGATAAAGTTGGACGGTGTAAAGTACAAGTAGCATTTATGCTACACAGACACATATCATGAAGTTTTGTTCTGTAATGAGTCCTTTTTGCTAGTTTTTGTAGATTTTAAAAATGTGCTTGGAATATTTTAAGCAATTTCACAACTTTTTAACTATTTGCTTGACTTTTATTATTAATAATCGGTGCCTTTGAGCAAATTAATCGGCACGTGATCAATAAAGTTATAATAGTTCTTCTGAGGCCAATTTCACAGAGCTGCTTAAGCAGCAAAATTTGCTTAAGCACCAAAAACCCTGGTTGATAAAAATCAGTATGCCAGCCAAAACTCCTTGTGAATGTTATGCTCAGCAAACAATGACCACATACAAGTCAAAAGCAGTAAATATCACATGAACAATTTGGTTGGTAATCCTCTTTGATCAAGGAAGACTTTTCATGCTTAAAAGCAAATTTTGTGCTTAAGCAGCTCTATGAAATTGACCCCTGATCAATCACATACATTTTATCAAATCTTAGTTCGGGTGAAACATCACCTGATACAGAAACAATGTTGTTCTGGGTGTGAACATTCTTTCTTCAAGCATGAACATCTGACATTAAGAAGTAGCCTTAGCATTTGCGAATGGTTTGAGGGGAATTCTAAGTGACACTAGCATTTCTTATCAGGATTTGGATCCAAATAGAAACAAGACCAAGTCACCGAGCATCAACAATCACCGATACATATCCAAACAGCCAAGCCAGACAGGCCAGACTGTGACTACCCAGCGATAAGAGAAGTTTTTGTTCACTGATGACACACAAGATATCTGGTATTACTCATACAGCCTTCCCTTCATGCTAAATCATTGTCATCGCATCATCACTCCAGAAAAATCCCAACATATCTTCATTCCTTATTAACCAGATGCAATTTGAGAGACAACTAGGTAGCAAAGATCCCCCGTCAGCCAAAAAAAACAAAAACCTCTAAAGGATTAGCGGCCTTCTTTAACTTCACCCATAAAAACCCTCTAAATCGCCTCTCATCGATCCTCACCACTCCCTAGATTAGTTACAGCTGATATATCCGGGACCCGGCTTTTTCCTCGTTCTCATTATAGGCCATCTTCATCACCTGCAGAAATATGTCATCCGAGACCCCCCTCTCCAATTTTTTTTAGGTCAGTCCGAGTGTTGTGAAAGCTTGGAGCATGATCCATCCCCGGTATCTGGTGTCGTTCCGGGGTTGATACATTTCTTGCTCAATTTTACAGGTATCGCCTTGCCCGGTTGGTCGAGTGAGACATTTCTGTGATGCTGTGAGAAGCTGCTTTTATTATAGAGGAGGTTCTGTTTCCCTGGTCGCCGATAAAAAAAAAAAGGTCGCGTTATCGTAACAACTGTGTGGACAGGTGAGGGTAGAGGGTAGACAGGTACCCACTGCTGCCTAGGTTTGATTCGCATGCAGTGATGGTGGGTTACTAGACCTGAAATCAAACCCTAGAAGGTGACATGTGTGATTTACGACTGTGCAAATACAAATGCGAACGGATTCAAGTGACATTGCTGTGTCAGAAAGGCAGATCGCCAAGATAATGACTCTAACACACTGAAATCGCTACTCAATATTTAGGTGCAGTACTGTATCCTGTATCCAAATCAAATCCACGTACAGAAAATGGGAATCATGCATCAAAAGTTATGCAAGAGTGGCATGAGTTAAACAGAATCAATTCCAGATTTTCCTTTTCCGCTCAAACGGCCACATACCAAGTAACTCCGTCCGATACAAGACACAGCCAAATGTCAACGTTCTCATTTCCTAAGCAAAACAAGCTAGCAAAAAAAAAAAGAATCAAATAAACTTGCTAATAATGCAAATATAAACCGATTACGGAGGAACCCGACCGTAGGATAACATGACTTTCTTGTTTAGTGACGTCTGATCCCCTGACCCCTCCCCTCTTCTCCTCATCAGTGAATAAACATGCACAATTTGAATTAAAAGAAATCAAAATAACTGGCCCTCGCGACAAAACCGCCCACGTACTATAAACACATGACACCCAACTCGAGTGTAACGGATCCTATTAAAAGAATCCAGCCACTGAATACTGAATCGGGAAAAGGGAATGCACTTTTTTTTTCCTCGGAGTAAAATGATCATAAAAAAAAATGCACAAGAAAGAGTTGACTGTGTCTCCTATAGACACACCTATAGAGAACTTGAGCTGTCTCGTACGGCAACTCGCATTGTACGACGAGGATAAGCATCATATCAAATTATAGCACAATCATATATGCAGTGAAAAGAAATGTTATGCCAGGGGTAGGAAGGGTTTTAGAATCGAGTGATGACATGTCGGGGAGAGGAGGGGACCGAGGTGGTTTTGCACTTTGGACTTAGCGTGCTGCTCGAGAGTGGCCCCCACAAAAGCCCGACCAAAATTGCTAGTATCATGTTACCTCGCAGGACAGTTTGGAACTAGTCATCAACAAAGTCCCAAATATACACGCTCACGTAGAAATGCGCATGTTACGTACAGAAAATACAAAAAACAGCAGCACGCTGGCTAAATCTTGACAGTCCCACGTAAGCCGTCACATTAACGGTGACTCATGTTACATAGGAATGTTTAGTAACCAATATTTACTTTATCCCAATTTTTTTTTTCTCATCACTTTGTCCTCGGCTCACCTCAAAATTAAAATCGGAAACTTGGGAACGGCAGGACTAATGTTACTTCCGTGTGGGGGACAAAAAAAGACGAAGGACACACCTGAGGTTAAGTTACATGTTTAAATGTGAACGTGCACGCAAAGGGTCTCTGGTGCGTCATGGAAGTGTACGTACATGTATACGTCATGCATGCACTGGTAACAGTATGGTGTCTACATGTACATGTACTTTGATGTTTGCATTGATGCTAACAATGATGCTGCAAAACGTGAAGAACGTTTCAGAGAATTTCCAATTTCCGGTAATTATTTATAAGGCAATTCTAAACTTAGTATGGGAGTTTTAGACTACTTTACACTGTACATAGTGATTGTCATTTCCAATATAAAATGTGGTGGACTATGGAAGGGAAAATTGTCTCATTTTGTTCAAGTTGGGCTCCATAATAATTCTATTTTCTTTCTATTTGGTTTTTTGGGTAGTGCAACTACATTAGGGTTAGATCAACTTACAAATATATCCTGTGTAGCTGAATTTCAATTGGTATGATCGCTGCACCTCGCTGAATTCATTTAGACACCAAAGAGTAAATGGGTGCCTGTGAGGGTTGGTGATGACTACATTGATCACATATTGCTCCTCTTCACCTAGGAGCAAATGGGTACCTGTGAGGGTAGAGATGGCTTTGTGGTTTGATTAGCCTTTGTGCGCTTTGCAGGCAGCTGCGGGCTGTATACTCCCCAGCATCCCCAGGGAGTTGAGATGGTTTAAGGAATGTAAATGTGGACCGATGACCAGGGATAATAATAGGACACGCATAGATCACAGACATCTCACATTGATTGCCTTATAAAAGCGGTTCATTAATATCACTATTTCATCAAACTTTCTTTGAATAATCTTTGAGTCAACTAGTCATCAGGGCTGAACACACACACACCACCCCTTGGGGAACTGAAGACGGTTTCAGGAGTAATCATTGGACCAGGGATGATACTATGGTAAAGTGAACCTAGATTTCCCTCATGTCTTATACGAAACACTCTTAAAGCTCACAATATTATTTCATAATTATACTCAAATCCCACACGTACTTGTATGATTTCATCAAAAATATACTCCCAACAAATAAAAAAAAAAGATGAAGGCCAAACTAAAACTAACCCGATAATAGACTGAAGAGCAGAATGTGACAGTAAAAATGTGAAATGGGAGAAAACCTGAAGGTCAAAATGGATATATGGATTGCCGGTGACTTTGAGCAAATTACTACCCAAGGTCAAAGGCATTAACAGACTACATGAACAGGAAAAGACCGTGGCAATGTCCCGTTCATAGGAGAGGAGGGGATAGGGGAAAGCTAATGTCAAAAATGGTCAACCTCAAGTCTCATCACAGTTTGTTCTTCTCTTTTTTGTTCAGAACGGCAGAATGGAATGGACGCACGAGCTAATCAAGCCTTAACCAGAAGCTTATTAAACTGTGGAATGTTTGTGATGGCGATGGTCGAATCTCCCTCGTAATGGGTATAACCGGTAATCATACCTTCATGCTTGCTTGTCAGGGCAAATATTGAACTTTAAAGGGTAGGCAACATGGCCTTGCTTGAGCTCAACATTGTTGCAATTTATTTTTGTTTGCTTAAAATGGTTAGTTGATTTTATTGAAAAAAATCTTCAACATCAATGACAAGAATGCTAATAAATATGGCACTTCAACATTTTTTTGCTAATTATGAAATAAAAACAAGATTAGCAACCAAATATCCATGTGTTGTGTATCACTTGTGAGTGTTCTTTGGCTTACCATAAATTGGAAATTTTAATGGTGGTTTGTTTAATTGCGCAAGACATTTTGTGCTAAGCAATTTTTTTTTGCTCCATGAAATTGGCCTCAGGATGAAAAAGAGATTCAAATACAATAAGTCGGGTGCTTTAAAATTGTAGTGAATTATCCCATGGTTTCTGTAATGACAAAAAAGAAAAGAATTACTGACATTATCATTTTTCAAAATGTTCCATTTCTAATATGTAGTTTTCTTGTGCAGTTCATGTATTTCACATTTTTCCTCATTTGGAAATTAAAGTTTGAAGAATTCTACAAATAACCGGATCTTTTCAAACATTTTACTTTCAGACATTGAAATTTGGGCAAAGGCACACAAGCGCATCTTTGTTCAGCTTGGACCAGACCCAAACAGTACAGCTCCTAGCTTTGAGGGGGAATAAAAAAACGGGTAGGGGCATATTACTAACTAGGAGGCACATTGCAAGAAAACAAAAACAAGTATTGGTAATTTTGAAGCTTCTTGGTTCATTCTTTTGCCGATGGAGAGCAGCTGCTGTCTGTTTCTTTTAAGAAGCCAGGCTCAGGTAGAAGGAGAAAAAGAAAAATGACGGCTACCCATATAAAACCTAATCGGCATGATCAAACAGTGAGATACACATACACCTCCATACAACAAACATGCCTACAGCTTTGAACATCAAATCCAAAGACTCCACCTCTGAAGATACAACAGATCTGGCCTCATAATCCCGTCTCGCCGAGGTCATAAATGCTTTAAAAACCAGGACGATTCCGCCTGGCTTTATACAAAAGCACGGAAGGAAGGAAATGATACCGCCAAACTGAGATACAGACATGAGGGGTACGTGCAGTAGCCGCGGGAGGTGTACTACATTATGAGCAGTGTAAAGGGACACGGGACGAAAACAAATAAAGCTTTCCGGTCGTTATCTAGGCCAAGAGCGGAAAAATGCCCACCGGTGTGGTGATTTCCAGACGGCGCAAGCCAATAACGCCCCGGGAACACAATCACAGACGTCCAGATGATGACCTCTTGGCCTTTGTTTTACCACCATGAGCTCAACGGTCAATATTTACTCTTCATAGAGTATGTACACACAGCAATGTGTATACAAATGTCCCCTGCATATATGCAACTATATCAAGTCATTCCTGTATAAAATATATATGTACCGTAATAATTAATTGAGAAAATTGTGAGGTTTACAAGTTTTTCTCATGGTTGCAAAATCTTACCAAAGTGTCATCTTGTGAAAGGACACCGATGCTTGAGAGTGGCCGATGTCCCTGGTGAATCCTCGAGAGATTTCTCAAGCATGAGAAAAACTTGCCAGCTTTGGGAGTTTTTTGTAAGTATCGTGTGAAAAGACGATTAGTACATGTGTATCATTTGGTTGGCAAACAGTTTGCAGTGGTCACCTTTTATTCTCAATAAAAAAACTTTTCGTTACTTTTTTGAGTGCCCCACAAAGCACTTAATCTGTTTAAGCCTTTAAAAATGTTATAATAAAAATCCTGTAATGTAGTACGCATATCTACCCTGCTGGGTGTTCAATGAAGGCACAGAAAATTTGAAAACTTGTGTCATCAGATACTGTACTGTAACTTCAATACCAAATCATAGAATCTGTATTGCAATGCTAACAAAGTAGACTAGAAATTGAAGAAGGCTTCAGAAAAACAATTTAACAGTTTTGTATCTGTGTTTTCATGGTATAAGTGACGTATGCCACATATCGTATTTCAATCAAAGTCAGGACTAAAAACATGCCAAATTCCAAAACGGCCACTTTTGCGGTAACTTGACGTGTTCCAGAAGACATGGAGTGTGTAGTAACACTCAAACGCTCGGTTAATGTCACTGACAATGTTCAAACAAGGATTGAGTGTCTAGTGACCACATTCTAACCCCCGCAAAGCAATGTGAGGGTTAGATGAGTAGAATGTTTGCATGAGCTAAGGAGGAGGTGGGCGGGGCATAAAGGAGGAGGTGGGCGTGGCATAAGAGTTAAAATTTTGCAACGGATGCTTGCCGAGCACCTTCCCTGAAGTACACACAAGTGGCATTTCTGAGCGTTTAAAGAGCCACAAGAAAATAATCAGCAAATGCATACGTGGAAAAGAGCACGGAGGCCCCCGATTACTGACACCGAAGAAATAGTTGGTACATGCACTACAACGGACAGGCATCAGGCATCCGTAAGCCGGCACCTGGGGCATCCATCTCGAGGAGTAAAAAAAATCCCTGCCTCTCTTCAGCCAGACAGCGGACAACATACAGCTGTCCACCCCACCATGTTCCATGGAAGAGGAGGCTCGGAGATTGTACATTGATAATCAATGGCGTGGTGGTCTGAGGGACGCAGGTGGCCCTGGGGCGACAGATGTTATGAATACACTGATGCTCCACAACACCCCTCTCCCTCCCTGCTACAATCCGTCACATACTCATGATCGGGCTCAGGTCTTTCCGTAATTAGTTTAAGAAGGATTCACTGCCGGCCGACCGGCTCATCTGAATGCCATCCGCGGTGCATTGCACCGGGTTCCCCAACCCCCTTACCCCTTATCCAGCTATAGACCTCCTTGTAATGCTCCCCTAAGCACCGTATGAAATGCGCTAATCAAATCCATACATCCTTGATGCACACAGACCGTTTGGCCGCCAGCAGGCTGCATCATACGGAGGTCAGAGCAGTGTGCACTCAGGTGTGTATCAGGAATTTGTTCCCGGGTATAAACCTGTTGCGGGCACAGAATAGTCCGATCAATAGACTACCTTGACTCCGACACACAACGAGGTCACATAGAATCGGCCGAGAGGTACAGACAAAAAATGTACATAGAAAATGTAAATTGCACCGTTGTGTGTACGAGCACATGGGTTGTATGTTAATATGTACAGAGATTTTACATGACATTTTCCTGCTAACTGATTAAAGTACATTAATACAACCAAACAAAATATTGTCGCTTCTTAATTCCTCCACCCCTACCTCTATATCCCGGAAGTTTGTAGATAATGATGCTTTTTTAAGCATAGAATTGAAAGGCAAATACATCAAATGATTATTACACTCATTGTTAACACACTTGCTCCAGAATGGAGACGAAGCAAATCATTGCCAAGTGTCTCGCTCAAGGACACAAGCAGTCAGAAATCTCCAACCCACAATCTGTGCGATTAATCACATGATCTCCACCTCAAGTTGACATCAGCAGACCACATTATTACGGTAATACAGTTACCCTAACCCATGAACTGGAAAATGTTTCAAGATGTTCCACAAGTTTTTAAAAAGTGACCAATGAGAATGTTACCATTTCTACCCTCACAAATGAAAACAATTTTTTCATCTTAGCCGCCAAAATGCACTCCCGCACTCTGAGTGCTCCCTCAAAACTTCTGCCAATATTTATTCACTATGCGAAAAAATAAACTCTGACCTAACTGTATGTGTCCTACAACACTTGAATTCCAGTCAAGATTGCTTAAAAAAAACAACTGGCACTCTACATTTTGCACAGCACAGTTTTAAAGGCGAGCACGGCACAGCACGTAAGCTGGAATCACACAGTACGTTCATGTAGAGTAGACGTACTAGTGTATCTAGCATTAGATTCGTGTGCATGTATGACACGTACTGTACATGCAATGTTTGATAGTGTTTATCGTCAATCAATGTCGAGGTGGCTATGAGGGTGATTATTCTCACCGGTCTTCATCGTCCATCAGTGGGGGGAGGATTGACTGAGGCCGGACCAGCTGTCGCATCAGACTCAAAGTCTCCTTACTACTAAACATCCCAGCTGTATCTATATGCTTAACGCGCCGCCGCGCACATCAAACATTTATGTGCAGTACGTTCGTTCAGCACTCACCACGGCTTTCTTAAATCAACATCATGCTTAGCAGTAAAAAAAAACACACAACAAAATAACGGGGGAAAAAAAGATGCACGCTAAATGAATCAACCTGTCAGTGTTAAACACATGTGACCTTCACACAACATAAAAGCAGAGGCTGTTATTTTATCAAGCGAGGATTTAGTATTCCAAATTAGATCAGAGGGGAAAAGCAACCAAACGAGGCATGAATATTGAGGAAGACGGAGAAGTTATAAACCTTGAATGTGTCTTCCGAGTGTAGGAAAGCGAAGGAAAATTGGCCACATAAAAATGCTGGAGAGAAGGCAGGGAAATTCAAATTGACAAGCATGAAGCATGGGGTCTGAGGCCCACTAAAGGGCTATTCTGGGTCCTTGATGCTCTGTGGTGCAATCTGAAGAGCTATTTGACACATGAACGCTTTAATAGCATAATATCCACAGGGAGTTTGGAGTTGACAACCTGATTGTGATTACCAAGGCTTGTTATGAATGGGAAAATATTTGCAATCAAGCAGCTCTATGAAAACTGAACTCAGGGTAAATTTAGCATCGTAGGCCGTGTCTCAATTCTCTGGCTGCGGCTGCAAATTACACATGCTCCTATGGCAGCCACTAGCCAGTGACTGCAGCCGCTTCCATAGACCTTTTGTGTTATTTGCTGTCGCAGCCAGAGATTTGGGACGCGGCCTTAAATCAAAGAATTATCTTTTAAGGACAGTCTGAGTGAGGCCCTCCGGAATACAAAAAAAAAAAAACCAGAGAAGGTTTGAGAAAGGTTGTTGACAGAACATCTGTGGAGCCTGGACGGCCAAGCAGACAACAACTGAATCTGAACTGATTTGAAAGAAAAAATAGAAAAAAAATAAAAAGGAGAAATGAAAGATCACTGTGCTTACAGTTTTCCGAGATCTTGGAACTTGCGAGTGAGGCTCTTCTGCAGGGCTCTCAGGAGTGCCTGGGTGGAGCTGGTCTGGATGTGGAGCTGGGGACAGTGGAGGGTTAGTAGGTGCTCAGACCAGGTCAGGTAGAACTCCAAGTGGGCTGAGGACTCCAGCTGGGTGGCTAGGAAACCCAGCATCTTCTCAGTGTAGGTTAGCGGAAGGCTTTGGCAAACCGCTTCAACTATTGGAGGAAAAGAAAGAAAAAACTAGACATAAGTATGTGTAATCATCAAACAACCAAAAGGAAAACCTGTTTTCCAGGTTACGGCATTGCTAATGTTGTGCGCATCTTTAAATGGGCCTTGGGATATAGTGGAATGTGAGTGGTTTCATGGCTTGTGACTCACCGGCGCACCCAGGATTTTGTCTTGGGGGGGGGGGGGGGTTGACTCAAAGAAATTTTTCTCCCCCAAAATGCCCAACAAACATTTTGTGACTCCCCCCCCCCTCCTCTCCCTTTCCCTCTCCCCCATTTTTTTTTTCAGGGACCCTCTGGGGGGGGGGGGGGGGCTCAAGCCATCAGTGGCCATCGATGAAAGCAGTGGCACAACTCCCAAGTGATATGAAGAATTTGAAGAAAGTTTTCTGAGCGGCTGCGTAAAACCTTGTGCAAAGGTGAAGGATTGGGTTTGCACTGTGGAGTTTTGAAAATCCTAAGAGTTCTGAACTAAAGCAAAGTGGATGATTTGGTTTACGTATTAATATTGTGAACACGCTGATGTAATGAATAAAGACAGGATAATGTCCCTCATTCAGAGGCAAATGCTTATCACAATTTCAAACGGTAAGCCTGAAAGCTACCCTCTGGCGCTCTCTTAAGTATTTTGGTTTATACTTAAAGCTTTCGCCCGAGGCTCGTAAACACAATTCACAAGGGCAAGGACAGTTTAGTTTGCATTGGCAATGACAATTGTCAACCAGACGATGCGCAATCAGGAAATCTAGAGTGTCTGTGATGGGAGGAATCTGATAGAGAGTGCCAGGGGTAGAGGGACAAGGAAGGCCGTGGGCTTCGGGAAAGTCTAGGATAAGGGGGGTGGGGGATGTCATCAAGGTCTATCCCACTGATTGTTTCGTGAGAATTTGTGCTGCATTTTGCAGCTGTTAATCACTACATGTATATCTCTCTCTCTTTCCGTTTCATCCCGCCGATATTATCTTCTTGTCTGTTTTGGTTGTTTTAAACCTTGGAACATACTGTACGCTTTATCGACTCTGGTCTTGCCTGTCTTACTCTACAGTTGTGAGACATGGACTTTGACTGGGAGCCAACAATTTGCATATTGTACATTTTCCTCTGTGGATTATTCAAGAAGATTTGAATAACTTGATTCAGTCCTACACACACGATATGCAAGGCCCATATGTCACATGGCAAGTCTCTTTTCAGTGATATTTCACATTGTGTTGCCTCATTCAATTTCCATTGATTTATTATCCGTCGATGATTTTCATTATCAAATTAACCACAAAGGGAACTGAATCGATTTAATGTCAGCGTCTGACTTGCTTGGATACGAATTGAAAATTAGACACAAAGTTTATTGAAAGCCATTATGCAACTAAATACAGTACATGGATTTCATATGCAAAGTATGTGACTTTAAAGGTAGTATCATACTTTGGTAGCATACCAAAACAGAAATCTTCACCGATTTACCTATAACTTTACAGGCTATAAAGATAATGATGATAAACATACTGTTTATGTTTTCTGCCTGAAATGCTATATTTATCCAGAAAAGAGTAAAACCAATTGACCAAAAACCATTTTGATCTTTTAAAGATAAAAAAAAAACGGTGAAAAAAAAAAAAAAAAATACTGTGTGCGTTTTTCAGTGTTTTCTCAAAAAGTGGGCACCGTATGGGACTGAAAATTTCACGGATGATTGTTTCTGTATCTTCCTTGATATTTTTGCCCACGAATCTGCATTTCTTTGACAAAAAACAAAGTATGATGAAGCAATTTTATATTCAGCCAAGAATATGGGTATTGTAGTAGAGCAGCCTGCTAAATTCACTATCACGGTGTCATTGGACATTAATTCTGTAGAAATTTCCAGCCTAGGAACTGGAACTTAATAATGGGGTTGGTTTGGGTCCAAGTTCAATAGACAGCACGGCAGAGTTACTGCACAGTGTCCGACTTGCATTGATTGAGACCCGGCCTAGCCAAAAGACCTACTAGTTAGGGTTACCGAACACAAAAAACCTTAGATAGAAATTCTGGTGGGATGTGCACAATATGTACATAGCTTACATACGTGTACATGAAATGTGGGTTGAACACGGAAGGGAACTAACAGTTACGGTATTTGTGTTTACATGTACTGTATGTACCAACACCAAATATTTGTACTGCCCCCGAAATCATAAAGCTAAGAGCCAGCGACGCATCAGTTCCTCGACTGCAGAATAGTTACTCAAAATGTGTCCGTGATGTGACGCAAGCTTTACTTAGCTTGTAAAAATACGGTGAGTGGAGAGGCTGAGGGGAAGGGAGGAAGTGGCAGATTCAATTAAAAGGCAAGGTGAGGATGGGCAGAAGTGACGAGGGAGTAGGGGACCGCCGCAAATGGAAGCTGAGAAGGCCCAGCCTCGGCTGGCTAAAGATGATACCCTCCGATGGACAGGGACTGGCAAAAAGGAAGTAAAGGAACTTAGGAAGGGGAGAAAAAAAATCAATTCGTCAAAAAATCCCAAACCTGGCTCGGGTCAGTATCTCAAAATCAACAGACGATAACAGAGTTCAAGAAAAAGAAAAACACCTTTTCTGTTTTTTGGACTGCTTTCTGAAGCAGGGTATGCGCCTGAACTGAGTCTGAGGTGACACTAAATTGCACTTTAACACCACACCAAGCCTTGAGGGAGCACAGGCAAAACAAACCAAGCTGGATTATCATCAATTCTTGCGAAGGGAAGGAAACCGTAGGAAGGGAGAAGTAGCGGTAAGGGGATGGAGGGAGGCAACTCAGAGTAAGTGGAGCTAGGAACTAATGGAAAAACTTTGAAACATTCCTTGTTGCCCCAAATTGAGTCTGGACAATTTTAATTGGGGGTGCTTCTCTACTGAGGTCTGAGGATAAAGCAAATTGATCGAGCCTCTGGCCTGAAGTGGTACCGTGACAGCAAGATACACAAAGTAGTCTTCTTGTGGCCTCGCTCCATCAACAACCACAACATCCAACTGACAAACTTGGTACAGAATTTGAGCAAACATTTGTCTTTTGAGATATATTTGTAGCATGCGCGCTCACTGTTATCTTACAATTTTATCACAAAATGGGAATGATACATTTATTTGTGCAATTGAATGTTTAAAAGCACACATCTTGAAATATTTGCAAACAAAATTTGTTATAAACTTCAAAATCCATGTAGCTTTCAGGGTGCATGCATGAAATTGCTTGATATTTTGGGGGAAGAGATCATATTTAAAGGTAGCAGACTTTTACATCGGATTGGTCTTTTTTTTCTAAGAGATAACGTGTCTGCGATTTGAATGTTCAGAGACAAATATAAATTCCATTGATGAACTGTTTTCAAAAGTCACACAGTTCCAAATGATATGCCTCAGAATATTTTTAACCAATCGATGGCTGTAGAGTAATCAAATTGATATCAAATATCACGGCCACCTGACAAAACGAAGATATCGCCGTTCATTTCTCAGTGTACGTTTATTGATTATTTCCTCCGATTTCAGCCAGTGTTTTTCTTCTTTTTTTTACTGAGGGTGCAGCTCCGTGCGGGAAGTCAATTAGGAGGTCGCCAATTCCGTTGCCTGTCACCCGCAGCTGCAAGCGTTGCAGCTCATGCGCTGTGATTTATCGGGGCAATTCTGCGCCGAATAATACTACGGCAGTAAAAGATTTTTGTGTTGATAGTGTCCTGAAGAAACACACAAATGTTGCTGAGGCCAAGCTTATGTTGGGGGAGGCAGGAGGGGCAATTGGAAATTATAATCTTTCTCATGCGGGTGAAAACATCAATCTGTTTGCAATGTCGAGTCAAAAACACCCAGTTCCTTCTGGGACTCCACAGCTCTAAGTAGAGTGTAGCGGCCTGGTTCTATAGTACCACTTCGCTGACAAAAGTTCCCCATCTTTAATAAGAGAGGGGTGCCTCTTTTCACTCTAGTTATTTGGTGTTCAAATTCCTAGACTATAACTAAATTACGCAGTCTTTTAGTCATGCATATAATACAAATATACCAAGTTTGTATCCTTGTGGAGACATGACTTTGTTCTCGTGTTTTAATGAATCCCCTCAGAAGAACAACATTGAAATCACTCCCATTTGAACCAGAGTAACTTTCCTGGGTTGATACTTCTGAGAACATCACTTATTTTGTGTACTGCTCTGTGGGAATTTCCTCCATTTTGAGTTAATGCGAAATATCAGTTTCATGAATCCTTTTGGAAACCTTAAAACCTTTAGAATTTCCCTGTTGAGACTAAACATATTCAACCTATTGTCCATGGTCTCTACAAGGCACCAGTTACGTGCTCCTAGACAAGTGAAGTGTAGCATACTTGTGTTCCATTGGCTCCAAAGTGAACAATTTTGGGAGAGACTTGCAGATGGACCAAGAATCTTTACAAAGAAACCGGAAAATATGGAAAAATTATACCTGGACCCAAAAAATCACTTTCTATCAAGAGGCGTCTAACATCACATGTGAATTCTGTCAGTCCGTGAGAACCCTGATCTAGTTTCTGACAAACAAATTATCATCGCAAGAGGATGTGAACAGGAAAGGCTCATGCCACAAGGTGAGGGATAAGATCTGAATGGTAACCATGTCACAAGAGCAGTCTGGTACTGTTCTGTTAAACGTAATTGCGACTCCTCAACGAGAATTGCCTATTTTCATGTAAAAGATGTAGATCATGAATTAATTTCATTTGAAGAATCAGCTTCAAAGGGAAACATGGTATAGAGTCGGCCGTTGTAGCGTTACGGTAATTGCGCCCCAATGTAGTGAGATGTCTCATAAGCCGGCTGCAGGGTCCCTGCCAATTCCATGTTTTATTAGGAAGATGTCTAGGCTGTATGTCCTACATCCTGCCGTCCGCTGGGAGTTGGCTCTCGCCGGTAACCATTCAATCACATTCACTACATCGGGGCCAAGTTGCCTTCATGTGCAAGGATATCTATAAGAGAAACCTTCCTCAACCATTGATAAGTTTGTTTTTTCTTCCCCTTGTTCGATTTTACGTTCAGGAACTGTGTTTGAGACCTAGAGCGAAGAGGAGCATCAGGGGTCAAATCTCCGCAAAGTGGTTTTTCTCTTTTCAACGTGACTGGAAAAATACCAATGGGACCTGTTTCTTGCGGAGGCCCACTGCTAATGCAGAGCGACTAGGCTAAAGGGAAGGGAATGCATATTATTGGCCTTGTGTCCACACGTCGTCAAGTGCTCATGTTTGATTCAAGTCCCGTTCTTTTCGCACTCCCGGAGGAGTAACTTGTGTATACATTTCCCGCTGATGGTCTTTATGTTACTTCACCGTTCATTCGGCAGGGGGCAAGCTCCGGTTTGAAACCGGTGGACGGACATTGACTAAAACTCCCCGCACTGATACATGTATTACGTCCCCCATTAAGTCTTAATCAATGAGCGCTGGCGTGAATAACGCGGTCGGCTGTTTTGCTTGGGCTGTCTCGTCTGTTTGACAGAGGCTGATGGTTCGATGGTCGGTAGCAAACTAATACATGATGGGGGAGGGGGTTAGGGGGGCAGGAAGCTTGGCTGGAAGAGAGTAACCTAATGACGACTGTATAAATTTGATCCTCAAATAAAGAACAAATAAAAACTGACCAGATTGATTAAAAAGATAACTCTCCCATGGAATATGCTAACCATATAAAGCAAAACAATCTGCTATCATACTTATATTTATTTTTGCTTTTGGCAAAAGATTTCATGAAATTGGGCCTAGCTCAGTTATTTATTACAATTCTCACAACATTAGCAACACAGAAAATTAAGCTGAGAATAATTTGAAATAAAAAGTAGCAGCTAGCCTACAATCCTGACTAATATTTGAAAGGGACCACAGAAAACTGAAGTGCCCACAAAAACAGTTTAAGAGGGCGCCTAAGCAATGACTAGGGGCACCAAGGCAATTTCTTCCAATTCCTAGATAATGTTCTACCGCTGCTTACAAGTTATACACAAAATGAATGAAAATATTTGGAGTCACACAAGCGGCTACACACTAGTCATGCTAGTGGATAAAAAACACAAGTCTATAAAACTGAGTTGGGAGTAGAAAACTACTCAGGACAAACTCTGAAAGAAGCCACGAGGAGTGGAGGCCAACAAACTAATCTGTGAGCATCGGACCCAGCCACGGTAGTTCCTTGTAAATTGCAAAAGACGCTGCCAAGACAAGATGAGACATAATTCTCAGTCAATCTCAGAAGCCACACACGGAATCAAAGCTTCACAGTCATGTCAGCTCTCCGAATTTGACGGGCCGGGGAGTAGCGGAATCAGATTGGGAAAAGATAAATTGCAAAAATTGGACGCTTGTCCGATGCCCGTAGATCGGAGTCAGTCCCCGACAAATCATTACAGCTGTCTCTGCAATTCAATCTAAAAGTAAACTTGGGACAAAATTAGCATGGTGGGGGGGGGGGGGGGGGCGGTGGAGTGTATCTGGCAATCTTCATCGACTACCGGACTCGTGTGACAGTGCCTTGACTGTCACCTTCCCTCTGCCTGCCAGAGCAAATTAGCAGCCGCCATGTCATCAGCCGGTCAATTTGGCCGAATGGAAAACGGCAGAAATTACCGAACATTAGAGGCGACGGCGAGAAAGCAGAGCGGGATGACATTTTATGGCCGAGCCGGGGAGTGCGATTTGAGACGGGGGAGGTAGGACAATGAGAGGAAAAGCCTAAGGCTGGCGCAACGGGACACCACACAACGTTTAGTGACATGAAAAGCTGCACGGAGCTAGGACTGAGATACGGCACAGTGCAGTACTACACAACAGCCAGGTCTTTTTTCTAGCTTCTTTGCTCGGCACAATAAAAGTCCTTCCTTTGGGTAGCAAGAATTTCTCCTCTTTTTTTTTAAAGTGGATGGTGAGCTTTCATTGAAAAGGCTTTTGAAAGTGCAGGTCACGGAGAAGAAATTCAAATGCGCAAACAATCCTGCGAGAATTACATACGCATGCTTGCCCATAGATTCAATTAGACAGGAATGAATATATTTCACGATGCCATTATCCACGATTTTCTAAGAAATGCAAACAGGAGGTCTGAACTGGAACTATTCAGGGGGAGAAACTTTAATAGGGGAAGAGGTTGTGATAAAAAGATCTGGAGGAAGAGCCTGATTATACATCAACAAAAATATAATTGTACATTTAAATGTTTTTTCCTATAAACGGTCATCATTCTGATGTTCATTCTGGTTTGTATAAGTCTGGGTCAGCCTATTGGTAACATCATTAGGTAAAATCATAAAGTATTGGAGCTCTGACATATACTACTGGGTACAGGGTTTGGGCACTGGGTACTGGGACAGTGTTAGGGTTAGGGTTAGGGTTAGGGTTAGGGTTAGGGTTAAAGTATGTACATGTACATGTGGTTATTATGTAGGATAAAACAAACTTCATGTCTCTTTGAATGAGGTGAATCTGATCTAGATACATGTAGTAACCTTCATCAAGTCTCCTCACGGACACAGTACTACATGTATGTACTAGGGTACAGAGATTGTAGATTTTATTCTGATCTAAAAGAGGAATTCCCAAAATGCCAAGCACATCTATACCTACAGGGCACCCATGCACCAATTCCAGCCCCGACGTGGTGGAATGACTCCTACATACATGTACGTACACATTCACCAACATCTTACTGACATCAATTAAGATGGCATTTTACCACCCGCAAGTAGGGACGTGATTTGTGTGACGGCATTCGGTGTTCATTAATTGCTTCTGTAATCTTGCACGGCCATTATCCATTGAATTAATGAGAGGATATTCACAGTTGTTCTTGTAAATGAAATCGAAACTGGGCAGATTAGGAGTGAAAGTGTGAGAGGTATGATAGACGGTATAAATAGGTCAGTGACGTGTCATGGACACTGGTTAGGACTGAGTGGTCAGCTCAGGGGTCAATTTCATAGAGCTGCTTTTAATAAGCACAAATTTTGTTTTTAAGCATGAAAAACACTTCCTTGATTAAACAGGATTACCAACCACAATTTTTACTGCTTTTGACTTGTATTCGGCCATTGTTTGCTGAGCACAACATTCACAAGGAGTTTTGGCTGGCATATTGGTTTTATTTACCAAGGTTTTTGGTGTTTGTTAAGCAAATTGTGGTGCTTAAGCAGCTCTATGAAATTGGCACCTGGCCAGTTGGGATGAACTTTGTTCTAATTTCCTGCAATTTTCCTCGGACTCTGTGATATTTTCACCCCTATTTTCTGAGATTTCCTACAGTTATATTAATGTGTTTTTTTCTTTTGTTTTACCAACGTAATCGATGTCACCGCATCTGTGTTCAGAGCTCACAGATTGCAGTCTGTCGAAAATGCTGATCAATTAGATCTGCATTTGCCTAAGAAATACTTTCTGGTGCAAGACAATAATAAACCAATAAAAGAGGGAGAAACAAATCTGCATTCTTGAAAAATCTATTCTACTACGTGGACACCGTGTACTCTCTAAAATGAGATGGACACAAGGAGGCTGCAATTCTAACTTAATAAAAAGCTTGACTGCAGACGCATTCCTAAACAAAGAGTTCTCACGTACATGCACATGTTTTGTCTTTAACAGTGAGCACATGGTACACACAGACTCCATGGTGTACAAGTGTTTTGCAGTCCGGGACATATTAAACGAACACGTGAGACGGAGGAATATTTTGATTACATTTGCCGGAGCATGAGGAGGAGGGGAAGGCCAGGCTTGCCGGTTTTGAGAGAGCCAGTTTATAAGATGGCCGGGGTGTCTCCCTCCTACCCCTGAAGCTGGCCGATCAAATGTCCCCTCCCTCCTTAAGTCTAATTGATCACGCGCCCGAGGTGCTGCTTCTTATTAACGCTCATTTTCAGGTCCAGCTAGCTAGGCTCGCTGACAACCCGCCGGGCTAGCCAGCCTGGGCTTCGTAATCAATAGTCAGCTAATGTGCGGTCCATTATTTAGGTTACAGTGTCAGATTCTACACACTTGGGAAACCTGGCCAAATTATTTTCACCCGGGTATTTATTTTTATTTTCAAACCAAACTCCTTGAATAGTTTCTTTTCCTTTTCATCTCTCTCTATTTTTTTAAGGGAGCGGAAAGAAGCAAGCTCGCATCCCTACAGGCGATGGGAACGTTTAAAATGATTGTAGGTAAAATGAGAAAGGACTTGATGGAATGTGAAAACATCTATTGATGTCGGGCACAGAGGTTAGCCAAAAAAAATGCTGAATGGTGAATAGAAATCACAAAGAATCCGGGCAACAAAAAAAAAGAACTAAACTCAGTTTGTCCTGGTCGTGCAATGTCTCTGATTTCCTTCAAACATCACGGTCTTCGGGGCTCGCATTTTTTTCCTTTTTTCAATTTGGCACGCACAAAGTGTCTCTGAGGTTCGAGCCATTGATTTCAAATCTAGACCCTAGCCGTCCTCCCAATATAGACCCATCAATGTGCATGCATGTATGCAATAGATTATTAAAGACATGAATAAACAATATGAATTTGTCACAATTTTTCTTGCCTCGTCCCTAAAGGTTGCATCAATTTAGTAAAACAAAAATGAAAACAAAAAGAGTGATTTTTAGGCAGGAAATTGGATTGCGTAAATGTAGTCATGTACGTGGTTGAAAACATTTTATAGAAAATGACATGAAATCTGCGTGGATATGAATGCATAGACTTGCATGAATGTACAATGTAGTGGCAACCATTTTGTTACAAACAGTAATACAGACGATATTATTATATTACAAAAAACCTTGAGTATAATTGAGGCAATGAAGCACGTTCTATGTACATGTATACATTATTCTTCCTCTGTTGTAATTGCTTTTACCTACAGGATGTTTTGTTTTTATGATGCTCTGTTTATTTAAACTTTTGACTCTTTCACCATGTTCACCGCATTGATTTATAAAAGTGACTGATTGTTTGTATATGATCTTGAAGCGTTTTTACATTTACGACAATTTCACGTTTATGGTTTGTTTCCACGTCTGAAATTTGATTGATTTAGTCATCATTTATATTATTTTATTCAGGATTATTATTCTATTCTGCCAACATGATGCAATAAATTGTTATTGTTCTAGTTCAGATTTGTCGTAATGTTAAAATGATACAAATGTTAATTCTCTAAAAAAGAATCTGTCGTGCCACAACAATTTATCAAAGGTATAATACATGATTGGTAACTTAGGTCACTGAACAGCACTCACACTTTGTCTGATCCAGAATGTACATGAAATAATAAACCTGTGAAAAATTTGAGCTCAATCGGACATCTGAGTCACAAGAAAATAGCAAAAACCTGACTCATTTTTTCAAAACTGTTTTCGGTCTTTGTTTGAAAACATTCTGGATAAATACACCATTTGAGGTGGAAATATTTTAACGTCATGTTTCTACATGTATACCAGAATCATCTTCATACCCTAAAAGTTATTTAAGTAAATCTGTGAACATTTCTGTTTGGATATGTTACATGTACCAATCCTGTACTGTACCTTGAATGCAACATAAAATATTGACAGTTAGCTTCAATGTGCCGGGTACAATTTTGTATACTGTACATATCGTGTGTTGTGAAGACAATTTTTACCTCAAAATATTGTACCTCTTTATTCAAGATTTTTGCTTTGCTTCCAAATGTCAGCATTAAACACAATTTAGGTCCCCATGTCTCAGTCAGTGTGCAATTGCGACCTCTCACGCATAATCTGTGCAGTCGTACCATGGAGAGAATATTAAACACCAATGTGCATTTTTAGGCGCGTTATTTATAAATCTTCAGAGATGGGATTTTTCACGGTAGGGGGGTGGGGAGGGGGGGAGGGAGGGGGTGGGGAGGAATAGAATCAATGAATGCATGTTTCCAGGAGAATCTAATAAAAGATACCGTGTTAAAGTTCTCAAATATCAATCAATAAAGGTTGAAGTACCGAGATAGAATACTGAGGGTTTGATCCAATTTAACATGCCGGCCTGAATTTTGAAATTCATTAAAGGAACGAAATTCTTCTTCTTTTTGCATTCCATATATTCAGGTTTTCCTGTATTAAATGTACAGTACAGGATTGGTAACATACGCAATCAGAAATGTTCACAGATTTATGCATAACTTTCAGGGTATGAAGATGGTGCTGGTAGGAACGTAATGTTAAAATATTTTCGGCTAAAATGCTGTGTTCATCCAGAAATTAGTAAACCAAAGACTGAAAACTGTTTTGATCTCGGGGTATTCAGATCAAAACCAATCTTTATGTTTTATAAGAAAAACTGAGTCGGGGTTTCGCTATTTTCTCGCGACTCGGATGTCCGATTGAGCTCAAATTTTCACTAGTTTATTATTTCATGCACATATTGGATCAGACAAAGTGTGAGTGCTGTTCTATGGCCTTTATCAATCAGGTATTATACCTTTAAACCAAAGCTACCAATAGGAATATTCTCTCATGGCCAGGTTCGTACATTTTTAACCTGGTCCCTGATGGACATCTGCTTTGTGCAATCAAATCAAATCATGCAATCCATGGTATAACTCATCATGTTATAAGCTATGCTTGTACACTGCACTAGCATGTATGATGGAGTTCCATCGGGAATTGGTTTTTTTTAAGAGCCCAGACTGGCTGTATGTTTTCTTAAGAAGCACGGACAGCACTTCCGTTAGCTGGCTGTTTAGTTGTCAATATTGGGCATTTGTTTATACACATAGATCTCAGATGTATTTATGTACGTGAACATGATGAATGTGCATATGAAGCTTCCGCTTGTAAGAAAAAACTCAGAATGCATTCACAGGTAAATAAAACATGTAATAAACTTAAAAGATTATGAATATGTACATAATACATGTACCATGCCTGCATGATTGTACTAAAAAAGGCAACCCAAACTGCTGCAAACTGCTCATCAGCAAAAATAATGATGTGAAATATATGCTTGGGGTTAGGAGGGCCTGACGTTTCAATCCAATCGAAGGCTAGATAAAGAACGATGAAGATGCTGCTAGGATCGAAACGTCAGGCCCTCCTAACTCCAAGCAAAAAAGACAAGAGGTATACTTTGGGACGTGTACCATTACAATGTATCTTTATGTAGGTAGATTGTGTGTAGCTCTATCTAACAGGTGGACATTTTGAACGCCCCCTCCATTTTGCTACTAGTTAAATGCAATCTGAGCAAATAATCCCACATTATTACTCCTAAATAGATGCTGTAGTTTCACACTTAAGGAGCAATAAAGGATTACATGCTTATTTGAAGAGTCCTACTTGAGATGCACTTAAAATATTTTTCCTCGGTAGTATCTTCTATAAGTATAGAAATAAATGTGAATTGAATTTAATAACAGGTAGTAGGAATTAGGGCCACTAGTTACACATCGTGCCCCATCTGGTTGAGGGCAGGGTAGATACATCACAAAGGTCATTGCCTTGGTTGCCCCCGGCCGTTGCCTTGGTGCCCCTTCAAATGAGCCAATTGATAGACATTTTACTTGCAAAGTAGCGCCTCTAGGCATAGGAATAATTATCTTGCCTCTCTAAGATCCAAGTTCCTGCTTCATGGGTGACTCCAACATGCAGCTAAATGCTACCTAATGATGATGGCTTCCGCAGTGTGGCTGGCTTTCTATCCAATTGAGCATCAGAGTTAAAGAGGGCCTGGCGTTTCCATCCCAGAAGGATCAATCTTAAAGGCCTTTGAGAAAGATCCTGCTAGGATTGAAACATCAGGCCCTTATAATTCCTATCAAAATAATTTTTTGAAGGCAATTTTAAGGCAACCAATTGCACATTGCATAGTTGCCTGTTTCTCTAAACATTCTGTCCCCTTTTGTTCTAGACCTCATCCATTTATGTGTATCTTTGCTTGTTATTGTCTTCTTGACATTTAGCCTTCGAGAAAGATCCTGCTAGGATTGAAATGTCAGGTCCTCCTAACTCCAAGCATTTTGTATATTTCAGGTCATTATTTTGGTCGATGAGCAGTTTAATAATATTTATATTGTATTGTCCTTAAAACTGTTAATTTTTAACTCTACAAAAAACTTTCAAATGAAATGATTTGTCAATATAACAAGCATTTCTTGATAAATTTCTGACATGTAAAAAATGCCATCTTTAAATACAACTTGTCAAAATGGCACAACAGTAGGCAACTGAGAAACATTAAATATATCCCTACTAGTAGGTCGAAATTTATATTTTCTTTCCTTGAGTGAAATAGTGAATGGATCACAAAGACCAGCCCCACTTCACTGGAAAGTGGAGAAGAAAAAAAATTAATATCCGCTGAAGACTTGCACTTGAAAAATATCAAAACATTCCTTGCCTGGGACGGGAACAGTATCGACATTTAACAGGCATTAAAGGTACTAGATCGTACTTTGGTAGCATACCAAAACAGAAATGTTCACAAATTTACCTACAACTTAAATTTAACCGTTAAAATATTTCCGCCTGAAATGGTGTATTTATCCAGAAAATAGTCAAAACAAATTGACTAATAATAATTTTAATCTTCGGAAGATCAAAAATAATGGTGAAAGGATTTTTAAAATATCGTGGGCGTTTTTCACTATTTTTTTTTAAAGTGGCCACCGTATGGAACTGGAAATGTCACAGATGAATGTTGCAGTATTTTCCTTGATGCTTTTGCCCATGAATCTGCATTTCTTTGACAACAAGTATAATAATCCTAATTCTGTTGGATCATGGAGGAACATTTTTGTGTGCAATGTATAGATTCTGTGGTAGGTTTATGCTGCATGTAGGGATGCTGCATAAACATTTCAAAACCATTAATTATAGTTATGTAAAAGGACATATTATAATAATAATTACAAATGCTAATTTCAGTTCTGTGCATATTGCATGAGGAACAGTTATCTTGTTGTGCATAATTTCTCTTCACTAAGATTGATTTAAAAATATCTCCAAAAATAGAAATAGTAGGAAAAAGATAATTAAATATAAAACATATGAATAAGTTTAGATGCCCTGGATTCTATTTATTGATACACTGACCGTACACGGCACTGATAAAAATACATAAATAAATAAATTTGGAGCTACATGTAGCGGCCTGGTTTTCCATAATTATTGAATTTTTTTTTATCATTTTGTGAAAACCTTCAGTGGGGATAGGGAGGCGCCCCAATTTTTGTCAAATCAATGTTTTTAATTTCCGGAAATTGGTCATTTTGTGTTCAGCGTGCCAGAAAATATGAATTACACATGTACAAGCATGTAAGTCGTAAAACATTATCAATGGCATTATTTCCAGTCGTTTGGACTTTCAATTTGAAGATATTCTTGTCATACTGAATGAACTTGTTTCTTGTTATAAATATACTGGGGAAAAAAAGTGAACAGATTTGTAATACAGAGCACGGAATCTTGCTAAAAATATACTTCCAACGAAGATTCATTAAATTTTTATTATAAATTCACCTCCCCGTCCAACTGTCGCAGGTTTCTTGAAAATTGTCCCGCTGATGGCAGCAAATGTATGTTATATAAAGGCCAAGGGGTTCAAAGCTTCAAATGCTGTGTGATTCATCGAGGGGATTTCAAAAATAAACGTTGTCGTGCAATTAAAAAGACGGGCCGACTGCCCAGAGTTGAACGATCTCGCAAAAAGCTTGCCATTTCCCCTGTCTTTGTACAGTTCAGGATATAATTAGCGTCAATCTTTTAGCAATTGACGCCTTTAGTCATAAAGATTAGCAACCTGTTTTGAAGGGGTTTTTTCGCGACAGAGGCTGAGAATCGTTGAAAGAAAGGAAGAAAGCTACGTGGAATTGTAATAAAAACTGAAATTATATTGGTCCGTCTCTTTCTTTTGTGATTTTTTCTTCATATTGTATCGATTTGTTACAGGGCAAATTAAGTTGACATTAAGACTCATTCAGTGCATGTTTTTACAACAGAATCACGTTTAATATAAGCCTACTCAGTCAACACACACCATGAAAATTTGGACGGCACATTTTATATCTTCAGGCACTCGCAGGTTGTGTAAGGGTGACTGCATTATTAAACCTACAGGCATTTTCAGACAAGTGAAAATACAATTGCCATACAAGTTACAACTCTCTGAAAACAATATCTTTACAAGTTTTGACACAGCCACGATTGCTTAAAGACTTATTCTTCCACAACAAAAATGAAAATTGTTATAATTATTGCTTGCGACTGTTTCCCTGCTGAATGTAAAACTTTTCGTTTAGCAAGATCAATATCAGTAGGAAGATGTTAAACTATTGGTCTTTAAGAAACCAGGATTGGGTAGGCTTGGGACTTATTTCGCTACCGCAATTTGAGGCCCACAAAACAAAATGAAGGGATTGGGCCACATGATGAAGCCAAAGAAAGGCCCTGGCTTCGCCATGTATGTCAAGCCCTTCATTTCATTTAGGACACAAAATGGCTATAGCAAAATAAATCCCAAGCCTAGCCTCAAGCCTGGTTTCGTATTAAGCCTGGACCTTGTCTATCGGAATCTGGAGAGAAGTAAATTGTCCTTACCTTGTTCAAACGGAATGGATTCCACCACCTCCTGAATCAGTCTGACTTCGTTCAGGCGGAAGCTCTGCATGAGGGCACTGCTCCATTCCTTGCCATGTAACGTGTCCCTCACCATGCGAGGGGTGATGTCAATGGTCAGGTCAAAGGGGTCAAAGGTCAGCGTGTTGTCCAATGAGTACAGGAGCAAACCTTCGGTCGTCGTTGATGCAAACTGTCTCCCTGAGAAAACAATTAAGACGGCGAAAGCGGTTGGACATTGGTTGGAAAATTCAGAAATGTCATCAATTCAGAAAGCAAGAACACTGATAAGGTACTGGTTATAATGATTTTTGGTTCAAGTGGGAAAATGCGACTTATTAAGTACTTCAACCCAAGACCTGGAGAACAATCCAGTGTTCTACAATCTGAGCTATCCAACTCCATGGTAGGGGAACCCCTATTGTCAAATATGTCTGAGCTGGGAATTGACCCCGAGACCTCTGAAATGACATAAAAGCTGCTCTAGCATCCAGCCCTATAACAGGGGCTAAGATATTTGCTCATGGTGCTAGTAAGAAGCCTCATAACCTAGAAACTCTTATACCAGTGGTCTACCATGAAGATGCCAAGACCTTATCATAGAAGGGGCACTCTCTATAGAAAATTATCTTTGCTCAGGGTGTATGCCCCATTAACTGCCATATCGATGCTCTACTACGACACCTAAAGCTATCAGATCATAAGGTATGGCCTCTCTTTAGTCACTCTCAGGCTTAACGATGCCAGTCAGTTAGCCCGACAGTGGCCATACCCAAGCTCTACCATCTGAACAATTCAGTCCCACAAACCTCTCTCATATCAATGCTAAGGAACAGACTGACTTCCTCCCCTTACCTGTCGGTGAAAATTTAACCCCCGACACGTTGACCTCTGGCTTGAAGAACCTAGAGCTCATGTCCCCCTTGGTGACTCCCGGTAAGCTGATGGCCTGAGAGTTATCCCCTTCACCCTCAATCAGGGCAATGTTGCCAAACTCTGTCATCTTACGACGGTTTAGAAACTCCTGTCAAATCAAGCACAAACAACAAGTTAACTTCAGAAAACTTTCAGAACTTTCAGAAAACAATAATCCCAATCGTCTAGTTTAGTTTGGAAATGCGTATCATAAAGCTAACCTGATATTTTTTTTAATCAAAATTAGTGTTAATATGAGTAATACAATGCTGGAAACTCCTCATCAGCCAAGATAATGACCTGAAATTTATTAAATGCTTGGAGTTTAATAATAAAAGGGCCTGATGCGTTTCAATCCTAGCAGGATCTTTATCGAAGCCTTCGATCCAGCTAGAATCGAAACGCGTCAGGCCCTCCAAGCAAAACCAGTGTTCACGTTTTTGACAAAGTAATGAATGACGGTCTGTGAGTACCTACCTCCATTGCATCTAGGGACAGGTTGCATGAGACTTCAAATCGCTTGACTAGCATCTGCTCTTCCACGTTGTAGATGCAGACGTGCTTGGATTTACCGGCGGCCAGAATGCATGACCCGTCTGCTGAATAGCACAGGGTAGTGAAGGCCCTGCAATGGGACAGGAAGTGAAATGTCAGCTTACGTATGCTCCGATCTGAGGACGGGGCTTTTGTCAGATCATCCTGGAACACCGGTGCGTGGGAATGTCCTGAACAAACAGAATCTGACTTTGGGAGAGAAAATTTAAACTGGTCGGGCCCAGCCAGACCAGGCCTCAGCTTTGACAGGGTTTTTCAACTTCTATAGTCAAGGCCTTGAACTATCAACTTCAAGCCCCTGTTGTGTCCTGGATCATAGTTGGCACTAATCTGATTGACAGATTGAGTTCACATTGATCATGGACAGTATCCGGGCTTCAGTGAATTTAATCAGCTCTATTATGTAAAAGTTCAGAGCTAGCAAAAGGAGGATTTCAGGCCTGATCCTAGGCTTTTTAGAGGCTGGACCTGACCAGTCATTTCTCTCCCTTAAGCAACAAGGTCATACATTCAAGATATAATCTTGTTAAAAGTAGATGCAATGAAACAGCTTAATAAATATTCAAGGAAAAACAAACTTGGATCTTCTGAAGACAACAAAAGAAGACGGAAAGTGGGAAGACTTACTTGGCAGCTGCTGATGTCTTAGCGGTCACCATATCCCCCTCCCGTCTACCCCCTCCAAGGTCAGACTTGCCCTCCAGGGACCCGGTCTGTGTGGCCGTCTGGACATTCCAGAAGGTGATCTGACCATCAAGTGTGGCTACTGCCAACTGCTGACCGTTGGGGCTGAAGGCTACGGCCAGACCTGAAGAAGACAATGCATGAGGAAGATACAGGAGTGTACATCTTTCTTAGACGGTGGAAATCGGATTGGTTGCTACTTGACTGATTGATGTCAGTTTGGGCCATAAACTTGTTTAAACATCGCAAATATTCCAGGAAAAGGTCCCTCACACTGAAACGAGACTGATTGTCTCTTCAAGATGTAGAGGATTTGAGAGGTTGCTTAATCTGTAACAAGGTAGCAGGTATTGACTCCACCCCTCCGGAGTGGAGAAACCAGTGCCTCTGACTGCAACTAGACCGATGATTCAAGTTTCTTTCTGTGTTTCCAATCCGAATGGCCGTTGGGGCCATTGTGGCCTTTTGCAAGTTCTTACCATCTGCCCAAACCTGCAGCGTTTCCCTTGCTCCTTTGTGCTCGTAAATGTTCCAGAGTTTAACCGTCTTATCCCAGGAGGCACTCGCCAACACATCGGCCGATGAACTAAAGCTGAGACTTGAAATCGGTCCTTCGTGGCCAGAAAGTACCTGATGAAGAAGATGGGAGAGGGAACAGAAGATTGATAAAGACTATCAGAAGCACAGTGACATTAAATGCATCAGTTGTTTTGAAAGGTCTAGCCTGTTAGCTGCAACCAAGTGTTGTGAAAGTGTCCAGTGATATCACACTCCGTTCAATAATCTTCAGAACTATATAACTTGACCCAAACCCTGTCTGCTGAATAATGGCATGGATCAGTGATCTTGCAGATCAACGTCCCATGCAGGATACGCTGAAATGGAATCCAGATCAGCAGGAACACTGATCTCATGCCTGAAACAAACAGGACCTTTGTGTCGAACTGAAACTGGCTACAGCAAGGGGTGATTGACACCAAATCTCAATGACTTAGGTTATTCAGTCCAGGAGGATTTTGAGCAATGAGTGACAGAGAGTACCCACATCCACCACTACTTGTCAAACGACCTTCTCTGAACTTACTGACGGGATGAACTTTCAACAAAGATCCATACCTCTAAGAGTTTGCCTGTTTGCATGGACCAGACGAAGACTTCAAAGCTATCCTGAGCGCCGGCCGCTACTAACTGGCCACTGGAGTCAACGGCCAGGCAGGCAAACTGGGCAGGATTGGGTGAGGTGAAGGTGCGGAAATTCCGGTACCTGAAGAAAGATTTATCAGATCAAACAAGAAGCATCATCACAATGTCCGAATAGTCTTGTATTTGCTGCCACCTAGAGTCTGAATAGCATTGTGTTTGCTGCCATCTAGAGTCTGAATAGCCTTGTGTTTGCCGCCATCTAGAGTCTGAATAGCCTTGTGTTTGCTGCCACCTAGAGTCTGAATAGCATTGTGTTTGCTGCCACCTAGAGTCTGCATAGCCTTGTGTTTGCTGCCACCTAGAGTCTGAATAGCCTTGTGTTTGCTGCCACCTAGAGTGTCATTGCAGTCATGTTACAACGTGAGAATGCTGAACCCACCTGTGCAGATCACATGCTCTGGCTGTTCCGTCGAGGGATGCTGACACGATCACCTTGCCTGCTTTGCCACTGAATGTCACTCCTGAGATTGACGCAGTGTGCTCGCTGAACGTAACGAAGCACAGTCCACTGCTGCTGTTCCAAACCTTAACCTGAAATCCAACGAAAACTGATTAGACATTGATTTGAATTGTGCGTCTTTTTCTTGGTTTGCTCAGTGAGCAAGTACTAGAAGAGAGAGTCTCATATCTCACTGAGCTAGGAGTTTACAAAACGGAGGCTCAGGCTCAGGCTCCGGCTCCATGTCATTAATCCATTGTAAAATAACGGGTATCAAAATAGAGGCTTTTGGCTGCGGTTCTGAAGTATATTCTCTGGTTTGAAAAGGAAAACAGAGCTTCAGCTTCTATGACAAACAACAACCTATATTTTCAGCATAATGACAGAGCTGGAGCCTGAGCCTGAGCCTGAGCCTGAGCCTGAGCCTGAGCCTGAGCCTGAGCCTGAGCCTGAGCCTGAGGCTGAGGATAAGCCTGAGTCTGAGTCTGAGCCTCCATTTCGTAAACCCCCAAAGAATCATTTTGACTAGCCGCACCTTGCCATCTTGACCCCCGGTGGTTATGAGCTGTCCATCGGGTGAGAAGTCCAGGCAATTCATGTTGTTATGATGACCCTGCTGCTTCAGCACGTAGCATTCGCTCTGCCACTCCCAGACCAGTAGCTGTCCAAGCCCCGAGCAGCCAAACCCAATCCAGTCACCGGGCTGGTTGAAGCTGACGGCCGCTATACACTGGTTGGATATGCTGTTGAATAACAATATTCAGGAATAACGTCTCGGTGAAGGTTTCATGCTAATCAAGTTGTGGAAGTCAATGCGCTCTTGTCCTTGCAGGATTGTGGACAGGGTACACTAAGCAGGTTATCACACTGCCATGCTAAGCAACATTCAGCCGAGTACCAGGCACAAAGCAACATTTAACGATATGAAACTTTACCTGATAAACTGCACTTCATGCTATAAAGCAAACTGTTCTGCTTAGCAAGTCCATGGCATTGCCACGAAAAAGATTCCAGAGGAATTCATTCATACAGAATATTTGGGGGTTTCTGATAAACCTTGCAATGGTGACTTACTTGAGTGAATGGATGAGATTAAACTCCGGAAGCTCATGAAGATGAAATGTCCCCGACTCGAAGCCCGTTACCAGCATGTGGTTCTTCTTGTGGTAGTCTGAGCAGGTCAGCTGTGTGTAGTCACCTTCCTTGTTCAGAAAATGTCTGCCAGAAATGAAGCGACAGAAATTAGATGATCGACACTTTGCAGATGAAGACAAACATTAACTATGTGGACTTAATGTAAATTGAAGTTGACAGGTTGCCAATTTTTGTTTAGTAAAACACAAATTGGAACAAACAAAAATAATTTGAAAATGCCGTCTTTTATAAAGAGACTTCCTAAACCCTAATCCAACCCTTTCAACAATGAATTCATCCAGCTATTAAAATACCATCAATACAAGTAAAAGGCCGCTGCAAACTGCTCATCAACCAAACTAACCACCTGAAATTTATATTGCTTCAAATTAATAGGGTCTGACGTTTTGATCCGGCATGATCTTTCTGAAAGAATAAAAGGTCCGACAATATCAGGGAGCCTTTGAGAAAGATCCTGCTGAGCCCAAAATTTACCGAAAGCCACAAAGTCTGTCAAGAGGTTCTTACTTTGCGATTTTTTGGTACACCACTTTATTCCCCTTGTCCTTTTCCTTCTCCTTGGCTCTTTGCTCAGCAGACAGTGACCTTTCAACTCCCTCATTAGGGTTCCTGGACGGTCTCTCTGCAGGTTTGAGGTCACTCAGATCGGTATCACACTCCCAGATGACCAGCTCGCCTTTACGACTGATGCTGTACAACTGAGGGTTAAATGTTAAGGGTAAACGTAAATGTCAGAATGACTAATAGTCTGAAAGAACGGCATCCTTTGGGCTGCTTGTCAGGCTGATCAAACTTAATACCAGCCCAAATTCCTCGACATCCACTCCTACTCATTGCTGAGCTCCGGAGGAAACTCAGACCGAGGTGCAAATCGGTGTCAAGGATCCTGGAGTTGATGAATGGTGTTGGACTGAGGCAGAATCAAGATGGGATCGGAGCCAACATGTCAGGGGGTGGAGGTAAGCTGGAGTGGCAGAGTCTTGACTGGTCAACATAATTCCTCTCATAAATGAAACCATGTCTTGATGAAGCAGGATCTAAGATCGAGCTTACCCAGGCTGGTCTACCAACAGAGGGCAATGACTATTAGTGCTTCCTTTTATGACTGAATCGTCATTAGAGGACATATTAGCAAAATAAACTGAAAGGGAATCCTCTCAGTGACCCTTATCATCAGCAACCTAAAAAAATGAGAACTATATAGCTAAAGGAGTTCTTGCTTGTCAAGGATACATCCAGAGAGTCTTCTTCAAAGAAGGTGGCAATGACGCAGTCCTTGTGACCTCCTAGTGTGTGGATGATCAGCTGCTCCATGTCTGATGCTGCAAAGACTCTGGTGTGCATGTCCTTCGACCCGACTGCAAACACCCTGCCAAGGAATTAAATGTAAACTCTCAGCCTTGGGAGTGGGTTGAGGGAGGGTAGGGGTTCATGCTTGAAAGGATCAAGGCCATCATTTGTGTGAAGGACAGGAATTTCTAGGCAAGAAATCAGAAGTGTTTTGGGGGGAATCAAGACAAAGGCCAGAGTACTGAAGGCCAGACAAGCACTGAGGGCCAAGGCCTCAGAATCTATGATGCCCACTGAAGCTCAGGCCTGAGCTCATGGGATGGGAGCTGCTTTACATCCACATCGTCCCACTGGGTAGTTCTGAGCTGGCAAAATTTGCAGCAAAACTACAGCACTTTGAATGTGGTCTACATACAAAATAATGATGTACTGAAACAAGACCTGTTAATACTGGGGTGACGGTGGGTTTCAAAACATGGTGTGTCTCGGGAATGCTGAACATCCACCAGACCCATCGGCTATAAAACAGGAACACAAGTCCAGAGCAGGTGAACCAACCCACCTTGCAGTATGATAAAAAGGACTAACAAGTGTACCTTGAGTCTGAGGTCCAGTCAATGCACGTGGTGTCATCGTAGGCTCCGTGGTATGTCCTGTGAAGCAGCAATGGGTTGAACTCCCTCGTGCTTCCTGGGGCGTGGTACACTTGAACTATCGTCTCTTTCGTCAAGGCAATTTTCCTGCAGGATAAGAGAAGAAGGCAGACTCGCAGACTAGAGGCAAGGTAATCAATGATGTGTCTGTATTTCAAGATAGTGTCGTGTGACACTGGAGACCAACCGGCTTTCCCAAGGTGAAGCCATAACTGAACTTGTTTGACATATTGGGTACAAACAGTCAAAACAAAACATCAAAATCGACAGAATGTAACAGGTTCCAGAGCGATTTTAAATTACTGTATGGGAGAAACAATTAATTCAACACTGAGGATGAAAGCTTGGTTCAGTTTTGCCTAACCCCAAAAATAAGACTGAAACTCATACCAAGGCGAGCACTAGATAGCGATGTGCCCGACATTACACTGAAGAATTTGCATGCCGTGCTAGACAAGACGGACTACATACCTTCCATCGGGGCTGTATTTGACGGCCGTGACCGGACGATGGAAGTGCACATGATGCAAGACTGTCTTACTGATCAGGCTGCATAACATCCCTGCACCCTCTGCAAAAAAAATATGAACACAAAAAATTGCCATTCAAATAACCAACAGCTTCAGAGACTCTTTGTGGGCAAAGCAGAGATTCGTGTTGACATAAGGAAAGTAGGTTGCTGTCTTGAACATCTGGGGCCAATTTCATAGAGCTGCTTAAGCACCAAAATTTGCGTAAGCACCAAAAACCTTTGTAAATAAAATCAGTATGCCAGCCAGAATCTCCTTGTGAATGTTATGCTCAGCAAACAACGACCGAATACAAGTCAGAAGCAGTAAACATCACATGAACATTTGGTTGGCAATCCTGTTTGATCAAGGAAGACTTTTCATGATCAAGCAATTTTATTTGGCTTAAGCAGGTCTATGAAATTGGCCCCATGCCTAATTGACATTTTGCCATTCAATCTCCAGTTTAATGAAGCCATCAGTTCATGCACGAAGCAAAAATGAATATGAACCATATGTGTTTAGCATTTACTCACCTTGATCAACAATGATACAAGTCGTTCCATCTGGAGATAGAGCCACACAGCTGATGTTCATCTGAGCCTCAATGGCAAACGTCTCTGACTTGTTGCTGAAACAAATTAAACATCACATGAAAATCAGAACCAACCAAAAAGCTTCACTAACCTATTCAATATGCAAGACTACACATGTGACATGCTTTCAACCAATCAGAGCAGTCACACTCTTCATACATATTCATGTATGCAAAATAATGGACTTTTGAATGACCAACATATCCATTCATAAATTAAAGTTTTTACTAACAATTAATACAATGTCCAACCAAACGTTAACGCTTTTATGGTAAAAACAGAGAATGTAATATTTACTTCTTGAGATCAAACTTGGATATTCTGTTCCCAACGGGGCTTATAATGCAGTCACCCTCGGAGCTGAAATTCAGGTTACCATGGCGATACACAGCTCCGAGCAGATTGGAGAACTGAAAGATGAAACAAATAAAAAACAAAAGGCTTACTTTTGATTAGTTACGAATCTATTATCCTCTGCAGAACTACAAAAAAATTCTCACAGAACTTTTTTATTCCCAATCAAGGAACAAGGCCCAACACAGCCCAAACCAAGCACGGATATAAATTGAGACCGTGCAAGTGTCTTCATCAGCTTGATAAAGGCTAGCAGTCTGTAGCATAAACGTTGCTACCTTTCAGCCAATAACATGAACCATCGAATACTTGGCTTCTGATTATGTGATGCACTGCAGCCCTACGTAGGATACGATGGGTTATCCTTCGAAACTTGAGTTAAGATTGATCATAGGGCTTCGTGAACTTGACCCAGATCATCTGTTTTGATGATATTTCCACATCAAGTCGGATACCAGGTGTAACTGTATACACAAAGGTGTCAGGGGTTTTTTCAACATTTTTCAACAATAAATACCTTGTAGGAAAACCTCATTTTACCGTCTTCCCTTTCCTCTTTAAAACATGCGAAAAATGTATGATTCCGGACGTTCGATCAGCATTCAAACTGTGGAAATAGAAAAACAAAGTAATTACCGGTAGGTCTATATAACATGTGTTTATCATTTCTGAGCAGTAAGTCAATTTTTGGCCTACAGCTACAATTTCTACAAAAGTCAATGTGAGAAAGAATTTCACTATGTTCACTGACGTGACGGCCATTACAGTAATACCATACCTTTTCCCGTAATGATTATGGGAAAAGGGTTTTATCCTGCTAAGTTAGAGATAACTTATTGGATGCAAGATATGATGAATTTCAATCTGAGGTGTATAACAATGGGGTTGCATATCAGAAAATCGAGATTGGAAAGAATTCCACTGACGGCCATCACTTGTGCACAAACCTATGGGACCGACAGAGGGCGTTTTGAGAAAAATGGCTACCGCTGCATTCGAAGTGTATAATTGTAGGTAAAAACCCCCTGAAAATCTCACTTTTTAGAAAAGCTACCCCAGTTTACACTCCTGAGATTGAAGTTCATTATGACTTGCATCAAATAAGATAACTCTTGGAGGAAATAACCCTGTTTCCGTCATGGCCGCCAGTGGAATTCTTTCCTCGAGATTTTCAGTGTTTTTTGGACCTACAATTGAATACACTTCGAATGCAGGAGTAGCCACTTTTCTCAAAACGCCCTCTGTCGGTTCCATAGGTTTGTGCACAAGTGATGGCCGTCAGACAGTGGAATTCTTCCCACTCAAAGTCTCAAGTTTTTCTAAATCAAGTGACCTCATTATACTATAGGAATGGCTAAAAAACTGAACGTAATGACAGTCCAACTCCACGTATTACTGTTACAAATACTGTATTCCTTCTTGACAGGATGGAACATTTACGTGGGGGAAAAAGACGAATTTAAGTATTATTCTTTAGTTCGTGTACGTACCTGTACAATGTTGTATGCCATGTGTGCAGTCCATTGCACGACATTATCAACAAACTACACGATACGAAATGAACACGTGCAACAGTCTTATTTCAAGGCTTTTTTTCGTTGTCTTCGAAGTCACCGCTGGTTTAATACACACAATTTCCGGATTCGATTCGTTCCTTTTTCCTCCACAGTTTCATTTGACGTCCGAACATATAACGACATTTAGATATTTCATCAATTATAGCTAACCAGTTTTTCAATTACAAGATATATTTATTTCTATATCATGAAAAAGTGCCAGCGCCACAATAAAATGCAAAACAAAGTCTCGAGACAAGATCATAATCTGCATAATTTTGTATGCGTCAAGGGACACGACAGAAAATGACTGACTACCTTTAAATTCTGAAGGGCGACCTCTGTTGGCGCAAATAAACTTGTGTCATACACTTCAACTTGCCGCTCGGTGTACTTCACATTAATTTTGATCTATTTTTTGCCATGAACTGGTAATAAATGACTATTATGGCCCCTTATAAGCCTGGACCAGAGCTTCATAGTTCAGGCTTCACTATTAATTCGTGAAACATTAGCTGGTACTGAGGATTTTGATCATGGTAGGGCCTATAGTCCGAAGAAGCTTTATAAGATTTGAGAGAAAAACATGCAGTGACACAAACGAACACCGAACCACAATTTAAAAATATTCTCAGATTTAATATTGGAACCGAAAGCTTGATCTTAAGTCGGATCATTTACTATTGCTTTAGACTGTGGCACAGTGTCATTTGAATCGGGTCGATTTTAACTAACATTATGAACAATAATACGTTTCAAGCAGATTTAACGTTTTAAGACAACGCAATCTAAAGTAATTAAACAGACACAAGCAAACAAATCAAATTGGTTACGTGGTGTTAAAGGTATAATACATGTACATTGGTAAAGGTCACAGAACGGCACTCACACTTTGTCTGATCAAACATGTACATGAAAATAATCATAAACCTGTGAACTTGAAAATTTGAGCTCAATCAATCGAACATCTGAGTCACGAGAAAATAGCGACAACCCGACTCGATTTTTCTTATAAAACATAAAGAATGATTTTGATATTAACCCCGAGATCAAAACTGTTTTTTGGATTTGTTTTACTAATTTCTGAATAAATACACCATTCAGGCGGAAATATTTTTATTTATGTGAGATTGAGAGTATGTGAGTATGTGAGATTCTGAATTTCTAAAATTACTAAGAAAAGTCAACATCAATGGCCCTAATCGCTAAGTACGCTACGTATTTACAGCAAATCTAAGCATTTTGTGAAGCTCGGCAATCACATTATACGTGATATTGTGAATCTCATTTAAGTTTTTCAAAGACAGTACCACAACAAAAACCATTAGGGCCTAGGCTTATATCGTCATTAAAGTAGTCACAGTACAAACCCTTATAAGCAAAGTAGTACAGGGGTAAATTTAAACCATTTCATAATTATGATGCTTTGTCTTGCAAAGTTTGGCTACCTTTTAGGTCTTGAGGTGCAATCATGTTAAATTTCTTCGGCTTCATCACGTGGCCCAATCTCTTCATTTCGTTCGCTGGGTGGGACTAAAATGGCGGTAGCGAAATGTCCCAAGCATAGCCTCAAGCCTGGTTAAGTATGAAAAGCCCATTTGTATCGATAATAACTGACTACATTTGGTAAATCAACATTTTCATTTCATGTGAATGTGCCCTCATTAGACCAGATATAATTACTATTTAGGTCAGCAGCGAGCTCATCCGTACTGTCCCACTATGATATTTCCGCCTTTCCATCACCTTTGTACAGAAATGAAGAAAAGAATCATTGGGTCATTGTTCAAACACTTCATAAATACACTGATTGATATTTGAGGATGCATCGATCAAGGTTTTCATCATTATTATATTGATTTATCTTCTCATGATGCTAGATATGCTTGCTGTTAGTAGTGGTGATTGTTGAAATTTAAGTATTGTATGTGCTCAAACTTTTTCAATATAAAGAGTGTACATGCTTGACCTGAAAAATGTAACTTATTTATTTTACCTTGACTACCACTAGAACCACGATGAGCAGTACACAGCACACGGACAAAATTGCCACTGCTGCCGTCAAAGCGGAAACTGTAGGACAAAACAGGTCAATCAACCAATAGATCACTTAATTTTCAATTCGGTGCTTCCAAATAGTGCGCCACCAAGAGTTTACAACGCATTGGCCAATCACAACGCACGGAATTTGTAAGATTGACAGATTCCGCGCATTGTGATTGGCCAAGACGTTGCAAACTCTTGGTGGCGCACTATTTTGAAGATTTGTAGGCTGCCTACTCCACTTATAATGAAGCTTGCTATAGAAAGTTCATCCATGACTTCCTGCAAGTTAGGCTATTTACGCACGTGTCCATTAGTAGTAACGACAGCACGGATTCTAATAGATATCTGTGCAATTAGGCCGTAGCCAAACTGAAGCAATTCTGACACATTATTAATAGTACGTGTCTGCTGCCACCAATTGTCCATACAGAAGCAAATTTCTTACCCTGACCACCGTCTCTTTGGCTATTAGATTCGCCTCCGATGCCTGTTTAGCATGAAAAACAAGATAGAAAACCAAAACCGTTATTTTATTGGGCCTTCAATTACGTTCAGTGCATATATGGACATGCATTGTCGTTTTCAATCGAACTTCTAGATATCAGGTTGATTGTAAAACGTGAGGTTTTGATTTTGAGATCAAAACTGTTTTCGGTCTTTTGTTTTACCCATTTCTGGATAAATACATCATTTTGGGCGGGAAAATGTGAACAGTAGTGTTTGTGCCATGTCCGTCTTTATACCCTGGAAGTTATACGTAAGTGTGTGAACATTTCTGTTTTGGTTTCCTACCAAAGTATGATAGTACGGTTAAACTACTTCGTCAATTTACCTTTTATAGGGTCAGCTGTACCGACAACAGGCGGTGAGTGGTGGTTTGCTAAATGGAAGTAAAAATGAATACGTTTATCAAAGATAAATAAAAATGGACGCATATGAATCGAACTTGCACATGATGGAAACTACAGGTATTACTATTTTAGCACTGTTATAATTGCAACATATCATAATGGACTGGTCTCTTGGACGGTGAAAAGAGCTCATTTTTGTCCAGCGGTCCTTTTTGACTTCCCACATTCAAAGTTTAATATCAAGCTGACAGTATTTAACCCATCCTTTTCGCAAAGTTGGTTAATTAAACTCAAATATCCACGACATGCCTAGGCGCCTTTACTCACATTTGACTTTGACGTACACGCTATTCACCCTGGTTAACGGGATCATACCGACAACCACTGAAACGACACACGTGTAGCTGCCTGTATCGTTGCTGGTGGTGTTGTAAATCACGGCCTGTACAATAGAATGCAAGAGAACGCCCTTTAGAACCAAGATTTGTCTCACTGAGCAAATGAACGTATAATGATTCCCCTTTAAGAAAATGTCTATCAATCCTTTGGTAGGAGGTTTTGTCTTGTACCTTGACGTATCCATTCTCCGCGTTATTTGTCTCATACTGCGTCCTGTGCTTCGGGAGGAAACTTTTGGCGTCGCTGGCCTTCACTTGCCGAAACTGCAGCGTGTAGTCGGCCTTGGGGAGGTTGACGTGACACCGCAACTCGATTGGCTCGCCCTCCATCACGTGACTCTTGGTGCGCAGTCGCACTTCGAGTTTGGCTATCATGAGGAAGAAGAACAAATTCTTCGGCTAGGTCTAGTCTGATACAGTGCACAAGAATATTACGGGAATGGTCGAATTCGTGGAGAACAAAAGATTCATTGTTTGACAGAGCAGCTTGGCCGATGTAATTAGAGCACGTGGTCGAGTCGAGCCTCGTCCGTGATTTGTGATTGGCCAACGCATTGCAAACTCTTGGTGGCGCTTTATTTGGAATCGCCCATATTACCCGCACGTCCATAATACCATTTATTTGTGCCCGTTCTGATTTGTATCTTCGTTCTTGGTGCGTGATGAACTCTGCGAAAAGAACAGACTAAAATTCAAGAGTGTCTGAGTGGAACTGACCTCTGTCGCAGACCATCCCGTGGAATCGACTCAAACAATGGCATCTTCCTCCTGCAAGGCACGTCCCGCGTGACACACATGAACAGTGCTGGTTCCCAATACCGTCTTCACATTTGTCAACTGAGCCTGATCCCTCTCCCGTGTTGTCACATGCTGGCAACAAAAAGTTCAAAGAACGGTTTATCCAGATCAATATTCTAGTGAGGTTATGAAAAATAGATTTTACAAAACATTTCTGTTCCGAGTTGTACTATAGACCTATCATTTTCAAGCGGAGTGAATGTATTTAAAATTGATCTCAGTGGCACAATAATGGCGCACTACTTGGAAACCACGTATTAACTTTCCCATCATCTGTTAGCAATTGGTATAAATTATATAGGTTTATGTCGACTGGGGTGATATGAGGGCGTCATGGGAATACTTACGAGGCAGTGCACAGAAGGCCGGACGTTCCGTCCCACAGTTGGTAGACCTCCATAGACCGGTCCCAGATTCCATCGTAACACAGTTCAGATAGTTATTAAATCGTTTGTAGTCAGGGTCCCAATTTCTGAACGTCACGCCGCTCCCGTCAACCCATCTAAAGTAATTCCCGACCACTCCGAAACGGAGGCCGATCATCGTTTCGTACCTCCCGTATGACATCTTGGACAAAAAGGCCTGAAATAATAAAGACATAAAATCATTATGAGAGGCGCTGCCTTGTGCAGAGCTATAGAGGTGGGTGTGGATTTAGAAGCGAAAAAAGCCTGGTTCATACTTCATGCGAATTGAGAAGTTAAAGGTACTATAATACTTTTGTTTTTGTCGAAGAAATACAGATTCATGGGCAAAAATATCAAGGAAGATACAGTAACAGTCATCTGTGAAAATTTCAGTCCCATACGGTGCCCACTTTTTGAGAAAACAGTGAAAACGGCCACAGTATTTCTTAAGTCTTTTATCTTTTATTTTTTATCTTCAAAAGATCAAACATAATTTTGGTCACTGGTTTTACTCTTTTCTGGATAAATACAGCATTGAGGCGGACACATTTTAAAGGTAGATTTCTACCACCACCATGTTCATACCCTGTAAGTTATACGTAAATCTGTGAAATTTTTTTGTTTTGGTATGCTGCCTGGTATGGACTGAAATGTTAACAGATTGCTTTTACTGTATCTTCCTTGATATTTTTGCCCATGAATCTGTATTTTTTTTACAAAAACCAAAGTATGATATTACCTTTAAATACGCGCTATTTATTACTCACATTCACTTCGCCATCCCTTATTACAACGATTTGAGCTCCTTCCTGTATCACAGCACATGCATCAACGGATTGATCGAACGTTGATGGCCGCTCATGTAACCAGTAACATCTATCACGGAAAAACATGCCTCCACTGTGGCATATTGGAGCATCGGCTGTAAACATGAACATAAATCAGACAACATGAAAACGAGAGTGTATGACCTCATGAGAAAATGGAGGACCTGTGACGTCATGGCATCTACTGAGTCAGAAATTAGACTCATACTGACAAAATATAATACAGTCACTTTTATATCCCTGGATTTACTTCTCGTAAGGTCTCAACGTTTCAACTAGCCTGCTCTGGTCATCATCAGGAGACCGATCCACATACCAATTGTCACCATGCATGCAAATCCGCAAATCGTTCTAGAAATGTAATGGTTAGCAAATTTTTGCGCTAAGCAGGGCCGTGAAATTGGGCCCTGTCTTATGAAATGAATGTATAATACGAAGCCAATGCTTCAAAATCTCAGCTGGTAAGAATTATTGTCTGAAGTGCAACTTACGTGTGGATGAACATACAAAGTGCCTTTCAGCGCTACATTGGCTGTCCTTCCAGTAGCCACCACCATTTGACATGAAGGCACAGTTAGATTCTGATGAATTGGTAGGATAACCTGACTTCCAATTACTATGGCAACGATAAAGAGACAATGACAACATCCTTTCAGTGAGCCCGTGCATTTAGAAGGCAGTTAGGCTAAGGGGAGGAGTTTGTGGGGTGCTGTGACCTGTGGTCTGGGTGTCAAACTCAAGTCCTGTGGTCAATCTACAGATTGTGGGTTCGAATCCAGCCATGGGTTTATGGTGCTTGCGTCCTTGGGCAAGACGCTTTGTCGCATTTTGCTTCTCTTCACCCCGGTGTAAATGGGTACCTGTGAGGGTAGAGATGTGGCTTTGTGGTTTGATTAGCCTCTGTGTGCCCACTAGTTGCCGGGGCTGTATGCTCCCCAGGGAGTTTAGATGGTTTCAGGAATGTAACTTATGGCCCGATGACCAGGGGTAATAATAATGGAATCCAGCAAGTACCAAAAATCTTCTCACGTGTAATTTGGGTACTGGCCGTCCAGGGTGACCCAGTGACCGTCTTCGCTAATACCGTGAAGCCCGAGCCATATATGCCGATAGGGCAGTCTGGAGTGAAGCCAATCCTGTAATCCAATCATATCCAATAATATAGTGGAACATTACATCAAAACAACATATACAACATGACGGAAGTTGGAAAACTCAGATTGTTTATACCATGACCGGATAGGCCGGAAGTATGCAGTGAAGGTATAAGAGAAATTCATTGTGGGACAGAATCCGACGAGGTCTCTTAAGGGCCGCCATAGTAACTTCGATGGAGTGGTTTTTGTAAACTGTGGGCGTACTTTATATAGTGGGTACCTGTTGTTTTCGGTTGGTAACTGTGGCCAATTGCACTTTATTTCCATACTGACTGCATCTCTTTTGCGCTTGAAACCAAGGGAGTGTTTCATCGCCGAACCAGTAACATCGGTCTTGAAACAGTGTTCCACCCGGGCAAAATTTTGTCTGGTTCCCGTCTACAAAACAAAAGCAGGAATATGTCTATGTAGTATGCGTAGGGAAGAAGATTCTAAAATTTACCGGTCGAATGTAAAAAGTGGAATCACGGGCGATTCTAAATTGTGATTGGCTAGCATTGTGATTGGCTAGCGCCAATCACAATGCGTGGAATCTGTCGACGCGTTCCAACGGTGAATTGTGATTGGCTAACGCATTGCATACTCTTGATTCGGCACAGTATTTGGCAACTGCCCATAGTGAAGCTAGCACGACCCAGCGTTGTCAGCTCCGACTCAATGCTGATAATTTGCTAAAGCACCAAAAACCTTGGTAAATAAAATCAGTATGCCAGCCAAAACTCCTTTAGAATGTTGTGCCCAGCAAACAAAGGCCGAATACAAGTCAAAAGCAGTAAACATAACATGAAAATACGGTTGATAATCCTGTTTGTTCAAGGATGACTTTTACTGCTAAGCAAACCGTTTGCTTAAGCAGCTCTATGAAATTAACCTCTGTTCATATACTCACCGCTGCTGCACTCGTTTGGGGGAAGATTCGCAATCATAAGAAGAGCGATAATGAAGGCCGCTGAACTCTGAAATTCCATGTTGATGACGAAATCCTGGCGCCACTGTATAGGAGCCGAATAACAGAAATCAGATCATCCTATGATCAGAACAAGTAGGCCTATAAGCACCATTTACTTTCAGAAATGTAAATACCTATACGTGGCCAAAAATTACCAACCCAACATACCTGCAACATTAATGAACGACCCATAAAGTATCGCAGATACGTTCCAATCCTGTTTCAGACAAACTCACCCACATTAATACAATGTGTACACATGTCACGGAAGTATAGGCGTCATGAATGTGCTATTTGTGCAGTTAGTGTCAACAACAGATTCTGCCCTAACCTATTAGTGCAAGTTATGACACCATGCCGTGCTACCGAAAACCTTTTCCTATCTACAATTACAGTTCATGTATCTGAAATAAACAAGCTCATTGGAATAATGGCCTCAATACTAAAACCCGAAAACAAACCACAGTGAATATTGCAAAAAATATACATACAGACTGGCATTAACTTACCCAAAAAAGACCTCGATACTTGAAGGAAGCTCAGAACACAGTGACAGAAATAATATCCTATACTCACTATGGTTTGGTTTATATGGGAGTCGCTCATCCAAGAAAATGGTACAGACCGTACCATGGACATCCAGGATATCCCGGCTGAACGTTCCACAACCGGATGGGGGAAACGATAGAGTTTGTTGGTACTGCTAGCCTCAGTTTCCTGGTTGGTATCACCCGAGCCTTCAAAGTCATGGTACAAAAAAGCAATAATTATAACAGACACTGTAAAGCGCATAAAAGTATAATATATGATTGGTAAAGGTCACAGAACAGCACTCACACTTTGTCTGATCCAATATGTATACATGAAATGATAAACCTGTGAAAATTTTAGCTCAATCGACCATTTGAGTCGCGAGAAAATAGCACAAACCAGACTAAATTTTTCTTATAAAACATAAAAAACGGATTTGATCTTACCCGATATCAAAACTGTTTTCACAGTTTCGGGAGGAAATATTTAACGGTATGTTTCTACCACAACCATCTTCATACCCTGTAAGTTATACGTAAATTTGTGAACATTTCTGTTTGGATATGTTACCAATCCTGTACTCTACCTTTAAAGGTAATATCATGGTATCATACCACCAACGGAAATAAGCCTATGTAATTGGCTTTTAAATATTGTGTTTTCCCAGAATGAAACAACTGTATCTTGTTTTTATTATATCACAATTGTCTCTTGTTAATGATTTCTGAACTTAAACAAAGGGTTTTGTCAAAAAGGTGCAGATTCGTGTGCATATCAAAGAAGACAAAGTAACAGAGGGCGTGGGATACCCTGCCCGAGTCGCATCAGGGACAGAAAAAATTTAACCCGAGACCGGCCTGCATCATAGAGGGCGTGGGATACCCTGCCTGAGTCGCATCGGGGACAGGAACAAAAATTTGTTTCGAATGGAGTTTAGAACTCAGTTGATTGCAAAATCATTGAACAAAATAAATCCATTCAAAACATACCTGTCACATTACAAATTTAACCCGAGCGGCCGGTCTCGGGTTAAATTTGTCTGTCCCTCTTGCAACAACTCAGGCAATGTTTTCATCTTGTTGAGATTATTGAGACAAGACGACTTTTTCCCGCACTCCAAAAGACGACTTGGCAAGATGAATTATGTGGTTATCTGGATAAAATGGTCTGGCACTTGTGGAGCTCCGTAGAAAAACATTTCTTATACAATAAGTTAGTCGTTTTTAGGCTTGGTGGGGAATGGGAATGTTAACACTTTTGACTTTCCAACAAAGTGTGCCTTCAAATTTCCCTGCTTCAATCGATCGTGAATTATCGAACCCGTAACACCGAGTGGACCCCAGCCTTGTCAGGGGCCAATTTAAATAATATACCAATAAGAAATATCAATTATTGATATTTCTGATAAAACCAGTATATAATACTAATGGTGCATTTATAATGAGGCAGTTTAATCCGACAATATGTCTGATTAATTATTTATGAAATATTTATGAAATAGTTCGTGATAACTTGTATTGAAATATTTATTAATAAGAAATATCAAGTATTTAAATTTATGATAATACCAGTAGGTCCATATAATACTAATGGTGCATAATATTTTGAGGCATTTAAACCATATGTCTATTTTTGTCATATATCCTACTTTTGATAAATATTAATCCTACTTAAAATAAAAACCCACTCTTTGGTGCATTGTTAAAAACATATGGTACAATTTCTGTCAGAAATGGGATTCATGAAATAACGATCAAATTTCTCATTCGTAAGTCTGCTGGCAAAGGGGTAAGTTCTTTTTTCTTTTCTTTTAGAAATCTACCGACCGATAATTGTGTCATAAACGAATCGTTTCTTTTTAAAAAGATTCACAAATAAATGGTTTTCTTCAATTCTTGATCTACCAAATTGTAGGTATGTATGCCCCTATTGCTATATGCAGTGTATACGTATTGTATTTGATAGCTCTAAAATAGTTAGTTTGGGGCTGAGTGATATATAATGATAAGGTTTGATAAAGTATAAGGATCCAAAATAGCAGTATTCCCATTTCTCTCTGAAAGCGTCTTACCTAAATGTATTCTGCATTCCACAAGTCGAACCTTGTGAGCTCTGCAGGGATTTGAGAATAATCCGGGTCTAATTTGTCGAAATAAATGTGTGAAATTTCCCCCTCTTTTTTGTTAGAAGACTTTCTCATCCAATATCTGTACCTTCTGAGCCAAAGAAACTGACAAGATGATAAAGATGGTGGCTGTTTATCTCCTGGTGGTGACATGCCTATTTATTGCGTGCTGTGAACCTAACGAATCAGGACTTAAAACCCCTCGTAAGTGCATATAAATATCCACATTTGTTTCATGGCGCATTCAAGGTACTAACTAGCTACATTTTAAGCATACCGAAACAGAAATCAACTTGTCTAAAGATGGTGATGGTAGAAACATACTGTTAAAATTTGTCTGCTTGAAATGCTGTATATATCCAGAAAAGACCAATGATCACTAATAACACTTTTGATCTTTTAACAGTAAAAAGAGCTAGGAAATAATATGGGCGTTTTTCACTGTTTTCTCAAAAAGTGGGCACCGTATGGGACTGAACATTTTAAATAAATGACTGTTACTGTATCTTCCTTGATATTTTTGCCCGTGAATCTGCATTTCTTTGACCAAAAAAAAGAGTATGATATTACCTTATAAGGGGTATAAGGGGTGCTTATTCAGGTGTGTGCGCTACATGGTTAATTTGTTAAAACGGAAGGACAATGTATCGTTGAAGTTATTTGATATCGCCATTAATATTATGCGACTTCATCTATTCTTGTTTATCTTTATTTCATTGTGGATGAAAGTCGATGGTCCGTGTAACAATTTGAAAAGTTGCCACCAGCCTACCGAGGTACTAAGCCGTCGCATGCCAGGCAAAGTAGCCAGCGAGAAGGGCGAGAAGAAAACCGGTAGTACGTACGTAAAGAATAAATTATTTTCAATCATATTCACGATTGGTTTGTGGATAGACTTTAGCATCACAATACATGTGTTATAATCGTGTCTTGAAGCAAATTGTATTGGTTGTTCTGCATTTTAGAGCGCGCACCGCACTATTCCACTATACTAGTAGGCCTTCAAGCGGCATATAGGCGCAATCCAAAGTAAGGCGATTACATTATCTAATATAAGGCATTATTTTCACTGCATAGGCCCTACATTTTAATGAAAAACTGCGCCACTGAACTTCCCTGTGAAACTAACGTATGCTAGGAGTCCACTGGGCCGGCGCCAGTTGGTGCCAGTTTGCGCCAAAGATTATGCGATTTGTGCGTAGTGGCGCAACTTGGCGGGCGCCATTATACATTCCAGTGGATTCCAATAGGCGGATTCAAATTGTTTGCGCCATTTGGTGCCACTTGTTGGATACTTCGCGGTGATTGCTCGATGCAAGTGGCGCGACGAAAATTTCAAACATTTTGAACTTTTCTTGAGCCACTGCACGCCACTAGGCACCTTACTGGCGACACTAGGCGCCACAGCAAATTGCATTGGCTCGAACTGGCACCAACTGGCGCCGGCCCAGTGGACTCCTAGCATTACGGTCACTCACTCACTTTTTGTTTCATCCATGCATATACAGAACGACTTTTCATTGAAGCGCTACTCGACGGCTGGACTGTACCATGATGGATCATGGTGATAGTTATAGTACAAGAATTGAAAGCAAGAATTATAGCCTATAGGTGTTAGGGTAAATTTTAAAGCATGATGTATTTTTGGTGTTACAGGTTTTCATTGAATTTACTTGTTTCTATTTGGTTACACATTGCCTCAGCCGTTTTATGTGGAATTACTGATTTCCAATTTGACAAACAAATTAAACATTACTCAGTATTCAATATCGGAAATATATCACTCAATACTTTGAATAAAAAAGGGAATTGTATGACTATAGGTTTGTTTTCTTCAACATAAAGTTAAACAAATGGGTTTAGCCTATCTTCATGTTTGTGCAGAGCTTTAAAAAAAAATAGGCCTATTATTCCCCAAATCAACATCATCACACGATTCAATGATAACTAATCTCTCCTTTTTCATTGGATAGTAGGGGTGAAACCTATTATGGTAATTCGATCCGAAAATCTTATAATTTTAAAGTTGATTTCGTTTCGATAATAGAGTGGCTAAAACTAAATAAAGTCTTTTTAGCTGGTGTTATTTCTGTGATTTTTAAGCACATTTACTACATCTTAGTATGGCATAAACTCATTTACCATGATCGTACTTTTTAAAGGTAGTATCATACTTTGGTAAAGTTGATAGAACAGCTGCGGTCTGCTCATAATTTGATTTGTCATGAAATAGAAACAAACGAGCATTTCAAATATTAACGAGACAAATTTAGACGAGGCACCGAGATGTGTCGACACGTAAAAGGCAAGGGGCCAAATTCACGCCCTGCTTAGCACAAACATTTGCTATCCATTCAATTTCTGTCTTAATAAAAACAGGATTAACAAACAAATTTCCATGTGTTGTATATCACTTGTGGTTGGTCTTGGCTATTGTTTGCTGACCATGAATATCAAATGGAATTTCCATGTGTTGTATATCACTTGTATAGGCCTATCACTTGTGATTGTTCTTAGCTGTTGTTCGCTGACCATGAATATCAAATGGAATTTGTAATGGTGGTTTGTTTTATTGGGCAAGACATTTTTGCGCTAAGCAATTTTTTTTTGTTAAGCATCTATATGAAATTAGCCCCAGCTGGCGACCTGGCCTTGGCCGAGCGCGAAGAAACACGTGTTTTATAGCGCAATTGTCGGACATGCACTGTGTGATGCAACTGATGGCGCCACGAGGATCCCATCGCCAAAATACATATATCAATTTTTGGTTTTCGAATATCACGTTTCCCCAGTGACCCTCCGTGGTTATTAGAAGCCAGTTAATTGATAATGCAGTTGTGTCATGACCTTGGCTCTTTCGAAGGGATACGGGGCTTCCACGCTCAAAGCCTGATTGGCTAAATTCAATAGGTGACTTATGAATATTCAGTTTGTGGCATAACTTTGGTAAAATGGTATAAATTAGGCGGTAATCTCAGAGAGTCCAACATTTTTATCAAGACGACTGGCGAAATTGGTGAGTACAACTCGAATTCGATGCATTTTAATATGAAGTGTTGATAATATTTTACTCAATCTACTGTAATGTAAAGATTCAGAGTTTGCGAGGCCCTACATTTTACATAATCTAACTTTCGGGCCGTGAGAAATTTCGAAATGTCATGCTGGACCTCTAACTCTATAGCATTTTATATTGTTCTTGTCATTATAATTTATAGTTGTTGATGCGCAGATTCTTGCAGTTTAGAATTTGTCATGCACAGATCTTATGGTTAATGGAATCGAACTTATCATAAGTATTTTAAATGTATGATTTCAGCCCAATGGCTTTGCTTGAAAGGTATAATACATGATTTGTAAAGGTCACAGAATTAACAGCAGTCATCACATTTTTTCGTATGATCCAGCATGTACATGAAATAATAAACCTGTGAAAACTTGAGCTAAATCAGACATAATGAGTCACGAGAAAATAGCAAAAACCCGACTTAATTTTTCTTTAATAAAACATAAAGAATGGTTTTGATCTTACCCCAAGATCAAAACTGTTTTCGGTCTTTGTTTCACTACTATACATTTCTGGATAAATACACCATTTCAGCTGAAAATATTTTAACGGTATGTTTCTACCAGCCCCACCTTCATATCCTGAAAGTTATAGGTAAATCTGTGGACATTTCTGTTTGGGGATGTTACCAATCATGTACTGTACCTTTAAAAGCTTATAATTCAACCGATACATCAAATTGGACCTATAAATGCAATACAAAATCATATTATTCTTACAATAAAGATAAATCAACAAACTGGATGTTTAGAAGAAAGTATGTTATCAATAGTCTGAATTCAGTTAAACCCAGACGAGGATTTGCTATCTGTTTGGGGCTGTCGATTTTATAACAAAATCAACAAGGAAAAATGATGCACCATTAATATTGTCACCGTACAAAATACACTGTGTTGTAATGGTCTCATTTCAGATAACTGGTAACGTTAGATTGTGATCTGTCCATCCCCGTTCGTATTGAATCTATACCAAGATGAAGGTCTTCGTTGTAGTCTGTCTGCTCGTTTTGATCATGGGTATTCAAGCTGATGATGGATTGAGTGAAAATCTATGCCCAGGTAAACGAGGTAAGTTACCAAGAGACACGTTTAGACTGGACTTGGAAAGAGGGCATGGGGATCGAATGTGCGAATGCGATGGGAACGGTTAAAATTTGTCAAAGTTGGGAACTTGGAATGGCGGGAATGATGTTTCACAATTAAGCAAAAGCAGGGCGACTTGTTTGTAGCTCACAAAGCATATTTTATTGTTTGTTCTGCATTTCAGGCTCTGCCCTGCTCCAAAACGAGAAACGTGGTAAGTTGTCAAGAGACCTGTATTTTTTATTTTTTTTGGAGGGGGGATCGTGGATGGATGTCAAACCGTTTTGAGCTCTGAATGTTTTTGAATCAGATTCATGATATTGTGTATTGAACATCCATGGAATTCACAAGTCAATTTATAATGGAGTTGCATATAGGGCCTACTGTACTGGTTATGACTGATATTAAGTAGCTCGCAATCTCGATTTGTTTACATTGTATTGGTTGTTCTTTATTTCAGACTGTGGACAACACGGTCAAATCAGGAAAACGGAAAACGGGAAACGTAGTAAGTTCATATCAAGAGACCCGTTTGGGGTAAAAATCGTGAATTGGTATCAAACTTTAGCTCTGAATGCTCGTGCATCAGACTCAGTTAAGGAAACTATAGGCTGTGCACTGGACAAAACACGATCATGGACATATTAAGTCAAGGTTTTGTACTTAAAGGTAGTATCATACTTTGGTAAGAGACCAAAACAGAAATGTTCACAGATTTACGTATACCTTACAGGGTACGAAGGTGGTGGTGGTAGAAACATACCGTTAAAATGTTTCCGCCTGAAATGGTGTATTTATCAAGAAATTAGTAAAACAACGACCGAAAATTGGGAACTTGGAATGGCGGGAATGATGTTTCACAATTAAGCAAAAGCAGGGCGACTTGTTTGTAGCTCACAAAGCATATTTTATTGTTTGTTCTGCATTTCAGGCTCTGCCCTGCTCCAAAACGAGAAACGTGGTAAGTTGTCAAGAGACCTGTATTTTTTTTTTTTTTTTGGAGGGGGGATCGTGGATGGATGTCAAACCGTTTTGAGCTCTGAATGTTCTTGAATCAGATTCATGATATTGTGTATTGAACATGCATGGAATTCACAAGTCAATTTATAATGGAGTTGCATATAGGGCCTACTGTACTGGTTATGACTGATATTAAGTTGCTCGCAATCTCGATTTGTTTACATTGTATTGGTTGTTCTTTATTTCAGACTGTGGACAACACGGTCCCATCAGGAAAACGGAAAACGGGAAACGTAGTAAGTTCATATCAAGAGACCCGTTTGGGGTAAAAATCGTGAATTGGTATCAAACTTTAGCTCTGAATGCTCGTGCATCAGACTCAGTTAAGGAAACTATAGGCTGTGCACTGGACAAAACACGATCATTGACATATTAAGTCAAGGTTTTGTACTTAAAGGTAGTATCATACTTTGGTAAGAGACCAAAACAGAAATGTTCACAGATTTACGTATACCTTACAGGGTACGAAGGTGGTGGTGGTAGAAACATACCGTTAAAATGTTTCCGCCTGAAATGGTGTATTTATCAAGAAATTAGTAAAACAACGACCGAAAATTGGGAACTTGGAATGGCGGGAATGATGTTTCACAATTAAGCAAAAGCAGGGCGACTTGTTTGTAGCTCACAAAGCATATTTTATTGTTTGTTCTGCATTTCAGGCTCTGCCCTGCTCCAAAACGAGAAACGTGGTAAGTTGTCAAGAGACCTGTATTTTTTTTTTTTTTTTGGAGGGGGGATCGTGGATGGATGTCAAACCGTTTTGAGCTCTGAATGTTCTTGAATCAGATTCATGATATTGTGTATTGAACATGCATGGAATTCACAAGTCAATTTATAATGGAGTTGCATATAGGGCCTACTGTACTGGTTATGACTGATATTAAGTTGCTCGCAATCTCGATTTGTTTACATTGTAATGGTTGTTCTTTATTTCAGACTGTGGACAACACGGTCCCATCAGGAAAACGGAAAACGGGAAACGTAGTAAGTTCATATCAAGAGACCCGTTTGGGGTAAAAATCGTGAATTGGTATCAAACTTTAGCTCTGAATGCTCGTGCATCAGACTCAGTTAAGGAAACTATAGGCTGTGCACTGGACAAAACACGATCATGGACATATTAAGTCAAGGTTTTGTACTTAAAGGTAGTATCATACTTTGGTTAGAGACCAAAACAGAAATGTTCACAGATTTACGTATACCTTACAGGGTACGAAGGTGGTGGTGGTAGAAACATACCGTTAAAATGTTTCCGCCTGAAATGGTGTATTTATCAAGAAATTAGTAAAACAACGACCGAAAATTGGGAACTTGGAATGGCGGGAATGATGTTTCACAATTAAGCAAAAGCAGGGCGACTTGTTTGTAGCTCACAAAGCATATTTTATTGTTTGTTCTGCATTTCAGGCTCTGCCCTGCTCCAAAACGAGAAACGTGGTAAGTTGTCAAGAGACCTGTATTTTTTTTTTTTTTTTGGAGGGGGGATCGTGGATGGATGTCAAACCGTTTTGAGCTCTGAATGTTCTTGAATCAGATTCATGATATTGTGTATTGAACATGCATGGAATTCACAAGTCAATTTATAATGGAGTTGCATATAGGGCCTACTGTACTGGTTATGACTGATATTAAGTTGCTCGCAATCTCGATTTGTTTACATTGTATTGGTTGTTCTTTATTTCAGACTGTGGACAACACGGTCCCATCAGGAAAACGGAAAACGGGAAACGTAGTAAGTTCATATCAAGAGACCCGTTTGGGGTAAAAATCGTGAATTGGTATCAAACTTTAGCTCTGAATGCTCGTGCATCAGACTCAGTTAAGGAAACTATAGGCTGTGCACTGGACAAAACACGATCATGGACATATTAAGTCAAGGTTTTGTACTTAAAGGTAGTATCATACTTTGGTAAGAGACCAAAACAGAAATGTTCACAGATTTACGTATACCTTACAGGGTACGAAGGTGGTGGTGGTAGAAACATACCGTTAAAATGTTTCCGCCTGAAATGGTGTATTTATCAAGAAATTAGTAAAACAACGACCGAAAATTGGGAACTTGGAATGGCGGGAATGATGTTTCACAATTAAGCAAAAGCAGGGCGACTTGTTTGTAGCTCACAAAGCATATTTTATTGTTTGTTCTGCATTTCAGGCTCTGCCCTGCTCCAAAACGAGAAACGTGGTAAGTTGTCAAGAGACCTGTATTTTTTTTTTTTTTTTTTGAGGGGGGATCGTGGATGGATGTCAAACCGTTTTGAGCTCTGAATGTTCTTGAATCAGATTCATGATATTGTGTATTGAACATGCATGGAATTCACAAGTCAATTTATAATGGAGTTGCATATAGGGCCTACTGTACTGGTTATGACTGATATTAAGTTGCTCGCAATCTCGATTTGTTCACATTGTATTGGTTGTTCTTTATTTCAGACTGTGGACAACACGGTCCCATCAGGAAAACGGAAAACGGGAAACGTAGTAAGTTCATATCAAGAGACCCGTTTGGGGTAAAAATCGTGAATTGGTATCAAACTTTAGCTCTGAATGCTCGTGCATCAGACTCAGTTAAGGAAACTATAGGCTGTGCACTGGACAAAACACGATCATGGACATATTAAGTCAAGGTTTTGTACTTAAAGGTAGTATCATACTTTGGTAAGAGACCAAAACAGAAATGTTCACAGATTTACGTATACCTTACAGGGTACGAAGGTGGTGGTGGTAGAAACATAAACCGTTAAAATGTTTCCGCCTGAAATGGTGTATTTATCAAGAAATTAGTAAAACAACGACCGAAAATGTTTTGATCTTTTACTAAAGATCAAAAATAAGAGAGAAAAGACTTAAGAAATACTGTGCCCGTTTTTCACTGTTTTCTCAAAAAGTGGGCAACGTATGGGACTGAAATTTTAACAGATGACTGTTACTGTATCTGTTTTGGTATTATTGCCCATGAATCTGTATTTCTTGGATAAAAACCAAAGTATGATACTACCTTTAAAGGACATGGGGATGATGGGGGCGAGTGTGCAATGCGACGGGAACGGTGAAAATGCGTCAATGTCAATGATGGGAACAATTGGAACGATGTGAACAATGGGAATAGTGGCAATGGTGGAACCAATGTGGAAATGGTGCGAATGACGGAAATGATGTGAGCGGTGGATCGAAATGGTGGGAATGATGTTTCACAATAAGCAAAAGTAGGGTGACTTGTTATTGTTTGGAGCTCACGAAGCACATTGTATCGGTTGTTCTGCATTTCAGAACGCTTTATGATGATGGGGACTCCAATTAAAAATGGCAAATAGGCGCAACCAATCAAAGGTAAGCCCATCGCATACTTTATCAGGCATTGTAAAAACACTCCACTATTATTCACTACATAGGCCCTACATTTTTATCAAAAACTGCGCCACTGTGAAACCAACGTATGTTACTGTCACTCACTAGTTTTGATTGCATTTTGTTTCATCCATGCATACATGCAGAATGACTTTTCATTGGAGTGCTACGCGATGACTCGACTGTACCAAAATAAATTCGATCATGATGGTTATATGCAAGAATTGAAAGCACTATAGACTAGGTGTAAGGGTGTTTTAAAGCATGATGTATTTGGTGTTACGGGTTTTCAGTGAATTTACTTGTTTCGATTTTGCTTACACATTGCCTGAGCCGTTTTATGTGAAATGACTAAAAAATAGCAAAGCAAAGTTTCTATCGGTGGTGATAATATGCTTACGGTCTGATTTTGCTTTTGAATACTTGTTTTCATATTACTCAAAACTAGTATTCAGTATGTCCTCACTCAATAGATTGAATAAAAAGGATGAAAATAGCAGAAATAAAAGGGAATTGTATGATTATAGATTCAAGTTTTCTTCAATGTATTTTAAACAAAAAACGGGTCCAGATTTTCATGTTCATGCGGAACTTTAAAAGACATTAGGCGAAAATCAACACTATCTTTTCCCCCACAGATATTTCTACGATTCTGATAACAAATCTCTCCTTTTTTTATTTGGATAAAAGGGGTGAAATCTAATTGAATTATGTGTTAATTAATTAATCTTACAATGTTAAAATTGATTTCGTGTTGGTAATATAAAGTGGTTCAAAATAAATAAAGTAGCAAATGAAGCTATTGCGTATTAGCTGGAGTTATTTCGAAGGTTTTTAAGAACATTTGCTACATCTCTTTATTTACATCATGCTTGTGCCTGTTACAAAAAGTGCAAACGTTCTGTTTCGAGATGAGAAAATAATAAGGGTAGCGCATCACTACCGCATGACAGAGCATTAAGCTTTATTTTGTTAATTTCCAAGTACCATTCATAAATTATTGTGTGAGGAACAACATAAACTTGAGGTCGCTCTATTAAAGGCATTGCATACGTTTGGTAATGACTCTGAAAATTTATTGCAATAAAAACTTACTTGGTGAGAAGTACAGCTGCTTTGGATAGTATAATGCATATTGAGAAACGTTCAATTCGAAGTACCGCGGTTATGGAAAAATATGTCACTTTTTATCTCCAAAAATTATGAATCTGAGAAGCGTTATGGCCGTAACGCTTCTCAGCTATTGACTAACTGTTCTCTGGCGTGAAATAAGCGCTCTAGTTTGTCGCCAAAATCTCAAAAACGCTACCACCTTTTGAATTGAAACTTTCACAGGTTAGTTTTATGGTATATATATACAATTATATTGGTTTGAAACAAACAATAGGGTCAAATTACCAAACATATGCAATCCCTTTAAGATTCGACGATTAAGTATCTTATAATCATCTTCAACCAAATAAACATGACTAATATCAGACAAGGAGTGTCAGATGTGTCGTCACGTGGAAGGCCTGCTCACGGCCTGGCCTTGGTCGGGTGAGAAGAAATTACACGTGTTTTATACGTTATATACTGCACGGTCAGACATGCCCTGTGTAATGCAACTGATATTACCAAGAGAATCCCATTACACATATCAATTTTTCGTTTTTCGAATATGACGTTTACCAAGTGACCCTCAGTGGCTATTAGAAACCAGTTTATTGATAATGCAGTTAGGGGCCGTCCATAAAGTACGTACGCACGAAATGCCGACTTTTTTGACAACCCCCCCCCCCCCCTCCCCCTCTGTACGCATGGCGTACGCAGTGGTCCCAACCCCCCCTCCCCCCCCCCCCCCCCCCCCTGTACGCATACGCATTCCACATTAGGTTTTTCACTTCTCGTGGTCCCTTGCTTTAGCATCATTAAAATGTCACCGTAATCCGGGCCGGTACCGTTATTGAGACGTCACTTTCAAATTCTGAAATGAATGACTAAAGTTTAACAGGTTTTTATACATTTACAGATGGATTTTACCATGTTGAATAAGAAAAAAAGGAAAAAACAAAACAATCCCGGTGCTTTTTTCTCGTTTTTTACCTCTCTTTTCGCGCGATAATGCTATGCAAATTTTTCGTTTGCGTACGGTACGCATTGGCCTTAACCCCCCCTCCCCCCTGTACGCATGGCGTACGCATCGGTAACAAGCCCCCCTAACCCCCTTCGTGCGTACGTACTTTATGGACGGCCCCTTATGTTATAACATCAGCTCTTTCATGGGGGATACGGGACCTGTTACATTTTTATATTAGCTTTGGAAAGACGAGACAAAGGAAACAGCGAAATGGGTATTGCAGTGTACGAGGGATAACACTTGAAAGGTTTTGTAAGATGTCATGGAGATGGTGCCGCGAATGCGACGGGAACTGTGAAAATGTTTGAATGACTAAAGAATGAAAATAGAAGAAAGACAACAGAAGATGTATGGTTTATGTTTTCTCTAACAAGTTTTACGATACAAAATTTTATTATTACAGGTCCAGATTTGCATAACGTGCAGAACTTTAAAAGCTATACGTTTTTAATATAAAAATCAACACAGTCTTTTTCTTCCCCCAAAAAATATCATCGAACGATTCTGATTACAAATGACTAGTTTTATATGGATATGCGGGTGAAATCTAACTGAATTATGTCTGAATATTTGACGATTATTTGATTTAATCATTATAGGCTATCCTATACGGCAACACATTTTAATTTGATTTCGACAGTTTCGGTAAATTGGCTCCAAATAAAATAAAGTAGCAAAAATAAGCTGTTGCGGGTCAGCTGCTATTTCATTTGAGTGTGATATTCATTTACATCGATTTTCTTTTTTAATGTAATTATGTCTGTTACAAAATTTCTGACAATTTCTGAGTTTGAGACGAGAAAATAATAAGTGGAGAGCGCCATTAGCTGCTGTTATTTTATATACATTCGAGTTACGTACGTAGACGTCTGGACACAACGGTGCTGACGGGAACCAGTCTACCCGGTACATTATGTGACGACTGTTGCCAAAAAAGAAGTGAATTTATGGCATGCATTTACACGAATACCGTTCACTTCTTTTTAGGTAACAGTCGTCGCATAATGTACCGAGTAGTCTGGTCCCCGTTCGCTCCGTTGTGTCCTGACGTCTACGTGCGTAACTGGAATGAATGTTGGCTCGACTCGTAGAGATAATTACGGAAATTTCGCCTCAAAATTATTCGTTTTTTGTTGACATCCAAAATGATAATTAAATTTCATATCTTCTGAATGCATCTTCACGACACCAGGGAACACCAGGGTGAGTCATTATGCCACAGATCGCCGATTAACAGTCACTTAGGGTGGGAAATCATGTTCTCGTGTTTTTCAAGTTAAACGTACGACGACAATCATGTCAGCCTTTGTAAACAAGGAGTAATATAGGGCTACACTGCACAGCCTACATTTACCATGGTTACTGAAGCTAAATTGAGTTATGCTCATCATTCATGCTCTTTGAAGTTTGACTAAAAAAATAACGTTAGGTGCGATGATCGTCACGTTAGCAGGCCTGTGAGTATTAGAAACCTGGGGTCAATTTCACGAAGGCGAAGCCCTGTGATCGATCTTAACTCAAGTTACGAAGGATAAATGATCGTAGGGGGCCTATTTGATGTAGGGCTTCATTGCATAAAAAGTCCTACGATTGATAGTAAGTTACGAAGAGTTTGGTGAAATCGACTTTTGGCTCCACAAATAACCAATTGATAACAGAAGTGGGCCTATTATTATTAATGATATAAATAGCAATCTCTATAGTCCAGTCCATGATAATGATTATACAGTATTTGTATTACAGACCGTTCAGTTTTTGGCACATGCGTCTTATGTACTAAAGAAATCTGACTATTCATATGCAGACCTCAAATTCTGATCATTTATGTCTAATCTAACCTGATTGCTTAATGATAGATGAGAGGTTTGGCCAGGCTTTGCCCATTTGGCAGCAGACAGTTGACGGGCTCAGCTATTACAAAGGGCTTACCTGTAGTGCATCACAGCGAGTACGTATGCAACCTGCCACCAGCCCATCGCTTCCCAATGTCCAAATTCACCAAAGTGTGTGACTTCTTGCTCCGTGATGGCATCATCGAGCCACGACAGGTCCTCACGCCGACACTGGTCACCGATTGGGCAGCGCAAACTGTCCACAATAAAGAGTACATCGACAAGTTCTTTGGTGGGAGCACAAGTGATAAAGAACAGAGGCGGACTGGCTTTGTGTGGAGCGAGGGCTTAGTCAAAAGATGTCGCATGGAAACAGGTAGTGTATATGAAACGATGCACTTGGGTCATTCCATGTCAGACCAACACACTTTTTGACCTGGAATTCTGCAATTCTCATGCATTATTCATGAATGTGACACAAGATTTAAACAAGTGTATGTTTTTTCTGTTTACCTGTAGGAGGAACAATCCTGGCCTCCGATACAGCCCTGTCTAGGGGCCTTGCTTGCAGCACGGCTGGGGGTACCCATCACGCCTTTCCAAGCTTCGGCTCTGGGTTCTGCTTGTTGAATGACCTAGCTGTGGCAGCAAGACAAGTCTTGCTGAGTGGCCAAGCAACGAGGGTTCTCATTGTGGATCTTGATGTTCACCAGGTAATGCATGGTTGTCGTTTTCAAAACCTGTTTTGCAGAAAAGACAGAAATTTAGGTCTGCTTTGTAAAAGTTCAAGAATTCAAGAGTTCATACATATATACATGTATATACATGTACATTGCTTACAGTTTATATCAATGCTATGTAATGAGCACAAAATCAGACTATCGATGCTCTAACATTGCTCCCAGTTTACAAAATACATTTCTACCTTGACATTTTTTACAGGGTGACGGAACCGCCTTCATTTTCAAAGATGATCCCGATGTTTTCACATTTTCCGTCCATTGCGGGAAGAACTTTCCTTTTCGCAAGGAAAGGAGCGACTTGGATATCAGCGTGGAGCCGGAGCTGGAAGACAGGGAATACTTATCTGTTGTACAGGAGCAGTTGCCATGGATACTGGATAGTTTCCGGCCAGACCTTGTGCTGTACGATGCCGGGGTGGATCCCCACAAAGGGGACGATCTTGGACTGTTATCGCTAACTGATCAAGGTGAGGGTTTGGTTGTGTGTTGGGTGAATTTACAGTGACCCCAAAGTCACTTCGAGTCTGGGACCAGCTCAAAATGACTTTGTTCCTTGGGGTCAAATGAACAGTGAAACCACTGAGATCTTGTATTTGATCCGCAGGCTTGTACGACCGTGATTTCTGGCTGATCGACCAGGTTGTACGTCGTGGCATTCCCTGTGCTTGTGTCATTGGTGGAGGGTATTCAAAGGATATTGATGTGCTGTCATTTCGACATACCATTGTACATCGAGCAGCGGCCAAGGTGTGTAAATCTTTGTATTTCGATGATCAGTTTGGGCCCATTATATGTAATAATGGCTTTACTTACATGTAAGTGAAGTTGGTGTTTCTAAACATATAGACCGATGCGGCAGCACGACATAGCATCCGCCATTACTGCGGTGTCCCTGCCTGCCTTTTGTGTGGCATCAACTGCATGTCCCCTGATACACCGCAGGGCCAATTACATGAATCGCAAGTCGGATTCGTGTACAACAGGGAATTCGGCAGGTGTACAGTGTTCAATCGAACCCCAATACTGTTAATTTCATTTGATTGGTTCTGTTTCTTGTGCTATTCCTTGATTGCATCTTAACATACATGGTTTAATGTCTGTTTATGCACAGGTCTGGAATGATCGAGGACTTTGACAATTGATGCAGGAGTCGATTTCACGAAGCCCTACGATCGATCATAACTGGAGTTACAAAGGATAACCCATCGTATCCTACATAGGACTGCAATGCATCATAAATCCTACAATTGATAGTAAGTTACGATGGGTTTGGTGAAATCGACCCTAGGTCTCATCACTAGACACGCTGACTAGGAGGTCAGCTGCTCTCATGGTAATGGTTCCAGATTAATGCGGCAATTGAGAGCGCCCTCACGTTGAAATGTGTGCGAGCAATGCTAAATATTGGGTGAGAGTATTGCAATTAATCCCTCCAGTTACTACCAACATGATGTAATCATGTAGCATGGAAAATTTTAAAGAAAATGTTCAGGTATTTTATGAATTCAGGTAAATATTTTGCAATATTTTTGATTCAGTGATGTTTTATAATCTTATGTGATGTATTTAAATCTGTCACAAAATTTTTATTTTGAAAAAAAAAAACCAGGGTACGTTTTTAAGAATTTGGCAGTTGAATATAAATAGTGTGCTCAGAATTGTTTCCTTTCAAAGAGGCTTCGAAAGAGATTTGAAGAAGATCTGTGGTATTTTATTACTAGATGGACTATCATGCGAATTACAGGAGTATATATTTTTTTAATCTGTTGGTGTAGTCATTGACAGATGAAAGTGAAAGAAGCACATACAAGGTCAGAATACACTTATTAGGGCCTTTACGAAACCTGGCTTGAGATTAGGCTTTGGACTTATTTGAGGCTGTAGCAAAACAAATGCCAAGCCTAGCCTCAAGCCTCATTTCGTAAAGTCCCACAGTCTATTGGCCAGGTCTGGTCTAGTTTGAAGTTCAGAGTCCCATGAATGTATAGAGAATTGTATGCTTTCTATATTTTAATAAATTATTGTTTTGAAATTAAACTGTCTTGGTGTGAATTTGTGATGATTGTTAGTTTGCTAATAACATTATACTCAGGCAGTAGTGATTATGAGTGGGAAATCTTCCAGAATATGTCAAACTGTTTAATACAATGCAGTGCCTGTATGGAACATTCTTTGACCCAAGACCAAAGTTGTCACAGGAGTATCGGTTCTTGAAGAAACTTGAAAACTTGTTCAATTTTAAACCGAAACTAAAAATACATTAATATTTTTATCCCTACCAATCTCATATCTTTTCATTATTTAGTCTGTCAGGAAAATTAAATATGCAAGCAGTGACAGAAGCAAATAAAAAGCAAAATATGACCCCCAAAAAAACACCCCAAAAAACAGTGCAAAAAAGCAATTTGATAAAATAAATAAACTATTCGCAAATAAACAAACGAAATAAAGAAAACAAAAGGCAACAAAGATGAACTGAATAAATGCATTCTCTATTATTTCATAAATATTCAAACAGCAAAATAAATAAATAAATAAATACTTTTTCTTAAATTTCAAATCTCGTGACTCAGAACTTAAAATACAAGATGAAAGTGCAAGATGAAAGACTGAACTGAATGGTTTGGATTTCATGCTAAGCACAACGGCAGGATTAAAATTTATACATTGCAATAAGACTCTCTCTTGAGGTTCAGAGTTCTTGAAAAAACCAGGGGCCAATTTCACGGCCCTGCTTAGCACAAAAGATTTGCTAACCATGAAATTTCTGTCTTGATAAAAACAGGATTAACAACCAAATTTCCATGTTTTGTGTATCACTTTTGATTGTTCTTTGGATGTTGTTCGCCGACCATGAACATCAAATGGAATTGTTTAATGGTGGTTTGTTTTTATCATTGAGCAAGACATTTTGTGCTAAGCATTTTTTTGTGCTTAGCAGCTCCATGAAATTGGCCCCAGGTGTGTAATTAAATTCAAGTTCCAGGTAGTGTATACGCTCTGGCGGTCAAGTTATTAAATCACAGGAGAATTTTACTGCATAGTGCTACCACAAATCTTCAAATGAATGAAAAACAAAAATTCAAATCTCCAAAAATTTCAAAACCTCTGCTCCGGCTAAGGCTCTGGCTCCAGTTCCATTTCATGAATCCATTCTAAAATAACCGGTATCAAAATAGAGGCTTTTGGCTACGGTTTGGAAGTAGATACTCTATTTTGAAAAAGAAAAGAGAGATTCAGCTTCAATGGAAAGCTACAACCTATATTTTCAGTATGTGGATGATAGCCTGAGCCTGAGCCGGAGCCAAGGTTTGGAAAAGGCCCCAGAAATTTCATAATTTGAGCATCTTGGAAGCCAATACTGCCCTCTATTGTCCACAATTCAAATCATGCAAAACTATATTAATACTGACTCATATGGTAGTTAAGGATCTCCACCTCCTCCTGGTCTTCTTCCCGTCGGGAGCACTGAGTCGCTGCAACCAATAGAGGCGAGTCTCTCACCTAGGGATACAATGCAAACCCAAACAATAAATTGTTACCAGGTGCCAATTTCATAAAGCTGTTAAGCACAAAAAACCAGCTAAGCCCAAAATGTCTTGCTGAATAAAACAATCCACCATTAACAATTCCAATTGATATTCATGGTCAGCGAACAACAGCCAAAGAACAATCACAACACATGGTAATTTGGTTGTTAATCCTGTTTTTATTAATACAGAAATTTCATGGTTAGCACAATTTTGTGCTAAGCAGGGCCGTGAAATTGGCCTCTGATAACCCATGGCTGTGGATGGATGAGTGTATTGCTATTAGTGATGGTGTTAACTGGGAAATGGCTTGGGAGTGCCTGAACAATCATTACATTGGAAATTCAAATATTAGATTGAAAATGGTCAGATTTCAGACCAGGGGCATAGATACCTAGCAACCTGCTACTCAATTTTGCCGAGGCCCGACTAGAGTCATAACTGAGGAGCGTGACTCACCTTTCAGCACAATGTCCAGGATGAGCGAGGGTGCGTCCAGAGCGTGGATCGTTTGACCTTCAAAGAATAAATCTTGCTCCTGATAGGCAGCGACTGCTATCTGTGTGGTCTCAGAATCACCCCTGGGAAACACGTGCAGACTCGTCGCACCTGACCAAAACAAATCCAGACTTCATCAACATTGCACGCTCGATCATGATTACCCAGAAAATTGAAAAATATTTTTTTAAAGAACAAGCAAACAATAGAAGCAGTATGTGCATGGTTTCATGGCTTCTGACTGCCAAACGAGCAAAGATAATTGACTATTGGGGTCACCACCAACGTAGGGCTGGATGGCTCAGTTGGTAGAGCACCTGTACGGAATTCCGGATGTCGCTGGTTCAAATCCCACTCCAATCAATTTTTCTTTTAACTTTTCAATAACTTTAAAAAAAGAAAAAAATCGGTCTTTTTTCACAGGATCATTCTGTTTTGAGGTAGAATAAAGGCTTTTCTAGACCTTATTTGGTTATGGGTAGCGTTTTTCACGGGAGAGTTTTCTTTTTGGTAACGGTATTAAGCAAGGAATTTCTGTAGAATGCATATGACACTGCGTTAGCAGAAAATAATCATGGTTACCCTAGAAATTCTTTGCTAATCTTGCTTACGGATTCCATGAAATAGATTTCACGCAAAGCAGTGCAAGTAAGCACAAAAATAGGCCGTAACAGATTCCATGAAAGTTCATCTCACCGTCAGTTGTCAGCGTGTGAATCTTGACAAACAGTTCGATGCCTTTGAACATGTAGAGCGTGGTGGCAACCTGGTCCATGATGATCAGGAAGAACTGGTCGTCTGTGGTGAAGGACCCCAGAGACCTGGCACCAAAGACATCAATCTCTTGCTCCAGGACCAGGGTGTCCGAGTCTGAAAATCTGCCGGGCAAAAAAAAAGACACGTCTCGAAAAATGACTGGTGGATGGGTCAGTTAGGATTCGGATAAGCAGTTGGGTCTTGATATTTTCACGGAGACCAAACCCTTCACTGCCTTGGTCCTGTGCTTGATGCCACAAGTGACTTCAAAATATTTTAAAGGTCATTTTTTACTTTGGCTTTCGTCAAAGAAATGCAGAGTTATTGGCAACAAATCAAGAAAGATACAATAACAGTCATCTGTGAAATTCCAAGTCCCTTTTTAATACAGTGTCCACTTTTTGAAAAAATAATAAAAATGGCCACTGTATTCTCAAATCTTTTCACCGTTATTTGGATCATTAGAGGTTTTTGTTTGTTGGGGTGTTTGTTTGTCTTCTTACCTGTAAATTTCAACCGGTATGTCATAATCGGGATCATTGAGCGATCCGGAGAACTCATTGCCAAGAACGATGTACCAGTTATCCTCGATGGTCACGGCGAGTATGTCGTCTGCCGCGCTGCCCTCCACGGTATCCAGCGAGACGAAACTGCCGTTGGAGACTTGCTGAAGGACAGCTGAATTGGCACTGAACGTGCCCTCGATGTCACTCAGGCGGTTGGCAACGGCCAAATGAAGGACGCCATCCCTGAAGAAGTGTCTGATCTGTACCGGTAACAAAAATTCAGCCCACAGTCAAATTCAATTTTTTTTTTTCAAGACTTCTTACGACAGGCCAGTTAGTGTGACCCCGCCCCCTTGCACCATTGTCCCCGCCCCCTAGGGCCCAATTAGCCAGGCTTAAGCAGAGGCTAATGCTCAGATGGATTATTCACAATGGGTGGATTAGAATCACCAAGGCAGCAAATTGTGAATCAAAGTTGCTGGTTATTACAAAGAGGCTTATTGACCTCAATCATATAACATCACAGCAGCACATTTTAGTCAGACAAATTGAAATGTTGGATGTGTGCAGCCAATGAAATCAAGCCAAGGTGCTAGACTTTATCTTCAAAAATAAACTTGTAATAGAGCTGAAAGCTGGTAAGCAGCATTGTTTTGCTTAGCACAGTTTTTGCTTTATTGGTAAAACACAGGTTTATACCAAACAGAAATGGCCCTCAACGTCTCAACAGGAGACAGGGTACAGTGTGTTTTACCTTGCTTACGCCAGCCGTGATGAAGGTGTCTTTTAAGTAGAAGCCCTCCTGGAGGTTTTTGAGGCAGTAGACGTAGGACGGCAGCACCGACTGAAATTCCAAGTCCGAAGAGATATAAACTTCATTGGCTACGACTAAGCAGGTCTGGTTGGACAGGGGGTCTAGGAAGACCTCGATGTCCGAGGGGGATGCGCAGGGCAGGGCCTGGTAGAGGTAGAACGTCTCCTCGTCTGGTAACCATACTAGGATGTTGGTTGTGCTGTAACCGTAGAGACTACTGGGTATGACGGCTGACAGAAAGAGGAAAGAGGAGAATGCCGATGGTAGAATTGAGAAGCGTCAAGAAAGTGGTTCCATAGGGTTCACAAACGTATGCATCAAAGAAGAGACCCAATAAGCAAAAATATATTGGGCTATACTTACTGCGATTGTGAGTGACAATGCTGTCCACGTCGTAACCATCTGTCAGACGAGGGAAATTGTCGCACTGCCCAGTATCGTTGTATTTGCCGGCAAGGGCTAGGAACAGACGGCCATTCACCACGAAGGAGTCAACATCGACGGTCGATTTGGGATGCAATGACTGAAAGTATTCATAATCTCCCGTAGTTGCATTATACTGGTATATGCTGGATGGGACGCATGAAGTGGGTGGATACGTGGTCCTCTGTGCGGCCACTAGCCACTGGACATTATCGTAGTAAAAGGCATGCCAGGACAAGTAGCCAATGGTGTCAATGACTTGACCGATCACCAGATGAGCCAGTAATATAGCAGCATCTGGATATAAAGACAATGAATCAAGAAAAATGTTAGGAAGGAAGTGTGAAACTGAGCTTAACCAACCCTCTACACCTACCACACAAGACAGGAGTTGCTTACCACACATCACCACACATTTTATGGAGTGGGAATCAAACCTGTGGCCCCCAGAATACTATACTGGCGCTATACCAAGTGAGCTATCCATCCGGATGTTGGCGGTGCCGCAAATAGCCAATTATCGTAGTTCAGTTCGTCGGTACGGTATTTCGGGGGTCGCAGGTTCAAATCCTGCTCCAGTCTATTTTTCTTCATTCATTTTGTAATGACCTCAAATGAATCCAGTCAGTTTCCCTTGTGGTCTTTTTCTTTTAAGTCCTTACACCACATTCATTCATTGTTGCACACAATTTTGTGCCAGCTGTGGCTATTTGATGATACAAACATTTCTTTTTCAGTTTGCCGCGATTCAAATGTTAACCTCCTTTGAACAAACATAGCTAGGCTAACCCCGCTGTGAGCATTACGTACCTTCCTGAGCTGCATGCATCCTGTTCAGCATGTCGCACCTCAGCTGCAGGAACAAACATAGCTAGGCTAACCCCGCTGTGAGCATTACGTACCTTCCTGCGCTGCATGCATCCTGTTCAACATGTCGCACCTCAGCTGCAGACTTCGATTGAACTCCTTGAAGGACGGGTAGGTGTAGACGTGACGGTAGAGCTCCGGTATGCGCAAGCCGTCCACATTGGCATGGGTGGTGGCATTGCTCAGGATCAACTCAGTCAAGAAGGTGTAGTTGCCAATGATCGTCTGGTTTGGACTTATAAGGAGCTAAACAAAAGAGAGGAAAGCAGGACATATCCTTAAAAGCCCAATTCCTGCATTCAGAAATGTTAAGAAACCAAAACTAAGATTTGTTTTAATACCATGAGACATATACTCTTATTGAGATGTATGGCTCTGGAAAGGGCCAGTTAACTTGACGTTTCGGCCAGTATGCTCTGGCCGTCTTCAAGAGAATGCTGCAGCTGCGAGATGGAGACTAGACTAGTAGTTTTATTGCAGACCGGGTAAAGTTAACAGCTGTTTGGTGAGGTGTAAAGGTAAACAGACTAGATGATCTCTTACCGTATTCTCAAACAGATCCACCAAGTCCACACCGTTCAGCAAGCCGTTGATGACGATGTTCGGGGAAACGGTCACGTCTTGGGAAAATGTCTTAGTCCCTGTGATTTCTTGAGTTCCTGAGTTCAGCAATAGGTTATTAGCCGAGAGAGTGACGTTATCGATTTTCCCGTGCACTCTGAAAAAGAAAATCAATCAATTAATCAATGACCTGAAATATATAAATTGCTTTGAGGCAGGAGAGCCTGATGTTTTGATTCTAGCAGAATCTTTCTCAAAGGCTAAATGTAGGTATAAAACCTCTGCCTACACAGGGCACCTCTCATACACATAAAGGCGTTAAGTCTGGTGTACTGTGTATGTTCATACTCACTCAAGATTGTTCTGTAAGCTGATTCCTGCGAAGGTCGTTGGGTGTGTCATGTTGTAGTCGTCCAAGAGTGTGACTGCCGTCCGCTTGTATTCAGAGAGGTCCACTCCGTCCACCTCTTTCAGATCCTCCATGATGATGGAATCATCTGCAGTAAGCGAGCTACCAGTGAAGGTCTTGTAGCCTGTGACTGTGTTGTTCCGGTTGGTAATCATGGCTTCCGCCGTGAGATTCATTCCATTTATGGTGCCGCCGATGTTTAGAGAAGCTAGCAGTTTTAAGAAGTAACAATTCAAATGGACGCAATTCAAGGCAAAAATGTTTCCTATATCGACTGATTGATAAATGCACAGCAGAACGGGCATGAAAACTCTTTAGGGTAGAAGTTGGTTGAAAGTGGCACGTGCGGTATTGGTCCAGGAGTGCTTTTTTACTTTCAGAGTAAAAAATCTCACTTTTCACATAATGTCGTGAAGCTGAAATTTGGTAACTGGTGGTACCTTTAAGTTCTTGGGAGGAAGGTTGGAAAGGGCTTGCCTTGGGTAAGGGGAAAATAGAATCTTATCTTGAAATTTAGGGCCAAATTCTTGCTCTCAAGGAGCTCAGGAGTGTGTCTTACCTAGAGTACAGCTGCCAGTAAAAGTCTTGATGCCAGAAACCTCATCCCCGTTGCCGTCAATCCAGACATAGGAAGCAAACTCCTCCAGGTCTACTCCATTCAGAAGGCCCTCCAGATGGATGGACCTGGCATCCAGGTAGCCAGGGGAGGCTACCGTTACTGTATCCAGGAAGGTCTTGTTGCCAGTGACCGTCTGGGGGAGGCTCCGGCTCATGTACGTCATGGCAAGCTCCTCGAGGTCTACTCCGTCTATGGTGCCGTTGTAAGTGAGGTTCTGCAAGAGGACACAAGAGGATTGAGAGGATTTGTGTGGTTAGAGTTAATGCAGTGACGGATTCTAAGCTGGCATTCTAGATTCAGAAAGGTTCTCAGCTTAGGTTCCAGAAGGGTGTTGGAGTTAAGGTATCTCTGTCAATTCTCTCTTACATATGAATTGCCAGACATTAGCACTGCCATAAATTATTAGCACTGCAAGAAATATATTCGCAAAGCATTGTAATATTAGTTGGTCATTCTCAAATGGTTGTTTTTTTCAGCTATTGGGAAAGAAGCTTTAATGCTGGTTGGGCCCAGCCACTGTAAAGCCTAAAGCCACCAGGCCAGGCCAGGGCTTTGCCTGGAGTCTTGGGCTTCTATAATCCCTACCTTCAAACTATCAACTTCAAGCCGCTCCTTTGTCCTAGACCACTGTTTGTAAAATTTCTAAAAGCTGATTGAAAGATTGAGTCCACATTGTTCATGTACAGTATCCAGAAGCCACGCTTCATTGATTTTAAGCAGCTCTATTGATGTGATGTTCAAGGCTGACAAGAGGAGGATTTTTGGCCTGAAGACCCAGGCCTGGCCAGGCTTTTCAATGGTTGGGACAGAGAAAATTATATCTAGGATCTTTGGTCAATGAGGAGGTGTGAGATCTTACTCCATGAACGATGATATCTCCCAGGGTGCCGTTGCCAGTGTAGATCTGCTTCAGCAGACCCTCGTAGTTGATCATGAGGGAGTCGCCCTCCAGTTCCCGGACGTTCACCTTATCAACTAAAGTGGTCACTGTCAAGTTCTGCTTCAGAGAAATCCCTCCTGAAGAGGAATTACATTGAAATAGGGAAAAGGGTGTTGAATACCAAAAACCAAATTTCTGCGCAAGCTGAGTAAGTAAGAAATCCTTGCACAACTGAAAATGTTTCCATAGAATCGCATAAGCACGGAATGTTTAGCTTCCGTGAGCGTGAGTGATTCTACACTTACAGAAAACAGGGAAACAAAATGGATCCTCGTTAGGGAATATGCAAGTAAGAGAGTGACTGCATCCGGCCAAAGTATTAGTAGAAGGAAGCCTGGTATTTAGTAACTAATATCACAAACCCAACTAAAACTACCCCGTTCCTTGAATTTGTACGTATTCCTTCATTTAAACAAATGTATTCTTTCTATAGAAATATAAAACGTTTTTTTATAAACCTTCTCCAGCACATGCTTTTTGGCAGCCACAAACTAAAAATGTCCGCGCTGGCTCAGGTTAGACTCAGAACACACTATAAAAGAAAGAAAGTTTAAAGAAAAATTACCGGCAAATGTCTTGTTGCCGTAGATATTTTCAGCTTGGTTATATCTAGCGGCAATGGCATTCAGGTTATCAATTGAGATGGAGTTGATCAACAGTGCCACCATGCTGGACTGCGATGTCAGGTTGCCCAGAAATACCTTCTCGCCAGAAATAGTCTGAAACTGCAAACAACAAAAAAAGAAAAAAATCACCATGCCAACAGCTAGGTCAATAAGGGTCCAGTCAAATTGAGGCTTGGGATTTTTTTTTTGCTACCGCCATTTTGTGTCCTAAATGAAATGAAATGAAGAGCTTGAGATACATGGCGAAGCTGGAGCCTTTTTTCGGCTTCATCATGTGGCCCAATCCTTTCATTTTGTTTTGTGGGTCTCAAATGGCGGTAGCAAAGTAAGTCCCAAGCCTAGCCTCAAGCCTGATTTCGGAAAGGCCCTCAGTCTTTCAAAGAGCTGTTTTAAGAGGGATAATATGCCTGCAGTGACTTACATCCGCCTGTTTGAGCACCAGGTCTTCTGTGAGATGTCCATCAAGTGTTCCAAGAACGTCCGAGTCGCTTTCAGAAACCACATCAGAAAATTCCAACTCACCTGAATATCAATCAACGAAATAAATGTTGTTAAACCACTGTGTGATGGTGTTCCTCAAACCTTTCCCTGCCAAACTTGATAGTAATGTTGTTTTGGAACATCAAGATCTTTCTGATGTTACATGGACCCCGTACAAATCCTGCCCCAACCTGGTGGAATGACCCACACGCCCTGATGTCCAAACGAGAAATAACCCAAAACTTACCATCATACGAACTGTCCTCGACACTCAGCACTCTCAGTAGGTCAGTGGTGACAGAGTGGCTGTTGATCGTCTTAGCAACCGTGACATTGTCGTCAAAGTGGAGGTCTTGACTGAACCGCAGAGCGCCCTCTATTGTCTGGGGAATCTCCTGCCTCAGGACGCGCTCGCTGAAGGACGGGATGTGAACATCGTCCACGTGATCTTGAGAAAAAAGAATTCCAAAAATAGGGAGAAACTCAGGCTCTGGCTATGACTTCAGCATCATGTGATGCATTCATTTTAAAGTAAAAGGCTTAAAAACAGAGGCTTTTGGCTTCGGCTTTGAAGCAGGCAATCTTTTTGTGAATGAACAGAGGTCCAAATTCAACAGAGAATCAGAACCCGCATTTGTACTTTGAAACTTTTGTACCGTATTTTACGTAATTTTGCGTTTTCAACTTCTCTCACCTAGTGCATTGAGATGCTTAATGTCCAGAATACATTCAAAGATTTTCCCGGCCGTTATATTGGTGTGGGCGCGGTTGGTGTAGACAGCATCCTCCTCGACGGCCGAGAGGTCAACTCCATTGGTGTTGCCATTGACGACCAGGTTGCCGATGATAGTGAGGCCATTCAGGAAGGTCTTGTTGCCGGTGACTTGTTGCATGCCTGCATTTCAGGGGATGAATGAATAAGGCCGTGAGCAGATGATGAAAAATTGGAATACAAGTCACATCCTCATTGAGTGAACGCCTATGTACTGTTTCTCAGGTTGTAGGATTGCTAATGCTGCACGTAAACCATATGTGAGTGGTTTCATGGCTTCTGACTGCCAAACAAACACAGATAATTGACTATTTGAATTTGAGACACCGCCAACATAGCTCAGTTGGTAGAGCACAAGTACGGCATTCCAGAGGGTCGCAGGTCCAAATCCTCAAGTCATGTTGCCTTTGAGAAAGTTGCTGCTAGGTTCGAAACATCAGGCCCTTTTAAAACTGAGCATTTTATATAATTCAGGTCATCAGTGTAGTTGATGAGCAGTTTGCAGCAGTTTATTACATATGATAGTATTCATGGTTTTTTTTGCAAAATTTTCTATTTTCAAAACTAAATTACCATCGGACTTCATCTTGAGAGTGTCACCATCTACAGCCACAACATTATGTCCATTCAGCTGACCAGCGGCCAGAGTGTGGACATACAGGTCCTGCGCTGTCAGACGTCCAGTAAATATTGTCTCCAACTCCACAGACGAATCATTGGTCAGTGTGACGATATCTGGAATGTATATGCCTACAGATTGAAAAAAAGACAAAAATCATCACGAAACAATTTCAATGATTTGATCTGGCACAAAGAACAAGTTTGGTTTCTTGTTTTTCGACAGGTATTATATCAAAGCTTAACCACTTTTCCTTCCTTTTTTCAGAAATAGCAAGTTCTTGGTTGATCAAATTAAGTATTATGTAAAATTTAGCAATATATCTTCAGCGAGCTTGTGCAATACAGTACCAATGGTAACACTCACCATCAATGAAGCCCGATTGGATGTTTAGATTCTTCTCCATCTTGACGTCATCCCAGAAAGTGACGTTGCCATCGATGACCAGAACTTCCCCCAGAACGACACGCACAGAGTCTTCGAAGTAACGAGAGACGTTCAGGCCGTTGACCGTGGTCGTTGCGACATCATCGTCAGACGTGACCCCGGGGAAGGATTTGGAGCCGTGGATGACGTCTTGTTCCCCTTGGATGACCAGATCGTGGATGCTCCCCCCAAGAGGGAATGAATGATTCCTGTTTGTTAAGAGCGGCCCGGCCATCTGGATTAAAACAAGGACAAGGGAAAGAATATGTCATATCACGAAGCAAATTAAACTTTCTTGACTGATACTGACTCATTGGGAACCTTGTGATAGGGCTGAATAGATCAGATGGTAGAGTGCTAGTTATAGTATGACTGGAATCCTGTGAAAATTAGCACTGGTATGGCAGTTTATGGATTATATAGCTTCTGACTGGCACCCTGAGCAAAGATATTTGACTATAGGGAGGCCCCGTCATAGGGCTGGATAGCTCAGATGGTAGAGCACTGGTATGACAGTTACTGGGTTATTTGGCTTTTAACTGTCACCCCTTTATACAAACTTGATATGATGAATAAGACCTAAACTGGTAGCATTGATCTAAATGCATTGATCTCCGAAAAACAAACTCATTACATAGGTTTATACCTTGGTTTCAGAAGCAGTGATTTTCACGTCGCCGTTGAAGACAAGCTCGCTGTCGTCTCCAAACAGTTTGACAGCCCTGGCATCGTAAGCAGTGATGTTAATCCCATTGACAAAACCATGAGCCTGAAGATTCTCCCCGAAATCAACACTGGATGCAAACGTTTTCTCCCCTAAGAAAAAAACAAATGTGGATTTAACAAATTTACAATAAGGAATGTATGCATTCAAGTCTCTTAGACTCCCTTGAAATTAAGCAAAGGATTGAAATTTTAATCGTTATAATCATTTGATTGAATATTCATCCTGACCGCCAGATATGACAGGCTGAATACGGATGATTCCAAAAAGTGCGGCATCAAAATTTTGCAACCTGTTGGCCAATCAGAATGCGTTGAATCTGTTGCCCCTTTCCAGATGTGCATAGGGTCGACAAATTCCGAGAATTTCGATTGGCTCGCAATCGCTCGTATTGCAAAGGATGCGGCTACAGAAATGTAGTCCAGCCGGGAACATCAGTTATTAAGCAAATTTTCAAATTAATAAAAGCTCTCATTAAAAACAAACTAATTAACCCAAAATGTACCATTGACCAATGAGAAGTTTGCTCAATTTTATTTGGACTTACCAGTTATTTGCTGGTCTCCGCTCTTTAAAACTGCATCCGCTAAAACCGACTCAATGTGCACTCCATCCACTATCCCACTGGTTACCTGCGACGACGCTGCGAGAGAAATACCCCCTGCGAATGTGATAGCGCCCTCTACAGTTTGACCTTCAGCATCTTTCTGCAAGACCTCGAGTCCAGTCCCCGTACTTCCTATCAGTTATATCAACAATGAGTAAATATAATCAATAAAACTATCAAAACACAATACAATTAATACCAGACAATGTACATATCTGGGAAAAATGTCCCTAATTTAAGATGATATAATATTAAAATAGCAAACAGGATTGAAAAGTATTTTTAAAAACATCACACTTTTAAAAGTTCTGAAAACTTTCATTGATGATCAAGTTCACATTTTTGTATACAAAAAAAAAAACCACACAGAACCCAACTGTTTTGGAAAAAAACAGGCTGTGGTTTTATTTTGTGTCAAATATTACCTGTTGCTAGGATACCATCAATGCTCGTTTCAGCTGTGAGTACTGACATGGTCACATGATCTGCAAATGTCCAATTGCCAGCCAAGATGGCCTCCGTAGTTGAATCGGATAACAGGATGTCCGCAGGTATAAGTAGCTCATTCACACGACCACTGACGGACAGATTGCCTACCACAACTCCATTAAAGACGTAATTTCCTATCAAGGGACAAAAACCAAAAAAAAAGTTCAAATGAGGCAATTGAATTGAAATACATTTGCCCAAGTTTCCAAACAAAAGGTAAGCCTGTTTTACTATTCTTTTCGAATAAATATATGGGTAATACAGTCTGTGGAAGCGAGATTAAAAAACTTTTTACAAATTTGGTTACTTATAAGATGTCTTTGTTCAATGACTGCACAAGGGTCAAAAGCTGTAGAGGCTCCTAGCACTGGAGGCCGACGTACCTGTTAATGTCTGGTCACCGGTCGTCCTCATTATTGTCCTGTTTAGTTCCAAGACGTTGACGCCGTCGAACGTATGCTGTGTGTCAGAGTTCAATGTTATGCCTAGCGGCGCCGTGATATCACCAGAGAAGATCTTGTCTCCTGAACATTGAAATTATAAGAACTCAACTGAGTGAACAACATCCAACTTATCCATGTTAGGATATTCAGCACATTACTCATTACACTGCATGACTGCACAGCATGCAGCGCAGCAGTTCTCTGTATATGCCGGCAGCTGTGCCTGCCAATAGTTGTCTTTCTACCCCATGATTTCTTCTTTGTTCCCTTTTCTCCTCGTTTTAGCCATCACCTTGAGTGGCCTGCTTTTGGCCTTGTGATTGGCCATTTTTCATAAAAAAAATATAAAAAAACGGGCAGACTTGCACAACCTATCCAGTTTGTATGGATCAGTGGTACATACCTTCTGTGAAATATAAATTCATACCTGTAATGAAGAAGTCTCCCTCAGTCAGGACGGCATCCATACCCAGTGAGTAAATAGAACAGCCATCCACTAGGCCATCTACGCTAACATCATCGCTGAACTCTACAATTCCCGTCACGGTCAAGTTGGACTGGATGGTCTGGTCACCATGGGTCAGCAGGAGGTTTGTATCGCTGACCTCTACTCCGTTGATGAACTGCAATACATCTAGGTTTCCTAAAAAAGGAAAGAAAAGATTCAGATATGGGGTTTACGAAACAGAAGCTCAGACTCAGACTCAGGTTCAGGTCCAGGCCCAGGCCCAGGCCCAGGCCCAGGTCAAAGCCCAGGCTCAGGCCAAGGCCCCATTTTATGAATCCATTCTAAAATATAACAGGTATCAAAATAAATGTTTTTGGCTGCGGTTCGGAAGTAGAATCTCTGGTTTGAAAAGGAAAACAGAGCTTCAGCTTCAAGGAAAAACCACTAAACCTATATTTTCAGCACATGGATGACAGAGCCAGAGCCTGGGCCTCAGCCTCCGTTTCGTAAACCCCCTATGATTGATAGCCCTCTTATAATACCAAACACAGCATCTTTGCGCCTCTCAAACTTTTAGGTGATTCTGTTTTTGTCAGTTTCATTTCGAGCCTTTTCCTTCAGCATATTATAAAGAGTTGCAACTTAATACCTTTGAAGTGTATGGGTCGGTGGAACTGTTTGCTGCCCTCTATGGTGTGGTTGTTGGACAACGTTACGACTTCCGTCAAGTCAACACCATCCAGGGTTCCGGAGATTGTCAAGTTGCCTAAAACGTTAACATTTCCAGCGATGCTAAATGGAACATCTAGGCTCTGTTTTGGGATAAAAATCAGTAAATAATTTAAGTGAAATACAGATACAAATGAAAAACAAATTTGAAATTATCATATTAATCGCAAGAGGATAAATTTAATTCATTGCAAGGTGAATAAAGAAAATTGACAGAACTGGATTCAAACCTACAACCTGCAGAATATGATATTGGTGCTCTACCAACAGAGCTTTCCAGCCCTCTGTTGGCAGTGTCTCAAATTATAAAGTTTCTTTGTATGCTGGTCACAGGGTTGGATATCTCAGTTGGTAGAGCAATAGTACGATATTCCAAAGGTAACAGGTTCAAAACCCACTCTGCCCAATTTTCCAGGTCATTAAATGCTCAAATTTTGAGCAATGAGTGACGGTGGTTGTACCTCATCTTTGTCCTTGCGCCATGTGTTGGTGACCAGTTCAGTCAGGTTGACATTTCGGTTGATCACGTCTCCATCCACATTGACCGTATTAGTCTGGAGGTCCGTAACGGTCAAGGAGGCAAAGGTCTTCTGTCCTGCAATGATGGGAGAGAGTTTAGTGGGATAACGTGGTCATTCTACAATGCTAACAGACAATTGAACTACACATGGATGGAGATACACACCAATTATAACCATAATCAATCAGTGGTGAATACTGTATCAATCAGCACAAAACCACACTGCATTTTCATTTTCCTTTGTTCATTCAACTCAGTAAATGATTAATTTTGCCAACATTTCCCATCTCATTTATCTGGTCATGTTATGAGAGTCTCTGAAATCTTTGCTGATAAAGCAGAGATCTGAGGCTTGCAAACATGTCTTTAATTTATCAGCATTTTCTATCATAAGGGCCATAAGGTTTGAAGTTCCCAGATGTACGCATTGATCCTATTAACATCTCTACTTGCCTGTGATGATTTGCCTGGGACCAGTCTTCCTCACGGCTCTATCCAGGTCTTCTTTGATGGTGCTCAGCTTAGCGAAGCTACTCGTCTGGTTCGACTTGACATCACGGAATTCAATCTTCTCTCCAGCATCGAATATCATGCCATTATCGGCATCAACTGTGAGATGAAATATTACAAGAATGATAAGTCTACATTGCAGGTTCCCTATGGCAGATTCCTTGGTCTAAATATCAAAACTGACTTGGGCTGAGCAACACTAAACAAAGTCTTGAATTTAACGGAGGCTACAGAGGCCATGGCCTTCATTGCCCTGGTTCTTGGCCTTGGTGCCCCTTCAAATATTTCCATAGACATTATCATTTTCCAATGGAAGTGCCCCTTGCAATGGAAAAGTGGCCTTGCCCCTTTCAGAACCAAATTCAAAGCCTGAAATTGTCCTCCAAAATCCTACAATGCTAGACATTGGTTTGGGAATATAAGGAATGGTGAAAGTTTTGTAAAGCACCAACGACTCTTCGAAGATTCTCCAATGCATGTGCTGATGGCTAGTAGGTTTTTAATAACTAGGAAGGATTTATATATTATATCTGGTTCTTACTCTTTTTGACGACCACGGTTTCCATGGTGACATTTTGCTGGAAAGTCTTGTTGCCCATAACAACCTGCACATCCGGGGAGTTGACATACACCAGATTCTCAGATGCAGTTTCCAGACTCTCTAATCTACTCTGCAAGCTGTTGTTGATTAAACAAAATGAAGAAGTTATGAAAACAAGAAGTTATATGTGTAATAACCACAAGTTATGAGTGTTTGGAATGATATCCTGAAAACATTAACCCTAACCCACCTTCATACCGGAATTTACCACATTTGGAATTTCCTGTGGTTAGCATGGTATCCTCAGTTCGTCAAACCGATGCAGAAAGATTTTACAAAGGCATAAAAAAACATTCACATGCGAACAAAACAAGGCGAGCCCGTATAGACTCATTCCTGAAACATCGATGATGCTGATATTCAAGATTCAAATTGGGAACCTCACCTTACAATTTCTTTTCTCAACTGCATGCACGAGGCTGCAGCATCTCTGTGAAGTTGCTGCACAGCGGCGTTTGGAGAGAAGCCGAGCATGAATGCATTCCCTTCCAAGGTAGAGTTATTCGCTACGACAAGATACAGGTCATCGTTGACGTCAAACGAGCTCATGCTCCCGAAGTCGTTAGTCGCAGACGGAAGGAGGGGAACTTCAAACGAGGACCTCTCGAAGCGCCAGCCGTTATACTCAAAGAACCCGATGCCATCGTCACTGGCTAGGGCCAGGACTCTCATCGTGCCATCTGTGTTTTGGATGGCGTGCCACTGCCTTGCCCCCGGGGTGGGGAAGCTCTGGAAAGGCACAAACTCATCTCGATACAGCTTGTAGATGATGGACTGACCTGGAGCCAAAGAGTTCATGTACTGATCATCAACTGGTGCAAGCACCAACAAGTGTGGTTTAATAATAAGCAAATTTAGAGGGTTGCTAAAGCCGAATTCACTTCGGAAAATGGGGACAAATATGGAGGGAGGCCAGCTCACCTTGTGCAGTAGCTGCTACCAAGAACTGATCTTCCTTCCCGATCTCATCACCGAGGTAGAAATATTCCCAGTCCACAGCATCAATTATTGCAATATCCTAACACAAGGAAATGATGAAAGACATAAGTGAGCTGGTACAGTCTTTGTTTGATTGTATGTTTGGTCTTTGTTTTACTAATTTCTGGATAAAAACAGCATTTCAGGCAGAAATATTTTAACGGTATGTTTCTACCAGCACCATCTTCATATCCTGAAAGTTATACATAAATCTGTGAACATTTCTGTTTGGGTGTATTACCAATCCTGAACTGTACCTTTAAGCTCCACTCCATTTAGAAAAACAAATCAACTAGTCAACAACATTATCCACCAATCCACCAATTACCTGGTATCTGACAAATGCTTCCTGGTGTGGATTGAAGTGGAGAATGTGTGAATCTGTGTGATTGGCCAGAGCCAGGAATGTCTGGCTGTGGACTTGGAACGGATGCACATCCAATGCACTGCCGGTCACAAACGTAGAAATCTTGTCCAAATGGCCTCCTGCATAGTGAAAGGCAAATGTGTGAATTCTGTTTCCCATAGCTGAGACAATCAATTAAAACAAAAATCGTTGGTGACTCACTCAAAAACCTACATATTGATCATACTAATGGTCCATAGAATTTAGAGATTACCAGTGTACTATCAATAAAACATTTCAAGGAAGTACATTTGATATTTCCATCCCGTTTAATCTGTATTGTTCACTAATTCAAGAATACAGAAAGGATTGTAAGGGGTATACATTGGAATGCCAATAAAAAAACAGGCAGGGATGCACAGAAATTGTTTGTTATAGTGGTCGTTCGTTATAGTGAACAATGTTCAGCATGCCCATACATTGTACACGAAAATTAGGAGCCAAGGATGATGTTCGGTATAGCCAAATGTTCGGTATAGCAGTGTTCATTGTGTAGGCGTTCCACTGTATTTTGCATTTCTAACTGTTTTTAGTGAAGGGATCTTAGGGGATTAATTGTTCACCAGAATTTACAACTTCCTTACCTTGCCACCTGTAGAGTGCAGACACTCGACGCTGAACACCACCTGAGAACGTTTCCACAAAAGCCCCCACGAATATGGCATAGGTTTGTCCATTGGCCTGGAACACTTCTACATTAGTGGGGTTGTCTGTGTAGACTCGCTGGATATACTGGAAGGTCATGGTAGCAGTGTCCAGCTCGTAGATCACTGTACCAGTTGGTAGACTTGTAGTGTCTAAAAAACATACCGGTAATCAAGCAAGAGGACAATACAAATAATATACTGCTACAAACTGTTTATCAGCCAAAATAATTACCTGAAATTAAAAAAAAAAATGTTTGGAATTAGGAGGGCCTGACGCGTTTCGATCCTAGCAGGAACTTTTCCAGAACAAAATACATACAAAAACTGGACGAGTAGGGAGATATGGATACTATTTAGGATTCATTTACTAGCTTACAAATACCAGATATTTAAAGTCTTTATGAATACATACCAGAGTTGCTTTCCATGACGATCAAGATAGTTTTACCGTTCGCCTGAAATACTGCCAAGTCCTTGGCATCAGCCGTGTTCCAACTCTGCAGTTCAGTGACATTTTGATTCGACTGAATAGACAATAAAGAACACGTACATGTCAAGATGGTTTCATTTGACCTTACAATGGCAAAATCTCTTTAAGCATACACAAAGAGAGGTACATGTATTGGGACTTGGACTGATACGTGAAATTTACCGAGTGGGTGTTGAACTGGTACAACACTGTTCGTTCTTCTGGTAGCGAATCTTCAATTGTCACGATGAGATGACGGCCATCCACAGAGAAAGATTCCACATCGATGCAGTTTGGAAAGACGACATCCGTCAAATTCTGAACCGAAATCAGCTCATGGAAAACTGCAAGTAAAAATCAATAATCGAGTATTGAGATGGGTACTAGGCCTGTATATCACATTCTTTCTGGGGAAGTGCCAGAGGGTGGTTAAAGAAATGGCGAGCAAAATTTCCTCCTGCAAGGGGGAAAAAGTCAGTAATATTAATTATTATTATAATAAATCCAGCTTTTTTTGTTCACCTTTCAATGACGTAAATTATTTGACAAAAAAATTATAATAAGTTAATATTGTTCCGAGTATGTTACTTTTACTTGTAACTTGTTAGCGCTACGCAGACCAAAATCAACAAATTCGGTATTGCATGACAATTAAAGTATTACTAGAAATAGAAGTCTTTTTCATCAAACCATCAACTGAAATAACATAACCCATAACAAAAAATACAATCACCTTTCCTGAACCCTTAGCACGATACAGTGCAAGGATACATATTATAGCTGACTATGTAGTATACTATTACTAGCGCTAGGCCCCTACCACTTGCACTATGTATACACCAGTACTGCAGCTAGACCATGAAGGAATAATAACTAACAGTTACAATGTTGACTGTACAAATCCTTCCTCTACAAACTTACAAAGACTGAACTAGACAAGACAAGTGCCAGTTTAACCAATATCTTCCCATAAGCAGCCACAAATTCTTGCCAGCAACCGAAATGAGATAGATTTGTCATCAAAGTCACGTCTTTCACTAGTTTTAGACATTATTTTTCTCGTTTGGTGTGAATTCATACGCAAGAAAAGGACTTAATCGTGCAAGATGTGCAGCTCACTGTGAAGTCACGTGGCAGACGACACAGCTTGTAAAGTTGACAATTTACTGTTCAACTCTTGGTGGCGCTCTTCCTAAGACAGAAATATGTTTTTTAAATGAGGAAAGATGTTTACTTCAATTTAAATTCTTCATTGTAATAAATTTCGCAGTTCAATTTTGATGGTAATTATATTTAAAACTTAATAACAAATGATTTTTATTCAATATATTTATGGTTTTATAAATTACAAATGATAAAATATTGAACGAGGTTCATAATAAGCAAGATGGCGGCGCCCATGTAATGTTTTGGTTGTCGTGCTGGCAGTTTATTTTCCTAAACGTTTTACAGAGAAAATGTATTTCATCAATTATAACTGATTGACTAAAAGGACGATGGAACAAATGGAGCTTATTGAGCTTCAGCTTTCTGAAGTTGAAATGCTCCAGAGTATGTTTCCCGATGATGAGTTTGTTGTGGATGATCCGAGCGTGTTATCCGAAGCGCGTAGTTTCGTGGATGGAGATGCGGAGTGTGGCGGTGGTTGTGGAATAGATTCCTTTCGTCAGATATCATTCACAATCAAGATCAAGATTGAAGAGCCAAAGGTCGGCAAAACATGCTGAAACATTTGTTAACCATATTCATTGCAAAAATAACGGTTTTACTCTAGTGGAAAAGAATAGATTGAAATAATGCAAACACTAAACAGTAAAAAGCTCCGCGACCATCCATCATTATCCTGGATGATGACCAGTTTGCATAAGTTTATCAGTTTATCCTGTGTAATTTTTTTATATAAATGAATCAATCTAGATCAAGTTTTATAACAGGTGGACGTAAATTGCATTCCCCCCCCCCCCCCCCCAAGTTTATAAGGCAAACCTTCAGTATTAATTAACCTTCTTCTATTTTTATAAATTTTGCACATTAAATTAAAGAATAATTTTAAAGAAAGTTTTAAATTATATGTATGTCATTACTGAATTTATTACAATTTTATTTTACTTTTTATGAGATTTTTGAAACAATTTTTTGTCTGTTTGTTTTTAATAGTGCGATTTGCAGGTGATTTGCCAGCTGCCCAAGGCGTACCCCAACGACACACCAGAAGTCCTGGTAAGGTCAGATGCACCACTATTCTCACGGCAACAACAGAAGAGGTTCAATGACGATATAGCTGAGCACATTCTTGGTCTTGATCGAGGAGAACTCTGCATTGGTGAAGCTGTTCAGTGGATTCAAGAAAACACCTCAAAATATGTGGACCCTTCTTCACCATCTGGACAGACAAGTCTTTCTAATTTGCCATCAACTAAGAAAACCAAAGATGACGATACTTTCACGAGGCTGTGGATTCACAGCCACCACATCTACAGCAAGTTTAAGAGGCGGGATATCTTGGACTGGGGCTCGGAGTTGCCTGTCACGGGTTTCTGTCTGCCGGGGAAGCCGGGAATCATCTGCATCGAGGGAGAGAAGAGCTTCGCCGAGGAGTTCTGGACTCGGCTTCGTAGGATGAACTGGAAGAAGATTTCCTGCAAGCACCGAGAGGATTTCCCCCTGGATAACAGCAAGGGGGATCCGACACCAGCATCCGATCTGAGGCGATTTGTTGGGTTCGAAGAGAAGGAGTTTGCCGTTCGAGGAGGGCGGGACTACCATATGGATTTAGGGATGTTCTTCAAATACCTAGAGGAGCACGACTGCGGATCTGTTTTTAAGATACTGCTGGGCGTTGATGGAAAAGTATCATCCAAAGCAGAATAACTTGAAATTCAACTTGAATAAATGAACAATGGAACTTTGGTTGTATGCAAGAACATTCATTGAGCAGAGACTGGCAAAAAACTATTAAATATTAGAAATAATGGAGAAAAGATCATATTTATTCAAAGTTCAAGTGCAGCTCAGCACAAATTGGACTTAATAATCGATTTCAACACAAATCCTTGCAATAAAATTGTATAGATATTGTTTAACTTGGCCCAAATGGTGGTTTTGCAGAAAAGTGAGATGTAATTAAATAATACTAATGATATGATAATTCCAATGTGTTTTGCCTTACAAATCTTTGCAAAATTTCAGCATTGAAACTCCATTATGACCTTAACATTGACCATGATGTCTAACTAAATGAAGTTCACACAAATATGGAAGAAACTCACTGCAATGCCTGCTCCTCCAGAAATATAAGTCTTCCCATAGTTTCAGGTGTCATGTATGTCTGATATTACTTGAACAAATAGATACAGTATTCTAAATTAATCCTAACCCTCTGCATCTTTAACACCACACACTGCTTACCACACACTACCACAGTATCCACAGGGGAACTGGACCATAAACCATGCATTACCAATATCACACTGCAGTGTGTTGTGGTTTTCAGGATACCACACTTACCACAGGGGACAAAACGAAGACAGGTACATGCAGGTGGGTGGGGTCAAGTGGAGTTCGTCTGGGGACTATTTCCAAACTTGAACATCATAAATATATCACATTTCGTATACTGGTCTGATTAGTTGTCCAACACACTCACAGAAAATTAGATATTTATTCTGAGATCAAGATATAAACTCACCCTCATATGCCTTCGTGAGTTGATCAGGAATAGCCCGTCTAGCTCTATGAGGAGTTGGTGTCTCATCCAGCCTGTAAATCACTCGTGCCTGCTGCAGTTTCTCCTCTAAGACACGATCGGTGGATCTCTTGATCCTCTCCACGATCTCATCCAGGGCCATAGAAGAGGAGCCCCCACGGTGAGTTGGGATGACTGTGCGAGCCTCGATAATACTGGGTGTCCCTACGAGGAGAATTGAAGCCAACAAAAGGGCCGACTGGATGCCTGCATCCATGCCGAATATCTGGGGAGCGAAATAAATACATATCATGGGTTTGAGAAAAGCTTGTTGGCATAGCCATTAGGTCCATGTCACCAGACGGTCTAAGGGTTACGAGCATCGCAAGTAGTAAATAGCATCCTGAAAAAAGGGTTTTATACAAGCATTGCGATTGTCGCATGTAGGCCGCTGATGCAGCCGTGATTTCTGGATAAAGAAAGCTTAGCGCAATGAGTGGCCAATGAGCTTCTCAATTTCAAATAAAACTCGACAGAATTCCGCTCTAAGTTTGATAACTTAATTAAACGATTTATCCTCACAAAAACAAAACATAATCACGAATAAGGCTGGACGAATATTAGTACAGGACATTTGGAAAGAAATTTTGCTGGTGGGCACCATAATAGGAACACGATAATGAACCGACTTCATCATCGCCAGAAAATTCAGTTTGTAATTTGCCTCACTTGAAGAAAATCATCGGGTCACCGTAAAACGAGTGCGGCAGTCTTAAAACAACCAACCAAGTGGCAGTATTTAGGATATGACGGCTTCCTTTTTATAAACGTGATTGAAGAAATAATGATACAAGAAAATAATGTTGGTTAGGCCTACACGTGCTGTGTAAAGACCTATACTGTACATAGGGCGTGGTATCAAAGGCACTGAACGCCACACAACTTTAACTGATATGCAACGATTTATTTCTGAACATTAACTTACCTTTTCTCGGGTGAGACACTCGATAAGAATCACAATCTGAAGAGAAACACTTTCTCCGGGGCTGGCGCTGGCCGAGTGTAGAGGAGTTTCTCCGCCGTGGCCTCCCGGGGGCTTGGTGATGAGAGGCCCGCTGCGGTCTCAGTCCTCGGACAATGCTGTTCTCCTGTGAGCTCGGACCAAACTCCCAGAGAGGAATGCGACGAATTCAATTCTCGCTCCGGTGAAAATTCTTCCTCCACCGCAACAATTGGATTCTTTTTTTGTCTCCTCGCAACAAATGAATTAATGAGCTTCTGACATTATTCAGAAATCTGCGAGTAATTGTGCGCAGCCCGCGATAGTTATGTGGCGGGAATAGCGCACACTTTTGGCACCCAGCGCACTGAATTGAAACGTACTGAATCTTAATAATATTCCACAACTTTGAATTAATCAAGTCGCTAAACATATTTTTTTTTCTGCTAGGTAATAATAGGAAGCTTGGGAAAATGTAGAAGCTTAGCATATTTTTCTATTTGTACAAGTTTATGTTCATGCTAGAAATATGGGTAGCCCTGGGGCCGATTTCATAAAACTTACGACGCGTCGCAGAGTTAAGACGCATCCTTTCTCTATGGACTCACCGCATAGATGCGACGCATCGCAGCTAGGACGCGTCGCAAATCGAGTTGCGACGCGTCGCAAAGCTTTATGAAATCGGCCCCTGATTGGGCAAAAGGCACCATTCTGCTTGACCAATCAAATAGCCTGAAAAGGCCTATTGCTTGTGGATTTTGTTAGCGTTGAATAGGACGTTTGTTTTATTTCTCCTTTTTTATCTCAACAAAATTATTTTGATGGGTTGTTTGTTTGTCTTACTGTTTGATTATTTTCCCGCTATTTTTATAAAACGGTAGGTATTACGGTTACCATGGAGGAAGGAAAGTCACAGGTTTCATTCCCACTTCAGTAAATTTTCTTTCTTTGCCTTCAAGAGTTAAAATTTTCATTAAAATTTTGAAATAATTTAAAAATAAAGGACCACAGTATCAGCAGGAAACACAAAACAGGTTGACTACAATAATCAACAGCATTTCAAAGGCAACAATAATTGTCTATTAGACTGTCATAGGCAGTGTGTTGGAGGTTTTTTATGTTTGTTTTTTTGACATACTTATGTCGAACCACAGAATGTTATTATCTGTGGAATTCATTCACACAATCAAAACAAAAGAACGCAAAGCCAATATTTGCATTTCATAAATATTTTAATGCAAGTATATAATCAATTGCTGTGATTTGCTCATCAATCAAAATAATGCCCTGAAATTACCATACAAATTATATAAAATGCTTGGAGTTAGGAGGGCTTGACGTTTCGATCCTAGCAGGATCTTTCTCTGAAGATCACTTAGCCTTTGAGAAAGATCCTGCTGGATCGAAAACGTCATTAGGCCCCAACTCCAAACATAAATGTTTTAAATACATTTCTTAATGTTTTATAGATTTGTTTGATGATTCTCATTATTTTATGTTCTTTTTTTTTCTGCAAATGTACTGGACGTACTGTTTTCAGAAGATAAATAAAAGCTTACTTTCTCTGAAAATTATTTAGAAAAGATAATACAAAAAAACAAACTGCTCATCAGCCAAAATACTGACCTGAAATATATAAAATGCTAAGAGTTAGGAGGGCCTGATGTTTTGATCCTAGCAGGATATTTCTTAAAGGCTAAATCCAGATCTTGTCTACCCCACACCCCTTTGTCCCCTTTCCCTTAACCACATTTGCCTACCCCCACCCTCCCTAGTCACTTTGCCCTCCCCCCCGGCCTTTTGTCCTGATCCTCTCATCCATTTATGTGTATCTTACTTGCATTCAGTGGCGTCACCAGACTTTTGAGTCTGGGGGGCACAAGGGGGGCACTAGCAATTGTTGGGGGGGCACTACAATAATATATATATTTTTTTTTTTCACCAACCCAAATCTCAAATGGGGGGGCACGCGGGGGGGCACGAGGTTTTCCAGGGGGGGCACGTGCCCCCCCTGGCCCCCCCTTGGCGACGCCACTGCTTGCATTTACTTGCACGGTTCTTGTCCTCTTGCCTACGACAAAGATGCTGTTAGGATCGAAACGTCAGACCCTCCTAACTCTAAGCAAAAAAGAAAATATCATAATTATTTTAGAATTTAGACATGAACAGTAATTATTCCCTGGAATTACAAAACTCATTTCATTGTAATTAAATTAAATATCGATATACATGTATAGTCTCAATTAGATGGCCTATGTGATTATGTTCTCATAGTATGCTGGATATTGAGGCCAACTGTGTGTAAAATACAGTAAGCATTTTAATCTTTCTCTGGAAGTTACTGGCTTATAACTTGATAGCTGCTGGGGGTAGATCACTCTCCGTGCTGCAAGACGAATGTTCCCTGAAATAATTCTTGACAAGTACCTTGGCTTTGTTCTTTACTGCAAGGAAAAAATCAAAAGAAAATTCACAATTTAATCATGGTTCTTTTGCTCAGAGTTAGGAGGGCCTGGCATTTACATCCTAGCAGGATCTTTCTCAAAGGCCAAACAAAAAGTCTAAAGAGCCAAGTCCAGGAAAGACAACCGGACAAGAGCATCCTTGCAAGTTCCTTCCTAGTCTGGTTCCCGGACCCAAAAAGCGCCAGACTATTGTCTGTCAAATATAGGGTCCGGTATCGGCTACGTGTACTGGAGGGTCACGTGACCAAAAAGACCAAGTTTTGGCTGTTTACGGAAAAATCACGAACTCGTTTTCGTTCAAATTCGGATAGTAACGTTGACTTTCGGCTATTTTCGACAGGTCACGTGAGGTCATGCATTTTAGGGAAAGACAGGTCATGTAAATATGTTTCATTCCGGCTACAGTTAGCCCAAATAAAGCATAATTATTGTTCACATACAACAGAGCAGTTTTCCTATTATGCACTTTTGAGGAGTTTGTTGTATGTTTTTTCCCACTCTTTGACTTTTTATTCTGTCCAGATAAAATTGCATGTGCTTACAAAAGTGCAAAAATGAATGCTAAAATTGAATCTCGCTAAACTCTAAAACTAGCTTCCGCGCCTGCGCAGACATGACAGCTGTGTCATGTTCTATTTTTAACCGTAGCCGATACCTGACCTAAGATTTTTAATAAGAGACATCTGGGAATCTTTGGGCAGGGAACCAGACTAGTTCCTTCCAGCCCACTGAAACCACAAATGAAGCACCACATGTTGAAGTCATTCAAGATGTGGTAAACTCTCTGGTCTTTCTAAAATCACTATCATAGCACCTTAAATGTCTTTCCGAAAAATTCAAGAAAAATCATGTCTTTTGCATTATGCGTGGTAGCTAAATATATGAAGTTGAAAATAAGTTTTATTTAATTTCTGATGAAATACTAATTACATTTTGGGGTAAATGGGACTTTTTAATCATGTGTCAGGTTGCTATACCAATGACACAGACACGAAGTTTATCATATTCATTACTCACATGGGCGTTTGGTTAGTTTTCCATCCAGCGTGATCTGGTGGGCAAGACGTTTGGCCAGCATCTTAAACAAATCCTGCACATTACAAATAACAAAAAAAAACATAATTGATAAAAACGAAAAAAAGATCAAAAGCAAACTGAAACACAACTTTGTCAAGCCTGCCCACCTCCAGGCTCCACCCCCTCCCCTTAGTGAAAGGCCCGATCCACTCATAATTTGTCAATCTCGTACAAAGTCAAAGTAATGTCTTTCATCCGTGAACAATTCTGGGGGCCAAAACAATTAAATTGTCCAAATCAACGTCTTCATTAAAAAATGAATAAATAAATAATAATAATGATATGTACCTTGGACGCAAACTTGTTATCTTTGTAATAAGGAGTCAGGCACTTCACGACCACGTCGGCCGCAAGACGCCGGACGTCCTTGACATTTGACTTATCATGGCCCTGCTTTTCCTTCTCGTTGTACACTGTGCTGGGGTCAAAGGTCACTGATTTCTTGGGGCGGCCGTCCAGTGGAGTGTCGCTGCCCGAACCTGAGCTGATGTCGTTTGTGATGTGGTGGAGACGGCTAGTCAGCTTGGGCCTTTTCTCTGCGCTCATGTCCTGCTTCATTGAAAATTTCACATTCATTCTTTAATTTCTGATTCATCAATTCCCAATGAGAATCAATTTTCTGAATGAATGAAACCAAGAACTTACCGCAATTGTTTCATCTAGGTCACAGGCTCTCTTCCTTGAGTTGTTTGACTGCAGCTCACTCTCACAGCCATCAGCACTAGTTCACAAAATTCAAAACAAGATGCAGTTGTGAAAGCCAAACTCTTAAAATAAATTACGAGGGTCTGGTACCAGACTTTGATTTAGTGGAGAGCAGTTGAAGAAAAAAGTCTGGTGCTTGAATCTTGAGATCTTATTAATAATTCCACATGTGCAATGGCATCCATGGTGGTTTTGAAAAGGGCTTATGTGCTTGATCAGCCTTCATGAGCTTAAACAGCAGCCGAGGAGATGAGGAGGTGATTTGAGAAGAAATTAATAAGAGAATTTCCTTCCGGTTAATAGAATCTTACTTTTATGGAAGGTTCTTTTTCAGATTTGAACTTAATTCAGGCAAAGCTACCCCTCTTTAATATGCAAAAGGTCTTCCCTTCAAATCCAAGTCCTATCACGTGCACCTGCTTAGAGAGAATTTAGAATGTTCCTTACCTGGTACAAGGAACTTCTGTTCCTTCCTTAGTGGTACTTGAACTTTCATGGCTTAGGTTGTCTGATGGAGTTGAGCCCAATGCTGGAGTTAGTTCTTGGCTGTATGTTTGTTTCTGACATGTCTGCTTCATGTTGGGCAGCTCCAGTTCTGATGGAGCTGGCGTGAGATGATGCGGAGAATCTGCCTTCTTGTCCGTGATAATGGCAGACTCTTGTCTTGGACCCTCTGGTGAGTTCGAGGAGGCCCTGGATGATTTGCTCATTGCTGCTGTGTAGCTGGGACTTTTAGAGATTGTGAGTTCATCCTCTGAGTTACAGCTGTCCGATCCTTCGAGGAAGTCCACTTGATTACTCAGAGCTACCCCATCAACAAAGTCTCTGCTTTCTGTTGAATGCTCGCTGGTCTCTGCATGACCTTCCTCCTTGCTCGTTTCAGGTGCAGTGGATGTTCTCTCAGGCTTCTTGAACGGTTTCAAGCTGCTCAAGGCTGAAGAAAGTTTCCTACTCTTTCCCAGACTGCTCGGACGGAAGGACGCTGTCTTTGCTTTGCTGCGACCTGCCCACATCCCCTGGGACACCAGAGAGGATACAGTCTGGAAACCAGACGAGATTCCTGTAGCACCTGACTGATTCGAAGGTCCATTGAGCATTGGGGGCTCATCAGGCCTATGAAGCTTGACAGAATGCTCTGGTTCTGCAGTAAGGGACGGTGTACCGTCTTTGGTTGCAAGGTTTGTTTGTGCTACTGTTGGTTGTTCAGACTGACCAGTGAAGCTTTGGTCTTGGTGATTAATGGCCTGTTCGGCAAAAAGAGAGGTGGCTGTCTGAAATCCGACAAACCCTTTGTTACTGCTGTTAGAATCCCCCTGGGAGACAACCTGAAATCATAATATGAAAATGTGAAGTATAAGCAACTGGCCAAAAGAGCCTTGAAGGTTTGACTTGAAGGTAATGCATCTTAGCAGAACAAATGAAAAGGTCTAGGTCATCACTCAACGTTCTAGCCTGTATTCTCCTGAAGACTGCCAGAGCATACTAGCCAGAACGTCGAGTTAAAGGGCTCTTTTCAGAGCCACCCCATACTCACAAAGAGTATAATTCATGTCTTATTGTGTGACCACAAATCCATCACCCTAACATTCTAGCCAGTGGGAAGCTAGAGTGAGCTGTCAAGATTAAGAATCACTCCCTACCTTGTGAGATTCTTCATTTTCTGTTGATTCCTCCTCATCCTCTCCCTTCTTGTTGGAATCCAGGAATAACTCGTGGATTTCTTCATCTTTGGTAGCTTTTTTAATACTGTTCACCTACGTCACAAAAAAAAACACCCAAGGAAATTCATCTCAGGGAATCAATCAATCAATCAATCAGTGGGAGCATGCGCCGCGGCAGCGTGTTGCCGCATCTATTTTCGAGCCGTACATCTTCGGTCTTCAGATGGCCATCCCCCAGGCAGCCACGCGACCCATCCCATTCCCAGCAAAATAACAATCTATCTGACGCAACCACATGTCATGCAGATGCCCGGTAGGATTCCTAACCAACAAAATTTCATCAACACTGCAGACTTCATACCTGGCTCAGAATCTTGGCTTTATACATGTTGCTCTGTCTCGACATCTTGAACATCTCAAACTCGGCATCGATGGCTTTACAGTGAGGCTCCCACTCACTACGAAAAAAAAATACAAGATATACAATAACTTAAGTTTTGTATAAACAATCATCCAAAAAGAGAAGATGTTATACAATTTGAAAATGTCTTACTGAATCAAAGTAAGAAAGAAATGGCAGAAGTCAGAGGAAAATGTGATTTTTCTTCCTCGCTTACCTAGCTGGTAGTCTGCTGGGCCTCTCTCTGAAGTACTGCAGAAAGTTTTGCTTGAGAGCATTCTCTATCAGCTGCAGACAGTGTTCCCTCGACTGAAAGACAGACAGCAGGAGCAAGCAACGTCAGTTGTACAAATTACTTCCGAGAAGCCAGATTCTTAACTACAGAGGGCGCTATATTCAAAATCAATCTATTTTCATTTGCTACATTTGTAGAAGTACATCCATGGATGTGTTTCTGATTTTTAACCCCAAAATATAGATCCTCGCTGACCAAAGAATCACAAACACATCTTCTTGGACAACGTTTGACAATTTTTGGCTATTTTTTTACCTTAACCGTCAGACCGGGTATCTTGGAGTTAGATCCCTCTCGTAGCGGAGAGTCTTCATCTGAGAATCGAAAAAATGGGTAAATAAAAAGAGAATAAATTAATCCATGTTTGCGAAGTATGAGGATTGTTTTAAAAGACTTCTTTCTTATAAGAATTGAGCGAATGAAATATGATGTCAGATTTGGTTTGGCTTAGATAAAAGGGAAGGAATGATGAAAGACTTACCTGGCGGAACAAACTCAGCCGCATTCTTGATCTGGTTCTAAAGACGAATGAATATTCAAGGAGTACATTGAAATAAATACATATTATTTTACGATTTATGGATGTTACACTAGAATATGGTTTGAACTATACACTGCATTTTCAACTAATTGGTGGATGCAGCTAAAGATAAGGGCTAGGGGTAAGAGGTGTACCTCAAAATGAAACCAATTATCACATGCACTTCACAGATTACACATCTATGACTCGCGGACGTTAGACACAAATATGGTTCTAGCCATACATTGCATCTATGACTAATTGGTCAACCTTAGGCCAGGAGATGCCACTTGGGCCAGGAGGTGAACCCAGAGTAAGAGGTACCCCAAGAGCTATGAGGCATGCTTAGAGCTAAAAGGTGCTCCTACAACTAATTATAAAAGCTGTGATCAGAGCCAATAAGGGCACTTTCGGCCTACAATTCATAAGGACCTGAGCAAAATAACAGCCCAAATAAACAGAACGTCCAGCAAGATGGAGCCCACTGGAGATAAACATGAATGTGACTTTCACCTTCTTCCTCTTCTGGAACTCCGCCCTGATCATGTTTGTCCGTTCCCTGGCTACTGCCCTATCATCATCATCATCATCTCCATCACCATCGCTGTCACTAACATCATGATGAGTGCCTTTACCTCTGTACTTCTCATTGTAGAAGCTGAAAGACATATTACCAGTCCAATGAAAATTTGATATAATAGTGACAACCTGCTAACCAAACAAGTACTTGCTTAGCATAAAAACGGATTACCAGCCAAAATGACATGCAATATATATTGCCTGCAACTGGCACTCAGTCAATGTCAGCTTAGCATGTGAATTTTAATACTGAGAGAAATTTCTTGCTACAAGTAATTTAATACTGCAAACTGCTCATCAACCAAAATAATGATCTGAAATCATTATATCAAATGCTTGGAGTTAGGAGGGCCTGAGATTTCGATTGTAGCAGGATCTTACTCAGAGACTAAAGGCCATTTCTAAACCTTTGAGTAAGATCCTACTAGGATCAAAACATCAGGCCTTCCTAACTCCAAGCATTTCGATATTTCTGGCTAATTAGCTCCATAAAAGTGGGCTCTAGTGGCGATAGCCTGGAAGCAAGCTGATGGTTTAAGACAGAGGAGAGGACCGAGCTATCATTGATGGCTCCCTGAGGTGTGATATGGACAACAAGTGGACATTATTACCAGTCTGACCCCCAGCGTCCATCTCCATACAGCTCCTTGTCCGGCTTGCCTTTTGCATCCTCCTTGATGCAGGTGCGGCCGGAGCGGTCAGTCTTCCTCTTGGCATTGGATAGGACGCCTCCCTTGAGGTACTCCAGCTGCTTGACCACCTCAGCCGGTGATCGGCACACATCGCAGCTATGGTGGCACGAAGGAGGGCCATCCCCAAAGAAGGTAGCAATTGCTAAATGCCGACACCTGATGAAGGTGGATAAGGATGCAAGGCAGTGTATGTTAAAGCATGTTTTACGAGTGGTTATTCAAATTTGTTTGAGGTTCATGGAAAAAACTCAATTTTGGACCTATCCCTAGTCAGATGAATGGGTTGGAAGTAAAACTTACGTGACTTCTTCGCAGAATTTCACAAGACACTCGAAGCTCTGTATGCTGGCCTTGCCGTGCTTATTGGTGTTGCTGACTTTCTTCTCTCCCTAACAAACAAGAAGAAAGAAACAAAGAAGATGACCACACCATCGAGGGCAACATTTCAAAATTTCAACAATCCTCCACTGAACAAAAATGGCTGCAGTTCCCTAAAAAAGAGGAGGATTTTCTGTCTTTCAATAAAAACATTTACAAACCCCAACAGGGACAGCAGAGCTTACCATGACAAGACCTTACCGTGTGTTTGCGCTCTTTGGACTTGGCCTTAGCCATCTCCTGAGTGATGAGGTAGGCCACCTGGTTCCGTTCGTCTCTGGAGTAATAAAGTCGACAGCTAGCTGGCCGGCCGTCCCTTCCTGCCCTCCCCGACTCCTGGTAGTAACCGGCCATGGACTTGGCGATGTTGAAATGGGCCACAAACCTGTCACAAGGTAATTATAACTTAAAATATTGATTGTTACTTCAAGGATAAATTTCACTACAATGGCATCAACATTAATTTTCTGCATTTGTAAATGAACTTCACTACAGGGGCATATGAGCATATGCTTACACCACAACAAGAACTACCATGGCGGGCTGACAATGGTTTGGTGTAATGATGGACAGCATGATGAGCTTGTTGCTTGAGACACTTACCGGACGCTGGCTTTGTCCACTCCCATACCGAAGCTGACCGTGGCCACAATGACCGGTACCCTGCCGTCCACCCAGTCATTCTGCACCTGTAGCCGTAGGGAGCTTTTCAAACCAGCGTGGTACGCCTCCGCAGGCAGGCCTAGCCGGGACAACCGACTAGCCACGGCCGAACAGGCATCCCGTGTGCGACAGTAGACTATACCACAACCATCATTGGCCTTTTTTCGCATCGAAAATGAAAAACAAAGATGAAGAAAGATGATTCAAGCACAAGATTTAAGATATGACTGAGAATCAAGTTTTTTTAACAAGAACCTGAGAACAGCATGCTCAGTGCTTGTTGTTTGCACATGAAAACTTTAATTGCTGGCTTGGGTGGGATTCGAACCCACGACCTTCAGCTTACTAGTGCACATCATACCACTAGACCACCAAGCTAGCTGGGATCAGCAGGTTAATTTGAATCCAATATATCGCATGACAGATTACTGCAGCTGCAGTGCAGCAGAAATGGTGTACTGTAAAGAGCAAAGCCACACAAAGCAGAGCAGGAATCAGTCATTAGTATAAATTCAGAACAAAATTTTGCTTGCCAAAGGCAAAGCAATTTTCTCCTGACATGGATACTTCTATGAAAAAAAAAATGTGTACTGGAACATTTGAAGTGCTGGGGCCACCTAGGTAGTGGCTAGGGACATTGAGGCAATTGGCTCTCTTGCATCAGATAACTTCCTGCCCTAACAACAAGATACATTTGCTAATTCCATACCCCATCTTCCTTGTCTTTCTGTAATATCTGAGCCGCGTAGTCCTTCAGATCTTGAACCGGATCCTCCAGCATGTCCTTGAAGACAACGTCGTAGAAGAGGTTATCCCGGAAGCAGCTGGCTTTGAAGATTGCGACGGGTTCCCTAAGCTTCAGACTCTCCAAGATGTCCTTCTGAACATGGTTGGTTGCTGTGGCAGTCAGCGCCACGCAGGGCACCTGAGGAAACTTGACCCGTAAGCTGCCGAGCTTCAGGTAGTCCGGCCGGAAATCGTGACCCCACTGGGAGACGCAGTGGGCCTCGTCTACTACGATGAGTGAGAGGAGATTGCGGGAGGCTAAGGAGCGGCAGATGGTCTGGAAGTTGGCAGTGGCAGCCAGCTCCGGAGTGATGTACAGCATCTTGATGGTGGGGTTCTTGCTGGACAAGTCAGCCAGGATGGATAACCTCCTCTCCCCTTGGATCTGGGAGTTCAGAGTCTGGGCAGGGATCTTGAGACGGTCCAAGTGTTCCAACTGATCCTGGATGAGAGCCAGGAGTGGAGATACAACTAATGTGATGCCAGTCCTCATCAACGCAGGAAGCTGATAACATAACGACTTACCAGATCCAGTTGGCATGGAAACAAACACATCTCTTTTCCCTGTAACACACAAATACAAAAAGATTATAAGTTTAAGCCAACCCATTACATATTTTTTTTTAATAACTGGTTTTCCGTCAGGAAGCCCAACTAAATAAAATATACACTGGACTCAAAGACAAGACAACATTTGTACCTTCAGTGACTGTTTCAACTGCCCGCTGCTGCAGACTGCTCTTGAATTTCTGATGATTGAAGACACTCTCAAGGGTTTTCAGGATTCCAGTCTTGGGTCTCTCAGCTGCCGCACCACCCTGCATCTCCAGGACTGCTTTCTCACGAGGGCCTGATGAGGTTGGGGCCTTGGATGGCCCCATGAAGTCTGTGATTGGCCTGCTTGAAACATGTTTAGCGGACTTCTTGCTGGCCTTGGGCATTACTGCTGCCCCTAGGAATATCAGACAAAGGCATGGTCAATAGCGTTCCGCACTAATGACGTCACACCACGCGCGACGCGCACACATACTTCGATGCTTCGATCCACTCACCACACGTTTGCATGGCCACGTTGCAATGTTTGTCTGAGGTTCGGTGCTATTTTTAGCGCAAGTGCGCAGCGCTATTCAATGAGTCAGTCTAGCTGACTTCCTTCTGGCTGTCAAATGGTCCATTTTGACATTTGTGACAATTGAAATGTCACAAAATGTCAAAATGGACTATTTTCTTATTACGGCGTTCGTGTACATTAGTCCACTCTGGTTAGCTGGTACCTATGACCCAACGGATGAAGAGTCATATTTAGGTGAGTTACTAACTTACTTTACAGTAGAATTTAAACTGGGTACCAGACTAACCAGAGTAGACTAATGTAAACGGACGCCCTTATTAATTTACGGCTTATCAAGCATCTACAAGTAAAATTCTGACACCATGATGAACAAAGTCATATGCTCATCACAACCAAGCCAAGTAGAAATTTGTTTCCTTTAAGTTAGTTGTAAATTAAGATTTTATTGCAATGGCTAAAAACGAAATCAAATGCGAATTTACCTTGCTTCTTTCACTTAGTTAGTCGCAATCTTCTTATCTTCAATTCAACCTTCCTCAACCCCCTGAACCCCCCTATGAACAAATTAAGATCTAATTTACCAATGGACAAGTCGACTGTTCTGTCAATGAAAAATAGGCCTAAATAATAACAGTAATTTGACAGCGAACCATACGTTACGTGTAGACAGACGGCTTTTCATGTCCGTGCATGTTGTACAAAGCGGTAGTCTGGTGCACTCAGCAAGTGTCAGGGTTGCAGACATTTAAAGGGCCAGGAAAGAGGGCGCCCTTTACTTCTATCGGTAGATGATTTCACAAAACTTTAATTTATTGAAGTGTACAAAGAAAAATTGATTTACAGTATTTATAGTAGGAAAAGTCTTCCTTCCCTGTATAAATCAAACTAAATCAAGCCAAAAAAAAAATGGCAAACTGATACACAAACACAAATAGTTCACTGAACAAGCATAGACTTCACAAAGTCCTTGTCAAATTCAATTTATTTTCACTCCTCTTATTACAGAGAAAATTCATCTTACAAAGCATACATCCTTGACAGGATTCTTCGTGATGATGGGACAATGTTCCATTTAAATATATTGGACAATAGCAGAATAATTGTCACAATTATTGATGAAACAAGATTTAAACTAGAAAAGAGGTTGTTTGTCGAGGAAAATGAATTGCTAAGTGTTCAATGGCTCACGATGTTGACTGAAAGGTAGCGACGTTTCGGCTGCAGACTGCTAGCCTTTATCAAGCTGATGAAGACACTTGCACAGTCAAAATCTATATCCGTGCTTAGTTTTGGTTGTGTTGGGTTAAGATTAAACTCTACCACAAACCTAAAATTTTGGGGATCTAAATTCAGCCTGCATGATGATTATAATTGTCATAATATCAACGTTTATGGTACATATTTGTCAAATTGCTATGTGACAAGCTTCTGTTATGTCAACACAGCTATGTAAAGACTAAATACAACATTTGTTTCCCCAATGGAACAAATGTTTTTTGTACAATACCTACAAATTACATATTTACAATATTAATATGAATATTTTGGACAATAAGCCACAAGCTCAGACAATGTATGGCCTTATCCCTCCCATGAATAAATTAATCCAAAAATCAATTTAAAAACCAAAAATAAAAAGAACAAAACAAAATAAAGCTACAAAACATCTCCATAGAGAAATTTTGAATCACAGACAAAAATATGTCTGAAATTAAAAACAAATCCTCAAATTTGAAGCAAATTCATGACATTTTAATTGAATTGGACCACATCATTGTACCATATCAAATTTTTGCAGTGAAAAAAAAAATTAGAATGCCAAATTCATGATTTGCTTGTGTTTGATTCTATGATGAGTAATACAGACATTTTTCCCACATTACTGGTGCAGTCTTTGGAAGCTTGAAGCGAAAACAGCACTGGAATCACTAGTACTTCGGTCGCTTACTGCTGCTGAAACAGAAATTAAACACAGACAAAATATATTAAGAAATAAATTTTAGATTTACAAATTCTGCAAAATGTCTGCTGCAAACTGAGAGGAATTAATAAGCTTAAACAAAACTGTGGCATCTTACCCATACTCCAGTAAAAAAAAACGGGGAAAAGATAAAATCGGGTCAAAAAAATAAATAAATAAATAAATAAACAAACAAACAAATTTACCTTCCTCCTTCTGAGCCAGTCTTCCGCTTGGAGATAATCTGTTGATAAACAAAGAGTGGAAGTCCATGACAATTTGTGAAAAACAAAACAAAAAAAAGGACCAAAGACATGACACTTCAGTTGCTATATATTATTAGTGAACTCATTATGGTCAAGCGAGGGCGGTATATCAACTCCTCTCAACTCAAAGAAAAACTGAACTGACATTTGAAGTAACTTTACAAATTTAGTCATTTCAAATCATTTTAAACATTTCAATCCACAGAAAAGTGATGCACTACTATGGTATTCTGATATTTTGGACACAACTTGTTACTAGAGTACCACCAAAGACGGTTTTATTAGGCAAAAATATGGCCAATATGGCCTGAGGCAATAAAGGAAATTTTAATGGAATAAGACTTAGGCTGCATCAGAATCTGTTGTCTAGAGCTAGGTCTAGGTCTTTGCTCTATTTGAAATACGCAGGGACACCAAGACAATAGACCTAGCTGTAGCTCTGGAAGTCCGTTTCAGACACAGCCTTAGGCTGTTCTGAGGATGTTCCAAGGATGATGCTTTTGAGTCCGTCCGGGCACACCCACCTGGCTAATCTGCTGCCATTCCCGGTCAAGCTCCGCTTTCTCGTTCTTCTCCCCGAATGTGCGCCGAGTCTTGCGTCCCTCGGACATCTTGATACCAAACTGGAAGGCGGCCCTTTGGGTTGCAGAGAGACAAAAGGAGATATCACGTAAGACTGTCATCCAAGGTATCACGTAGAGACGGGAGTGCAAAATATTACTTCAGCAATTGCTTCATTGGACTAATGAAGTACAATGTGCCATAAAAACAGTACACACAATTGTCATCACTAGGAGACCTTCTGTATCTGCTAATATCCAAGACTATATAACATCCCTATGGCAAATTCTTTCGACTAGGACCAAGTGGGACCATAAAGCCACCATACAAAACACAGCCTGGGATGTAATGTCTCAAAACCCTCAAAATCTTGCCGATTATAGAAATGGAATCCAGGCGGGTTTAGAATGGTTTAATAGGGATGATACCACGACATATGTTCCTGTGTGACTCACTTTGGCAGTGCTTCCTTGTTGTTCATGTACGTGCTGTACTCCTCCTGAGTGTCAAAATCCCAACGTCCGACAGGTCCCTTCTTATTTCCCTGTAAAATCAAAATGATAAAAATTGGTCAAAAATGAAGCCCAGAACTCATCCAGAATAGCAAGTACAGCTGTGTGTTACTGATTGTCAATGCTTATCCCCTTATTCCATACACTTGATGCAGTGCTGTCGTGAGTCACTCATTTCGTGACTCACGGTCGAATTGAGTCATTCGACAGCACTGGTTTGAGTCAAGATGAGTCACTGCTGGAAAGGACTCGGATGAAGACTCCAGTCTCAAGGCTTGTCATTTGCCGGTATAAGTCCAAATTGTGACTCAATCCAGTATTAACCGACATGAGGTTTTCAAAACTCGACTCCATGTTGTGAACAGTAAGCATTAAGCTCTTTGGACCGTCAAGGGGTGAGGACTGGCCGTGTGGCGGATTCAAAAGATTGACGTCTGAAAAGCAGAGGATCTTACCAAGTCCATCTTGCTGTAATCCACCTCATCATCAGAGTCATCCAGAGCATCTGCCGTTTCTGCAGCTCTGTTGAAAAAGGAAAATAACCTCTGAGGTTAGCAACAATGACTGGGGAGAGACACAACAAATGAGTACACCTTGAGATGGTCTGTACCAGTATGAAGACTCAACAGATTTTGATGTTGTCTTTGAATAGTTAATGGGGACCTAGTGACTTTAGCATCATGGGTCAATTTTGCGAAGCCCTTCGATCGATGGCAACTCAAGTTATGAAGGATAACCCATCATATCCCACATAGGGCTGCAATGCATCTTATGTGCTACGACTGATAGTAAGTTATGATGAGTTTGGTGAAATCAACCCCAGGTGTGGTTATTTCTGAGATGCCTTGGCTTGGCCGCTTACCCTGGGTAGCACTCCGCGTAGCTGTCCACAAAGTCATTCTTGGTTCCCTTGGATCGTTGCCGGTCCTCCACTTTGAAAGCGATGCTGAAACAAAGAACACAAAAAACTGCATGTGAACAAAGAATCCCAGTTTGTCTGACTACAGCTAGCAAGTTTGATAAGTACTGCGAAGAGAACGCCGTAAACGTGTGTTCGATTTTTGGAGGTGCTGGGAAAAACAAGGGAAAGACAAAAATCCTGAAGTTAAAATGTATGTGGTAACTGGAGCTATTCCATAGGTGGTGTATGGGTGGGATTTGAACCAACCGTGGAGGTAAGGAGAGAAATCCTAGTGCCATTCCACTTGTGAGTTTGGGTGGGATTCGAACCAACCGTGACGGTAACAGCCAGTACCCACGTGGGAATCTCTCATCTTACCCTCTTTCTTTGTCCTTAGCCTGAGATGCCGCCATGTCGACAGCCGTCATCGTTCCAGCAAATCTCTCCTCAACCCTAGGCTCAACCTGTTAACAAATAAACACGCACAAATCAAGACGATATCAAATAGTGGCAAGCAAAAACCACATACAGATGCATTATGCTGCTACAATAAGGTTGAAGAAATCTCTGATTTTTAAGACTGAACAAAGGTGGGCATGTTGGGCATGGAGCCAAGCGATGACTTCTCACCTTTCCATATTTGTCGTTGATAATCTTGGCAAAGTCCTTCGGATTGGAGTTCTTTTTGGCAGGGGCAGGCTGGAAAACAAAATATAGAAAGATATGAACTGAAAAATGCCATGATTTGGTCTCGATTTATTCACGAGTCGCTTTGATACATTGGAATTGCTAACCTATGCCCAATGCAACCCAGATGGCAACCAGTCTACCCAACACAGTCCCAGAACCAACCCCCAGTGAAACCTCCAACAAGACCTTACCTCATCATCCACTTTAGGTCTCTCGAAGTAGCTCCTAGGCCTCCGATCCTCCTCCCTCTCCCTGTCCCCGCCCCGTCCCCTGTCTCTATCTCTGTCCCTCTCTCCAGTGGGCCGGTGTCGGTCTCTGTCACGATCCCTGTCACGGTCCCTGTCACGATCTCTGTCACGGTCCCTGCCGCGGTCTCTCTCTCTGTCACGCTCCTTGTCCTTCTCCCTGTCTTTAGCCGAGGGTTTGTCTTTGGTGAAGGTGGGGGCGTAATCGCCGATATCACCAAAGATGCTGTATGCAGCGACAAAAACCAAATGAAAACCATACATCAAATTACAACTTGAGGCTCGCTGACAAATATGGATCCACTTGGGCTGCAAACATGAATGCATTCTGAATGACAGATGAGCTCACTCCAGTTGGGCAGCTTCGGCTGTGTTGTACGGTTAGCTAAACTTTGCCAAAGTCCAACTGTCAAAATTTGGTCAAGAATGGGTTTTCAAAGACGTAGAGGAGCGGGCGTGTCCATTTTCCAAGCGTCACTTCTTGGAGCACCTTAATGTCAGAGACATTATGTTCACAAATCGGGCCTGTAAAAAGATGAATTTCAGAGAAGCCTTCTGGGTCTTACCTGTCATCCGCTCCGGCTAGTTTGTCCTTCTCCTGTTTGTCGTCTTTACCCTTCCCTGCAAGACAGAACAGAACGCAAATGAGGATTGGTTGGTGGTCAACATATGGCACAAGTCTTGAGGTCAATCCTCAGTCCACACTAAAGGCACTGTCCATCCACAAAGAGATGTCGGACCAGACAGGGCTGGCCAGAGACGACATTTGCCTCAAAAGATTGAAATGTTACAAGGTGGTTTGGAATGTGAAGTGTATTCACAGGTAACACTGTGTTTACTGATACTGTTCTTATCTTGAGAACTGTCTCAGGTTTCAACAGATAAAGGAATATGACAGAAAATAATAAGATTGTTCAACTGAACAAAGGTATTTTCCAGCTCATTCTACTTGTAGCATCTCAATTTGTCTGACACGAAAAATTCCAACTAGCCTTTGGAGCCAGGCAGTGACATTACGAGAGGCTGAGATGGTTTTATCTGCTCACCTTTGTCTTTCTTCTTCAGTTTCCTGCCTCGCTGACCCTGCCTCAGGTAGGAGAGAATCTGAGTCAGCTTGTTGATGACGATATCGTTGGTGGTCAAAGTGGTTTGTGACTAAAAGGAAGAAAAACAGGACAGTTTTGGTGTCAGTAGGACGTTTCATTTCATTTCTACTACCATTCTCTGTTCTTGGACCATTATGTATCTTGTGGCATGCATCATAACTGCCACAGACAAGTTTCTTGAAGACTAGTTCCCCGCCGGTAAAGGCTGTGGTCCAAGGAGGGCAGTCCCGTGGAAGCTATCTAAGAGAGCAGGGCATTAATGCTGATTTGGTTTCCCTGAAAAGGTCCTTCACCAGGCCGAAGCTACGTCACAGCCCGCGGCATTTTTAATCCCCTGAACAAACACAAATGGCACTTTGCCAATGAATAGAGCTCGGCCAGTCTCCATAGTTAGGAGCTCCAAGTTTGGAGGCACCTCCTGAGGGTCGTTGATTACCTCCATGGTGGGGCAGTCCGCCTTACTCCGGATGATGGTCGTAGGTATGTCAGATTCCAGATACTCATCCTCCAGCTCTACCCTGTAGGCCATGCGACCGGGAAGGAAAAGCTCGTTGCGTTCAGGCATCTTGGTCCTGAACAAGCTACGGTAGATGTTGCGAGCTGCCGGACAAAGGAGAGAGCACATGACACGATTAGGCAAGAGAAGCATGAGGAGGAAATGGAGTCAAGCGGGGCGGGGAGGTGGGGACAGGATCTGGAAAGGTTATTACTGGACTTTTGAAACTTACCAATCTTAGTCTTGAATTGAATGCTCTCTTCTGGCTCACTGAAACAAGAAAAACAATCATCAGTTATTTTTAATTCAATGAGTTTGGTTGGTTTGCATCTTATTTGATCTCTTTCAATGACAGAAAAGAGTTATTAGAGGCAGTCAAAAAGAATCAATTCTATGAATATTAATGAGATACTTGCATAATTTTCTGGGATTTGGAGGTGGAGCTTTGGTAGCTGGTCTCCATCATCTTAATTAGCATAAATACTATGAATATTCATGAGATACTTGCATAATTTTCTGGGATTTGGAGGTGGAGCTTTGGTAGCTGGTCTCCATCAGTTCTTCCTTCTCTTTTTCCTTCGTAGTGATCTCCGCTCGAACCTATAAAGATGCAAAAGCATTAAATGGTCACTCTAGTTGTGGGCTAGGACTGGGAAGAATATGTGAGCAATTGCAACATCGTCTATGGCAATACAGCAATAACTGCCTCCTAGCTCCACCAAGCTGTTGCGTAAAACCAGTTACTTGAGCTGAAACTAGACTGGTGGTCTCTTAAAAATACAGCAAAGGACTTAGATGGACCCTGTCACAGATTGGCCGAAAGTATGCAATGAATATATACGACAAATGCATTGTGGGACAGTTTGGGCTTTTAATGTTTGTCCACAAAATCCTATAGCCCTGGCTATCCGCGAAAGGGTCTTTGGGATAAGCTGTTAGTGCCACTTGATGCATTATGGAGAGCCTTTGTCTGACCTTGTGTAGCAGGGCGTAGTCCAGCCCCTTCACCAAGTGAGTATGCTCCATATCACCACCGAGGTATTTACTCTCCTCAATCAGCTGTTTACGACGATTAGAGGCTGTATCACCCCTGAAGAGAAAAAAACAAAGAGACCAAATCATCAACGACCAAGACATTGGAATACCTGGAGGATCTCTTTCAAATGCTAAAAAGAAGAAGAAAAACGAGGGCAAAGCGGCCACTAGAGAAAGATTGAAGTCCATACTCCATAACAGGGTCGGCTGTCTAGCACTACTTACGCTTGTGCATCTGGCGCCACTGCTCTGTAATTTGCAGTCGTGCTGACCACTTCTGTCTCCTCATAGTCATTCTTGCCCTCGCGACGCTCTTGAGCCTAAAACAGAAAAAGGGAAAAATTGAAGAAAAGAAAATGCTTATATACCCGCAAGTGAATTTTCATCAGAAAAAAATGGATTGTTGAGTGTGCACAAAAATTGCTCCCCATGCAAAGCTTTGATTCCTCTTCACAAAAGAAGAAAACGCGCTAGGCCTACCACATATTTGTTACAAAAATCCTGCCAATCGGGCTTAAGAAGTGCCTAATCTGTGATTCTTGACAAAAATAGCCTTTCTCTGGGACCTCCTCCTTACCCTGTTGCGGTATTTCTTGGCCAGTTCAGCCTCCCGTTCCATCTCTTGTTTCTTGAGCTTGGCGTAGAAACTCTTCTTCTTACGACGCAGGGCCCTGGGATCGTCAGCTTCATTGTAGTCCCTGGGCATTCTAAAAATGATCATACCAAAGTGACAAAAGGAAAAGTGTTAGGAATACTTCCATTGTCGGTTCAAAGCAGAAATATGTCAAACGCTGGTGTGGTGAAAGAGAGGAAGCGCCTTGTAAGGGTTGGCAGGTAATGTGTCTAAGGAAGGAGAGAGAGGGACTGAAGGGGTTTACGAAATGGAGACTCGGGCTCAGGCTCCAGCTCCGTCATCCATATGCTAAAAATGTAGGTTGTGGTTTTTCATTGAAGCTGACACTCTGTTTTCATTTTCAAACCAGAGAATCTACTTCCGAACCGCAGCCAAAAGCCTCTATTTTGATACCCGTCCTTATAGAATGGATTCACGAAATGGAACCGGAGCCTGAGCCTCCGTTTCGTAAACCCCCTCGGTCTCAGGATCTTGGTCAAGTATCTGGTTCACAAGATAATCTTCAAACTGAGGATACAAGGCATCTTAAATGGAAGTTTCTAGGCAACAGACCTGTGGGAATGAGAGGAATGGTACTGTGTACTTACTCTGTGTCATGTTTGATCTTCGAGGGTGGGGCCTCCCCCGGGGTTGACCTCGGGGTCATCAGCAGCTTCCTGAAGTCCGCATTGGTCATGTGAGTCAGCCTGGGAACCGCAAAGGCAATGCATAATGTTAGATTTAGCTTTTATTTAGCAAATTCAGTGGACTTGGAGATGGACTGAAAAACCTTCAACTTGTTCAAGGCCATAGAGTTATAATTAAATTACAGCACATGAGTTCAGCCAGCCTGTGTCCTAATATTATTAACTGCCTGAACAAGTTGAAATATGGACGTAGAGTACCACTTTACTTGGCAACATTGCCAACCTGATAGTCTGGGATTTGGTCGTAAAACATTTATTTTCTGCATTTCATCCCTGCCATTTTGAAGAAAGAAGGGTCAATTTGCAAGCTGATTTGTGATGTTTTTGTTGTAAGTTGGGGAAATTTTGGGTAGGCCTACAACTGTGTGATTTCGCTGTGCATAAAATTAAAAAGGAGTTCAGCGCCCCAGTTTACTGGGTGCCTGGGTCTATTTCATGATTTGGCTTCATAAATCATAGCACTGTAAAAAGACAATAACAACACTTACGCTGAATCCGATTCCTCAGACATGCGCCGCAAGTCAGCCGGCGGCAAGGGGTTGGAGAAAGGCTCATCTTTATCACCTACATTCATGACAAGACCAAAATAACAAGAACTTGAAAGTTGATGTTGAACGAAAAAATGTGCACAAACTTAAACGAACACATTGGCCTATTTAACATCACATACAAATATAAATAACTCGATACAATAAGTTTATATTCAACTCTACATGAATAACTTACGTTCAGGCATTGTTGCGAATGGATTTTATCCGTATTTCAGGTACAAATCGAGGAAGAAATGCAGCACAAATTTAACTACATTTGGAGAAAATCTCGTCCAACACTGAAAGATGCAGAGCGTACTAGTACCCTGACACCACAGCCTATTTTGCCATTCTTTTGCGCGTGACGGTACAGAAAAAAAGGATGGTACACCGACTACCTGTACATTCTCGACAATGAGGGCGGTCTTTCAGTTTGTAAGCCTCATTATTTTGGGTGCAAAAACCCCGCCTGAACTTCACAGTTCAAAAAACCTCATACAACCTCTCATTTTGTGGTACAGTACTGCAAATAGTAGTTCAAACCTTCGGGGCCTCAACTACATAACTCTTTTCAATTTTTGGTGTGTCAGCCCATTGTCAGCCATTGAGATGTTTTTTTTGTTAATTGCCCCTGGCAGACAAAAACCCAAAAATTAATGTCCTTTTTCCAAACCAATAATTACCAGTTTTCATTAAAGGTAGTATATCATACTTTGGTTTTTATCAAAGAAATACAGATTCATGGGCAAAAATATAAAGGAAGATACAGTAACAGTCATCTGTGGAAATTTCAGTCCCATACGTTGCTCACTTTTTGAGAAAAATATTATTGTGAAAAACAGCCACAGTATATTTCTTAAGTCTTTTCTCTTTTATTTTTGATCTTTTAAAAGATTTTCTGCAAAAGTACAATACACACTGGAATAAGAACAGCTTAAAACTACGTCACATTCATTAGCAAATCAGAGTAGGGAAAGTTAAAAAATGTATTACCAAACACCGACTATTAATGGCCAATCACGTTTTTTCCAATGTACAGGCTCTTCCAACGCCAGCAAGGTTGTAATGTTTCTGGATTAATCAGGAAGGTTTGGGACAAAATATGATAATCAGCTTGGCACATTGAAATTAATAAGCTATTTAGTGTAGTGCACCCCATAGCACAGGCATCAATATTATTTAATATGTATCTGACCCACAGACATAAACTCAGTGCTAAATAAACTCATAATTAGGCCTACCTCAGTGTAAAAAACCCTCTAATTTACAGTTCAAAAAACATCATCCATGAGTCTCTCAGTTTTTGGTTCGATAGGCCCTATAGCACTTTGAACCCTCATTTATACTACCTCGTAATATTCTTTTCAATATTTTGGTGTGTCAGGCATGGAGTTATAAATAAAAAAAAACCCAAATGTTCTTTCCAAGACAAACTTGCTAACAATTTTCCATAAAGCAACCCTCAACTTTCAGAGTGAAATCATTTAGGGACAACATTTCTCCACAAAAAGTTGAAGCACTGAACCCCCAGGTTGTCACACAATATATTAATTGCATGACTCCCAAAAATGAATATTTTGGAAAAATTTACTCATTGGTCAAAATTGAAAAGGAGACTATTATTATTATTTCATAAGCATAGGCGTTGTTCTTATCTTGCACCATGTTCAAGAACCAGTATGGGAGATTAATAATCAAACATGCACACACAAAAATCATACATCAATCAAATCAACAACTTTAATTAGTCGATTTAATAATCTTTTATTGGAAAATGCCAACCATAATGTTCCTGTTGTCATATATTTTCCGTTGAGAAATGCACATTGCTACAATAACAGATCATACAGATGCTATGTACATTAGTGTCACAATGGTTGACTAGCCTGACATTTTACTGGACAGCTGGGGCCATTGAGCGTACTATAACTAAGATTTTGGGTCACCAGCTAATACTTCCATGTGTTTTGTTTGACTTGTGGCTGGTACTCTTGTTTAACAAACAATACTTTCTCCTATAGGTAGCTCAATAAAAGTTCAATGATTTCTTTCATGGCTATGCTGTCATATAAGCCACTCAATTTTGGGTAAATAATTTTAGAATAAATTTGTTGGATGGACATCACGTGAAACCCCTGCATAATTATGATGTCATAAGTTTAAACAGCGCCCTCTAAATGTCAAAGGAAGACATATCATTGGCTGTACATTAACGATGGTGGCATATACATAGGTCTACACTAGCGAGGCATGATTTGCTCTAAGTCAAGCTCGCTGTGGTAAACCACTTTTTGAAAAGTCACATAATCAATTAATTAATCACTTAATTAATTAATTAATTAATGTAAATTGATACATACATACTGCATCATACATGCACATGTCACCAAATGCCTATCTATTACATATTTTATCTATGCATACATGTTCAATGTATTCTTTCATAATGAATAATTCATTTTAAAATGTTGCATACTGACAGTGTTTTAAAACTAACCAGCAAAAACATAAATCTGCATACATTTAAGTAACATGTAAATTCTTAGCATATTCGGCATCTCAGAATCTGTCTGAGCTTTGAGAAAGCCCCAAGGCAAAAGCAATAGCCAAGACTGGGAGCTCACAGAGGGTCGTCAGGGTTAGGGTAAGGGTATTTTTGTTAGAATGGGCTAGGATATTATCTTCTCAACTTTCAACAAAACGAACAATTATCGTTGAATACTACTCGGAAATTCCCACATCTCCCCATTATTTGTATTGCCCATTCCCTGATTGGGATGATGCTACTGGAAAAAAGGCTAAACATTTTGAAATTTGAATGAAAAATTTCTTACGACAAAATCAATGAATTCATTTATAATGATTATGATCAACAATGTTTACAAGTTTGGACTTTGTGACAAGCCTCAATGGTAATGTACACAACCTGATTAAAAAAAAATTACACAAGTAATAATGAACTCAATTTTTACAAAAATAATGATGGAAACATAAGGCAATCTTTAGACTTGACTCAAGTCAGACTTTTGTCCTTTGTGTATGGCGTATTATTGAGCGCCCTCACTTGGCAGTAATGTGCCAATCAGCTCTGATTCGAACGTGCTTTGCAACAACAGAGAGTGTGCACGTAAAAGCAGCTCTCTGATAGTACACGGAACAAAAACAAAACCCGACTTGGGACAAGTCTAGGCCCTACTAAATCTGAGCACAAAAAGGAGAAAAGAATTCATATTCTCATCTGAAAAAATGTAATTTTGTTGATTTTGTGCCTCAACTTGTAAGAGTACAGACAGCATCCAATACTGCATCCTTCTCAAAGTGTGTCTATGGGTGCGTTCCTTTAGGTTCCACGAGTCGACACCAGTCAACCTCGTCCCCACCCTCTCGCTTGTTTTGTACAGTATAAACGACCGTTCCCAGGTCAGGGCTGCCCCGTGGAAGCTAAACGTACGCACCCATTAGTGCACACTGTCGTCTGTTGCCATGCAACATAACAACAATGACTTTATTAGGTTAGATTTCGACAACGAGCTATCCAGACATATTTAAGACATCAGTGGTAGGACAAGGACCTTTCCAAAAAAGTTTATAATTCCAAGCGACCTACAAATTGGGCATTAACTAATACTACTCTACGCATTTGATACTTGATATTAATTAAATAAAAATAACGGTTAACAGAATACAATACAATTGTTTTTGATTTTTTCTTTAAATGACTTACATTTTGTTTTCAACAGGTTAATTAATGAATCACTACAAATCACATACAGTCATATGGCCTCTACTAGCCAAACGTCATTCATATTTTACTTGATAATAATTAGGTATCAGAAGACCTGGGGCCAATTTCATAGAGCTGCTTAGCACAACAATTCGCTAAGCATGACATTTCTGTCTACCAAATTTCCGTGTGTTGTATATCACTTACAATTGGTCTTTGCCTCTTTGGCTGTTGTTCGCTGACCATAAATATCAAATGGAATTTTCAATGGTAGTTTGTTTTATTGGGCAAGCTATTTTTGTGCTAAGCAATTTTTTGTGCTAAGCAGCTCTATGAAATTGGCCCCCTGGGCCCAGTTTTATGGCTCTGCTTACCATAAGCATCGAATCCGCGCTTACATAAGCAGGAAATTCTGTGCTTAATAGAAAAATCCTATTTCATAGATTAGCAAGGAATTTTCAGTTGTGCGCATGCGTAGTTCACGTAACAAAGGATCTATCGCTTAATCAGCTCGCGTAGAAAACCGACGCTAGCCCTGTAAGCGGAGAATGAGGATCATAAGCACAGAATTCTGTGCTAAGCAGAGCAATGAAATTGGCCCCAATGAACAAGTTATACACTGTTAATGTACTAATATTTAATTCCATTTTCCATTCAGCATGTAATGCCATTACTTTATACATTAATTAATACTCAAAATCAACCAATTCCATAATAATCATCATAAAAAGGCAAGAAAAAAAAACCGAAAAAAACAAAAACACATAATTTCTTCCATAGAAAATTTGACAGAGACAGTAACGATTCATACAAAGGCGATTTGGAAGAATTTTTCTCTTTACCCGAATTTCACCTCATGGTGGGTATATAAAGTTGTGATCAAATCACTCGGCAGTGGCTAAGTCTATGACACACCAGTCTATGGGAAAGGCTGCATCCACTACCATAGACAAGTGTGTAAATTCAAGCCCCAGCCACTGTCAGACACACGTGTGGAAATGCCAGATGTAGCCACTAAATAATTCAAACCATGGCCTCGCTCAGCCCTGCAAAGGATCAAACTGTCTGAAACTTCTGACAGGTAAACAAAAAAACATACAAATACAAAATGGCAATGTGCTACCCCAAGAATGTCCAAATTCTACACATCTGCACCATCTATGTGATTGTCTTACAATTCATCTTTCATTCTTTCCTGGATGTCTATGGTGTCAAAACGCCAATCCATTATCAAATCAGACTTTGTACATATTCAGGCTAAATCTAAAATTAATACAGCTACGGCTATGGCTTGGTAATTGATTAGAATGTACATATGTATGTCTGTGATAAAGCATGGGCTGCTAGGCAGAAATGCGCTTAGCAACAGCCGTAGCCACAGCCATACATGTAGCTTCAGATCCTGCCAAAGTCACAGTGATCTCAACCATCTGCCGCTGGTCATGCAGTTTATGATGCTGACGCCATAATGCCGACTAGCAGCAAGGCTTGGTTGTAAATTCTTTACATCAACGGCTAAGCGGGGAACCAGCTTCAAGCCAATATACATCACGTGGGATTTTGCTTAAGAGCTCACGTTTACCGAGCAAAAATTTTTACTTGTGCACAGACGCTTCATGAATTCATTGCTTTTTTGTTCACTCAGCGCAATTTTCAGCACTGAATGTAGGGATGAATGAAGTCCATGAAAATGAAAGTTATCTGGGCTTTCCAAACGCAGGAATGTTTAAAATGATACAAAATGCTTTTATTTGCAGGAGTTGATTACACCGCAGGCCACATCAACAACAACAAAACAGTAAACAAAAACACACCTCAACCCTAACCCTCTGCACCTACCACACAAGACAAGAGCTGCTTACCACACACTACCACAGTCTCCACAGGGGAACTGGATCATAAAACCACACACAAATCACACTTTGGTGCATTGTGGTATGCAGGATACCACACTTACCACAGGATAACCCATGTGTGGTAAACTATGCTATGCAGGTGGGTTTAGGCTTAAAAACAAAAATCTGCTAGAGGCCAGACTCTGCGTATAAAATCCAGGGCACGATGGATACCACGCACCACAGGATGCACTCAAAATAAAGATGCTAGTCTTTGTAAGACCGTAAAGAATTAAAGGAGAAAGTATAAATTTGCTGCGAGCAAAGCTCCAAACACGACAATGCTTTACATCCATTCCCACTCTACAATCAGTTATTTACAAAGTTATGAACAATTTCTCCATTTTGTTGGCGCGTAAATGCAAAGCCTCTATGATTTATATTTATTTAAGTCTTAAATCTTTCCTACAATGTACAAATCTGTTTTCTTGTACTGTAGGTGGAGAACTGGTAAGAATAAAGGCTTATATCCCCCCCCCCCCCTCCAAACTAGTACCAGACTACCAGCATATTCAAATATACTGGTGCAAAAAGGGTATCATTACGCCACACATCAAATATGACCGGGTAGGAAGCTGTTCAAGCCTTGTGCATTACGCAGATTCTGTACAAAGTAAGTAATGTATAAGTCGTTGGGTAGTTAGTTAGTTCTTTCTTTGTGTACTTGCCACGTGTCTGGTTTAATTAAAAAATGATGCATTTTTTAATTGGAATGGTATTTCCCAACAAGGGTACACGAGTGTGGTTTCCTCCATAGATTAAAAAAAAAGAAGACTTTTTATTCTTGAAGAGTTTTGTCTCATTTGTGAGAAGAACTCCTAGGATGTGAAAATCCTGAGCTGCCTATGGACCTGTGTGTCTAAATCTTGATCTTGATCAGTGATGTAATGCCTTATATAAACCCTACGACAGGTGGGACCTGGAGTTGATTTCACGAAGCCCTACAGGCGATCGTAACCAGAGTTACAAAGGATAACCCATCGTATCCTACGTAGGGCTGCAATGCATCATAAGTCCTACAATTGATAGTAAGTTACAATGAGTTTGGTGAAATCGACCCTACGTGTGTGAACGAAAGCATGGGTCAATGATTGAATCTCATGGATCAGTGTGAAACAAAAGCGGGTCAATGGGGGGCTTCTGAATGATACAGCACTAGCCTAGACTAGACAGTTGGTACAGTCAAGCCACTCCGGGCTGTAATGCATTGACGCACATTACCACTACATATATTAAATCTGCCCCCCAGGTGTCAATTATATACACAGCCACCAGACCATGAAACATATGCAAATGAGACAACAGATGTACAATGCTAGAGTCCAGACACACCTTTGTCATTTTCATACAGATTGGATAAAATCAGTTGAGTGGTTTGGTCCAAAAAATTTCTTTTACCAGTTAAAAAGAAAATTGAAATAACAACAGAGCCTCCAATAATGATTCATGTGTTTGATCAGTTATATGCATAATGACGCGTTTTTAGGTACATGTACTGTACTTCTAGAAATAAGAATGTTCAGAATGAAAAGATACTCAAACAAGAAAGGATGATACAATAACACTGTATTTTGCTGGAACATAAAAACATAACAAATAACTGGGCCAATCCACTTTGGTAGGGCAAGACTACTTGACGTCGTTCGGTACACAGGCAAAAATGTATCGTTTTTTACTAATGTCAATTCAAACCATGCAAAAATGGGCAAGAGCTCATTTGAAAAGGTTTGAAGGACTCTGGAACAATGAGTGCCATGGCATCGATATACCAAGCTTTCTATCCCAACGCGATCCTATCACAAAGAATGCGCCGTAGGGATGCGGACTTGACACTGAGTTGAATTTAGGTGGACTTAGGGACTTAGTTCCCAGTCAAAATGGAGCAACGATTATGGTCACTCAAATCAATTTCAGTCCATTTTAGATTAACAATTTCATTTTTTTTTGGGTTCCTTAGTTCCAGCCAAATAAAGTGCTATTGTTAGATGGCATATTGTGATGTAATTAATTTGTTCCTTGTCTTACTGCGTCCTAATTCTCTTTCTTCTCAGTATCTGTGGCCGATTCTTCGTCGGAATATTCTGTCGGTTCATCTCCCGGCTTCATCAGCTTACCGACATAGTCGTATTTTTCTGTGGGATGAAAAGAGGGGAACCGAAACAGTTGTTTTAACTTTAAGTCTCAAACAGGTTCGAATCCCACCCGGGTTTTGATTTTACAGAGTCTGAAAGAGGTTAAGATTCCATTGAATCAAGAAGCACTAACCCAGGTTGGACTCGCACTAAAACCCACCTGGGTTTGAATCCCACCAGGACTAAACTCCTAAAGATCCTATTCAGGTTCGAATCCCACTATAAAGACCACCAAGGTTTGAATCCCACCTAGTTCAACCCGGCTTCGAATCCCATCAAGCTCTATCCAGGTCCGAATCTCACCAAAATCCAAAAGTTAGAGCCCCACCAAGCCTTCACCCAGGTTCCAACCCCAGTAAGCCCTCACACTGGTTCCAATCCCACCAAGGTTCCAACCCCACAGAGCCTCCACCCAGGTTTCAACCCTACAAAGCCCCCACCCAGGTTCCAACCCCACCACCTGCTAGGCAAACCTACCGAGGAACTGCATTTCCCACTCCCTGACCCCTTCCAGGGATTCCTTGTCGAGATCGGACAGGTCATCGTACTCCTCCTTGAAAGAGTCCTTGTCCAATGAGAATGTAGCTAAGGCACGGGAAGCGTCATGACCAGCAAATACACCATACGGGCCACCTACCAACAAACAAAAAAGAACACAAATTTAGAGATTTTTCAAATAATTGTTTTTCTCCACAGATTCATAAATTGCCAGGGACCAATTTGCTTGAGCTATGACCGAATAAAGCAATTATGGTATGTTAAAGATGAAGGCCCAAAAATTCTGGGTAGGTAAGTAGGGAATTAATTATAAAGGGAATTTTTTTTTTTTTTTTTTTAAGTTCCAAAAAAATGTTTGTTCAAAAATAGTAATATTTGTATATATATCTATTAATATGTACTTATTTCTCCATACATAAAATATCCATGCACAGCAAAATGGTACACGTGTATTAAAGTAAAGTAAATGTTTACCATTTTATTTGTTTTTGAAAAGTGACCAAAGAAAAATTGACTGGAGCGGGACTCAAACTAGAGACTTCAAGAATATTACCAGTGCTCTGGGTTATCCAGCCCTATGTTGGTGGTGTCCCAAATAGTCAATTATCTTTATTCGTTTGGCAGTCAGAAGCCATGAAACCACGCACATACCCCAATATTCCAAGGACCATTTAAGATACGTGCGGCATTAGCAATACTGCAACCTGAGTAACAGCAACCTAAGAAAGAGTACATGGGAACATTCAAAGAGGATGCAGATTGCTGGTTCAAATCCCGCTCCAGTCAATTTTTCTCCAGTCAAAATGAATTGTGTCAGCTTCCATTATTTCAGGTTTATTTGTCAATCTGTCTGTCTTTTAGGCCCAAGCAAACAAATATGCCGAGGCTGTGTCTGAATAACGAGGCTACAAGCTTGAAGATACACAAGAGTCTACAGGAAGCCAATGTAGTCTAGCACTATGCTAAGAGGATTGTTTGTTTGTTTGTTTGTTTGTTTGTTTAAGCTATCCTGCAAGGTCATAGTGCTGTCTAGTCTGGCCGATCCATGTTGACTAAAGTGACTTGCATTTCATGTATGCTACCTGTATCATGTGGACATTGGATCCTGTTATCAGCATATCATCATCATCATCTATGTTTGCATACTGATCATTATCACTGTCTGTTCTGCCCTCTCCCATCTAACTCTTCCAAAAATATGATCTGATTATAACAAAATTCCACGAAGGTAGAGGGAAGTGAAACAATAACTTTGTAATATTTTTTTTCTTTTATAAGACGGCATGTGCCCATTTATTCCTGATGCGAAGTAGTGGAAATGTACAGGGTTTTTTGGTGTGGAGAAAGCTTGAGATTTGCCAAAATAAATGAATCAAATATATAGCTTTTATATCATCTAGTAAAAATGTTAAGTCTGTTGGAAATACCGTTGACAGACCCTTTTCCGGTTTGGCATCGAGATTTTGCTTTTTTTTAAGACACAGGCAATGCACAATGCAAGTTAAGCACATTAACCCTGCTGACATTGGTATTGTCTCGACCTTTTCTGGAGACAGACGCCTCTAACCCTACCTACATAATTAATGATCTAACTACCAGCCACGACAACCCTAGATGTAGAATCAGGGCCAAGACAGTAAAATCACACAGTAGCTTATAATGTCAACAACAATATTACTCTACGAATGCACTGTTAAAAACATTGATGTTTCTATGTACTTGCAAGAACTACGTAGGCCTGGTGTTAATTTGGAACCAAATTCCAGAATTTTCAGCTGATGTGAAGGTTATATAATTGTGTTTATGCTGGTACCATGACCATTCAATTTAACATACAGTAAGCACAGTGTCTGATTGCACTGTTGTACATGCATGACATGTACATGTACACGTGTTTGTACAAGCATGGAATGTATAGACGAACTTTACGGCAGGGGGCAATAACTTTATGAATGTTGGTTTCTTCAGTTAAAAACCCTGATGATTCCACAGTAAAAATCTTGTGACTATGCCACATTCAGCTTGCCTGCCAAATCTAACACAATCCAACTAGAACTATGCCACTGGCTTTGTTATCTCTGTTGTCATTTGGGGAAATTTTTGGCACAAGTACTCTGTGCAAGAACTCTCGAATAACATACAATTCTCTGGCTGGGGCGCTGGTGCTTTTTACTAGATTTAGCGCTTCACAAGTGTTTATTATTATTATTATTATTATTATAAGTACGACCGTCGAGTCAAAAAATGCCTTTTTTTTTAAGGGCGTACAGCACCCCAGTTACTGGGTCTAAGACAGTGTGTCTGGTCCTTGCTCTATGTAATGAGCAAACCAACCTAAACCAAAGAGTAATTTCGGTAATTGTGGACAAGTGGTTCCTAAAGCTATAGCAACAAGCAGGTAAGAAAATTGTACTTTTTCACTGAAATTTTGGAGAAATTTCTCCTATCTAGGGTTTTAAGGACTTGGGAACATTTGCTGAAAGCAAAAAAGTATCGTTTGGGAGCAGTAGAACTAGAACTTACTATAAAAAAGTTGCTTTCCTTTCCTTTAACTTTATAATTTTAGAAACCACTTGTCATTTCCTTTATAGTTTTGGGAACCACTTGTCCACAATTACCGTAATTTCAGAATACCCCGCAACTCAAAATCCCCACGTACATCATAGGCATGAGCATAGCAGTCAAGTGCGACATCGTACATGTCGTACACGGCTACAATTTGTCAATGTGTGAGAGGTGAGTGGCGAGTGGCAGGGTATTCTGCAATTTGGGCGATTGTAAAGTTCGGGACCACCAGTGTTTTTCTAATTATGCACAGCGTGCACAACAAAAGGTATTTACGATCATTCCGTCATGTTATAAAAACACAGGGGAGTCCCGAACTTTACAATGCCTGGCTGCAATTATGAGTGGGAACTCGTACTTCACTTCAGGAACGACAGGAGCTACTTGGCATTAACGTTAGTGTGCTTTAGTCCACACTGGTTAGTCTCGTACCCAGACCCGACAGATCATGCACAGATGAAGAGACATATTTAGGTGAGTAACTTTACTGTAGAAGCTGGGTACCAGACCACTCCAGAGGGGCAGAGTGGACTAAGTAATACTAATAGGCCTACACACTAATGCCAGTTACTTTGTAGTTTTTCAAGTTTAAAGAACAACTGTGATATTGTAACAACTGAAACTGTACAAGTTACGACTAGCAGTACTTTTTATACCTGGTCCATAAAATCTCTTTCCTCGCGTGACATCGAAAACTTTGCCATTGACTGCAACAAGAACTCGCTTCTCAGGTCCAGTGCCGTCATATTCTTTTAATTCTTGCAAGGTGAAATCTCTCTTCTTCATCTTCGGGAGAGGGGGGTCACGGGGTGGTTCGGGCTTCCTCCTACTTCCTGCGAAGATTTTGTAGACCAAAAACCCGCAGACGCCCAGCAGGGCAAGGTTTATTGGGTTGAAAAACAGCTCTTCCAAAAGTTCCTGAACCGCCATCTTGATGATTACATGTATGTTGAAGGCTACTAGTCTGGCCCCACTGCTCGCAGTCACATTGAAATCGCGTTGATTGTATGTGGATACCATACAGCATATTGGCTAATAAAAAAAGTGTATGCAGATTTCGCGCGTAATGGCTGGCTACGGCTTGAAATTACACACAAGCCTCCAATATACTTGCGCGTGTATTCAAGCCGTAGCCATATAAAACGAACACTGACCTCGTCTTCTGAGAGTAGTCGTGATTCAAGTCTGTTAATCACAGACATACGATTTATCACGGACTTTTAGTTTTTATTACGAACCATCTTCACTGATTTCAAGAAAAAAACAGCAAGATACACCGTAAAAGCTTTGGAAACACTCAAAATGCATCATCTCTATTTCATTTGTTTTAAAATCATCATGATTGCAAAATAAGTGTATCATTCTTTTGACCGTAAAAAGTTTACTTAGTTTATGGATTTAATTATTCATAGCTGCTTTTATTCATAATTAGTAATGATACCAAAATGTTCGCCAGTCACAATTCAGCACGTGCCTCGATCGCCTATACTTTACTATTTCTACCTGCATATGGCTGACACTGGTAGCATTAGGGTGATTTGTACTTATTTTCAGGGGAAAACTTGACAGCGCTGGCTTAATTCGAGATCTATTCTCTGCACCGCCCTCTGTCGATCACTGATATGATAAAAGACTGATGGCCTATCGAAGATTATTTCGCAATCATGTAGGAATTTTTGTTCCAAGCAGGTCTCTGTGATTGGCCCACTGTACATAATTGCATCATATTGCAATTTTGCGCTTACGTGTCACACACCTTATTGGCCGATCACTATAGTGCTATGCATAATCAGCAAACTCCGTGAATAAATGCTGCGCAGCGCCCTCTCGTGGTGAGATATGATTCCAAAATATTAATTTATTGATGTGGATCGACTTCACGCTTCGTTTGCAAACAACTGAATTGCATTTTAAAAAAATACGATTTTAAGCAATTAAAATGTCTTTACAACTTCGTACCCTGTAGGGTCCAGCATTGGGATTTTAGTTAAGGGTAAATTAGAGATTAAAGACAATATATCTTCTCTCAGGTTGTATTTTGGAGACGAGAATAATTAAATTCATCCAATTGTCTAGTTTTTAAAAAAGTTTTCTAGTGTCGAAAAATCGTGAATAAAAGCTGCTCTTGGTAAGGAACCACAAGAAAGAAAAAACTCAGTGGATCAGAAACTATACACTCAACTAATTAAAACATAACGATATTCAATTTTGACAAATGACACGAATTGCATAGCAAATATTTCTTTTACTTTTCCAATGCTCAATTTTATTACAAAACTTGCTAGAAGCTTGCCCCAAAAAAGTGTTAAAACCCAAATACAAAACCACAAACACCACGAAAAAAAAATGGTAAGATGCTATCCTACGAAGAGTAAACTTACTCTCAAACTTGAAATAATTCTATGCACCTGGATTACAAAAATATAGCTACATTAAGGCACATTGTGTTATCAATCTGTACAATATTCCAAAAATGTAATATTTCGCTGACAAAAGTACACCACAAAATTTCAACAGAGGGCAGTATTGACGGCGAGTGGATCTTGCTTTCATCTGCATAAGATCTGGCGACGTCACTGAATGGCCTGGGTTCGCTTACCACCAGGGTTATGGAAACGGTAGGGTGCCATCAATGCATTATAAGCTTGCTAACAAAAGAATGATCTTATGTAATGACCAACAGCCATAACAAATTCTGGGGTCATTAATTTTTTCAACAGAGAGCACACAAGTGCCATTTTCATGCTTAAAGGTAATATCATACTTTGGTTTTTGTCAAAGAAATGTAGATTCATGGGCATGAATATATCAAGAAAGATACAGCAACAGCCATCTGTGAACTAAATTTCCAGTCCCAAACGGTGCTCACTAAATACAGAATTTCAGGCAGTAAAAGTTGTACATTATATTTCTACCATCACCATCTTTATACCCTGCAAGTTAATAGGTAAATCTGTGAAGATTTATGTTTCAGTATGCTACCAAAGTATGAGAGTACCTTTAATGTCAGATGATTACGACTCCCCGACTATTGTGGCCTGCCACGCCCACATTTTGTCACGATATAAATACAGCAGATATTATTGCAGACAGGGTTACCGCTTCAACGTTTCTCACTTGAAGTGGCCAATGCAATACAATTTACACTACCTTCGACTAGGTCCCTTTCTTCTACAATTCATAAACTCCCCATTACAAAAATCATAAAATAGTACTCCTAGTATCAAATGAAAACTAATACTAGTCACAATACAGAACATCTTATACTCGTTTGCAACACGATAAGGTCCTACATTGGGTAATTTTGGACAAGTGGTTCCCAAAACTATGAAGGAAAAGAGCAAAGGACAAGTAAAGTGATTGACTGTAAAGTTATAGGAAAGGAAAGCAACTTTTTATAGCTTCTACTGCTCCCAAACGATTATGTATATGACTTACAGCAAAATAATGTTCTCGATTCTTTAAAACTCTATAGAATGAAGAAATGTTTCCAATATTTCAGTGAAAAAGTACTTACCTGCTTGTTGCTCTAATTTTAGGAACCACTTGTCAACAATTATTAAAATAGTACTCCTAGTATCAAATGAAAGCTAATGTACTAGTCACAATTAATACATATACACAGAGCATCTAATAATACACGTTTCAACACGACTAGGGCCTAGGGCATACATTGTGTAATTTACCAAAAGATATCATCATGAAAAGCAATAGGTTTTGCCATGCATACCAATGGAAAAATATTGTCGAACAAAAAGAGGAAAATCTAATCTCGCGAATTAACAATACTCAAATACGCAGTGGAAACCAAATTAAGGTTGACATCAAAGAGTAAATCGAGTGATGTTAGGATGAGCTTGTGCAAGGCTGCAAGCCCCTTATTCACTCAGAGTATTACCAAAGAGCAATGTATTTGAAAGCAATGGTAAGGAATATCGCAAGATACGACACTGTTATGATACTCGCGTTTGAGGTAGGGCAAGTGTACTCAGGTGCTTCGAAGGCCGGGCATTCCTTATCATTCATACAGTCAAGAATCTTGGCCGCCTCTCGGTCACCGCTACGGGTAGCTCCGATGATGTACCCGTTGAACATCGGATCAGTGTGCTCTCCCCCGAAGAAGATGTTGCCAACACGGGACTGGATCTGCTTGAAGCCCTCAGTGGACACCTCCACCGGCCAGTTGGAGTAAGCACCGTAGTAGAGAGGGTTGGTGTCCCAGTCAGTGACGTAGATGTCGGTGGCGGTTTGGACGGCTGCACCGGGGTACAATTTGCGCATCACCTCCTCAACCTCTGCTTTGGTTTTAGACAGAGGTTGGTTCTGGATACGCCGGGCTTCATCGCCGGTTACGAAGCCGACGAGGATGTTAGTGTCCGGAGGAAAAAGTCCAGGGGCGTTGAGGTTGGAGAAGGCAGGGTAGTATCCCCGGCGCTCGCTGGCGTACAGAATCCACTCCTCGTCATCCCAGAACTTGGTAGGGAACTTGATGAAGATCTTAGCAAAAGACGCCATGATGAATTGGTAGAACTTCTCAACTTTCCAGTCCGGCAAAGTAGGTTCAAAGGTAATGACGTCCTTCTGAAGAACACCGAGGCTGACCGTCACCAGGACGCGGTCTCCGGTGTACTTGGTCCCGTCTGAGCATGTGACTTCCACCCCATCCGCGGACTTGTCAGTCACAGACACCACTGTCTGGTTGAAGCGAAGATGATTCTGGAACGGGTCCATCTCGAGCCAAGGAGTAATTTCCTCAAAGATTCTCTTGAATCCTCCCTGATCGGTCACGAACAGGTTACCACCTGTTGCCGAGATCAGCTGGATGGGAGTGGTGGACTTAAGCGAGGTAACCTCCGGGATGTCCGCCCACTCGAAATCGAAATCGAAAAATTCGATAGTTTTGTGGATGGGTGTATTGGGCACCCACCCCGCCAGGCGTAGGGCAGCGCGGAGAGAGACATCATGACGACATTCTTTGATTAACTCGTCTCCAAACTTGGCTATTTTCGTCAGGGCATGTTCCATCTCTTCCCAAATAGGATCTGCCATCTCGCTAACATCGTGCCCAGTTTCGTTGCGGATGATAATCGACTCAAAGTCCGACTCGTGATAAGTTATATTCAGCCTCTTCACCTGGTCGATGATCTCAGTGCCGGGCGGTTGGGCCCAGTTGGCCCCGGTCTCCACCTGTTTGCCAGCGAAGGTGACATCGTGGACACGCCCGCCGTAGTAGCTGGCAGCTTCGATGATGATCAAGTCATCCATACCCTCATCGTGGAGCTTTTTTGCAGCTTGTAAGCCGGCCGCACCTGCGCCAAGGATCAATACTTTGGCATGGTTATCGTCGTACTGCTGGCCAAGAGCAGAATTAAAGACGACGCCAAAGAGTAGGAAGATAACGCAGACAATTTTCGCCATATTGAACTTTCAAGTGTTTCAATCGATGCTCTGTATGTCAGCACTACCGTGTACGTGTATTGTACTGACGGGCTTCTTGTTGAATCGTACGATGCTCCCAACGCCGCTGCCATGCCCTCCCTTCCCGTTGTGAAAAGCCAACCAAGCATAATATATGACCTGCTCTTGTCCTCAAAAGCAGGTTAAAGGTAATTTTTCTAAATTCTCTCTCTAACCTAGTCTTGGTTCAAGACTGTATTGGTGTGGATACTCGAACCGCACTGACCATACGTGTGTACGTACAGGTAATCCGCACACACGTACGCACGGACCTGTCACTAATACAGTCTTGGGAAACGCGAAACGTGTAAAATCTCCCCCCGAAATCGGGGGGAAACACACTGCGCATGCGTTGCATCTAAAGGTCGGGCGCTGCCCATTTTCCTGGTCACGCACGTGCATACACGTAAACAAGGCACCCCGTGAAGTTACACAATATGGTACAATTACAATAGTATGGTACTGTATACGTGCCTTTTGGTTAACATTTCGACGATGTGACTGGGCGAAAGTTGGGGAGATATATGACTGTGTATTTCAGTGGCTAATTTACAACATAATGTAGAAATCCACGGTTGCTGAATTATTGTACCTTGTAATACTATAATTCCATTGCATTTGGTAAAAAAAAAACACGAAGCAAGGAGTTTTAAACGTGCTTTTTAAGTATTATTTAGCCTGAGGCCTACAGTGAAACACTCCATTTTAAGTTACATGTAGGCATGTAGGCCTATAAACAAAAACATTTACACTGTTCATAATTTGTAGCTCTTTGATAATTCACACTGTATACAATATGGAGGTAGAAATAGATTTCTTATTTCTACCTCCACGATACAACGTGCATGGTACATATATTATACACCTTACACCGCATGCATATCAATACCCACAGGTCGGCCGTGGGAATGCAGCGATCTCTGCATTGTTTGACCCGGGCGTTGCCATGGGAGCTGACCGCAGGCCTCGAAGTTCAGGTTTTGCCTAAGGGAATGACCTTATATGACCAGCGTCATTCTTATATATCATACATATTCAACAGTGTGCCATGGTGACGAAGTAGCGCGCTACATACATTATACTAACGAGGTGCGCGCGCAACTCACAGCCCTTACACGACTCCCAAGACTATATGTTATCGAAGGCCTTTACGAATGGGTGTACGTACGTGCGTGTCAGTGCGGATAATCGGTTCGTACGTTCGAGTACGGTAATAACATAGTCGTGGACCAAGACTATCTCTAACCCTGAGGTCGAGTATAGGTCCATGGTCTGCCTGCCTGCATGGGAGCCACTACAACTGGGCATTCCTTTATTGTAACCATTTTGTATTTCACATGATTCTTCAGGGTTTGTATAATTATTGTTTGGAATTTCTTTTCGAGAATTACATTTGTGTTGCCAGTGTTAGTGCTTGGCTGAGCTTTATATTCATATTTTAGGTTTTTCATAACCAATTTTGTCGAACAATTTTGTAAAATTGCACATTTGAATATTTTTGATATTTAATTTGTCACTTTGTTTTGCAATTGTCATTGTTATTATTTGGAGATATGAAGACTAAATTGAGATTCAACATGCATGCAAAAGACAAAGATCAACTTTTACCGTTCGGTGCGTGTTTCTGACACTAGACTAAAATAATAGTCTTCACCTTACTTAAAACCTTACTTTTATTTCCAGATTTCACATCAAAACTTAGTGAACGAACAGGTGAAAAACGTCTGCTTACTGTGGGGTCGGCCCTGTGAAAACAAAATACTGTCAAGAAAATGACTGCGGTTGCCTAACAAAATATAAATGTTAGGCCTATGGCACCCAAACAAAATAATGCACGTCAACATCCTTGAACACGCCTTGGGATCTCGAACGTACTGTCTAGTATTCATCGTAAATCATCATGTAGGCCAAGGCATTGTATTACTGAATGTGGCAAGTTCGATCCAATTATTCATTTAACATTTCGTGTCAGGAAGGTGACAATAACAAGATCATATGCCTATTATAGTAGAATGTGTAATGTATACTCATGTTGACAAGTTGTAAAAGGCCTATCCGTGATAATAAGCGACACACACTAAAACTAAAAGAGGTTAATGTTATCGAATGAGACTGGATACAAGTGGTTCAAAGTGCCCTACTGGCGAAATTTCTTCCGACAAGGATCTCCCAGGGGATCAGAGCTACGGGATTCAGAACGCCTGAGTTGCGCGCTTTTCCCAACAGGGTTGAGCAAGACCTCCTGTATGCGTGCGGCCCCATGCAGTGGGTCTGCCAGCAATTGAAAATAATTTGAATGAGTATTATAGCTTCAATGATCCAAACTTCAATTTCCAGTGCTTTGTTTCTGACAAATACTTCTGGTCTGAACATGTTTACACGGTTATTGTGGTTTTATTTGTCTGTCTGGGGTTTCCTTTTACACTAAGGTCAATTGATGTTTATTTAGTGTGTAGCTCTATGGGTAAACCCAGCCCGCTGTACTGGTATAGTGTGTTCTCGAAATGAAAAGCCATACCACCATTGGTCCTACATGTACATGTATAGCATAATATATCTCAGCCATGCTTGCCCAAGACGTCAAGGACGGTAAACACACACCGTTTCGCGGGGAGTTAAAGATGACCTTTATGGGCGTGTGTATAAAATTGTTATTGGTTTTTATGTTCACCTTTCAATTAGTTTATTGTTTTAACCTGGGGCCAATTTCATAAAACTGTTAAGCACAAAAATTTGCTAAGCATGACATTTCTGTCTTAATAAAAACAGGGTTAACAACCAAATTTCCACGTGTTGTGTATCACTTGTGATTGTTCTTTGGCTGTTGTTCGCTGACCATGAATATCAAATGAAATTTTCAATGGTGGTTTGTTTTATTGGGCGAGACATTCTTGAGCAAATGCATCTCTCATATATACCTTCACTGCACATTCAGTCCTATCACCGAAAGGCGTTCGTTATTGTGTATCACCAACACGTACCTATATAGCCATTTCAAATTGTATCATATTTCTGCGCATGCTTCCTGTTTGCGAAATGTAAATACCGAAGCAGAAACTTAAGAGATAAAAACAAGATCCTATGCCGTCATTTCTTTTTTTATCAATTTCTGGAAATTAAACCAAGGAAATTCCTTAAAGAAGCACACGACACGGTATCTTGAATTCAACAGCCTGATGAAACATTAATGGTATGAGAGGAGGAAAACCCCAGAGGATTAAAAGTATGATGTAGTTATGATATTTGAATCATGAATTTCAGATAATTGCAAGTAATGTGTTGAGTTTTTCGTGAGGTAGAAGTTTTAAAGGTAATATCATACTTTGGTTTTTATCACAGAAATACAGATTCATGGGCAAAAATATCAAGACAGATACAGTTACAGTCATCTGTGAACATTTCAGTCCCATACGGTGCCCACTTTTTGAGAAAACAGTGAAAAACGGCCACAGTATTTCTTAAGTCTTTTCTCTTTTATTTTTGATCTTTTAAAAGATCAACAAGATTTTCGGTCGCTGTTTTACTAATTTCTGGATAAATACACCATTTCAGGTGGACAAATTTTAACGGTATGTTTCTACCACCACCATCTTCATACTCTGTAAGTTATACGTAAATCTGTGAACATTTCTGTTTTGGTTTCTTACCATGAGTATGATACTACCTTTAACTGTGTTTGCCGCGCCATTCGACCGGCCGTAAAGGCACTCTGTGCGGCTGCGGCGGCCGGTGGCAAACAGGAATTATGTCCCCCTCGCCAGAGTCATTGAAAGATGGCACTGGAAATCCAATCTTTTTGCTATTTACCGTCAGCAGTCAACTGTGTATTACCTCATATTCAATACGAAACACAGTATTGTCAACGAATTTTGTCACTCCCTGAAAATAATGGTGTGAATGCAAAGGTAAAGTTTGCATAACTCGTACACAATGGTTCAAGTTTGGCGAATATAATCATATGACCTCGGCATTAGAGCAGTTATTGGCTATTGGTGTATGTCAAAAGCTTTTAAAAGCGATCTCAGCAGACCTTATCCGTGAATATTGGAATTCATTTTTATGCCATGTATAAATTGCCTGAAATATTAAAAATACTACACGGCGAGCAAAACGATGAAATAATTTGTTAGGATTGTCCCAGCTAAGTGATTGGTCCATAAAATGCGGTTTAAACTATATATTGAAGCAAAATTGAATATGTATAATATATATAATCTATATAATATAGATTGCTCTCTGGCATTATCGCATTTTGTCATTTCGGTACATTTTACCTTGTGATTTTGGTATAGGAAAATGTTCGTTCAAAATGGCGCGCTCTGTGTGAGGAACAGTCTAGTAAAAATAGGTCACAAAGTTAACCTCGTTATCGCCTGTTTTTTTTTTTCAGAACTACACAAAGTCACAAACGAGTACAATGTCATGATGGTGCTACTGCAAGCATCCTTCTCTTTATTGCCTTCTCACTATGGAGACCTTTGAGTTCAACTTTGAGTTCAAAGTTCAACTTCGTGAATTGTGCATTTGAATGCATTACCAGAAAATCTGCAAATCATATCGAAACTAAAACAAACATTAGTACAATACGCATGAAGCCATGAACATGATGACAACTAATTCAGTGTTAGTATTTTCCCGTTGTCTGTAAATAACGAATTGCATGTAATCTTAACCTTTTAGGCACCCCTTTCAACAGACCTGGGGTTGATTTCACGAAGCCCTACGATCGATCGTAACTCGAGTTACGAAGGATAACATATCGTATACTATGTAGTGCTGCAATGCATCATGAGTCAACGATTGATAGTAAGTTACGATGAGTTTGGTGAAGTCGACCTCAGGCCGCGACCGGAGCAGCCTGATCGGTAATAAAATATGGGAACCGTAGTTACCAGTGGCGCACCCAGGGGGGGGGGGGGGGGGGGGTGGCTATAATAAGCCCCCTGGTGAATGACTACCATAAGAGGGCGCTGTTTAGACCATCCAATCAGAACTTGTTTTAAACACACAGCGATTTATCAAACTGACTTCATTGAACCATAATAATTATGATTGAACATTGCCAGCACACGTTGCTCGTCAGTACAGATGGATTCCCATCTTAAGATAAATCACTCACGAAACCAGATTTGGGAAAGTTAGAGGCAACCAAATTAACATGAGGGGTCATTGTAAATCCACCGTACCTCCATCGCTTTCATTTTATTTGCTTAAAGGTAATAATCACACTAGTTTTTGTCAAAGAATTAATGCAGATTCATGGGCAAAAATATCAAGAAAGATACACTGTAAAATCGATTTGCACCTCTTGCACATAAAATCCATCACCTTTTTGTCCCGAAAAAACTGTCACATGAGGTGCTTCATATTGAGCATTTGAGGCGCTTCAGGTGCTCAATATTTAGCACATAACCGACACATATTACTGATTTTAATCCATCGCCAATTTGTCCCGAAAAAACTGGCACAGCAAGCACCTGAAGTGCTTCAACTGAAGGATCTGTGTCTTGCTGTGCACCTGAGCTGCAAGAAAGTCAAGATGGACACATCATTTCAAAGTAACAAGATATCTTTATTAAACAAACAGTTAAAACAGTTCCAACAGTTCAATGTACACTGTCACTCTCAATATCTATTAATTATGCAACAGGTAATGTGATAAAGGCAGCCCTTTCAGTGCAAATTGTGTGTCTGTTTGGAAGGTTGGCTTGTAAAAAAAAATCGCAAACACAAGTCAAATCAAACCAATCATCTTAAATTTTTTTTAAGATGATTAAAATCACCTTCCAAAGCATCAACTTGATGCTCTACTGTAGCTTTTTCAAATTGTTTTATAATAATTTATCTGATGAAGTAGTTGTTGGTACATGTAACAACTTGTTACTACGAAAGCTTCAGCTTCATCTTTACGTGCTACCTTTATTTTCTTCATCAATTTAAAGTGGAAGATAAAAAGGAAACCAGAAAATGATACAATCTAATATAAACCTATAAAATATGTAATGGTTCGGTCTTAGATTGGACATCTCAATTGTCATTGTATACGCTTGCTTCTTCTGGCAATCTGTATTATAACTAGAGATGGAAGTATCCTTATTGTCCTGTTTTTCATTTTAAGGAGGATATTCTCACTTTTGTAACTTGAATTGATGTATGAGAAGGTTATAGATTTAATTACATCAAATGAACATCAATTAAATACAGTGTTAGGCCCAATGCTATACAAAGCAGTTAACAGGCAATCAGTTCCATTGTAAGTTCCATGACTGGCATACCAAAGCTTGTCAGGTGGAGTGATGTTGGTTTGTTAGTCTCCTTCACTGTCGCAATGAGAATAGGTGCCTTGGAAGACGTCACTGGCTTGTCAAATACATTTGACGACTTCTTCATCTTCAAAGAGAAAAAAAATGATATAATGCAATGGTGAGATATTGCAAAGCTTAATATTGCTAAAGAAGAACTTCATGATTTGGGATCTTTATCTGTTTATATCATGCAAAACAGTCAGTTTCTGAATACTGAATTTTTTAGTTGTCTTTGGTGGGTGATTTGCTTAAAATAACTTACCTCAAGTTGATCACTCTTGCTTTAGAGTAGACGTTCTCTTGTTTAGTGGCCACTTCATCTTCAACACTTTCAGCTCATCCTGTTTTCATACAAACAACATACAATTCTATTCTAAAACATTCACCATTCATTTTTCACAAAAAAATAGGTGGTAATGATGCCATTGAACTTAATAATATGGCTATATTCCTTCCTCCATGGATAGTAGTAGTAGGCCTAGTTAATGCAGTATGAGTACCATGACCATGACTTGTAATTGTAACAAATACATTTGCCCTTTAATGGGTTTCACTGTTCACATCAATAATGTGTAACGTTACATGTCTGGTTTGAAGAACTTTAATGTAAGGTTTGTAGGCCTAAGCCTACTTGAACTTTGAAGTGTGTATAATCATGATTATTTATAGGCCTACCGATGCAAGGTACTGTACTTGGCCTGTAACATTACTCAGTAGGCCTTAGCCGTATTGTATTGGCCTAGGCTAGGCCTATTGATTATTCACGATGTTCACTCACAGTAAAACAGGGACTAGCCTAAACCTAGCCCAAATAGTGACCTGTAAAAGTAACATAAAACGGGATAATGCTCCCTAACGGTACCTTTGAAGTTATCAATGTCCTCATCTACTTCCCCTGCTGCATGGCATCAATTCATTCTTCGTTGTCCATATGATGTAAATCCGTCGTTTTTGTTTTGATTTCACCAATCGACGTTGACATACGCGTGATGACAATATGTACAAGCTGCAATGGCGTCTCTACAGTCAGTGTTGTTGTACACGCAATGAAACTTGAAAACCCACAGCGTATAATGAATACGCGTACGGTCGTAGTATGTGTACACAAAACACTCACCCACGACACAAAGTTTACGCGCGAAGATAACGCGTAGATGTGCTGATCTTGGATGTCTGCCAACAAAAGTCATAATAATATTTGGAAACAAGTTCGCTGCGCACAGTACAACTAATAATAACGATACGCACGCCGGACGAGTACGAATCACATTATCTTAAAGTAATTTTAACAGAACACGGGGAATAATAATAATAATTCACTAATGATCAATAACTTATTGTCAGACCCAACTCGATTGTCGCTAGCGAAGGGAAAAATCATCGATATTATTATTCGGAAAAATCTATGAGTCTCCAGTAATGATTTCAGACATTACCTTGGAAAAGATCTGATTTTCTTTTGGTTGCTTTATGTTGCATAATGTTTGGGACCAGGCTTGATGAATAATTGCATTTACTTCGGGGTGGTGGTCAAAGTATTAACGACGAGTAAACAAAAAAGTCAAACAACCTCATGCTCATGCACCTGATGCGAAAGGGGCTCATCCCCACTGACGGACGAGGTGCCGGAGTTCCTAGATTTCAGGACAATATTCCAGAGAATAACATTATATTAACGCCTCAGCCGTTTGACGTGATGGAAAATAGATATAACAAGCACTTCAGGAAATCATATATCGTAACAACCATCACATGAAGCACAAGCCAGCGCAATTTATATTGAATGTTGTTCATTTTTATCGCCTCAAGCGCCTAATGTGAAGAATTTTCAGCACCTCTTGCACCTGAAGAGAGACAGATTTTTACAGTGTACAGTAACAGTCATCTGTGAAATTGTCTGTCCCATACGGTGCCGACTTTCTGAGAAAACAGTGAAAAACGCCCTAAGTATTTTTATAAACCGTTATTTTTTATCGTTAAAAGATCAAAATTGTTTTTGGTCAATTGGTTTGATTCTTTTCTGAATAAATATGTAGTTTTAATTGTTTGGATGACGTAATAGTATGCACACAGAGCTCTCCCGCCTCCCCATGTCACATGAACCCTTGGCGGGTTATTCAAACTAATGTGTGTTTCATTCTATGAGTGCAATGATGCATAGTCATATAAAAGCAGCGTCCCTAACAACGAAACCCCATTCAGGCTGCTGCTTACTCTGCTGAGTGACTGTCTCCTATTTCTTATCGTCAGTTTGCTATTTTAAGTTCGAAATGCCTGCAAACGACGAAGAGCCTTTCAACCCAGACAAACTATTCGATAAATTCAAGGAATACTTTAATTATAAGTTTGATAATCTCACTAAACAAGATAAATCTTCTGAAGATTCCTCTGTCAAAGAGCTCAGGAACAAACTTGAGGCTAAAGAATTGTCTAAGCCCGGGAACACAGCGCAATTCGAATTCTGCGGCAAGCTTGAGTTGGCTCTTGACAAGATCAAGTCTGCGCTTTCTCAAGAAGACACCCATAAAGCTAACGAAGCCCTCCAGGAAGCTGAAGCTCTGGTTCAAGATAGAAAGAAGACCATCAAGATCGCTGATAGCAGTAAGGCTGGTTGGGCTACTATACAGGAGCTAAACAAGACCGGCAAGGACGTCTCTTCGGAAGAAAAGAAGAGGATCCTGGTAGCCGAAGAATCTGCTCTTAAAAGCATCGAGAGGAGGAAGAGGCTAAGGCAGAGTACCCCGAGTTCTTCCTACAACAATGCATTCAAGGATCCTGCTGATCGTTCTCTTTTTCGAGGTAAAACAGAAACGCAATATTCGCTCCCTTTTTTAACTTTGTATTTTTCATTCGCAGTCTAGCATCGGCACTCTCCCATGCTTTAATAAATCCCTAAAAGAAACCCAATCATTGTCTAGTCTCTTATATTATTATGTACTCCAATAAAATGAAATTGTTTTTCATGCGTATGAGCGAAGCGAAGGAGCATGAAAATGTAGTTTTAATTGTTTGGATGACGTAATAGTATGCACACAGAGCTCTCCCGCCTCCCCATGTCACATGAACCCTTGGCGGGTTATTCAAACTAATGTGTGTTTCATTCTATGAGTGCAATGATGCATAGTCATATAAAAGCAGCGTCCCTAACAACGAAACCCCATTCAGGCTGCTGCTTACTCTGCTGAGTGACTGTCTCCTATTTCTTATCGCCAGTTTGCTATTTTAAGTTCCGCTTAAAAAATAAACATGTATATATGTACATATACTGTATATACAAATTCTGTCCCCGAAGTTCTTTTGATCTTGCTTTTTTCAGGCCTCCAGAATGCTGACCTCTGCTTCAACTGCAAGATGCCTGGCCACTGGGCCAGAGAATGCCCCTTCAACCTTTTCGCCTCGATCCCTAGAGTCAAAACTCCCGGCCCTTCGGGACAAAGCTTTGGAGCCTCAAGAGCCATCACTCACCAATAAGGATTCCAACTGGCAACACAAATTTTCCGACGTGCTCAAGGTTTTGGAATCCTGGAACTTCTAGGGTTGATGCTTTTGTTCAGAATTGGTCGAGATAAATCTGCTTACTTGTTCCACCCGTTGTCCTTATACCCAGCATTCTTGACCATATTCACATGTGTAGAGCCAAAGGAACACTTGTTTTCCCCTCATGGCCATCCTCTTCATTTTGGCCTATTTTGTGGACCAGTTATATAAAGTGGATTAAAGGATTCATAACTATGCCTGGTCACATTGCTTTGCTACAAGGGAGAAACACAAATTCTTTACTTGGTTCTTCAGAATTCAATGGTTTAGTCTATGCTGTCCACATCAATTGTACTCAATCCTAACATGTTTTATTATTTTTCTTTTTGTTCTATCACTAGATCATTTTCTCCCAGCCTTTTTGGTCAAACTTTCCCGGCGTTCTCAATGACGAAAAGAACCATATTTTCTCCCAGGCCGTATTAGCCAAGGCCCATGGTGTCGTAAGCTTTTCCTTAATCCTTTGACAAAAATAGGAATTCCGAACCCTAAAGCTTACGGGTTACATAGTCTACGGTCTGTAGGGGCTACTCATTTAGCCAATTAAGGTGTTCCGGAAGATCTTATCATGCAGCACGGTCGATGGAAAACTGTCTCTGCCAAAAACAGATATGTCAAATCAGATTTGGGAAAAAAGGTTGTGCGTTTCTTCTACTTTGAGCCAAGAATAAATCGTTTTGAATATTGTATCCGAGTTTTTTATGCATCAAATTTTCTAGTAATAATGTAGTGTCTTAGACGAATCATTGACAATATAATGGAATCGAACCCGTTTTATTATTCATGCTTAATTGAATGACACACGTATTTCTATATTAACATTTTACACTAAAGCGTACTCTTATTTTTGATTATTTCAGATTAGTTATTTCTCCAGTCATCAGTTTGGCATGAGATAGTAAGCATGGGGCCAAACTACGTTCTCATTTTTCCCACAGGGTTTTTGAGTTTTCGTAGCCGGCTACTACCACGACTGAAGTAATGACTTTTAGGATAATTGTGCATTGTTGAAGCCTATTGTTTTTTCAAGATTTTTCACTAAATACTATACGCCTGTAACGAACGAATTTTTGATAGGATTTTGTTACTTTATTTCTAAATTGATATTTATGGATTATTTAATTGATTTGTCATTACTTTTCTCAAGAATGAATTAAGATACTATTTCAAATTTGAGGGAATCAGCCTTATATATTAATAACAATTTTCCATGTACATGTAACTCTCTTCTTTGCCATGTAGTTTGTGATTCGAATGGACTCGCTCGTTCATGGTTAAGAACTTTATTTTCCTTTTTCGGTAAACATGTACATGTATGTGAAGTCTTTCTATTAATTGAAATTTAATTGATTCCGGGACACTGCCGGAGAGCTTGTAGAGCTATGATTCAGATGAATCATTAATGAACGTATGATATTTATGGTTTTGCACTTTTTTGTATAGATCCAAGTAGTTTTTGAATTGAATATAGTTCGTGAATTGAATGGTCTTTCATATACACTGTACATGGCTGGGATCTTACGTGTTTTTCAGAATACTTGTTTTTTAAGTAAAATGTTCCTTTTATTGAAATCCTATCGATTTATTTATGCTTGTATAAAAGATACTACATGTTGAGATTCCGGGTGACACCTGAAGAGCTATGATTCAGATGAATCATTGATGAATGGAGTCCTTATTATAATAATAATGATTATATTCTACTAACTTACTAGGTTTTTTTTTCACTTAATAATGTTATTATTTGTTATTTTCACTCAGCAGTCTAGCATCGGCACTCTCCCATGCTTTAATAAATCCCTAAAAGAAACCCAATCATTGTCTAGTCTCTTATATTATTATGTACTCCAATAAAATGAAATTGTTTTTCATGCGTATGAGCGAAGCGAAGGAGCATGAAAACAGCATTTCAAGCACAAAATGTTTAACTGTACGTTTCTACCATCGCCATATTTATACCCTGTAAGTTACATACTTATAGGTAAATCTGTGAAGATTTCTGTTTCGGTATGCTACCACAGTATGACATACTGTCAGACGAACGTCAACTCAAATAAAGGAGGTCAACACAATTCTGCCCCACCCAATTCAAGAATGCCCAAGACTCCAAGAATATGCAAAGTAGACTCTTGCTACTATTGAATATTCACGAACCCTTACTACTACTAAATATTCATGAACCCTTGCTAAGTGCATATAGTTGCCCCCCACAAGGAAAATCCTGCAAAAGAAATAATACAACTGGGGTTGACTGTTACACATACCTTTAAAGGAAAAATTGCTTTTGCATGAAACACTATGTTACTTCACTGAATTAGCTATTACAAATTGTTTCTTTGCGGTGGCCATTATTTGAGTACATGTGTATACGCCTAATTGATGCATTATAGCATGCCTGAGCAGAAACAGTTAAAAGCACAGCTATCTCCTCAAAAAACGTCATAAAAAAATTCGCGGCACAAATTTTATTCACGTACAGTGCAAAACGGTCAAATGAACTTCATTAGCACTGCTTCATCGGGTACCAATTACTTGTGGGAAAGGCCATTGCTATGGTTACCAAACCGGTGGAAATGTTAACACTTCGTCGAAACAGCGCCTGTTTGTCCTCTTTCAGTTTCCGCTTGATTAGCGGGGCATATCTATGCCTAATGTGGACAGAAAATTGTTGCCTTGAATGATGTTGAAATAATGCATACAATTATATTATTTTACAACATTCATTTTGATAGAGTCTGGTCCCCGCCTCAATCATTTCCATCTGACTAAAATGTAATTTTCCACGAGAACTATGAATAAAACAAGCAAAAAAAACAACAAAATGAAAGGACTTGACGTTTCGATCCTGTAGCAGGATCTTCTTCGAAGACTAGAGGACAAGAATGTACAGTAAAGATAAACATTTGGCCCTCCTAACTCAAGGCATATTTGCACACTATAGCCCACAGGTCATCATTCTGGCTTATAAGCAATGTGCTGCACAGTTTATTAGTTGTATCCAAAATGAAAGGTCTTTACTAATTATTGTGATATTTGGAGTATAATCGTGGCATTGAGTTATGCCCAGTAAAATGGAATATGAAATACATCATAATGATGTATTACACGACAATTGAAGGTCTATGCATCGTGTATATTGTCAATGGTAGTAATGACAGTGAACAGCATGGGGTTATTCTGTTATAATACCTATTATGCTGTTTACTTGTAACTGCATCTTGCATCAAAAGCATTGTTTGGCTTCGGTTTAAAAAGCAACATATACAAATAGAGTTCATAATAGAACTCGAATCACTAATATGAATGATTTTTCGTCGAGTATAGATACAATTATGCAAATTAAGCTTGCCCTTCACCGACATTATGAGCACTGCATACTCATTGCACAATGAAAAAATGCGGTACCGCCGCAATATTGGATTCGATTCACCCCGCTGACCCCAGCTAGCTCGGTGGCCTAGCGGTATGGCATCTGCACAAGTAAGCGGGAGGTCGTGGGTTCGAATCACACCTGGGCCATGCATGCAGTGCATAATACATGAGTATGCAGCGCTCATCACAGTCGGTAATTTGCAGGCCCAGTATATATCCATGCGAAATACCGAATTCTCTCTGGAATGACCTCACGTTCTAGAAAACTGCGTAAAAAGCGGAAACAAAAATCACATCCACACATATAAGTAAAACGGTCGAAATTAATATTGCAATGAAAATTGGACGGGTAGAAAACCAATTCTCTTATCCATGGCCAAACTGCTGAGAGTTGTTTTTCTAAATGCACTGAAGTGAACACTGATTTAAATGAGGTTTCCGCGGATTGGATAAAATCATCCATCTTGAAAATTGGATCATAATTGGAATGAATTCTCTGTTTCAAAAAAAAAACCCATCACGACCATGACCCTTGTGCCCCATCTTGATATGAGGCTCCACATTCGCCCGTCCATTTTACCCGATGAATCGCATTATTCATACGGCGTAGATGGCCGGGCTCTTTACTCCCGACCTGTCATGTGTGATGGCATGATTCATGTGTTATTTGAGTTGGTAAAATACATCAACGTATAAGGCACTCATAGCAGCATATGGTCTGTTTTACTAATGTGAGCCTGGCCTGTTTCGAGTGATCATAAGCTCCACCCCTCCCTCCCCCTCTCCCTATGCAAGCAGGAGTTTATGGGTTCGAATCCCCAAGGAGCACCCAGTCATGTTCGCGGTGCTTCTTCTCATAAACGCTCAGCGGTATACAAAGGGCCATTCAACACGTTGGTGAGAGTAAAGCTCCAGCAAGGTGTGATGACTTCGAAAGATGGAAAGATTGATGGAGACATACTCGCCCGAACGCTAGAGGTATTAGAGATAACACCTATATACTTTCATTTTGATGTATGAGTTTCAATAATAAAATCGCCCGTTTTTTCACACCGGATTGAAAGTAAAACGACAGGTGTCCTTGTTTGGATGAACCTAATTAAATTCGCAATACAAGGCTCCATTGCCATGGTAACGTGCTTGACATTATTTGCTCACCGAACGTTATTGCTGCCTATATACAGAGGGTATATTGAAAAACAACGACCCTTACTCTACAGAACAGTGACGTACATCACCGATTAAGCAGTCAAGTGCACAAAATGCTGGCCTCTGCGTTCGCCGCGTTCGCCGCCCTGCATGCCCACAGGGAAACGGGAATCAATAATGTTTAATGGAGCAGATACATTGGGGCACGATCGTGATTCAAAAGATACATCTTGCTCCATCACAGGGACAAGTTGCTTCGATCCACAATATATTTTTTGTTGTATATTTTACCTTTCATCGTAAAATTTTATGGTTCAAGGAATCTGTATGAAATACGTAGAGACGACACTGCATCTGTTATGATATAAGCATACCTGTATACTTGAAGAGAATGAGGGATTGGGATCGTGCTCATCAAGAGTTTATTACATGTACGTGAGAGCAGTTCATGGACATCTCTGAAATATTGAGGGCTGTGTCGTGTTAAAAGAAGAAAGCAGACTTCAAAGAGGACAGTTTTTTGGAGGAAGTTGGCCGAGCATCAAGCAAAGAGAACTTCGCCGTCAGGAGATCCGGAATTCCAGGGCAAAATGTCGAAAAGCAACGAGGATTTTGCGGACGGTGATGTGCAACGCGGTCCGACACTGAAGGACCGTTTTTATGAGTACGGGCAGCGGACCACTGGCCATGGAGTTCGATATATCATGGATTATAATCTACATACTGTTCGGAGGTAAGATAAACTTGTGTTAACAACATAATTTATTGTGAAACAGACGACAACATTAAGACGCGCAGGTTTCAAACCGTTTCATTCCGTTCCACTTCGTTTCGTCAGTCGTTCTATTTTTCCGTTCTGCTCCATTCCGTTCCGTTTATTTCAGTTCTGTTCCATTTCGTCATGTTTCTTCCTATTCGTTATGCTCTGATTCGTTTCGTTTCGTTTCGTTTCATTTCGTTTCATTTCATTTCATTCCGTTCCGTCCCGTTCAAATCCGAGCCGTTCCGTTTCGTTCCGTTTTCCAAATTGCCGCAAAGTATTATTTTTTTTTAAGATCAAAAATAAAAGAGAAAAGGCTTAAGAAATACTTTAGCTGTATTTCACAGTTTTCTCAAAAAGTGGGCACCGTATGGGACTGAAATTTCCACAGATGACTGTTAATGTATCTGTCTATATATTTTTGCCCATGAATCTGTATTTCTTTGATAAAAACCAAAGTATGATACTACATTTAACATGTCGACGTTTATCAATATTCAAAACACCTTCTTTAATCTCGTTATATTTCATGTCTTTTTGTATGCAAATAGGCTGGTGTGGTTTGTCCTTGTGGCTTTCATGAATTCCTATCTCATCTATGGCGTATGTACCAGCGTTTTGATATTCATGGACCGTCCAGTCACGAGCGTGGTCAAGGTGAACTACGTGCAGTCCATCCCATTCCCCGCAGTGACCTTCTGCAATTACAACCAGTGGAAGAGCTCCCGGGTACCGCCGGCCTTCTACGATGCCGTACGCTCCCTGGATCCAATAGACACGGGCCCGATCAACATCACCTACCTACGCTTGTTCGACCACGCCAACGTGACGGCGGCACTCCTGAACTCCACGCACAGCATCAGTGATATGTTACGGGTCTGCAAGTTTAAGAACGAGCCGTGCTCTGCTGCTGACTTTAAGCAGATCGTGACTGATTTGGGAGTGTGTTATACTTTCAATGATGACCCTGATAACATCAAATACGTGCACCAGTCCGGTAGCCATAATGCACTCTTTTTGCAGATTGATATACAGCAGTATGAGTACATCTTTGGGGATGACAACGCCGCAGGACTCAAGGTAGGGCCTAATTCTTGTATTGAGCATCCTCGAAATAATCCACAATTTAATCAACGAAGTTCAAAAGAAGCCAAAATGGTTGACAAGACCTAAACAGCACCATGCTTATGTCAGACAATTGATTTCCATTGATATCCCATAGGTCCTACCTCTTGCATCAAACCTAGTCATAATAATAGAACTTGATAAGATGTTTTTGTTGAATATCGACTTTAAGTGGTCAAGCAAGAGCAAACTAATGTAATTATGCAAATTTTAAAACCTACACGTTCAAGCCCTAAAAGATACATTTTAAAGGGTATCTTGTGTTTTCTTTGGTTGCTATAGTTATTGGTACACCCTCAAGGGGAACATCCTCTTGTCAAGGAGTTGGGTATAGCTATCCAACCTGGCCACGAGACATTGGTAGGCCTACACTTGAGACAGGTACGTAGACCAATAACGATGCAATCCAAAACTTAATACCCTCTGTCACTGACAGAGCTATAGAACAAACATTACACTACTGGAGCATTTTGAACGTGGTGTTAGGTTAATTACAGTACAGAATATCAATTATAAACAGACCGGATGGTTTGGCCTACAACTTTCACACGAGTGCATTTTTTTTTTTACATCGATACGATTTTAGTCAACATCGTTTGTTAAAACTTCGCTAAACTGGTTTCTGGTGAAAGGGGCAGCCCTTTAGACAAGAGAATACCATGTGTTAATTTTAAATGTATTGCCTGATTTCAGGCCGACAGACAGCAAATTGGAACTTAAAAGAGCACACATTTTAACAGAATGTCAAAGTCATCAGTGTTTATGTGGCCATGAATCTCCGCCAAGGGCTATATGGACATAAGATTACCTGACATTAAACAAAAAACTGGCAATTCCGCCATTTAATCAGCCAATCAGAATGAAGTACAAGTACTTATGAATATGAAACACAATTTTATCTTAAGTTTCTGTCGTCCGAAATCTTGTGTTTTCGTTACACAAACTAATCAACGTACAAACTCTAAAATAATTCGATCGGTCGAAACATTATTAATAACATTTCTCCGGAATGCCGGTAATGCATCTTAAAGACATATGACGCCAATGTCGTATATTATGATTACCTTTTAATCATCTGATCTTCACTGGCGCATTTTAGTCAAGATTTCCGTATAGCCTAACCCTAAAGGTATAAACCTGGAAACCTTTATACATTAATATTTTGCTTTATTATGTTCTACATGACGATTTTTTTTTCTTATGTCATCGCCAGGTTTTGAGCTTGGGAGCCCCTTACGAGTCGAACTGCACGAACGGTTTCCTGAAATTCTCCGATGACTACTCTGTGCCTCTATGTCAGTACGAGCAGAGGATAGCGACGATCGCTTCAGCATGTGGCTGCCGTGATATGCGCTCTCCAGGTAGGATTGCTCGTTAAGACACATCGGCTAAGGCTTAGGCTAGGGCTATGTCTAGGTCGTACGTCACGCGTCATTTAAAGATTAAAACAGAGGTTGCGGTTTTGGTTGAAACTGATGTTTCGTTTTCTTTTTAAAAAATAAAAAGAGTTGGCTTATCCACTCCGAAACCTCAGCCAGGAGCCTCCATTTTTATATAGTTTTCGGTAGAAAAATCAAGGGTTACTCACCGACATCCCATATGTTGTTTCAAAGTTTGTGGCTGGTTCCCGGCTATACATTTCGCTGCAGGGCCATTATACTGTGAACCAAACAGACACACGATGATGAATTGATAATGAGACATGTAATTATAACAATATTAACCTATGTGCCCCATTAATGAACAGCAAGATTCAGAATGCTAATAACCACTGAAAATGGTGGCGTCGCTTTTAACCAAGAACGCCGATCTTGTCATACAAACCTACTGAACCACATTGTTATATTACACTGTATTGTGTCTATAGACCTATATAGTAATTATACTACAATATACGTGTGTGTATTTCACTGCAAAATCAAGTCAATACTCACCAAATTGAGGAACTACATATATTGCATATGTATTCATACAGGGTTGAGAGTTTTCGTCAAACTCGGGACTAGATTTATGAAGCTTCTTTCCAATTCCGGAAAGAGAAAAACCGACCTGACTCGTGTCTACGACGGCTAATACAGGAATGGGCGTGTATTACGTATTGTGATCCAAAGCAAACCAAACGCTTGGATGCACAGAGATATTCCACGTATATGCACTGGACCGTGCCAAACATTTTCTTCCTTTTTGCCCAATATTCAAACATTCCTACATATCCAACCGGGTTACGTCACAAGTTGGACAACAAAAACAGGAAAGTAACCAAGTAGGCTAAATCTGGCTCTTTTCAAAATCGGCTTGCGACAATACCAAAGTCTGCTGAGTAAGATTTCTGACTGAAGATCAAGGAAAACAGCTTGGCCTACTTAGAGAAAATGTTTGTCCATCAAAATATCCCGAAAGATTTCAAATTCTAGTGGTTAGATTTGATTGGTGCAAATTTACACAAAAATATGTTATGCTTTGTAATAATCAAGTGTGAACTTCATGTTTCCCAACAGGGCCAGAGAAAGAATGTCCGCTGTCGAATTATTCTGGCTGTTTGATACCGTCTGAGGGTACGAATTACAGGCACTCATTTAAATTGTAATCCGATTTATTTCATAATCGGTATCTAATAAAATGTCAAAAACATCATTGACCATTTTTTTAAAGACAGCTTTAAATGCAATCATCTAGTTTTCAGAATGCATTATCATAAAAGTAACGATTGAAAATATATGCTTGGAGTAAGGAAGGCCTGACGTTTCGATCATATAGCAGGGTCTTTCTCAAACTTAAGTGAACATTCATTCAAATCGGTGTTAACGAGACGGTGTCGAGAACATTGAACAACAGTTTAAGATTTTGTATTCGAAATGGCGCACATTCATAATGTATTCAATTTCGAAAGACATTTTTTCAAGCAGTGTCTCAAGTTACTTCCCTTAAAAAAAAACAATTATGCGACTGTATGGAACTGATTGCGTATAAATTACATCGTGTAACATGGCCCTAAAATGTCATGGTAGTTTTTAATGATTAATTATTTTCCTACATCTAGACTAACGATCATAATTTCCCATGCTCTTTATAGGTGCTCTGACTGCTGCGGACAAGTCCTTCGATTGCCCCGTCCCTTGCAATTTGACGGTATATGAACCGCAGCTATCATTTGCCCACTACCCGGGACAGCATCATCTAGAGGAAATGATGGCCGGAACTAACTTTACCGAGACAGAAATCAGGTGGGATGTGAACCTAAGTCCTATGAGTCCGTTTTTTTTTAACCTCATAATTTTGTTTTGTCAAAGATATGCAGATTCATAGGCAGAAATATCAAGAAAGATACAGTAACAGTCATCTGTGAAAATTTGCAGTGTCATACGGTTCCCACTTTTTGAGAAAAACGGTGAAAAACGCCCTCAGTAGTTGCAAATCTCCCCGAGATCAAATTTTTTTGGTCATTGGTTTTACTCTTTTCTGGATAAATACAGCATTTTAGGCAGAAACATTTTAACGGTATGTTTCTACCATCACCGTCTTTATACCCTGTAAGTTATAGGTAAATCTTTGAAGATTTCTCTTGTGGTATGCTACCAAAGTATGATACTACCTTTAAAGCTACACCAGTATAACCACACATGATGACAGTGATGATCTAGATAATGCTCAATTGTCGTTCTGAAGCATCTCTCTTTAAACTATTTCATTCTATTTTGCCATTGTCATTTCATGCAGGAATAATATTTTGAACCTTAGGATCTACTTCAAAGAGCTCAGCTTCACAAGGATAGAAGAGATTCCCTCCTACACATTATTCAGTCTGCAAAGTAAGCCTGAACATATCAACTTAAATATTCGCACTACCATTAGTTGGGTAGATTTGGAAGCTTTTCGTAGTAGCCTACAGGATATATTTCATCTTCATCTGTTGTTGAAATAATATTACTCCATGACGTGATGAGCAGCAATAGCAATCACCTTCAATTCTAGCGCACTTGCCGTTTTAAGGGTCTAAAAATGGTGGACGTTTGGAGCCACTCGATCCTATGTGTAAAATCCTAATGTCAAAAATGTACAAGAAGACGAGTAGAACACAAAGTCATGCATGTAAGCCTTCACCACTGCACTGAAGCTCATCTTTCATTTGTCTTGTCTAAACAAATTGAACGAGTGTGCGACCAATGTTTACATGCCAAAACGACCGTGACTTATAGTGGGTATTTTTTCATCTCATTTGGCACACAGCAGCGGTGGAAACGTGCAAAGAAAGTGGACGATATATTAGTCTTCTCTGCTCGTTTCCACTGATGTTCTGCATCAAGTGAGATGAAAAATACTCACTATACGTCAAGTGATGACAAGTATAAAACATTGGTCGCCAAACGGTCTATAATTATTGCCCTTTATACGAAACCAGGCTTGAGGCTAGGCTTAGGCTAGGCCCACGAAACAAAACGAAGGGATTGGGCCACACGACGAGGCCGAAGAAAGGCTCCATGCAGCTTCGCCACGTATCACAAGCCCTTCTTTTCATTTAGGACACAATGGCAGTAGCAAAATAAATCCCAAGCCTAGCCTCAAGCCTCAATTCGTAAAGGTGCCTTGAACCAAATCTACGACCTTAGATAAGAAGACGTACCTTAACTATCGTCTGATTCACCCATGTTGTGTTTCACAGGTAGCATTGGTGGATACATGGGACTTCTCATCGGCGCTAGTCTTATCACAGTCTTTGAATTCCTCGACTTCATTCTGATCACGGTCACGGCATATCTCCCCTGGAACCGGGAACATGAGGGGTCGAGGTTGAAGAAGAAGAACAAGGGCACGGTCGTCGCTACTGGGGAGGAGGCGTGATAACGCCACCTATAGACTGGTCCCTGTCACAATAGATAAAGAATACATTCGAGTGACGTAGACGTCAAGAGACAATGGTTTTGGGAACAGGAACCAGTCTAAACGCCGACCAATCAGCAACTTTGAATGTGGTGTCGTCATCGGCGTTGCCACTGCTTAAAAGCAAGCAAGATATTGACAATCACGAGTCATCTTGAAAACTAATTGTGCAAAGAACTAAAATCGGACTGATGTTTGATACACATCGCTGCCATTTTTTTTATGTTTTTGTGTGAACTTGAACAGAACCAGTTTTGTATTTAGAGTTCGTGTGATGGTCAATCGTGTCTATGTTTTAAAAGTAAATCATGAAGCGCTTAAACTCAATTTAGTGCTCGGAATTAGAACAATCTCTTGATGAAAGAGGTACTTAACTTTTCACTTAAGATGAACAAAGAAAAGTGACTGGAAGAGGATTCGAACAGCGATCTCCGGAATACCGTACCGGCGCTCTTACCAACTGAGCTATCCAGCCCTATGTTGGTGGTGTCCGAATAGTCAATTACCTTTGTTCGTCTGCCAGTCGAAGCCACGTAAACGCTTATGATGAACTTCAATTTTGTTAAACGTTTTATAAAGTGTTTAAAGTTAGGTTCGACCTCAGTAAAAAATTTTTAGCATCGGGGAACACGTACAGCCGTACTTCTGTTGTTCCTTTCTTACATTCTTTATAAAATCCCAATCCTAGCCTCAAGCCTCATTCCGTAACAACAAATTTCGTAGTTGTACGCATTGTTGTTTTAGTGTTTACTGTTCGGCGCCCTCTTTTGTGAGCAATCTGTCAAGTATAATTGAAGGATAATTGTTGAAAATTGAAAACTGTGCCTAAATAAAAAAAAAACATCATGAAAATGACATTGATCCGTGTTTTGGGGCATTCTTCCACAATATTTTTTAGATTGACCCAATCTGAAAATCGACCACAGAATTATTTTAAAACTTGAAAAAGCAGTTCTGAGATTACACTACGGGTGGTTATACCATCACATCTTTAATTATTAATGATTTGCATTTTATATCATTCTGGATGACGGAAGCATTAATGTGACAAAAACAACAACAACAGCTGGTGGGGCTGGAAAAAAAGTTTGTAAACTAAATCAATACGGCTCTTACAAACAAGGGCGTTTCTGAACAGCTCAGTTATCATTGTGAATCTCCAGGAGAAATGTTTAATGTGTTTAGATGAGTGTGGTATACAATCCACTTTGGGGACATATAGCGTTCAAATTGGTGCAGAAACGAGGGAATAAAATCTATGTAAGTGTAATTATTAAAATTCTGTATTATTGTTGTTGTTGTTGTTGATGTTGTTGTTTTTACATAGTGCTATAAATAACTTGTACTTGTTTGCTCCTAAATAGCCTTTTGGTCAACCAGACGCGTACTGTTGTGGATCTACTATTTGTCTGTTAGCCAGGCGGGCTGTATGTTCGTAAGTTTGTGTTAATTCTTCCGTATTTTTTCTCAGGGCTGAAACTCCTTTTTTCGAATCTAAATGCATAATTCAATATTCAAAACGGTCAGGTTTTGTTTTATCAATTTGTGGTTTAGGCCAGTGTTGATGTATTTTGTTTTGTTGATGCATAGATTTCTGTTCTATTTCTTCCCAGGGTATAATAGAGAAACGGAATCTGGCTGTCTTCATTAAATGACCTGATGGGCGAGCATTATTTCCACATGGTACGACGTGGGTTCTTCTGAAGTTTAGGATCATTGTGCTGTTGTCTGTCCCGGACAGCCGGTAGACGTTGACTGACGAGAGGGCCATCATCAAAGCCAAGATGTATCCAGCAAGGCCAAGGCCACGCGTGAATTTTTTGCGACTCAAGATTTTGTTGCAACTAGTCGTCGAGATTCTGTTGAAACTAATCGTGATTTTGTTGCGACTAGTCGCGATTTTGTTGCGACTTGTCGAGATTTCGTTGCGACTAGTCGAGATTTTGTTGCGACTAGTCGTGAATTTGTTACGACTAGTCGTGAATTTGTTACGACTAGTCGTGAATTTGTTACGACTAGTCACAAATCTTTTATGCGACGTCACGACTTTTTTTTTCAACTAGTCGTAGGGGAAGAATAGTCATGTCCATGAACATTTCACTTTTCTTGCTTCTGAAAACTACTGGGGTACAGTATGTGTAGAACATTATACGAAAAAGTACACTCCATCACACGATGTAGTATATACATGTACATTGTAATAAATGTTTCACATCAGGTAGCATCGGTGGATACATGGGACTTCTCATCGGTGCTAGTCTCATCACAGTCTTTGAATTCCTCGACTTCATTCTGATCACGGTCACGGCATATCTCCCCTGGAACCGGGAACATGAGGGGTCGAGGTTGAAGAAGAAGAACAAGGGCACGGTCGTCACTACTGGGGAGGAGGCGTGATAACGCCACCTATAGACTGGTCCCTGTCACAATACGTAAAGTATACATTCGAGTGACGTAGACGTCAAGAGACAATGGTATAGGGAACAGGAACCAGTCTAAACGCCGACCAATCAGCAACTTTGAATGTGGTGTCGTCATCGGCGTTGCCACTGCTTAAAAGCAAGCAAGATATTGACAATCACGAGTCATCTTGAAAACTAATTGTGCAAAGAACTAAAATCGGTTTAATACACATCACTGCCATATTTAAATGTTTTTATGTGAACTTGAACAGAACCAGTTTTGTATTTAGAGTTCGTGTGATGGTCAATCGTGTCTATGTTTTAAAAGTAAATCTTGAAGCACTTAAACTCAATTTAGTGCTCGGAATAAGAACAATCTCTTGTTGAAAGAGGTACGGAAGTGGGACACGAACCTACGACCTTCGGAATATCGTACCGAGGCTCTTACCAACTGAGCTATGTTGGTGGTGTCCCCAAAAGTCAATTATCTTTGTTCATTTGCCAATCAGAAGAAGGATTGATTTTGCTACCGCCATTTGAGTCCCACCGAACGAAATGAAGGGATTGGGCCACATGACGAAGCCGAAGAAAGGCTCCAGCTCCGCCATGTATCTCAAACCTGTTCATTTCATTTAGGACACAAAATAGCGGTAGCAAAATAGATCCCAAGCCAATTTCGTAGTTGCATACGCATCGTTGTTTTAATGTTTACTGTTTATAGCGCCCTCTTTTAAATAAAATTAATGTGAGCAAATTTATAAGTGAAGGGTAATTGTTGAAAATTGATAACTGTGCCTAAATAAAAAAAAAAACATCATGAAAATGACATTGACCCGTGTTTTGGAGCATTCTTCCACAATTTTTAGACTGACCCAGTCTGATAATCTACCACAGAATTATTTTTACCTGAAAACAGGTAGTTCTGAGATTAAGCCCTATACAAACGGGTGATATCATGGCATCACGTCATTATTGATGATTTGCATTTCATAGAGTTTTGGATGCTGTTGAGACAGGGTGAATGTTCAGTAGTGTTGAATGTGTTAACATGAATGCGGTACATGTATACAGTCATATTAAATGCATTTACATACAGCAATCAAATTTGTGGCGAGCGATTAGATTATACGTGAATTAGCTTAATATAGTGTGAGTGACTGAGTGCAGCTATTGCATGAGTGAGTGCTGCAGTTGATTTTTCTGCTGTTGCTGCTGTTGCCCCTGCTGTTGCTGCTGTTGATTTCTGTTCTACTTCTTTCCAAGAATTTATTCATTAGATGACCTGCATGGGTGACCTTGTCCCCACATCATAAATGGTGGGCTCTTCGATTAACGGTCTGGACGTTTCGGATTGTAGTGCACTGGTATGCCTTGCTGGAGAGCCAGTGGTCGTTAAGTGCGTACTGGCTGCATTTTAATTGATCCAGTGAAAAGAGCCGTCACTCCAGGGTCATTAAAGACAGATGTGTCCAACAGAATTGTTCACAATTATCATAATTCTCATAATGCATTGCCACAGATCAATAACGATCGATGCTTAATGTACGGTAAAACACGCAAACTTGTGGTTTGTTTGTGAATGTTCGGCCTCCACGTATCAGGTCTGCTCGGGCAACAGATGTTCGATGAAATTTCCTGCATAGTAATGAGGCTTTGTGCTTTGGTAGTTATAAAATGCTGCGCCGTCGGGGAAAGAACTAACACATATCACGGTGCCAATTCGTTTTGAGGGCAATTTTGTCCCCTGCTGTGGCTGTTTCTGATTCTGTCTAGTCGTCATGTTACCGGTCACCCAGCTCAAAATCGGTGCCGCCTTCACCCTGCTAGGCATCGCTGTCCTCTTTGGCCTGTTGCCACTTTGTATCCTGAGCAGATCTTCTACGCGAGAACCCAGCCAGCGTGCGTGGCTGAGCCGCCTCGTGGGCTGGCTCAACGCCTTCGCCGGCGGGGTATTCATGGGAATCGCGCTGATCCACCTCCTCCCGGAAGCCCGTGAGCTCTTGACGGAGGCCTTCCAGAAGCGCGGTGAACACTACCACTTCAACTGGACTGAGCTGATCGTGGCCTGTGGCTTCTTCCTTGTCGTCTTCGTTCAACAGATCATCTTCATCTGCGAGGAGCGTCTCGGCAGCGGCAGGGAAGACTCAGATGAGACTGCCTTCGCCGACAAGGAGGGCACAGAGAATGTCCAATCATACACCAGTGATGATGACTCCAAGAAACCAGCGGGGAGCGAGTCCAAGTCCAAGGATGACCACCACAGCCTCCTACCGGCGCGAGTGACGACCTTCAGTGCCGTCATCCTCCTCGTATCACTGTCCATCCACTCCATCTTCGAAGGCCTTGCCATCGGCTTGCAGCTCACCTACAAGAACGTGGTCGACATCTTCATCGCCATCGCCCTACATAAGGGCATCGAGGCCTTCACCATCTCCTTCAGGTTTGCCCAGACGTACGCCAGCCGGACCGTCAAGGGTGTCTACTGTGCCGTGTTTGCTCTGATGTCACCCCTCGGGATAGCCATCGGTATTCCGGTCGCCTACAACACCCGAGCCTCCGGTGGCGTCGAGGACTCCAGCCGGATGATCAACGGCGTCTTACAGGCCATTGCTACCGGTACTTTCATGTTCGTGACGTTTGTGGAGATTCTACCGCGAGAGCTTCAATCCAGAAGAGACGGTCTTCTCAAGTTTGCCTTCATTGTCGTGGGCTTCGCTGCTATTTCGGCGCTCAACTTACTAGAACATGGCATGTAGATGCCCTACTATCCAACCAAAACGTGACTGCCTTCTCGTACTAGGATACAAGCAAACAAAATACTGCTCAAAAATGCAATCGGTGAAGATCAAATTAAACACAACCTTAAACTATCGCAAGTGAATGCTGTAAAATATGACACATTCGAAGAATAAAAACTCTATTTTCTTTATAGACTAAAAGTTAAGTCCAATTCTATTAATCAAATGCGTTTATTATACAATGGGGAAATAATATGTTTATAATATAATGTAAGCCTTATGTGCCTTCATTTATGGGGTGCAAAATTCCTGTATAAAATAATAGTCTACTGTATAAGCTTAATATTTATTTCAATATCATATCATATTTATCTTATTTATGACATAAGCCTACCTTATTTTAGGTCTTCACTGTAAAAAAAATTAAAAAAAAATCAATACTAGGGTGCAAGTAAAAAAAAAAAACACATGAAGATTATTGTTAAGGTAATAAATCATGTTAACGTTTTTAAAATAAACTTATTCAACTAGAAAAGAGTAATACATAATTGGAATATTTAGACATTAGGGAACAATTTAATGTAATGTGTAAAAAACGTTCTGAAGTCCTTCAATATGTAGATATTCTTTTACTTTTGCCAAAACAAGGGCCAAGCATTTAACTCGGCTTTAGAACAGAAGATAACTAGCCTCAGAAACTCAATCAAGTTTTTGGACGTACGCCAAAAAATGTGAAATTCGAGTCCAAAATTACAGAAGCAAATGACAAGCCTATCTTCATCGCTTCGCTTTCTATATATATATACGACATATAGGCCTAATTATGGCAATTTTTGAAGTCTAAAATTAGCGACACATTATTATTTGAAAGTATAAGGGATTTTTCTACCAACATATACATCTAAATATTTCCTTTTAACACCGTACTTATAAATGTGCCGGACCATTATTTTATAATTGGCAATTATTTAAACGGGCCCAAACTAATGCGAGCTTTGAAGGGTGTTGCTGGTATGCCTATTTATGTTAATGGACCCAGTTCAGCATACACCAACTTTCATAGGCCAATTTCATAGAGCAGCTTAAGCACCAAAATTTGCTTAAGCACCAAAAACCCTGGTTGATAAAATCAGTATGCCAGCCAAAACCCCTTTTCAATGTTATGCTCAGCAAACAATGGCCAAATACAAGTCGAAATCAGTAAACATCACATGGAAATTTAGTTGGTAATCCTGTTTGATCAAGGAAGACTCTTCATGCTTAGGCTAATAGCAGTTCTATGAAATTGGCACAGACTAATAACAGGCATGCAACTTGGACTTTCCAAAAAAAAAAGGAAATTCCATTCTTTACCATACTTTGCATACTTTTTATTCTAAATTAGAAATGCGAAATGTTTCTGCAAGCATTATTTTCGAACCTATTCGTCAGTTGAGGTTGACGAAAGAGACAAAAAATAGACCGTACGTTTTTTTTATATTTACTTGTACATTAACGGTAATTCCTAACAACGTGTAATGTCAACAAGTTGCTGGTCATTTCTTACAAGCAAGTCTCATTTCATTATGGTTCTGACATCTCGCAGACGAAAGTTGATTGATTTTGTGGACGTGGAGTCAACATACGCAGTCCCCATCCAAGTTAAAAGCCGTGTAATATGGCGTGTTGATGACATATTGAGTGGCAAGGAATAACCGATGTTTCCACGCTACATTAAGACAGGGCTCTTTACTTATTTGCTCACAAGCAGTTTCAGCACATGTATGTAAGTGCATTAATTCATTCTCACATACAGAGCATACGGAAAAATGTCAGTATAGTATAGTCTTTATAAATGGAAGGAGACAACACTGATTTGACAAACATCGATTTTCTTTTTAGTAATGAGAATGCTTTATTTCGTTTCCATGATGAAAATATGACGGTATAAAATCACGTGTAGATTTTAACTGACGCACAATATACGACAAGTAGCATACACAACACAAACATAATTGGTAACATGAAAACCTTTGAGAAGCAGAAATCTAAGACGATCCAAGAGATTGTTCATGAAAGTCTTAATCCTATTAACCCTGAAATATGCATCCTTACCTACCACCATCAAGTCCATAAACCTGGCTCAGATTCCACCGACAAAGTAAGCACCCAATAAAGTGCCGTGGATCGAGGAAATTTCTTTGCAAACTTGCAACGGTGATATAATAATTAGGCCTATTTCAATTTCACATTTCTACCAGCTGAAAGGTCACGAGCTGTCTGCATGGTCGGGTGCCTTTCGTATTTCGCCAAGAATCTAGCTTAATGGAGTCAGGGTTCTTAGACTGGGGAAAACCAAACACCGTAGACTTGTTCCCAATCATAAACTAAAAGCAATTAATCTTCAAAACCGTATAAGACATACACAAATCTAGCCTTGAACATTTGGAAAAACTCAACCAAAGTTCATATAAAAAACCTGTAGTTTCTGAAACTGAACAAAAACGCGAGCTTATTAAAACTACCGTTCCATCATTTTATCGTTTTCTTGAAAATTAATATTTGGTATTGTACACTACATCAAAAAGATAAGGCGTTTTCGTTCATTTATAAGCTGATAAATTGTACATTTGTGTTTCAAATAATATATTTGTAAAAAAAAAATTATATTTGTAAAAAAAAAGTTTTTCAAACCTTTAAATATCCTTTTTAAGAATAAATACAAGAGACAAACGTGAAATAAAAATGTATTAGAAAAAGTATAGGAAGTGTGGTTAAGCAACTTTGCATAAATTATACAACTTAATTGCTAATATTCTTGTTAGTTTGTTATAACTTTCATCTTTTTTTCTCAGGGGTACACAGAAGATTGTGGTAAAGTAAAATTTTGAAAAAGTTGAATCAAATTTTGAGAGGCAATGCATCTTCATATTTATGTTGTACACATGGAACATGATATTGAGCAATTTATAAAAACGTGACAAATAATGCTGTAGAAAATCATTACCCACAAAAAATAGAATTTTAAATTGTATGGATGATCGACTTATATCAAAACATACATGAACAATGACACATGCAATGCCCACAGTGAGGGAGTTATGATGGTATGTGGGGATGTGCACATAAAATACAGTTGGAAAGTGAACATTGGACCAAGATTAATCGGTTACAGAGCTTTGGTGCATTAATCCAGTGTGTCTCGGGTTCACTTCCACCATGAGTAAAACTGCAACCTCCCTTTGTCCCCTCCAATACCATTTTTATTCAAAAGAGTGTCGTTAAGTTCATCCAATCTAGATGTCTCGGGTTCGACTCCAAAATCCTTCAACCACTTCCCAGCCTCGACAACTCAAACCACTTATTACATATATTATAATCATTATAATATTATAAATTACAATTGAATGAAGATTTTCCATTACAAAAATATTACAATCAAGACGTATATATACCGTAGAAACCAATAGAAAAGTTCAACGTATAGCAGTGCATGGGAATATACAGGCTATTTTATACACAGTTATTAATCTGGTGCTAGTAGGTATCATTTTCTCCAAAAGTATCAATTTTTGATGAATGTGTTTCAAATCCTGAGTATTATATGTTTCTTGGTGTCTTATGTACTTCCATTTGCATCGTCATGGCTCCAGTTTTTGCCAAATATGGCTGGGAAAATAACTGGGAACCAACAATGCAAAACTAAAACAGACAAGCAGAGTTTTGTAACGTTAAATTAACGTTGAATTAGTAAGAAACAAACCAATAATGTGATAATCTTTTATGTAATGAGAAATATGTAAAAATGTTAAAATGAATGACATGATTTGTCAATGGCTGAGATTATTCTGTTTACATCTGACTGGCTGTCAACTGCTTTGTTTAACATCAAAAATAAGCCTCCAAAATCTTACAAAATTAGAACATTGTTCTGAAATTTGGATATCACTTTACACCATGCTTATCTTGGTGTTGTTTTTGACTCCCATATGTCCATGTCCAATCAGATTACAAGCATTTGCAGATCAGTTCGCTATCAATTGCGCAACATTGGATTTATAAGAAAATATCTCACTCGCTCAGCAACAGAGAAACTGGTACATTCACTTATTTCTTCGCGGCTCGATTTTGGTAATGGCCTCCTATACAATTTACCAGATTCTCAAATTGGGAAACTGCAGAAGTTACAAAATGCGGCAGCGCGCATTGTTACTTTATCCAGCAAGCGCAGTCACATCACCCCTGTCTTGAAAAGTCTTCACTGGTTGCCCCTGAAGGAACGCATTGTCTTCAAAATACTTCTTTTGGTTTTTCATATAGTCAATGGAACTTCCCCCAGTTACAACAAATCTTTGATTCATAACTACAAACCCTCAAGAACCTTAAGATCCTTAACTTCTAATCTTTTACAAGTTCCGGTTGCAAGGAAATCATGGGGGGAACGTGCCTTTGCTCATGCAGGGCCGACCCTGTGGAATTCTCTTCCACAGAGTTTGAAAACCCAGACATCAGCGACCACCTTCAGAGGCAACCTGAAGACATTCCTGTATAACGGTGCTTTTTGACAGACAACTATTTATTTATGTATTCATTTGTATTTTTCGATCCTGTAATTTATTTAATTCTCTAATTTGCTCTGTAGCGCTTTGAGCATCTAATTAAGATGGAAAGTGCGCTTTACAAATCCTATGTATTATTATTATTATTATTATCATTACCTTGAATGGTGTGGACAGGAATGCAATGTATATAGGAAACTGCAATGAAGCAGCATGCATTTGATGGAATTTAGATCACCACTGGCTCCATCAAAATCAAGCATGTGCAACTTCACGATTTTGATTTCATTCAACGGAATGTCGTAAAACCAAGACCCATACCTTTTAAAATTACATAAAAGTAATCTGTATATTTTTGTATCTGCTGAGTAACTTCTCTGATGACTGGCAAAATTGTGCTAACCATTAAAAGGTTTGGTATAAATGTAACTTATGTAAGACATATTACATCCCTCCAGTGGATGCTTAAATCTGGAATTTCACAAGACCAATTTCTCTGAATTGCTAAGCAAAGATAAAGACCTCAGCCACTCAACAAAAAGGCTGGTTACCGTCTCAAATTACACATCAATGGATGACGCTCATGACTGGTTCCCGACCGATTCCTGCTAAGCGCTTAAGAAACCTGCTGAGCATGATTCCTCGTTAAGCAGCTAAGCGTAATTCAAATTAAAGCTTACAGTACCAGGTTTGCATACCTCAGTACACACCATCACAATGAATGGAGATAAACATATATATATAAATATACAAATATATAAACAATCTATATCACATTATGTACATAGCTGTAAGACGCACGACGAGGCCCTCTGTTGAGGGATCGAGTCCTCCCCTTTAAGATTCATCCATCGAGTTCAGCCTGGACTTTCTCCAGAAGCTCATCTTGCTGGTGATGTTGCTAAGCTCCTTAGGAAGATTCCGGGAGTAACGCGCAAAGGAACTCTCATGCTCCTGCATCAATTCAGACAACAAAATGGAAAATAAATCGGTGAATTAAACATGCAAGACAGGTCACAATGATGCAGTCACTTGTTGCTATAGTTACAAGTCAAAGCACATCTCTCCCAATGAACTTGAATGCATATAATGTGAAATTTGGTTTTATTTTCTGTTTTGAGTGAAGTAAATTTACACATGCAATGCATTAAAGAAAATTTAAGTAAATCATTGATATGTTATACATTATTGTGATAAAAAAAGGAAGATGATAAGTTTGGGCAGAAATGAATGCTATGTGTAGGCCTACAACCAAAGACAGGATCACCGCTTTAGTACAGCCAAAAGTACGGCCTCTTTTTCATTCTTTTCTCAAATTTCGACGAAGGCTTCACATGAGGAAGAAACTGAAGATTGTTTTCGAAAACAACAAATTTTGTTGCTATTTCCATTAAAGGTTTACTGTAATCCAAATTAGTATAGAGGTATTGAGTTTTAAAATTATTGCTTAATGCATAATTAATTACTATATAAATTTATATTTTTATGTAAGTGCTTAATGTTGACTAAAAAGGTACAAAATCAGTACATGTATGCCCCGCCCCCCTTTACTTTGAGACATTGATTGATATTAACTCTTATAAAAGAAAATTTAGTCACTCAATAAGTTTGATTAGTGCATATTTCACCCAAAGCCGGAATTAAATACATCAATCAACCAAAAAGTCAACCCCAAACAAGAATGCTCTTTGACATAGATCCATTATGCAAATGAAGCTTAGCTTTGATGGGAGGGTTACTCCACAAAATGGTAGCATGTAACAAAACAAAACAAAACAAAACATCGCATTGCTTTTTATGTTGTAAAAAATACAGAATGCAAAAATACATAAAAAGCAATGTCTATGCTTACTTGGACCATTGCCAGTATTATCACCCTCCCCCCCAAAAAAAATACAAAAAAAAACACCAAAAAAACAAACAAACAAACAAACAACAACAACAACCCTGCATCGTTGCATCAGTTCTGGAAATTTGGTCTGACCAAAGACGCCTCATTCTTTTTTCTTTTTTGTCTAATGCACTTTAAGAGTGCCTGATGTTTTAATCCTGGCACTAGGATCTTTCTCAAAGGTCAAATGAAGCCTTTGAGAAAGATCCTGCTAGGATCAAAGCATCATCAGGCACTCCTTTTTCAAATCATTCTTTTGGTCAAGGAGAAGTCAGTTTGTAGCATATTGTTACTGTATTCTTATCAGTGGTAGTGATCTATTAATGTAATAACTAATTAAGTTAAGTGATATCATTATGGAATGTTGTGGTAACAGGTTAATAATCATCAATATCCTTTTCAACCTCTAAGCTAAAAAACAACAACAACTTTCAAGGCAGTCAGTCACCCAAGGAATCTTACTGCACCGACTGGAAATCATACCGCAAAAAATCTTGAACGAGGTGAGAAAAATAAAATTCAGTTATTGTTGTCAATGATCATGCCAACTTGCGCAGATGTGATGTTATGTGACACAGTAGTGCAGTGCTAACATCCAGACTCGTACGGTTCAGCACACATTTTGGCAACAGGGTAAATATATCAGGGCTCAATGTTATAACTCAATAACTCTGCTTACTGTTAACAAATAATCTGCGCTTAATAATACAGGACTTGCCTAAGTAAAATAGAAGAAGATACTTACTGATTTGAAGGAAAGAGCATGCGTTGAGTATGTCAATGATGCTGGATCTACAACCTGCAGTGACCAATAGCCAATGTGAAGGGCGGTGCGGGGACAAAACAGGTGGAAAACAGGGTGGGGTTTCGGGTGGGGCAAGAAACAAAATTGCAAAAATCATATTTCTCTTCCCAAGTGAAAGTGCATGATGTGCAAAACAGTTTTTTTTTCATTGATGGAATGACGCCACAAAAAAACAAACGTTTTGGAAAAATTTGAGCTATGAAATTTTTCATGATTTATGAAGTTGAGAGAGTTTGAGGCACTCGATGAATATCCCAAGGTTAGAGCAAGATAATAGCGACACGCGCCCAGTGTTACGTAGGTAAAGGCTCCAATCTATTACCCTTTAAAGGCAGCTTCATACTCTCTGCTTATTCACTGCAAACGCAGCGCGGCGGTCTATTTTGAAATGTCTGTCCTGCGGGTAAAAACATGCATTACATACTGAAAGTGAGCGTCTATGTGCGTAACATGCAGAAAAGTTTGTGCATACCAATTTGATCCGTATTTGGACCAAATTCAAATATTTTAACATCCTTCAGGTGCATACACGCAGTAGAGACTTGAAAGAGTACGAACATCAAATGTGACATTTGCATTAATTGTGCGCTGCGTGTGCGTAAACACAGCGAGTATGAACCGACCTTTATTCAGACTGCACTTTCCCTGTCATCGTACAATTTAGAATGTGATTAATCTTCACACTGTTAAACAGGAAATTGATGGAGGAACCGCAAACTGAAGATAATAGATGAGAAATTTATCACCCGTAGGTGACACCGGAAAGTGTGTGTAATTAATCCTGCCTCAGCCTGGTGGAATGATATTATAATCCCAAAGAATCCATCAAATGCTCTAACTGTTCACCCAGCTTGAAAAAAGACTAGCAAGGACACAGAGCGGGGTCATGACCCCTTATCTATAAAACAAAATCATAAAAAAATTCTTCTTTCATGATTTGCCATCAGGATTTTTCAGGGTTTTTATGACTGAATCATATGTTGGTATGCTACACTGGAATTTTGCTTTGATTTCCAAAGTTTTGACTTTCAACAAATGCATAAATGGATGATAAAAAGCCATGCTTTAACAATTGTGTATTAAAACTGGTCTGCAATTTTTGTACATTTTCAACAGCAGGCTCTTATATTTGAAAGCAAAATAGCTTTGGAAACCCTGAGCAAATGATTGAAACAGACGCACGTTATGAATGCAGGACAATATCATACCAGCCTTTCCCACAATAATTATTATGTGGAATTATTTGTGGTCTTTTTACCTTACACAACATTTCATAAAACAGACCATGCAGAGGTTTTTAAAGGTTTAGATCAACGCTGGGCATTTAGGAGAGAGCATTCTATACAATCATGCATATCATTTTTGGCTAGTGTGCTCTGGCCATCCTCAAGAGAAACACGTTGAGTTCTTACTCATCTGTTCTTCTAAGAACTACGACTCTTCCCAAAAGAGTACTTCAGAAGGTGTCTCTGCAAAGCTTACTTTGTTCTTGTCACCACCATGCAAAACTTCAAATCTTATCAATCTCAAATGGTCAACAATGATCTTTCTCAAGAAGGTAAGCCAAGGCTCCTGACTACCGATTACTCCATGATATGATGGGATCCAGAAATTGCCCCCGGCTAAATAAAAAAATCAAACAAAATCTCGCCTTTTTTCTGTCGTCATATTATTTTTTTTTTCGTGCAGAGCAGAATTTAAAGGCTGGCATGCTAATTTTGTACAAAAGATAATGTGCCTCCGTTGGAATGGACGAGTAAAGAGCAAGGCCCTTTTCCAAACCCCGGCTCAGGCTCAGGCTCCGGCTATCATCCATATGCTGAAAATATAGGTTGTTGCTTTTCACTGAAGCTGAATCTCTTTTTTCTTGTTCAGAATAGAGTATCTACTTCCAATCCGTAGACGAAAGCCTCTAATTTGATACCCATTATTTTACAATGGATTCATGAAATGGAGCCAGGGCCGGAGCCTGAGCTGGTGCCAAGGCTTGGAAAAGGGACCAAGACTGATGTAGATACGTACAGAGTTTCCAGACATGTTGTTAGGAGCATCTCTCTGTGTGTGCATGTGGGCGGGCAGGAAGGTTTATGGTGCGAAAGAAAGAAACAGAACACCAGGTATAATGAAGATATGGATAGGAAGAAGGTATATAACACTCGTAGTGTTACCATGGTTACTGATTAACCTTCCTCAGCCTGTACTTGAGTTTTATTTATGGGAGATGCAAAATGGTGCATGGGATACAGCTATAGAGGGTAAGACGTGGCTTGAGATGGAGACTACAGGCTGACTGGCAGATATTGGTCTCTCATGCATATTCATGAGCAAACCACTGAATTTAATTGATCAAATGTTTGTGGATAAGGGGAATTGATGAATAAGGGAAATTGGTGGATATGGGAAATTGGTGGATGGGGGGAATTGGTGGATAAAGGGAATTGGTGGATTAGGGAAATTGGTGGATTAGGGAAATTGGTGGATAAGGGGAATTGGTGGATATGGGGAATTGGTGGATATGGGGAATTGGTAGATGGGGAATTGGTGGATAAAGGGAATTGGTGGACAAGGGGAGGGGTGTGCAGTAATGGAAAAATTGCAAACAAAACTTACAGGAAAGCAAAACCTGCACTGTGCTGCTTTGAAACAAAATCATAAAAGCCATGTCAAACGAGACAATATTTACAGGCAACTTGGAGGCAACCACATACAAAAGGAAAACTTTGAAAGCTCAAAAGACATTTTTCTTTTATCAATTATATGGTAATTGAAAGATAAATGTCATTTCGTTTTAGCACTTGTCTGGAACTGATTGCCTGTAAATTGCCTAATGAGGTGACATGGGCAGTAGAGCTCTAGATTAGTTTGGCAGAAACTGACAGCAGATCCTCAATTTATCAAGATTTAGATATAGTTTCTATTTACAAGAGGGCAAGCATGGAAAATTGCAAAACGATGAAGATGAGATAAACTTCCTTGGGATGAGTTTAGTGAGTGAATTGTGTGAGTGCGTGGCTTGTGCTTAAATTGTTATCCACGCGGTGCAAGCATTTTGAACAAACAATGCAATGCATGGGGTTAGTTTTGGCGGTAAGCAAATGTGACTGTTTGCACTAAAAGCAAGACCTCTCCTGTGGAACACTAGTACAGTGCAGCTCTTCATGATGAGAGAGAATAAAGTCATTTGCCACAGAAATCATCCATGATAATACACAAAATATGCAATGAAGGATTGAGTTTAAAAGCAAGTTCTCCCTAAATTTCAATACTCAAGGTGTATTCATAAAATCTACAGTGTGTAAGCATATCATTTAAAGCATTCTTCTCATATTTTGTTAAACCTGTCTGCTTTTGAAAAGAATTATTAATTGATGTCGACACTTTCCCTTCTCAAGCCTTGTCAAATATCTAGTTTTGATAAATGACACCAACTTAAAGTGCTGGGTACCAGTTATTTTCTTGGCTTTCTCATGATGAGCACAATGATTTACAAAAGAAATACTGGTTACCAGCCAAGCGTAAACCTGTGTATAGCTGGTATTCCGCCACTTTTATGCCGATCACAGATTGTTGTTATGGAATAATTATATGCCAACCACCTCAGTTAACGTTAGCATCCAGAAGTGTTTGTGGTTAGGTTCTAGCTAAACACTGATCGTGATCATGCTTACTGAACATTAAAAGAAATCTGTATTGCAAAGGTTAAGCAATATGCCTGACATACAGTGGATTGTCTTTCAGTCTTTGAAATTATGCTTAGCCAATAGCTCAAAAACTTTGGCGCTTAGCAAACTGACTAATAAACAGACTTATCATTTTCGGAAGATAAACGAATTCCCTCCACCCACTATTAAAAAACCTTCATGAGCATGCTCACAATAGCAAGAAAAGGATGAAGAAACACAATCTGCCTTATTTCCCAGAGGCACACCAAGCATATCTAGATACTTAGACAGAAAGGAGACCTTTCAAGACCCTGAAGTCATTATTACCTTGGATTTGAGAAGACCAGCTAGCCAGAATAAGTACGACGCTTCGTTGTCTAGACACATCGCCCTGCAAAACAAGACAGAAGAATTTGAGTTTCTCATAAGATGATTTTTTTTCTGTGCCCTGACAATGGTGAGCCTTGACTAGGAATGTCAAGTGACCAAAAAAAGGCAACCAGAGCTGCAGTATACTTAGCTAGCCAACTGCACCTCATACGAAAGATCAAAGAATCTGTAGTTATTCCATTTCTTTAAAGAACTGCACGATTGAAAGTAACAACCATTTATGGTCAGGTTGAGCCAATACTTACTTCATTCCGTCTTCGTTGTTGATCATGAACGAAATCCCCCACCTGTACGGGAAAAATCAAATTGAATAATGAGACCTTAAAGACTTCCAGAAAATGAGAGACTAATCATCTGCCGATAGAAGTAACTGTGGCTATAAAATTTCAAGTCATGACATTGGTGCTTCCTGCGAATGGTTTTTGCTTCCTGTACTGCCAAGTACTACGGCAAATATTCGAGACTTACTGAGTCGGTGGCGATCTCTTCCTCTCAATCCCGACGTATATCTTCATATCGGCCACCTTCCAACTGTTGAATGGTGTGGAATTCTGAAGAGAAAAAAAGTGAAAGAAGAGTTGTTTACTAGATGAAGAATCGTCGACCTGAGAATAAAGGCACTGAGTAGGACATTCTTGGGTAGTTAACCTTTTACCTGCATGATACGTGAGCGCCAGATGCGACCGTACGGCCATGTGGCTAGATTCCCTGCGAGCCATCCTGCCGGGTGGATTCTCTCTATGAGAGAACCTACTGGTAGGACTCGCCCGGTAGGGCATCCACGTGACATGTGATTGCATCAGATGGATTGTTATTTTCCCAAGATAGGGATAAGTCGCATGGCTGCCTGGGGGATGGCTATCAGGAGACAGAAGGAGTACAGCTTGAAGGTAGATGCAGCAACGCGCTGACCCAGGGCATGCTCCCTCTGATTGATTGAGGTAGTTAATATTGAGGCAGGATGAAGGAAAGAACTAATACCTTGTCCTTGTAGCACGTGACGACGTTGTTCATCAGCTCAAAGTTATACTTCTTGAAGCTCTTCTTACTTTCACTGAACTTGACCTGATCGGACAGGGTAGCCTGCTCCATGAACTGCGAACAAATGACCAGAGGACAACGTTTACAATCAAGGCACCGAGACAAAACAGTGAGAATTAACGAATTATATACCGATGCTATTACAAATATACAATGAAATCAGCTTTAAAGGTATGATACATGATACAGCATGTACACTTTGTCTGATCCAGTATGCATATGAAATAATAAACCTGTAAACATTTGAGCTCAATCGGACATCTGAGTCACGCGAAAATAGCGAAAACCCAACTCAACTATTCTTATAAAACATAAAGAATGGATTTGATCTTCGTTACCGGTTGTATTTTCTCCAGGAGTAGGTTCTCCTTGATACAGATGTAGTTATCGGCTCTCATCTGCTGATTCCAGGCCAGGACCTGAGGCAGAACTCTCTCATAATCATGAATGATACGCTCTGAAATTAATCCAGACAAGAAAATTACACCAAAAATATCAAAACTGAAACTTTCAAGCAGCATCTTCCAACCAAGACAAGATCCAGAGACTTATTTTCTTTTAATACCTAGTTCCCCTTTGGCGATGACTTCAAACAGAGCCCAGCTGCCGTCATCTATGATCTTCAGTTGATCCTGAGCCATTTTGGTGATCTCAGCCGCCGTGTGGTCCATCGAAATCTACGATGATAAGGAAAAAAGAATCACTTAAGCATGGATTTCTTGATCAAAACCTCAAAAGCAGACCACTAGACTACGTAATCCAGAAATGCTCTGTGAGATTCAGTTTTTTTTTTTAGAGTCGGTTCTACTTGCCTTGATGTTGATGCTGTTGCCTTCGCCTTTCTTGCCCTGGAAAATCTCCATGAGAATCAGCTGCTCCGCAGAATTCTGGAACCGAAGAGAAAAGAAACAGAGATGTGAGGTTCCACATGTGGTTCCAATGATGTTCCTCGCAAGTAAAGTTCCCATAATAAACATAAGACTGAGGTTCTCATAATGTACATTACAATGAGGTTCCCATGGTGCAAATCATAGTGAGGTTCAAATAAGAAAGATTTGAGGCTTTGCATGGTGACAATTGGTTTGTGGATCGGTTTGCAGAAACACCATCAATGTCTCCTGATGAGGACTAGAGCAGACTAGTCGAAACGTTGAGACCTAATTGCGAACGATATAGAAGTGCGAAAGTACGAACGATTATTACACGGTGTTTCTGCAAACCGATCCACATACAGAGGTTCACATAGCTAATAACAGTGATGCTCCCATGGTGTCCATCATAAGGTTTTACTTGCTTACCTCAGACGCCTGCGCCGCTCTAATCTTGGACAGTCCTTCCTGATATTTCAGTTCCTTTTCTCGTTCTTTGGCCATCTGCTCATCGGTCACTCCATACAGCCATGCATAGTAGGTCAAGAGGTCAGCAATGACCGCTATCTCATGCTCAGCGTGGACAAAGGATGACTAGAAAACAAACAAACAAACAAACAAACAAACAAATAAACACAATACAAGCCAATTTCAATTTTGAGCTGCTCAATTACAAAGCAGTAAGGGTCCCAAACTAAAATGGTTACCGTGTAGTATCCCTATTATTATTAATTAACACATTCTTTTGGCTTGGACCAAGTTGGGCCATCAAGCCCCATATAAAGTTACAGTGCCTGGGCTCTACAGTCCTGTATCCTTCAAAATACTGCACTGTGCAGTATCCCTATGACACATTCTGTGGACTTGGTTCAAGTTGGGCCATCAAGCCCCTTTACAGTCTTAGTGTGCGGGTTGTTTTAGTTTGGTGGTAGGTTTGGGTAGATTTTGTGCAAGACGGAGAGATTAGGCTTACATCATCCGATGCCATGAGGGTTGGTCCAAAGACGGCCGCCAGATTCCGGATGTACATCTTGTTAAAGTCGCTAAAATCAGCAACGCTGGAAACAGAAATCATGAACATACGTCAAATCAAACTTTGTAGCAATTTCATACCGATTTTATAGCAATTTTGCAAGCAAAAATCAGATGGGTGTCTGTCATAGACAATGCTACCCATCGTTATTTTTAGAAACTGACAGTGAAAACAACAGAAGCTTTCCTTACTTCTTCAGATGACCGATGAGCATCTTGAGAGTGTGGTAGTTGACTGGAGGAAGCTCGCTGAGAAGGTGCTGGTACCATTGAAGCCGTATGGAATGGTCTTTATAGGCTGATGAACAAGAAGATATCATTGTCAGCCTTTGAGAAAGAATCTGATAGGATTGGAACATCAGGCCTTCCTAACTCTGACCAGCCTTTGTGAAATATCATCTTAGGATCGAAACCGCAGGCCGGCCTCCTAACTCCAAGCATTTTATATATTACAGGTCATTATTTTGGTTGATGAGCAGTTTGCAGTACTTTGTTTAACACTTGTATTATTGTCTTCAGGGTGAAGAAAACGATAGGCACTACACAACCAACGAAGGTTTAAGCTCTACTAAACTTGGCAGTAGCATCTCAACGATAGCTCTACTTACATCCCACCTCGGTCCACTTCTGATACAGCTTAGTGGTCAGCAGAGGATTAGGCAGTTCCCTAAAGAACTTCTTGAGCGCGCCCGTCACGTCATGGACGGAGTACTCTTCCTTGAGACGAGCATTTCGAGGGTCCTCCGTGAAGGCCGCAGTGATCTTCCTGATGACGCTGCTGGTGCCACTCAGACGGTAGATGCCCTCCGTCATTATGCCTGGACAAAATGTGGGGTAATTTCAGGAAGATTTCCAGTGAAATGTCTTGAACGAAATTGGCATCCAAATGGTTTCAGACCCTAAACCTCTTTGGGCATTCTGACTTGTAACCTCCCCAAGAATCTGACCAAGTCTACATCTTCAAAGAACTTCTGGAAACTCTCTTTGAAACCAACACTGAAAATAACAAAAGCCGCTATGACACAGCAGAGCAAACTACCCAGCCTTTCCGATACCATGTATGGATTTGAAAATACTCAAACATCGGTCTGTCTCTTACTCCATACTCACCTTCATGCCTGGCGACAAAGTTGATGCACTGACTGACAAAGATGGGCACATTCTCTGCGGTTAACGGCTGATCCTCCAGGGCAGTGCCTGCTTGCTGTGTCCGGGACAAATCAGAAACAAGAAACCAGTATTTGACAAGGTCTATTCCCAACAGATCCAAGCAATGTATCAATTATAATGCTCATGTTACACGATGGACCAATTACAGGCAACTTGGAGGCAACTTGGAGGCAACTGACAACACCACATGCAAGAGGAGAACCTTGCTAGTACAAAAGTCATTTTTCTGGTAGTTTCTCGCTATCCCAAGAAAATGATACGAAAATTGAAAGATGAATGCTATTTCGTCTTGGAGATTGTCTGGAACTGGTTGCCTGTAAATTGCTCAATGTGGCATGAGCCTTCCAATCAAGAGCTCTACTGTAGCAGAAGCAATCATATGAGGTAGCAAGGCTTCCTTACCAACGTGATTTTGTTGATGTTTTCATACCAACAGTCGGCAGCCTGCTTGGTCTCTGCTCGCAGGTAGATGTTCCTGGCAAAGAACAAACACAAAAATTTAAGCCAGCATAATGCATTAATGATCCAGTCCCACTGTGGAGACTGTGATAATGTGTGGCAAGCAGCTCTTGCCTTGTGTAGAGGGTTTGGATTCAGGAATTTGACTGAATTTGGAAAGTTGAACATCCACGATCAGTTCTTAAACAAAGGCGAATTCCTACGTTTTGTAATTTTCTCATTAATTAGCAATTTTCTAGGAAGACAAACAAAAGGTGAGACTTACTTTCCTGGTAGGACTATGGATAACGTGTGGCTGTAGTCTGTAGCACCAACACTGTCTGATTCCTGACGACCTGCAGACAAAAAAATCAAAATTGACTCAGACTCTCTACGACAATAATGAAAATGCACATCCCACAAATCTGAAAACTGGGCTAACAGTACCACTGACTTCAGCTGAAAAAAGGAGTTTTCAAATGAATTTGGGATAAATTGGACTAGGGTCAATTTAGTTACCCACTATATGAGCTCTTACGACCCAGCTTTATGCAAATTTTCTTCACGTGGACTCTGACATTAATTGCATGATACCTCGTTAACTAGATCTATTTTGTCATGTTTCGCATGCTTGTAAGGTTTATCCTAAAGGAAGGGAGAGGGGGTTTGCAGTCAAATAATCCCTTCTTTGAGCAAGGAGGGATCTGGAAAGAGCCAGAGGGCTCGATGTTTCGAACAGCGAGCCCTAATCATCATCATGAGAATCAGACAGAACCTCGCTTGCTCGAAGTTCGAGATTCACAACATACTGCCAATTCAATCCCTGTTACCGTTCTCCACCGTGCTGCTAAACTTCAAATCTTCACCATTCTGGCTACTTACTCAGCGTTATGAGCTTCCTCAAGTCAATCTCTTCCAATTCGTCACTGCTACTCGAGAAGGATACCAGTGATTTACCCTTCAGGATAAACCACAGCCTCTGCCAGTTGGTCTACAAAGAATAACAAATCCGAGGCCTCGTTCAAAGATAAAGTAAACATTTTTTAACTGAGGTTATCAGATTTCACTATGATACTGAAAAAACAAACAAGATCAAAATAAATCAAAGACAAGGTGTGTGAGCCACAGGATGCAAAGGTGGAATAACCCAACGGAACTAGAACATCCACCATCAACTTCATCAAGGGCAACCTTCTGGGAATCGGCAATGTTATACAAAAACACTGACTCAGCAAGTTAAAAGAAAAAACACTGAATACGTCACAGTATTTACAGGAAAACCGTAAAGTCCCATTTCTTCCTGCCCATAGGAGGGAATTTACAAGGCCATCAATGAAATGTCATCCTCTGGTTGCAGATTCTGTGAATTTGCCAAAATGACCTCACTTTTCCAGCGGAGGACATACACACAAGTTTACAAACAATCTGCCTCATTGAAAACAGGATGGAGACTTACCGCTGCCGCCCCTTCTTTTTTGTGTAGGAAACCCGCCTGCACGAAATCCTGCCAAGGAATATTTGGAGGGAAAAGTTGAGTTGGGTATTTGTCAAGAAATAGTGGTTGCCATCCAATCAAATTAGATTAAATATGATTTAGATTTTATCATTTATGTTAAAAATTAAAAATTGTACTTGCCTTCAGACAATCCCACATGCATTCCAGAGAGTGAATCTGCAAAATGTATAACAAAAGCCAGCGGAGGAGAAATTTTGTAAAAATTTCTTCAAGGATCCCATGAGCATAAAATAAAATCCAACTAATATCACAAAATAACTGAGTACTTGAGCACACAATGGCTGCAAAACTGAGCAATTTGCAGAGGGATTCTTGCTGTTTAGAGGTCAGATATGCTGAAGAATATTGAAGATAACTCAATCGGAGGGCATAGGGTTGATACTAGCAAACGTCCGCCAAACAATCTAGGAGGACAAACAATTTGAATTACCTTGGCTAATGCAATCATCCACTCTTTCCGTTCTTCCTCCGTCTCGGCTGACATGAGGTACGTCCGACCGAAAGAAGTGAAGATCTCAAAGCAGAACTTGTGACTGGAAGGAAGAGAGTCATATCGTAAATTTACAACCTTCTACATGCAGAGTCAAGCAACCAACAAAGGCCTAGACCTATGGGTACAAGACCTCTGGGTAATAGACCTCTGGGCGATAGACTTCTAGTATACTCACCCTGGTTTTGGATCGGTGACAGCGATAAGCACCATGTCAATTCCTTCAATTGTGTTTTTCGCTGGTTGGTTCTGAAGAACAAAATCACCATGATAGAGCAGACATTAGGACACCATTTAGGTAGGGAAAAAACAATAATGACATGCAAAATTAAGAATTGGAAACGAAAAGTTGGACAAAAGAAAACTTTGCAAACACGTACCTTATCCTCATAATAACTGAATATGCCGTGCTCCAGGGTGCAGTATCGTTTCTGGAATTCTGTTACAAATGTAGAAAAAAAAACACAAAAATGAGTTTAATTATTAAGATTCATATTTCCTTGTATGAAACAAAACCCAAACCGATGAAATCTAAATTGGACACCAAAACAAGTACAATTGTCTTCTTTTTAAAATTTTCTAATAATTAGAGAGTGCCTGAACTTTTGTTTCTATCATAATTTATTGCAAAAGCTTTTTCTTTAATTCAAGTAATAAAATTCTATAAACTGCTCATCAACCAAAATAATGACCTGAAATATATAAAACGTTTAGAGTTTTGAGGGCCTGACGTTTGGATCCTACCAAGATCTTTCTCAAAGGCTAAATGACAATAGGACAAGAACATGCAAGTAAAGATACATACCTTTCTTGTTACTGCCTGTCTTGTGCAGGTATCCCGTCTTGCGCACATGTTCCTGCTTGCTCTCGGCATGGGACACCGGTGTAACGATAGGGGTTCCTGACTGCCTGCTGATCCTGGGTGAGACTCTGGACGGCATGTCGTTCCGGGGCGGGAGGACTTCTAAATAGTTCCAGAATCAAGACATTGAGGGCGAATTTATATGAGCAAAACAGACTGTACAACATATGATAGCAATATGACACATTGGGAGTAATCAGAACTTATCAGGAAATATCTAGGAAACTGGTATCAGTTATCTGACGGTAAAATGCATTTTTGCAATCAACAAAGCACCGTACACGTAGTTCTGATAACATGCTTCCTATTAGGTTGCCAAGGAAATACTTTTATCAAATTTCAAAAAAATACAAACAACAACAATGGTGAGATGGCAATATAGGTAGAATTGATGATAAATTCCCGAATGATGCGACATATATTTGCAGGTCAAATCTCCTCCCTAATACCTGGATGTGGATCAAACGAGACTACTGGATAGCCGCTCAGTGTCCACTGAGAAACTGTACAATTTTTAAGTAAAACGTGAACAGAAATTGTACGATTATGAAGTGATAATGAAAAGAAATTGAAAAAAATTAGGAACTTACGGATGCCAACATTCTGGTTCAAAAATTCCTGAGGAAAAACACAAAAAAACATAAACGGTACTCAATATATGCAAAATATCCAGAACGATCAGATTATGACTTTTTTTATGAAGTTTAAAGGTACAATACATGATTGGTAAAGGTCGCAGAACAGCACTCACACTTTGTATAATAAAAACTGTACATAACATAACACACCATAAATCGTTCATCTGAGTCACAAAAAAATGGCGAAAAACCGACTCAGGAAAAACTTACCACTACTGCGGTGAACTTGCATTCTGTTGCAACATCAATGGCTGTAAAAAAAAAAAGGGAAAAAAGCAACAAAGGAACGTTTTAGTCAATGTGCATCCCACTTACGAATGGCCTACAAGTGACAAGTTTGTCAAACATCCGGGAATCTTTATCATAAGAAGCATCGTTGGTACAGAATGCCTATGAACAATCTAAAACAATTCGGGCCTGAAGTCTGGCAACCTTAAGGTGCCCTGAATGAAATTATGGGGGCTCAGGCTCAGGTTCCGGCACCATTTCTTGAATCCATTTTAAAATAACGGGTATCAAAATAGAGGCGTCTGGCAGCAATTCGGAAGTAGATTCTCTGGTTTTAAAAGGAAAACAGAGCTTCAGCTTCAATGAAAAACCACAACCTATATTTTCAGCATATGGATGACAGAGCTGGAGCATGAGCCCGAGCCTCAGTTTCGTAAACCCCTTATGAATCAGACTCTATACAAAAGAAAAAAAAGACTACTCACCTGTTTTCCCATCTTCCCGTGAGTAGGCCACCTGCATAATAATCGGACGCATTCTGATGTTACTTTTCTTTGCTTACAAGCAGGCCCCAATGACAAAAAGAATACTTTTTCCGACAAATTCAGACTTTTATACGAGCAGACAGACTCTAGACAATAGAGAGTGACCCGGTGAACTTCCTTTGGCTTATAGATAAGATGACCGTGGACTTTATGAGGCTATGTGCCCTTGTTATTACCGAGGTCAGTCAGATATGGTCAACCTGACGACATAGGAAAATGGGCACACCAAACTAGAGCAGTTACAGGGGGATGTCATTTAGGGAGGCAAGTCTGTTGAACTTGCCTGAAAGTTGCAGATTTTACAGGGAAAGCTGACAGAATGTCACATTTGAATAAATGGACACAGCTTACACAGAGTGACTTCCATTCATATTTTTCTACAAGGTCACATACCTGACCCCAAGCAAGCTCGGTGGCCTAGCGGGTATGGCATCTGCACTAGTAAGCAGGAGGTCGCGGGTTTGAATCCCACCTGAGCCAGTGCATAATTTTTCCATGTGCTCTCAAAAAGCATTTAGTGAAATTCCTTATCTATGTTGGTGAAGGGTAATTCATTATTATTTGCATGATGGCCATATTATTGTGGAATAAATTGCAAGAAGGCTTTCATATCATCCAGTGGAAAAAAAACACAAATAAATACTTTCAAATTGTGCAAATTCTACAGAGGTCTGGTTACCACAAACAGACAATTATTTTGCCATGGCCTTATAATCATAACATGACTGCATAAACTCTGTAACCACATCTATGACACGGGGGTTAACACCACAGGAAACAGGAAGGAAAAGTCAGCCATGTTTGAAAAAAGAAATGATTTCAAGACCCGCTGTGTGTTTCCCCAAGCCCAGGAAACCGGTACGAGTAATCACATTTATTATTAGCCGACCTGCAAATCCTGTGGTATAGAATGAAATAATAACGTTCATATGCAGGGGTAGGCTTCCTTTACCCAAAAAGGATTTCAAAAAGGAAATCAAATGGTTCCTGCTACGCTGATGGACTGTGTAAGCCTTTTCAACGTGCATTTCTATTGGAGCCAAAATTTGATTACCGAATGACATTTTGATGATTTCAAAGTTTCCATTTTAAGCTTCCAACCCACTCAACCAAGGCCCTGCATAAGGTTTCACAAACACAATACAAGTAATTTTGATTCACTTATAACAAATTTTGCAAACCATCAATTTTTTTCATGTTTGACAGATTATGTCAGTTTTTACAAAATATATCTGTCTGAAGTTGGAGAATTTGAGCCTTTGAATGGCATACTAGATACTAACGCTACCTAAGTGATGTACGTGTTTAACTTATGCAATTTTGGCATATTACCAATATTTTATTCAAACCTATTTTTTCTCAAATATTTTGACAAAAGCACAAAGGGCATTATGTTTAAACTTGGAACTTGTTTTGAAGTGAATGAGTTTGAGGATAAAAAAGCTGGTGAGTAGAGTTTCATTTTGGGTGGTTGGAAAAGAGGCTTGCATCGCAAATAGACTGGTGCCTTGGGATCAGAGACCATACTTGCATTGATTTTAAGTCTCTTTGGGTCTGGGAACTAGACAAACATGACAACGATATGAGAATGACTTACACTGGCTCCGGAGAAGACGAGCTTGAAGCATTCATCAAGATTGCCCAGAGACGCTGCCCTGACCAGATTCTGAAATCAAACAGGACCAATCAGAAGAACCCAGTCAGTCTTTACCATCTACTTGAGGCAATTTTAAGACTTGAATCCATAAACTCATACCATAATTCCATCAGCTTTGACTACTTTCAAAGGGGAGATTTGGTTTGTATGTCTGTGCTTGTGAGAAATTTTAACAGCACCCCCCCCCCCCCATGCAAGTAAATAACTGTGGCATTTTGAATATAAACAATAGATACAATTCCTTGATACCGTAGTTTCAAAACTGAATCCATTTTCATGGTTTTGATGTAAAACCACACCAATTAATGCACCAATTAAGGAATAACTTCCTCATGTCTTTAACAGCAATTCAGGAAGTTGTCTGTTTGAAATGTGAACAATAAAATGAGTTCACGGACAAGGAAGTAAGAATGAAAAATGTTGAAGTGGAGTGCTTACCTTGTCCATGTTTTTATCCATTGTCCTGGTTTGGCAGTACTTTCGCTCTTTGTACTTGGACAAAATGTAGACCTGTCGTCTTTCTCTGCCATTGTGATAAAAGAGGAAGCTTTGTTTTGAGTTCTAGAAAACACAGATTCGCTAGAAAGGCTTTGATTAAATTTTTACCAAAACTCAGACGTTAAAATGAGTATCTTTTCAAAACTCATAATAAAGGATCATCCAAGATATCTTTCGAGATTCAACAAACAACAAGAGACACAAACAGTCTGATAAAAAATGGAAAACAGTATTGTTTAATTCCTGGTTATAGCATCAACAAATAAAAGCTCTAAAAAAAAAAAAAGAGTAAAGAGCGGAAATTTTCTAGCCCGTTGTGCAACTGAGGTATTAACTGGAACATTTGGTATAGAAAAAAAAGTAAATTGGCATAAAAGTTACAATCTCAGGATCTTTTCTAAATCTCTTCAATCCCCAAAGAGAATTTTCACATGATGGTGTTTATATAAAAATGTTTTTACCATACAAAGACTCAAATTCAATTCATCTTACAGTGTGTCGTCCGGGACCGCTTTCTCACTCTCGTTCAGGTTAGCCTCCCAGAATGCATTGGACTTGTCGTTGCCGAGGTCCAGCATGACCTGCCTGAGGGCGGGCGTCCAGACCTTGGTGTCCATTTTCAGCGACCGGACTTTGGACATATGCACACCTAAGTTTCTATGGAGACCTGGGAGGAGAAACAAAACGAAAAAAAAAATTAAAACAATTATACATCAGCTTTAGCTTCAATAAAAAAGTCACAACCTAATGCACTGTCAGCTCAGTTCAAGATGATGGATAGAAAGTCGGGGCCCTCGGAGCTTAAGTTTGCTGAAAAGGACCAAGAATATCAATCCAAGAGGGCGTCCTACTAATGTGTGCATGATAAGGTTGCTCATATTTCCACAAAAAAAAATAAAAATTAGCTGGACTCTTGGACATGCATACGAGAAGTCAACCCGATGCCAAGATCCACTTTTTACAAAAGTTCTATTTTTCCCAAAGCAAACTTACCAGAGCAGTTCTTACAGATGCAGATGGCCAAATTAATCGAGGCCCAGTCCGGATCTGAATTTGAGTGGAACGAAGAAAGAGAAAAACAAAATCACCAAACACAACGCATTATAAACAATCGGAACACAGAATCCACACTGGGACAAAAGGACTATTATGTCTTTGCACAAGAGTCACCGATAATTTGTTATCTCGAAGTTATCTGTCAGGAACTGAAAATCGGCCAACCATGATGCCTATTTTTAAAAGCTATTTTCTTAAGAAGACATGAATGTGACAATAAAGACCAATGAGCATACACACATCAACCCTTTTATATGTGACATATGCCTATGACACTGTGATGGCTACCTAGATGCTGCTAGGCGCTGCTAGTGTTCCAGATGCTCTCAGAAACCTGGAACCGCAGCAGGAACTTTTTGAGACCATTTTTTTTTGTTTCCAGAGTTTGCTGTGGTAAAATGTGAGGCAAGAGTGATGTAGAGATATAAGGGAAAACATTTCACAAGATTTAAGGTTCATCATTTAATAAGGAGATCCTCAGAAACAATCTGCACAAATGACAAAGAACCAGTGAAAGAACCGAACTGGGTTCATTGAATATCTGTTGCCAGGGGATCGGTCTGACTTGTATCCAAACATACCTACCTTTCATTCTGCAGTCTGCACAGTACTTATTAGAGGGATTACGCTGAAGCTCCTCAAGAATCTGAAAGTAAAACAGTAAAAAATCACACCATAACTGCCATCTCACACATTTATGTAATATTTATGAACTCAATAATAACCTTTTTAAATAATAATAATAATAGACTACCTTTTATACAACTACTACACCAAGGACAAATTACAAAAATAGAGGAAGGGGAAACGAAATTGCTACTCGTGTCAACATACCGAGTGGTCAGACAGTCCTTCTTGTATGGCCTCCTTCATCGCCTCCATCCATTCCCTCATCTCCTGAGGACTATCAACGGTCAACCTGTTAAACGTCAAAGATCAGGTAAGGTCAAAGGTCACTGATCATTCAGTGATTATTTCATAAAATGTTCAAAATGTGGCATGTATGATCCGGAAATAATATTTTTAATCCAATCAAGGGAAACTGATTGGATTAATTCCAAGTCACTGAAAGATGAACAAAGTTAAACTGACTGGAGCAGAATTCGAACCTGGGACACCCGGATTACCGTGCCGGTGCTCTACCAACTAAGCTATTCTGGCCATTTTGTTTACAATTTGTTTTAAAAAAAATTCAAAACTACACAAAATCCAGTTTTTGTCGTCAAGCTAATCAGATATAACTAGCTGCCCTTTGCTTTAATATTCTGCTCTTATTTTTGTATGTAAGTGATAAGAGTTTCCATAATTCTTCCTGGACTGTATTCCCCATACCGCAAAATGTCAAATCTGGCCGATCTTCGACTTACAGGTAAATCTTGCCGGGAGTTGCTAACTGCAGTTTGTTCTTGGGCATCTCCTTAACTGACGCCAGTTTCATCGGAATCTCTGAAGCGACCACAGCTGACTCAAAATCCTGAAGAAATAAACAAGATCAAACAACAAATGAATAATATCAAAACCAAACAAATCGCAACAGATCGTACTAAAATCAACGTTATAAAACAATGACATCCGAATACAATGGTTGAGGCCACACAAAATTTAGCTGTTCTCACAAAATCCTACTTATCCCATTCTTATTGTAGTTGTTATGGTATTTAACTGCCTTAAAAATGATGATAAATAAATAAATGTCACGTGTCTTACCAATTCATTCATGTAGATGCAGAGCTTTTCGCCTTTTACTGCCATGAACCTGTAAAAGAATTAGGCGACAGAAATTCCCATTCAATAACCTCAAACTCAACATCATATTATATCCTTAACCCAAACCCAAAGATGTAGCAGTGCCCCCATGGCACATTCTGTATAAAACCCAAACGCCCTGGGCATTTTGGCACAGAACCTTCTGTATCCACCAAAAGCCAACACAATATTCCTATTACACAATTTTTGGATTAGAACCAAGTCGGATCAAAGAGCCCTCTATAGACGAATCCAACCAGTATGGGGCTGCCGACCCGATGGAATGACCTGTAAATATAAAAACATATTTCTGACGTTTACCTTTTTTGGTGGTAGCCCTCGATTTTCACATATCCCTGTACATGGGTAACAACAAATAAACATGATTATCATCAAATAATCACAAGGGAAACTGGCTGAATTTAATTTGAAGGCAAAGCAAACAACGAAACCCTTGGCGGTCACAAAATAAAAATTTCAAATAATATTGGGTCATAATATTACGATGTGTACGATCATTATTAAGGTGTGGCCATGACCCTCATGAGCCAGGACCAAGCCCAAGACCACCAGGAATGTAGCCTGAGACTATTCGGGAGACTAAGACAAGTCTAGAGACATGACCAAGCAATTTACAAAGTCAGACCCCACTAATCAGAAGACTAAGACAAGTCTAGGGACATAAACCCACCTTTTTGTCTGGATAGGTCATGTCCCCTCCCACGGGAAAACCACCAGGAGGAGGCTGCGAGAAACAAACATTGATATCGATTACATCCTCATGTCAATTATTGATATCAGCTGGCAGGCCAGACAAATCATCAAATACCGGTAATTGATAAACTTCTCGCTATTACACAGCTGTAAAATCTGTGGGAGCGGTGACCCAATTTCGGTCATTGTCAACTTCCTGTCCAACCAGTTTTGCCAAAACTGATCATATTTCTGTGGTAAACACAATTCTATTTATAAAAATCTGTGATGGAACTGTCGGAAAGTAAAGATTTTACCTTGTATGCTAGGATAGCCTGCATTAAGACATTGGCCCAGAGAGTGCCTTCATCTATGAATGTAAATATAAAGTAAGAATGAAATCGTGAATGAATTTGTACCAAAACCATACACAATTGTTGCTTAGCCTTATAAACAACAAAACATCATACAAATAAGAAATCTGCTTTTGTATTAAATACATGTATCCCTTTTATTAATCCTTTGGTCTTACATAATTTTTTTTTTTTTTTGGGTACATATTTAGAGCCTTCAACTTGGGTTATGCTGGCAAGGGCAGAACACATGGCTATGTGGATGTGTAGTTTGTAAAATCACCTAATTTGAGTTGAACATAAGTAAATGAACCATAGCGTAAAAAAACAAACAAAAACCTCACACTTCCATTTAAACAGACAACAAAAAGGAATAAAAATCAACCAAAGAGCTCAATTTGAGCAAACGTACCCAGAGTTTCTGCACCAAAATGGAAGGAACGTCCTGTTGTTTCAAGGGTAATCCGATTAATATGTTTGGCGTCCCCAAACTAAAGAGGAAACAGCAAAATAATCAAAAATGTGGTTATTCAACAACTTTCAAGGAAACACTAATTCTTTATTATCACAATGAGACAGAACGCTAAATTTACAATGTTTTCATATTTCTATATATTTTTCTATGAGCCATGTGGTCAAGTATCGGACTCACGATTAGTCTGGATGAGCCGCACAGGTTCTTCACGTCCCTCATCGTACCAACGGGGATAATGCCCTTGCAGTCAGAAAGCTGTATAAATACAAAAAGCGGAAACGGCAGAATGTTAGAAAATCAAACTTCTATACCTCTTGCTATTTCCCTGCATTCCAGCAAGCTAATAATCACTTGATTACAGAAATACGATCTTTGAAAGCAAAATTAGAAATGGGAATGTTAAATTGAAAAGGAGATGAAAATACTTGCCTTCTTTTCATTTTCGTAGTATCTCATCGTGCGGCCGTCAAACTCCACCCATCGCTTTCTGAATCCCTTGTTGTTTTGAGTCCTGTTGCCAAGGAAACAATATTCAGTTTTTACTTTTTCCTATCATCTTGAGAATTATTATTGAGAATTATTATTGAGAATTATTATTGAGAATTATTATCAAATGAAGCAACTTTTCAGACATGTTTACAAAAAATAACAAAAAATGTATTTCGCTTTAATAATAAGAGTTAGGAGGGCCTGACAGTTCGATCATATCAGGGTCTTTCTCAAAAGCCTCTCAGAAGTTTCAATCCTAAAAGGGTATTTCTCAAAAGATAAATTTGAGAACAAGTTATCTGCATCTTATGACTCATTTTGAGAGAGCAGTAGCCACTTACCCTCCTTGCTTCCACAGGTATCCTTTCTTCTGCAATCCGGGCACTTTGGCAGGAACCTGTGAGACAAATTCAAGCATTTGAGCTCCTCAAAATAATGAACTTGAAGGTATGGGTCAGTTTTGGGGTAATATTCCCACCAAATGAGATTGCTACACAAATTCAAATACTGAAAGAGTACATTTGTGATACTAAAATGATTGATTTTTTCTGTTTTTAATTCAACTATAATGCTCCTCATTTGAAGGTGACTTTAGAAAAAAAAACTGAGAAGACATATTTTTGTAAATGCGAACAATTATGTGTACAGAGGCATGCAAGCGTGCAACGTGTACAAAATACATTTACACAGTGATCTAATGCATTCATATCCACATGTACCACGTACAAGGTGCAGCATACATTGAAAATCATGTGTATTTATATTAGAAAGACATTCATCCCACTTCTGCCACCAGAAGCTTTCTTCACTACAGCTAACTACTTTCTTGTACACATAGAAATATTTCTTGTTACACATGAAAACTCTTAGTACAAATGGAGACATTTCTTGTACACGTATACACAAAATTGTACATCTTTGTACAAACGGAAATACTTTCTGTACACGTAAACAAAAGTTTTAGTACACGTCTTACATTTCGCGTACAGACGGTACATAAATATACTTTAATACACGTGAAATTTAGGTCAATTGCTCGTACACATGAAATATACTTTGGATACAAATAGAAATTGTGTACAATATGTGCATGTCGAAAATTATACTATAAAGGACTGATAAAACAGACTTTGGGGTTAGAATTCTTTCAAAAATGGCCCGGAACGAGTCAGAAAGATAGAGTTACAAAAATGTATAAACGACGGCCGCTTACCTCAGCGGTGCTGTTCCTATCTTGCAGTGACTGAGAGAGCTTTTTGGAAAGTCTTTTACGAGTGTTTTCCTGACGATAGCATGCCACAAATACAAAAGAGTGGGATTAGTACACCATGCAGTTCACCACATGTGCTGGGTGCGACCGACTCCACATAGCCCGCTCCGTACGTCACACAAATGCAGCGTGAATTTCACAAACAAAATCTGCAACTCTGCCAAGAGAATGTTTGTGCATTGACTCACTTTGCATTGATGTGATGTACGAATCAGGCTCACAAATGGATGCATTTCCAGTTCACAAATCAATTCAGTTCTCCATTTTTTACAACACACTATTTCCATCATTAATAATGAGAGTGTTTTCCTACATTTCACAAGCCTGTAAAAGACTGTCCTCTGATTTTCATGCAGATATAAAAACATCACAAAAGTGCAGGTAACATTGTCTTTTCTTTCGGAAAATGCACATTTGTTAATTGAGAAAGTCTATCTATTTATGCGTGCAAGTGCAGACATTCCACTGTTGACCTCTCTACTCTATTTCCAGACCAGTTCTGTGTTCTGGCTGGGAACCTTGATCAATCCTTGGAAACCCAGAGTCTCCAAATTCACCCATCCAGTTCGGCCAGCAGACCAAATATACAATGACTGTGACTTTACTCTTATAGGCATGTATTCTTCAACATGTTTAAAGTCCATCCATTATAGTTTGGGCAGGCTTGGGGTGGGTGTGGCTTAAATGAGAAGGGGGCGTCATCCAAGCTTATAACTTTGAAATTTTGCTTGGTGTCTGATCATTTACATTATTTTGTACATTATAATTGAATTTCTAGAACATTATGCTCTGGCAAACACCAAGGTCAAAGGTTAACAGTTTTATATGAATATTCATAATCACTTTTATGCATAAAAGGAAAATAATGTCTATGAACCAAATAGCATTTCCCAATGGGATGTGCACCAAAGTTGTGCACGTGGAACACATCCCAGCGGGATTTGTCAGGGGAACACCCTCCCTTCTTTGATTCTGAGAGAAAAAATCACAAAATGTTCAGGACTGGACTACTTTCAGTCCTTGGATTTCATAAAGTGTGAGCACCCTCTGTTGGTGATTTTAGTGTAGGCAGAGAAAGCAAAGACAAGGAGAATGGAACAAGTCAGAGGCTACGTAAAATGTCACAAAACATTTGAGGGAAAAAAAGCAAATAAGTTTCAGACAGGAATTCTATTCCTTGTGTGCAGGAGTGGCAAGGAGATTGCATTGAGAGTATCTTGGGAAAGTGAATACCGTGAGGTTATAAGGATCATTGTAATGTTGTGCATACATCACTATACCTAACTACAACTGTACGATGTCGATATAACTATAAACATGCCACAAGAAAATGCAATTTAAACCAAAAATTAACAGTGCCATCATCTACAGGCAACACTTACATCAACTGAGCGACTGTGCGCTCTGCGTAATACTGACGACTGATATGACTGGCCAAACCGCAGAAAATGAGAAGGGTCGATCTTATTGGATCTTTCCGCTAGGCTGAGGCTAACTGGCAAATCTGCTGGCTGCAATTCAGAAACACAAACATTCACAGATTCTTCAGCATGTCAGCGCACTTGGACTTGCTTAAAATCAACATCGAATGCTCTTTGTTAAAGTAAATCAAACATTTGAAAACGGGGAACTCACTGAACTGAAAATTGATGAACTGGAGTCTTTTAGAGAACAAAACAGATGATGGGGAGAGGCGAGGCACAGAGAAGAGCTTACCTTGTTTGGAGCTAGACTTTCATCGCTGTCCGTGTCAAACCCAGATTCATCGTCATCACAACTTTCTTCGCTCTGGGCAAGCTCTTTGAAAGCAAATTTATCCAGACCCTCTGATGATTCATCCCGCAGTGGACTGGTGTAGACCATCTCTTTTGGATTCAGCAGGTCGTATTCATCCTCTTTTTGAATGGGTGTCAGCGATGGGATAAACTCCCTCCTGGCAGGTGTTGGACGTGCCGGAAGTTGGGGCGCTTGAGCCTGGGACCTCACGTGTGTTCTCGGTGGAGGTGGCGCTCGTCGGACTGGTTTCTGAGTTGTATGAAAAGCAGCTCCTGCGTCCTCCATCGACGAGGATGAAGTAGAGTCGTTCATCTTGTTGAGAGTACTGGAGCTCAGAGGAGCAGTGTGGAAGTCGTCAGGCCATATCCTCTCCTCAGAGTCATCATGGGAGCCACTGATGGACTCACTCAGCAAGATGTAGGAATGATGATCTGAACCGTCACTGAGTGCTGATGGGGAAACCGGTGCATAGAAACTTAAGTTGTTGCCAGTCGGTGGAGCTGGAGGCCCCAGAGAAGTAGGCCTCTCTGGAGGAGGAATACTTGGAACGGCTTCCCCTTGAGGATCTAAGCGCTGGGGAATTCTGGGAGGACGTGCAGGAAGTTCTGGTGCATCAGACATTTCTTGCACATCTGGAAGTGGATGTGACGCTGTTTTGTGAGAACGATACACCTTGCTGTACTGGTCCCCAACATCTTGCTTGTCTATGCTCAGAGTTGGCTCACTGCCAGCACCAGATACAGACTCATCTGTCCAGTTTGCTGACTCCTTTCCTTCAGGAACGGTTCTGTGTTCGGTCACAAGGCCATCATCAGCAGCCAGATCAATTAAGTTTGACGACTTCCGGGGAAGAGCAGTCGGTGCTGATGGATCTTCTAAAATGGAACCAACAGAGGATCTCAGTGGCAGAGCCGGGGGATTCCCAGAGTCACGTCGAGGTACAGGCACACTCTGGGTATTGAGTACTGCATCTCCTGCGAGTTGATGCCTTGTCTGATCGAAATCTGTCCCTAAAGGTTTTCCTGACCGCTGAGACAGATACTCATCAATCCTATCATTTAGCTCCACTGATTCTTCAGGTAAACTGGTTAATGGATTATGGATGAAATCCTGGGGGGCTGCCGGCTGAGAAGATGGAATGACCGGTGTTGGAGGTACAGGAACGGGTCTTGATACTAACACTGCTGCAGCAGAAGAGGAAGTTGAAGATGAAGGGGCTGGGGGCAACTGTGGTGATTGTGAGGGTAGGTCGGAAGGTACTCCAGTATGGTTGTCTTCGGGATTGCAGAACAGGGATGGGGGTCTCAATGGGGGGTCTACAGCATACACATGGATGTCAGCATCAGGTGCCACAAATGGGTCGAATGCAAAGGGATCAAAGTTATCCTTATTCTTGAAGAGACCGGGTGTATCTGTGTGGGAAGCTGTCTCAGTTGGTGATGGTAAGGGTGGGGGCAGGACTGAAGGAGGGGGCTCGGGTAATGAGGGTGGTCTTTGGGGAATAACGGGGACTGTGGAAGAGTTTGGAGGAGATGGGGGAGGGAGGACTGGCATGGCACATTCCTCGCGGCCACCTGATAATGTTCTCTCTGTTGGTGGAAGTATGTGAGGCGGCATGTCACTAGCAAACTGGTCTTGATCCAGTTCTATTGCAGCAGGTGGACGCGGTGGAATAAAAGGTATTGAAGGAGATGGTAAGTGGTCCTTAGAAGAAAGGACACCATCTTCATTTGGGCCAGCCACAGGAAATGACCGTTGATGCATTCCTGTGTCTTTCGGGGGAAGCACAGGAGGTGGCAGATCAGAAGATGAAGCACCCGGTGCCGATGGGGGTGGTCGTGGAGGAATGACAGGCACTGAAGAAGGCGCTGAAATGGCATTACTGCTGTCTCTTGGACATGCTTCTGACTGGAAAGGAAGTACTGGTGGTGGAGAAAGGAATACTGATTGGGGATATGAGGGGAAACCTTCCTTGGATGCCTGGGGTGCTGTTGAGATGGCCTGAACTGGTAGGGGATGAGGGACACTTCTTAGTTCTGAATTAGGAATGTCTGGCAGGCTTCTCCGAGCAGGGGATGGTGCCACAGGGAAGTGCTTTGGAGGGGGTGGAGGGGCCATATCGAAGAGTCCGTCATCTTTATCTAAATGCCCTGTGGAGACTGAAGAATGTTTAGGAGGTGGCGGTGGAGGCATGGCAGGAAGATCATCTCTGTCTGATAAAATTGGTGGTGGAGTAAGTAGATGTCCACCCGAGTCGTCTATTTCATAGTCATTCTGAATGGCAAATGGATGCTGGGGAGGTTCAGGATCTGATGGAGCTGAGACAGGCTGGGATTGGCTGTTACGCGGGGGTATTTGAGGAGTTGCACGCTGTCTTGGCAATGGCCTTTCAAGCCTCTCATCTCGGCCAGGTAGAGGAGGAGGTTTTGATTCTTGTGACAGGCCAAAGTCTGCCCTCGCTCGAGGCTGTGGCATTGGCCTTCCGCTTGGCTGATGACTTGGACTTTGGGGAGCTGGCGCTACGGCTCGGTCAGGGTGTCGAGGTGGTAGAAGCGGGGCAGACTCAGAGCCGCCAGGAGGCACTGAAACAATCTGATTAACTGGTAAAGACCTCCTCGGCGCAAGCGGGGGAGGATTTGCTGTAATGTCAACATGACTTGCAAGCTCACTGGTATGCAGGTAGGACTCATCATCGAAATTTGGCTTCTTGTCTGTCGAATGCCCATTCTCTTGACCGTACTCTCTGACAGGGAGCCTTCGCGGGGGCATCGGGGGTGGCAGAGTTGCATCGGGACCTTTCTCTCCGGAATCCATGCTGGACACAAATTCAGATAAGGCGGCTTCGGCTTCTGTAGGTAGATGGTTCAAGATTCGCTTCTGGTAGCCTCGCTGCGTAATTCCAATCAGACTAAGACTGGTCTCTGTGAGGTTGCAGACGAGATGGAGCTCTGTGAGACCATTCGACAGAAAGTTTGGGGCAAAATGGCCAAGATCCAGTGAATCCAGCCAATCCTGGACTGATGTCACTTGTTTGTTGGATGCCATCTGTCAGATGTTTGTACCAGTCTCACTTTAATTCCTAATTTTGAATCAAAAAATTTAAAAATCCAGCACAGTTTTGCGGGAAAACTCTTCAGACTTCAGTTCCCATCATCTGAAGTTCAGACATGATAGTACGTCCAGCAATCTGAACATGAAGTTGCTTTTCTACGACAGTCCAAATACAGACGCTAGCTTCACTTCGTAAGGACAGCTAGCAGCAATCGATGGACATCCTCCGAATGCGTGTACTTGGGTAGTGTTTTCTCTACTTATCCTTCATGGTGATATACTAGTTCGGCAGATTTTTTTTCCAGTAACTCCTCACCGCTGATATATATTCATTTCCTCGTCATAGCGATATCCTGAAGTCTATCTGTGTAAAAGGAAAAGAATACGGGAAAAAAACATAATTTAGATACTGTAGAAGTAAGTACGTTATTAATGTAGATTTGTTTTATGATGAATAAGCACATGGCAGAATTTGATCAACCAATGACAGGAATGAAGAAAAAAATAATTTTTCAAAGATGACTTGACTACATTTGACTTTTTTTACAATTAGTCGTGATTTCTCTTCATATTGTATACCCTTTGGGTACCTGTACATGGACATATATGTCATATATGTACGTGCATTGTACATCTAGGGTACAATTAGTATGGAGTGCATGCTGCATCACCGAGCATCTAGCTTAAACGCATGTATATGTAGTCATATGATCCACAATTGGATACATACGTTATATTGGCTTTATTCCAATTTGAAGAATAATTGTTAACATGCACTCATCAAAAGATAAATAAACGTTTATAGAACGTGTCTGTTGACATGGGCACTGCCACACAACTGTTCCCCAGCATGGTAAAATAACCTGCTCTAGGACAATTCCTTATCAATTCAAAAATTGTATGACAATGTAGAAAGATTGCAGAGGACTTTTTAAAGCTGGAGAGGAAAGTCTGTGTCCTTTCTGTTTGGCGAGGGTTTTTGTTTTCCAATTTGGGACATTGAGGCAATGACCGGGGGACACGGCAACGGCCAGGGGCACAAAGGCAAAGACCTCAGTCCCAGGTCAATGACCTCGGGCATGAAAGATTTACAGAACAAAAGGAGTGGCCCTGTTGCCTCCATCTATGTTCACGCCCCGTTGACAGCAAAATTTATGGATCCGACCCATTGTCTGCCAGCTATCCACATTTTAGTTGATGTGAACTTTGAACGTGACACGCAATACCCTTTTCAACACTAGTCTCCCCATTGTAACAAATTTACACAAAACAGGCTCCTTTTTTAAGTGGAAAAATCAACAGTCCTCCATAAACGTCTGCTCGTGCGCCACTCTCCCACTGTAATGCTAGGTCTTGACCAAGACGTGATCATACATGTACATGTACATTGAAAGACCTATTCATGACGGATTAGGGTTTCAATTATGTGGCGAACGTCCTTTCATACTGTAGTGTAGACTGTAGTATGCATTTTCATGTATGATGTACATTATGCACTTGCAACATACATGTACAGCATGTTACAAAATTTACTACATGAACAATAGGAGCACAATACATCGTTTATGCATGGATGCCAAAACACACACATGGTGTAAGTTAACTAAATAAAATAAAACACAGCCGGTTCCAGTTTTGACAGAACCAGTCAAGCTTGGAACAAGGAAGTTTGTCAAGGTTAAAAACATGACTTCAGAATCAAAACAACTCATGCTAGAATCGCTGACGACACATTATTTGCACTGTGACTGTACTTTATACATTACCATGACAAACAAACCAGGTGACGTCTGTATTAATTAAGCAACGAGTACCGGTACAGGTAGCCAGAGGACGGGTACTTTGTACTTTAGCACAGCAGAGGACTAGAATTCTATGAGGGGAATATGTGTTTTTCAAACCCGGACCAACAGGATGTAGACCGCATAAATTATACCAGGCTATCATTTGATAAGAATCTGCACTAGTTTACTTTAGCATAGGAGGAAATGAAGACTGATCATATTTTACAGTCCAGCTTCCTCTATTCATGACGGTCTCAGACCAATGTAGAAAACAGCTAAAGAAAAAAACCTAAAAACATTAATTGCTTAAAAAAATTCTGAGATGACGCTTACAATAATATGAACACCAGCTGTGTCATGCAAACTTACATTATTGAAAGGTGAAGAAACTTTACTGGAGCGGGATTTGAACCAGCAACCTCCTGAATACTGTACATTCAGGAGGTCGCTGGTTCGAATTCCGCTCCAGTCATTTTTTCTTTGTTCAGCTTTCAATGATTTAAAAAAATTTTATTTGGTTTCCCTTGTGGTTACTTGATAAATATAGACTAAATCTAAATAAATAAATCTTAATAAATGTATGCAAATTCAGACGAATAATTTGTGAAAATTTAATTGGGTGCTCATGCCTACATAGTATCCTTCCTGCAATGATGCTGTTCATCTGTGAACTATGTACAAGCTCAACTTTTCACCTCGTAAACTGCAAACTTTTCAGTTTAAAAAAGAAATTTACCAAAGCCCCAAGGACAGCGAGGCAGCCAGCATGACATGGATTACTCATACTCCAACGTCTCTAGCAAGAGGAAACCCCTCTTCCAAATCCCACTTGAGTTTACTGAAAATAACTTGATTAGGAACAGCATCAGGGGATAGACGTCCTGGCATTTCCCCCGGTGAAGAGAGCATCGGGCAAATCACTGTAGCAAGAGCACATCGGAAAACGGGACTTGGTTTCCCCTCAGACATCAAATGCATGGTGTGATAGTGAATCAGATGTGCACGATGTACACGTTGGCACTAATACCTTATTTCATGAACAGATCATTGGAATATCACGATGCATTCACAAGGTTTTGAGATCTAGTAAGCTGATGTATACATATTAAACTAAGATAATTAATGCATTACATTTCTACTTTTTTGATCCACAGTTCCTCTTTCAAATGCTGTGTTGGTGCGATTTCACGAAACCCTACGAGCGATCGTAACTCAAGATACAAAGGATACAAAGGATAGCCCATCATATCCTTTGATTTCTACGTAGGGCTACAATGCCTCACAAGTCCTACAATTGATAGTAAGTTACTAAAAAGTTACGACGAGTTTGGTGAAATCGACCCCGGGAGTGCACATTGGGATAGAGAGTTGGTTTCACACTTGAAAAGTTTACCCCGGGTCAAAAAATGAGCCGCAATCCTTCACTGGGACCAGGGCCAGGGTGAGGATTATTAGGGTAAAAACTACATGTAAATTATGTGAAGCTTGATAATTTAATGTTATTTCATATCTCAGTGCAACAATGAGAAAGGGGAACATAACACAAGCTATTGTATTCTAGTACATGTAGGCCTCCATTATATTTGTTTCCACTTTCCACACCATCAACAAAATGAAGAGTAAACATATATACAATGTACTTGTCGTTCCGCTGTACATACATTTAATTACATTAACATGAACCATATACACTTCACAGAACATTCAATGTACATATTCCGGGTACCGTACAGGGTACCGGTAGTTGAGTACCATGTACGGAGTTTCTTATGGGTTACAACAAAAGGCAATGAGTCAACATTACTGAATTTCTTCGAAAAGAAAAAAACAAACCAGCACATCATGCACAAAAGGCTTGCCCATGACTCCACACAAATACAGCCTACGTGTCTAGGACATAAAAATACAAAAAAAAACCGAGACATTACATCTATGTCTGTTTGAGATGGGGCTTTTCCGCACAAAGTCCTTTTCTTTATTGAAGTCAGAAAATAATTCTGAACCAGAATGAGTTTAAAGTTCTTAAATTGACAAATCCGCCTGGAATCAAATCCTAGCCTGACACTAACATCTGTAATTTAACCAAATTCATATTTTGCTCCAATTTTAAATGACAAGCCACTTTCGGTTTCAACCGGACACAAGGGGCATGTGATGTCATGCACATGAGAAAAAAATGAAGACCTAATATTTACTCTACATATTGCCATAACAAGCAAGATGGACAAGGACAACAAGGAAGATACATGGTTGAATTGATGTCAATTTTTGAAAATTTAAATTAATTAGTGTAATATTGCTTAAATTTTGACACTTTATGGCGTCATCATGATGTCATATGCCTATGCACACCTTTGCTATAGCTAGGGTATACATTATGTTAGTATGTGTGCCATGTTTGATTAAAATCTAGAGGTTGAATAATGGCCAAAGTGCGACAGAGAACATTGTTTAATGGCGATTTGGGACAACAAGAAGGTGCAATAAAAGGGAATGTCCATTAAACAATCAGAACCAATGCTAAATTTATTTTTCCACATTGGACTTCTGGAAAGCTAAAAATGTTTTAAAAGCATTTAGACCTAATTCCTTCATCCCTATTAATATATGCAATGTACAGTTTGTACACTATACACTTCTTGCACTATGTATGCACTATGTAAACTAACATTTCCTGCACCCTAAATGTTATTATTTTAAGATCATGTTGAATGTATATATGTAGGCCTACGTGTCTGTGCTCATGTTTAATACAGGGGCCAATTTCACAGAGTTGTATTTAAAGCACAACAAAATTGCTTAGCACAAAATGTCTTGCTCAATATACAGTAAAAACAAACCACCATTAAAAATTCCATGTGATATTCATGGTCAGCGAACAACAGCCAAAGAACAATCACAAGTGATACACAACACATGGAAATTTGGTTGTTTATCCTGTTTTTATTAAGACAGAAATTTCATGGTTAGCAAATTGTTGTGCTAAGCAGGGCCGCGAAATTGGCCCCAGTATATAGTACAGCATCCCAGTACATGTGCAGCAGTGAGTAAATGTCTCTTCCTCTGGCTGACCATTAAGGATCACCATTGAGGATGTACACACATAGGCCCTATGTGTATTAAAATATACAGGATTTAGGTTAAGCCATGGAGGAATACTTAGTACTATTAGTAAGGGTATTACCTAGAACATGATTCAACCGCACTTATGACTGCATTTAAGTACATTATGTAGGACAAACTTTAAATAGCTATCAAAGGCAAGAATATGGTAAAAAACGTTGGACACATGAACATCCTGTGAACTGTGAACAAACAAGTTTTTTTTGCAATACCTTGATTTTTTCAAGGCCAATTATAAATCATTCATCTGCAAGATATTACACAAACTTTGGACTTGCGCCTCTACAATGCTAAAAAAAACCTTCATTATCAAAAGCAAACTACACGGATGTCCGGCGGCGGACTCTGGCCAAGCAAACTTTGGCCGAGTAAAAATCACACGAGGGATACAGGTCAATTTGCAACATCCACATTCGTCTGAGAGACAGGTGGCAATAATAACATAATGCTGCAAGCCTAGTACAGGTGTTGATGGAAGGTTTTTCTTGCAGCTGATCATTCCACTGCCAACAGGGTCTCCTACCGTCTCAGCTCGAGACCTTCCCGGATCAGTGACGAACTATGTGCAAAGTCTGCAAGCTCACAAACCGTTGGGTCAAGATTCCTTGCAGGAGTCTACATTGCTAGTTGCTGCATTTAATTATCCCAATAAAAATTACCACCGCCGGCCCGTGTTAAAAATAGAGTGCCGATCATTGGCCATAATCTTCAATTTATCCACTGGGAATGATTATAATTTCTCAGAGAGCCCTGTGTGATGATGACTCACTAGGCCGAGTGTATAAAAATATGACATGATTCACATGTACACTGGGATTGCCAAATAATTAACTCTGAAATATTGCACGAGGTATGTCTTGATGAGGGGAGGGTCTGATAGGTTGGTATTTTGCAGTGTGTACCTGATGAGGTCACTGGGTGGGCCTGTAACACTGGTACATGGTACTTGCTAAATCCTTATAAGATCCTGCATGTTGTTCTTTCTGTACTACCTTTGTACACTACGTGTGTGTTACCATAGAGATCAACATGTGTCCATGTGTTACATGAATGTTGCAAGTGGTATTAAAGGTACAGTACAGGATTGGAATTAAACATACCCAAACAGAAATGTCCACAGATTTACATTTAACTTTCAGGTTTTGAAGATGTTGCTGGTAGAAACATACCGTTGAATTATTTCCACCTGAAATGGTGTACTTATCCAAATATTTGTAAAATAATAACTAAAAACAGTTTTGATCTCTGGGTAAGATCAAAACGTGTACATCATGCATGTAGCTAAAGGTAATTCCACACTTTGGTGTTTGTCAAAGAAATGCAGATTCATGGGCAAAAAATCAAGAAAGATACAGTAACAGTCATCTGTTAAATTTCCAGTCCCATATGGTGCCCACTTTTTGAGAAAACAGCAGAAATGCTTAAGCACGGTATTTTCAATCTATTCACAGGTCAATTGGTTTGACTCTTTTCTGGATAAATACAATGTACAGCATTTCAGGCAGAAAAATGTTAATGGTATGTTTCTACCATCACCATCTTTATACCCTGTAAGATAGGTAAATCTGCGAAGATTTCTGTTTCGGTATGCTACCAAAGATGCACATTTAAGCATTAGAGACCCATGAGGAGATATTTTATTGTTTTTACACGTCATGCATACATGTGTGTATAATACTGTGGACAAATTAAACTTTAGAAATTTCCTTCTATGTCCCCATAACAACTTACCCCCAAAATATAGTCAATTACATACATGTACATATGCACAGGATCACAAACCACACTGTGGTGAATCATGGTATTTATGATCACACTTACCACAGGAAAAACCATGTGTGGTCATGTGGTACGCATGTGGGTTGAGGTTAAGTTCATATTTTCTGAATTCAGTTTCTTAATTCTGAAAAATGCCCATTTATGGATGTTAAGTTTTTGTCACATCCTTTCAGAGAATGGAGAATGGTTATAATTAGTGTCATAATGATGTGCTAGCTAGTACTGCATTGCACAAATGTTTTGAGAGGAAATGGCATACACAGTATAGGCGGTTAAAAAAATTAACTTGCAACAAATTGTAGGAAAATGGATCATTTTGTTTGCATTGGGGAGCAGAGATATCTGTGCTATCCTAAAAAGGATAGACAGGATACATGTGGAAATCCAACTGACACTGACATAATGTGTAGACTAGGGGCCGATTTCACTAACACTTTGCGATCATCGTAAAGCCTAAATCCATCGCTAAACGGAAAATTGCTACGCAAAGTAGCGATCGATTTTCTGTTTAGCGATGGATTTGGGCTTTACGATGATCGCAAAGCGTTAGTGAAATCGGCCCCTGAGTCCTTTTATGATCACGGTCAATTACCAAGCAACTGACCAACCTTAATGGTAATGGGGTTCCTGAAGTTTAGTACACTCAGGTTAGCTGGTACCCAGCTTCTACTCACCTAAATTCTAGGTGAGTAGAAGCTGGGTACCAGGGTAATAATTCCTTAGGAACTACAAAAATGTGTACAAACAAATGTGAATATCATCTACCAAAAAAAGTTTGAAAGAAATTTCTTATTTTTTATGGTGGGGGGGAGAGATTTCCATATACGGACAATGAAATAAACCATGTTTTAAACAATATTATTTATACGTGACTTACCATACAATGTACACATCGACAGTTCATTTCAGTCCCATAAGCCTTATCGCAAATACCGCCTGGTTGATTTTGGACAATAGTTGAAAGGCACTGTGGGAAGGGAAAAGGTACAAAATATGCCCCTTTTTCCTTCCCATGGTGCCTTTCCACCATTGTCCAAAATCAACCAGGCGGTATTTGCGATAAGGCTTATACATGCCATGTAGGGTTTGTGCATGGGATACAATACTAGTCTTATATTTATAATCACATTTTACTTTTTAATTTGACAAGTTGTAGTCAGAAAATACCTCAGCATGGCTCATGCATGTCATGGAACTATAGTGAAGGTATTTGAGTAAATTCTTACTGAAAAAGTAATAAATTTGCTTTATTACTTACAAAAATATGAGCCTGACTTCCCCATACAGTTTGAGCAAAACATGACAACACAACTAGCAGTCTAGTCTAGACCGATCTCCCGATTTCGATACTGCACCGAAAAAGGCTAAATAAACACTAGCACTGTCCATGAATATTTACGTGACTTGAGTCCGAGCATGAAGAAATTTGACTCGATCGGTAAGTCAGCCCAAAAACTGAAAGAATCAGCCAAACAGGCCGTAAAAATCAACCTTACCTCTGTTAATTTGGGTGTTTCTCGTACCAAGAATCCAAAGGATCGACCAATTAAGTGATAAATCGCGACAGAATTATACAACAAATTCCACAGACTTTCTTCGACGACAACGTAGCAGATTAATGCTTGGTACTTCCGCCTTCGACATATCGCGTGCAACAATCTGTTGCCACAGCGCCCTCTATCGGTCATATTTTTTCTAAGCATGACGTCACTCAAACTTTCATGTCAACTTTTTTTTTATAACTTTTTATAAGACTTTTCCTTGATTTACAAACAACCGCGCATGGTTGACAAGGGCAACCAGATGTTGCAAAACTTTTTATCTTCTTGAAAGCAATGCTACCGAATTATAGCTTCTCCAAAAAATAAACTTGTTTGATCGAAAATAACAAATTTGTTGAGTGATCCCCATACACTGTTTCTCAGGTTGCAGCATATTGCTGTATGCTTAAAGGTTCATTGTAATAAAAACTCATAATAGTTAAAAACATCTGTATTATTATAAAACTCAACCTGTCTATCATTGCCTGTGCTAGAAAATATTGTATATAGAAAAAAAGGAGATATTTAAGATATACTGTAGCACTCCTTTTCGCGACAAAAAACCTTGCTTACGTCACATGCTGAACACCACACGGTATACTGTGGTCCGAGCCTATGCTTTTATATTCTGTAGGTGATGGCACACACATTGTTGCGTGGATTGGTTCCAAGGAGGATGGGTTTTTTTGGGGGGGGGGGGGTGTGGGTGTGGCATACATGTACTGATTTTTAAAATCTTTTTGGACAAAATTAAGCACTTACATAAAAATATACTGGATTTATATATTATAATTTTAAAGCACTTCCATCCCTTTCCCAAATTTGATTACAGTAACCCTTTAAAATGATCCTTGGAATATAGTGGTATATGTGAGTGGTTTCATGGCTTCTGACTGCCAAATGAACAGACAATTGACTAAAAATGTACTAGGAACACCACCAACATAGGGCTGGATATTTCAGTTGGTAGAGTGACTGTACGGTATTCAGGAGGTTACCAGTTCGAATCCCGCTCCAGTCAATTTTCCTTTGTTCATTTTTCAATAAAAAAACCCAAACAAACAAAAAGAAACAAAGACAAATAGCAAATGAGGAAAAAGAATACAATTTTCATCAGAACTGACACAACTTGAGACAAAAATAATTGTTCCAGAAGTCATCACATTTGCATCTCCAATTTTATTTAATAACATTTAAATATCAGTGCTTCACATGTATGTACACATTGCGTCCTTATTATCAAATTTAAAAGCTTTTACAAAATAAAACCCAAAATATACAACTCACTGAAAATCACATTCTGCAATTCTACAAAATATACAAAATAAATCAAAATTAATGAATGAAAGAATTTCAAATGTAGAAATATGACTCTGACACTGGTCGTACTTCATACCCTGGTGATCTTTGCACTTATGACATCGTTTTTTTAACTGACTGGATTAATTTTAAGTGAACAAAGAAAAATTGATTGGAGTGGGATTCGAACCAGGGACTTCCGGAGGTTGCTGGTTCGAATCCCGCTCCTGTAAATATCCCTTTGTTCAATATTTCATCTACTTGAAGATCTGCAGAAGATGATGTGGATTTAGCCAGCACAAAACCATGCTAATACAATGAAGTTAATTTACCAAACATTGATCAGAGACACATTTGTTAACGTAACGACGAGATTTAACCCTCAAAGAGCCAGTTTGTAGGTTTTTTTTACGTCCATGCCAGGTGGAAAGTGGACTGTACGTATGATAAATCTCAATGAAATCTAAAAGGGGTATGGTCCTATGTTTTTATTGGGCATCAAAGTCACTGGGGAAAAAATCTCCATCATGCTCTTCTGAATGTTTTTCAGTGCCAAAGAATGGTACCTCCTATTTTCATTAATATGGTGTCAAAATCAGGCAAACCTTCACTACGGCCCAATTTGCCCCTGACTCTTTGAAGTTTAAAACGTAACAACTAACAAAAAGTTTATTTTAGAGTTTAAATATCTTTCAAATATTTGCACTTTGGAAATCTTGTTTAGATCAGATGAAGGAACAAATTGCACAGAGAATCCAAATTAAATCTCAAAGGTAGAACAAAGAATTGGAAATGATAAAAAAAAATCATTGTTTTTAGTCCAAAAGGTTCCTATTAAAAAAGTCCTATACCAGAACCAGTGTTTCTGTAAAATATTTCCTTCCAAAATGCTGCCACATTTGGGAAACTTCCATTTGAATAGTGATTACAAAATATAATTGCAATAGAAATGTGCAGAAATTCTCTTAAAAACCAGAAATAGTTTTTCATCATTTCTTTGAAAACCACTAAATTATGGTGAAATTTTTAGAGGTTGGTATTTTGATAAACATTGCGAAAACTAGATGATTGGAATAAATTGAATCCCAGTTCAAAAAAAGAAAAAACAAACAAACAACAGAACATCCCAAAATATAGTAACAAAAAATAAGTCCATTCCTATGTACTTCCATTTTGAAGAGCCAACTCTTTAACCAGAAGAGTTATACTCACATTGTGCACTGTAAACCAATCAATAGATTAGGATGAGAACATTTAATCATAAGATCAAAATCTATTTCATAACCGACTAAATCTCAGAGTTAGGACTGATGATTTTATTGATGATTTAGTTTTAATAAGCAAGCACATCTTTGTCAGCACAGCATACACCACAACGTCACTACAACAAGCACCAATGGTAAAAAAACAATGTAATCTTTAGATTCCTGATTTGTGTGCGTAAATGTACGCCAGTTTGCGGAAGTAGTAATGGCTGCCTAGAAACAGCCAGCAGGCGTGGTTGACCCTTTTTCACACTACTGTACTTAACAAACAGACTGGTCTATAATTTTTGGCTTGGCATCATAGAATAAAGGGAAGAATCACAAAGACCTAAATTTTCATACAGGTATTCTATGACAGATCTTTGTCACCATTCAATGGTTCAATGTTAGCATGCCCCTTACTGTAAGCAAAAGCCAATTGTGCATCCTAAATTTTGTGCTTGATCTCAGTCCCAAACCAGAGCAAAGTATTAAATTCTTGAAGGGGACAAGGTGTTTTTTTTTGTTCAGTGTAAAGAACACTTCCGTACGCCAGAACAAAATCCCAAAATTTGTGGAAAACATTTGGAAGGAGAAAAACCAAGGCAAAAGCAATTAAAAAAAATCCATGAAATCCCAGTCCACTATTTCCATTTAAGGACAGCACAGATTGGAAGGGTGAGAGCCGTACAAGCTGGGTTATATCTGCTGATCAGGGTAACCATTCTGGGTGAATGGTGAAGTCTGTACGTATGTGTCTTGGATGGATCTTGTGATGGACTTGGCTGTAGTCTGTGATATGGAAATGAGGGCCGCTCATAGGCAAGGGGCGAGGGGCACTCTCAAGACTGTTTAACAACTTCTCGGCTGCTTTCCTTTCTGCAAAAATGAAACAAATAAAATAAAAGTGAATGAGATTGACCAATGATCAAAATTTCTGAAAACAATCTGAAAAACAAAACAAAACAATCTCAAATCAGATGAAAATCTGAGAATTCTCGTCCATGATTTATTAAAGTAAATAAAATAATGAAAGTACCAGTACTACTTTTGAATTTCACTAAATCTAAAACTCAGGAAGTTTTTCTGAAATAGTCATATAATATTTATTATGAAACTGGGACTGAACTATTGAAAATTCAAAGTCTTCAAATTTATGCTAATTTCATTCAAATATGACTGTTTCAGCCTGAAGTAGTCTAGTAAACCAGTAAACTCATTAAAACCTCAGTTCTTATAAGACGACTGACCAACCAAGATCCCATACCTTCGTGCCCTGATCCTTTCAGGAATCGATGAACCGATGCCTGGTACGGTTCCCCGACTTGCTCATTGACATTCATGCCTGTCCGGTCTCGCGACCTCCTAGTTGACCTTTGACCTTTAGTATGCGCTTCATTGACCATTGTCTTCACAGCATTTTTATCTATTGAACACAAAAAGGAGAGAAAAACTAAGATTATTTCAATCTCTTACGGAGGAAAAGGATACACTATGAAGCAGTGAGATGGATAAAGCCACACAATATCAAATTGTTCATCCAATGCTATCAGCCATTAACCACATACAACCAAAAACCAATGTCCAAGCTCATATAATCTGTTTTTTGGTGCGATTCATTGTTACAGTTTTCCCTGGTGTCCTTACTTTGGGTACCAGCTAGTTTCATCCAGGCCTCTGCAGCTTGAGCCGACCATGGGTCCGATATGACCTTCTTCATCTTCTCTCGCTATATAAAACAAACAAAAAATGACACATGAGTAAAAAATCCTAAAAACAATTCTTATATTTCAGGTCAAAATTTTGGTTAATAGGCAGTTTGCAGCATTTTATTACGTGTATTTGTATCAAATTAAATAAAATTCAGGCTAAAACGATTCTCTTAAAAACAAAAATTACCAAACCAATAGAAAACGAAAGGGTTACCATCGGGGTAGGTACAGATAAGAACAAAAAAGAGGTGAAAAATCACTAAACCAATCGAACTCCACTGAAAAAGCAAAACAAAAACAGTCTGAGTGTTGCAGAATTTTAACTGCTAAAAGTCTATTAATTAGGGCATTATAATTACCTCTTCGTCCCTATATGTCATGACGTTCGCTGTGCTGGGTCTGCCAACGTATTTATGTCTGAGATTCCTTCTGTCTTGCTGTTCCCATTCGGGACAAAGCGAATCAACTGATGGAGAAGAAAAAAACCCAGGTTATTTGTTGTAAGTGGACCAACAATTAGTGAGACTACCAATATTGATAAAGAGATTCCACAATTTGTTTGCCAGAAACAGGAAATTGTTCTCTGTAATAGGCTTCTATAAAATAACCAACCACTTTTATCCTTTGAGAAAGATCCTGCCAGAATCGAAACGTCAAGCCCTCCGAGCTCTGAGAAAGAACGAGCTGTAGTGGTTTTTAGATTATACCATGAATTAAGAACCTAAAGACTTACTTAAATAGACTTCTTCTTTGATCCTAGCATCTGGGTTTTGGAAGCCGTGGACTGCATCGATCTCCTTGCCCATTGCAGCTGACGGGTCATAGTATCCCGGTACCTTCTGTAGCCGACATGTCATGAAAACACTGTCAGAAGACAAAACAAATGTACGGAGTACTAATTAATAAATCAATTTTCGCACGTGTCTCTTCTCAGGAAAATGGATTGCACTTAAAGGTAACTTCATACTTCTTACTTTGGTTTTTGTTTAAGAAATGCAGATTCATGTTAAAAAATTATCAAAAAAGATACAGTAACAGTCATCTGTGACATTTTCAGTCCAATACAGGGCCTACTTTTTGAGAAAACAGTGAAAAACAGTGACTTTTACTGGTATTGTTATCATGTTATCAATAAGGCTTTGAGATAAAAATAATATTTTTTTCAGATGCATCACCAAAGTATGAAGGTACCTTTAAATTTTAAAACCAGGTGCACTTTAACAGTGATTCTTTTTCAAAATAACACAGGTTAAATCCTAAGATGATTGGAGTAAAGTGCACATAAGGCACATGTACTTTGCAGGTAAATACAATCCGCTACGTGATACATTGCTTGCTCATTTGCATCAAAGTCCAGGGGGTATGGATTATGTTCGACAATCTTTCGCTGTTTGTCTGTATGCTAATCAGTTACTACAATTCCATTCTCCTATTTCAGAGGCCAGGCTTGTGACTTTTATTGCCAGCCACACAACCTCAAGCTCTCCTTGCACTTCAAAATTGTGGGCCAGTTACTTGCATCTTGCCTTTAAATCAATAATGCATATTATTCATTTCATTTCATTTCTTATTTTTGCAGGAATACGTAGAAAACATACAAACAGGCATTACAATTAAGTTACATTTACAAACAAAACAGTAAATCTAAATATGGAAGACAAATTCTTACAAAGATTGTACAGTGAAAATGACATTTGAAACAAACTCACAAGAAAAATAAACAACTAGCACCCCAACAGGATTAGTTGCACAAATTCACTTTAATTTGAATTGACAAATTCAAATTCAAACAATATTTATCATTGGAGTGAAAAAAATACGACTGGTATTAACTAATAATGAATTCATTTAATACACATACATATGTAGATCTGTATGTCTAGTCATGTGATCTATTTCCTTATTGGAGCGTTTGTTTGTTTGTTGGTTGGTTGCTGTGGTGCCTGCGTGTGTTTGCTTACTTTAAAGCATTGAGCAAGGACCGGACTCCATGCTTAAAGGAAATAACCTAATTAAAGCAGCAATGGTGGGGAAAAATAATACCAACTTAAAGGAAACTTTCAACCCAAGATATTGAAACTGAAAGTTACACACATAATGAAATAAAAACAATTTCAAACAGTGGAAACTTTGTTGAATGAAACAGTGCATGCAATAATGAAATAATTAGCCAGGACGAAAATTGAAGAGACATATCTCTGTGAAAGTTACACAACTCAAAGATTCACCCACTAGATTTGAGCATTACGTCGTAATTTGGTCTTAATCCTCCTCAAGCACTAACATTTTGCTTGGTGGTCCTCCGAGCCGACTGCAGAGAATACAAGGATCTACTTGAATCCAAAAGAGGCTCTAGTGTTTGCAAATACACATAAAAGCTTCTGAGGAAAATGGAATCAAGGATTTCAAGCTAGACAATCTCGCAATCCTTCATCAAAAAAGGGGGCTGTTATTTGCAAATAAACCTTAAGCTCCTGGGGAAAAGATGAGGATTTGGAGAGGGAGTCTTTCAATCTTTGAAAAATAAAGAGCTTAGCGTCAACAATCTCATCAAACTGGATGATCAAAGAGGGATAAGACCATCCCAAATACCCTGTTGTGAGTCCTCCACTAAAAGATCTCAGATAAACACGACAAAGGCTAAGAAAATCCTGTCTTCTAAGAGAGAACATTCCCTAAGAATGATACTTTATCTTTCAAGAAACTTACCAGATGAGAAATTTTTGAAAAACACGTCCTTGGTACTCGATTCCTTGGCTACGAATGTCCTATTGCTTTGAGTGTGTGATAATTGATTCCCAGTAAATATTGATTACCTGTGAAATTTTGCCCAACAGATTGTGCTGATGCCACCCTAAGCAAATGAAGCGGGCCCCAATGGACATGCTGTAGCTATGGTTATAAAATAGTGCTGGGTACTTAAAGAGGATTAGGATGACAATGGGCTCCCATCCCAAACATTTGCCTGCTCCTGGCCAAACTAAAACTGAATGAAGTGAGCAAACACGCCCAGAGTCACATGTGGAGGTACATAGACATCTCCAGGATTATAGAGCCAAATGATGTTGGCAAAGCAGTTTGCACTGTGGAGACATTTTAAGACCTAATGCAAACCAGAGTAAAGCTCTAAAAGAACAAATAGGAAGTGAAAGTAATGAAGATGTGCCTGCCTCAATAACATTCACTATGAAATGACTGCAGGAATGTGCTGATGGGAAGATGAGAACCATGCAGCATCAGTTGTGCACCATTCCTCCACAGCGTTCCAACACTGCGGACTTCAGAACAAAAGACATCTACAGAATGGAATCTCCCTCAAATATTCTGTAGACTTCCACGTACTTTCACACAAAAAATGGAAACCCAACTTTTGAGTGATACAATTTTATTGTATCCAGTCAAAATGCCAGCATGATAATAATGACTAAAATTCAAATGGTAGGGACAGAAAAACTACTTTGTACAGTACACAAGAAGGAGAAATTAAGTCTTTTTGGTTTGTTTGTAAGGGTGTTTGTTTGTCATTTGCAGGAACGGATGCATTTTTGGCAGATCAAAGCTAGCTAATTTTGTCTCCCCCTCTTTTTTCTTCTCTTTATGAGTCTTTCTCCCTCCCTATATATATTGTATATTATATATATATTGGCTTTTCTTAATTCTTCTTTCTTTTTTTTGGTTTCTTTTCTTTCTTTTTTTGCTGATAGAAAAAAGGGGGGCGTGTCCAAAATTAAGGCAGCAGGTGGTGGCACCCTATCCACCCCTGTGCATCCCATAATTTCTAGCGCTCACTATTTGCGATAAACCTTATATTATGTGCACTGTTCCATTTTTAAACAAAAAATGCATTTTCATTTCTTTTTGTTTCTTTTTTAAACTGTATGTCATCAGACATTGATCAGATAATGTATCAATTGATAGAGTCCAAAATGTGAGGACTTCACCCCCTCTTCACCCCTCGGATTCGATGCTCAATTTCGGTTCAAAGGACAATTAACATACAGTAATTTACTGTGCAATAAATGATTATTTTGATACATGTAGTTCTCAACAAGCAATGCCTATACATTGTGTGACACAAGTGGCACTCATCACACTCATGTAAAGACTGTATGTACATGTATACACACTACACCAGCTGTCTGGGTCTCAACAGTAGGAAATATTGAAAACGACTCAAACGAGAAATGAAATCATAAGGGGAAATTGACAAGATTGATTTAAATCATTTTAAGGTGAATAAGGAAATCAAGAATTATGACGACAAATTTGGAAAGAAAATTTAAAAGTTGTTAAAATTGGAAGAATCGCCACAAAAGGTAGATTATAATGTCCGAGACTGAATACACTGGATGTCAAAGACAAGAACATAATCTGATTAATCTCTGATGATATTTGTTTCAATTCTTTCAATAATGTTTTAAAATGGTCTGATGCAAGGTATTAGTTATTTGATGATAAACTTGTTTATGCATGGGGATAAATGTGAGGGTATTAAGGTAACATATTTCTACATAAAGTTGATGCACGAATTAATGATTAACACAACGATATTGATAAGGTAATCCGCATTACACCTTACTCTGATAAACGACAGAATAATAAAATAAAAAGTTGTGATGGGCAATTATATTTTTTTTCATCTTAGAATCTCAAACTAAGCAATAAGGATATTAAAAATCTTAAAATCCTATCAAAATTTAAGATATTGACAAGTGAACAAAGATAAATTTACTAAAGCGGGATTCGAACCAGACTTTAAAATTCAGTCAGTTTCAATTTCCCTTGTGGTTATTTCATTCTATTTGATGATTAAAATTTAAGACATGTTAGATAAATCAAACTTACTCTTTTGGGTGAGGCTTATTCCTCCTTGTGGGTGAAACTGGTCTCATCTTAGCCATATTATCCGGTCTGACATCTTTATTATAGTAACTGTGTCCATATGTCGTCGGCCTCTTGTTTGTACACTTGGTCCAATCTTCCATTTCCTCCGTCCAGGCCAGGAGGGCATCCGATTTGATATCGGTGAGATCCCTCGGAGCGGTGTGGTAGACCGGCCGGCCGTGGACGCCTCGACCGCCCTGCCTACCCTCCTTGTGGTACCGGTACCCCGACATGGTCGGATCGGCAGATTTAGACCGGAATTTGGTCACGATGCTGCCGCGTCCCGGCAGAATATGCCCCGTTGCCATGATTTCAGACGTCTTATTCCTCCTGAAATCTATTCAGTAGTCTTTAATGATACTTGATATAACTTTATAGTGAATAGGGGGGATAGACATCGACGAAAAGGAATAATAATATTGAGGGGGATTTCGCAGAGACCATGTATACACGCCGTGTGCTAATGTTTGTCTTTCTCATTGTGTACAACAGGTGACCTGTTCAGCTCCAAGCAACCAGTATCCTATTCATTATGGTAATTGCCAATTTCATATGCTAATTTTTCTGACCCCTAGTCACCGCTCCTGCGCACATATTTATTTTTACGGTTTGTGCGCAAAAGATGGTTGCGCCCTGGGCGCGCTTTGTTTGTACACTGTGCTACATTTACCTGTACTTCCACTGGTTTGATAATTTACATGCAAAGTAATTGATATGCCGGGTACCAGTACGGTGACAGGTTGATCACGGGTCAGTCACGTGACTCTTCATAACAGTCATTCTCATGATGTAATTTTTTTAATCAGTACTAGGCCTATTTTTACAACACTCACGAGATCCGGCTTAATTAATGACTTTGTGAAATAATGTATGTGTGTAGTCGGATTCGTTTGTGATTAATCCGTTACGATCTCTTATTTCTCATCATCAGCGTCCAGCAAGATGGAGCTCCCAATCGAGGTAAAATTAAAGATTTAGGCCTAGGGCCTTCCGTTTTCCTCAGTCAACTTTGAAGTTTGCTCCATTATTTTAAAATGATTAAGTTTTCATGATTGAACCGGCATTGAAAAGGGCCTTGGTATATTTTAGGCACGAACGCAGCTGGTCCGGTCGTAGACGTTCTCGTGACATAGACTAGAGCAAGTAGGCTATGGGAAGATGTGAATTAAAATAAAAAGTTTTCTTGAATTTCTTCCCTTTTGCCTTGTTTTGACTGAATACTGTAGTCATATTTAATGCAGGATTCCTTTTATTATTTCATTCATTTATTTGCCAAGGTAGGCTAGTATCATTGGTGAAAATAATGGAATGATAAAAATACTTAATCAGCATAAAACTTGCTTTACTACAATATGCCGAAAATAAATTTAAGCAATGTTTTGTTTTTGTTTTTTTCTTACAGTTAATCTCATACATTATGAAATTTTTATCATCTTCGGACCGTCATGAAGCATCTTTGGTCTGCAAGAAATGGTACCACGCATCCCTGGACCCCGGCTTGCATCTGACTTCTGTCATAACCCTCCGAGCGAGCACGGCTACGGGAGAGAAGTTCCACGACTTGGGGCAACGCAAGAGCCCTAGTCTAGTGGTGAGCCACATCGATGGATCCAGTACATGCAGTCAAGTCTTGCAGGAGATTGGAAACCATCTTGGTCCACATCTGACAAGTCTGAGTCTCAGAGGGTCTGAGGTTAACGAGAATGTCTTCATCGCGATCATCAGTTATTGTACAGGACTCCAGAAGCTAGATCTCAGCTGCTGCAACAGCCTCTTCATGTCAGGCAACCTGTTGTTGAAGGAGGAACACAGAAGAGCCGCCAAGCCCCTAGAGAACATAACATCTCTAAACCTCGGTACAAACAGATATCTCTCTGATATTCTGTTCAACCGACTCGTGAGCGTGATGCCTAACATTACCAAACTGTCTCTGGCTTCCTGTAACATAATCCACCAGAGTGGTGCTTACTTCAGTGAGGACAAAAAGTCTAGCTCCTTTTTGTCCCTCTCCAACTTTCTGAGGTTCCTGCAGTGTCATTCTGCCAAGGTGGTTGCCCTCAATCTGAGCTACACCGGTATGGGGAGTGAATCGCTCCGTCTAATAAGCCGCGTCAAAGGATTGTTTCTCGAAGAGCTCATCCTGAAGAAATGTAACGGAATCAGCAACGATGGGGTGATACACCTTGTCAAGGAGCAGACTTCTTTAAAAACTCTTGATCTCAGCGGAGTACAGTCTCTCAACAGTCCTTCCCTGGAGGCCATCTCCAGTCACCTGCCTCACCTAGAGCATCTCAACGTCAGTGACTGGTCCCAGCTTGAGCCTCAGGCATCGGAGTACCTGTCTAAGATGAAGCGCCTCAAATCCATCAGTCTGTCCGGCTGCTACAATATCGGACTGCATTTCTTGAGGAAAGGTTTCGGGAGCGGTGGCAACTCCTCCAATCTTGTCTCTCTGAGTCTAGGAGGATGCGGATCTGTCCACGACGAGGACGTCTTGAGCATGGTGAAGAGCTTGCCTGAGCTTGAGCAGCTTGATCTCAGCTCCTGCTTCGGTGTGGGAGATTCGAGTGTACATGCCATTGCAAGGTATTTTGTGATTACCAAATTATGACATTGTCTTAGTACTCATAAGAAAGGTCTTACTCAAATTAATGGATGGAGTATTTTGTATAAAAATCATTTAATACAGGAGGAAGACAAGCTTCTATTTCTGAAATTATTAGGACATTATTTTGATGCTAAAAGTCTCTAGATTTAATTTTGTTTGAAATTGTAATTTCATATTTTCCTCATCTGTGTTACTACAGGTTCTTGCCCAAGTTGAAGAAGCTTCGTCTAGCGTGGTGCAAAAAAATCACTGATTTCGGTCTCCTGGGCCTGGACCAAGAAGCTCCAGTCTTCATCACCGAAAGCGACAGCCCCAAACACTACAGCGACCGCTTCACCAAGAGTCACAGCAACATGGGGTTCTTCAAGCTGCCCTCCTTCAACGAGAAGATTCTGGCCATCCCAGAGAAGGAGATCTTGCAGCAGATGGAAGCCCCAGACCAGGTCAACTTGACCGCCTTGAAGAAGCTGGAGTCTCTAGACCTGATGGCTTGTAATCATCTCACAGATGTCTGTATCGCTCATACTATCCGCTTCCCACATCTCCGTTCACTCAATCTCAGCCTCTGCTCTAACATCACTGATAACGGCCTCACTGCTGTGGCAACCAATAACCCACAGCTCACTGAGCTTCTGATTGGCCAATGCCACCAAGTATCCGATGTCGGACTGAAGGCTTTGATCACTCAGAGGAAAGGGCTGCAGTCACTTGACATCTGCGGGTGCGGTAAAGTCACAGATAGCGCCCTCGCTGAACTTGGTACGCATACCAAGCATCTGAAACACCTCAATGTCTCTCAGTGTAACAAGGTTACCATGGCGATGGCTCAGAAGCTCCAATTTCAGTTGCCGGGTCTGAGGTCATTGCAGACGGCGCATATTTCAAGCGGAGGCTCCGCCTTTTATCACTATCAACCAATCAACTTCTAACGCTCTAGTCATCATCCCCGCCCATCTCCATTTTTCAACCAATCACATACTAGCATGTCATCTATAACTCAAACTTCAACCAATTAGCTTCAGTCCTGTCTTTTGATACTTCCATTTCAACTGCCATTAATTGTTATTTTATTTTTTTATTCCATTTACTTCATTTTCCCAATCAACCGAATTTGTAACACTGAAGTAATTGCAACTGATTACTAATCTGCTTATCAGATCATCTATGAACAAAGTTGAATTCTTTAAATAGGTTCTGAATTTAAAAAAGCATCCATTTTTATAATAAACCAATATTGAGAATTTCCATTAATAAGGACCAGTACTGATCTTGAATATAAGATTTTATATACATGTATATATCTATATTTTGTCATTTTATTCCATTGTAATTTATAGCATATTTTCATTTTATGCAAATTGCCATAGTCGTTTTCAGGTTGTCGTTTTAATGCGTAAGATGCATGTCTTGAGAACAGATTTGATATATCATGGTCAGTACTAGTAGAGGGCATGTATTGAACTTGAACAAGTGCTGCTTACCACACACTACCACAGTCTCCACAGGGGGACTGGATCATAAACCACAAAAATCGCACTGTGGTGAATTGTGTTATTGACACTATCTAGACATTTAACATAGGAAAAACCATGCATTGTAAACTGTGGTACCATAATTATGTAGGTGGGTTAGGGTTAAACAATGCTAGCTATTATATTCAGTTAGGAGCATTTCATTTCAAAAATCAAAGATTTGTTTTCAGCTTGTTTTATTGCTAAGGATATCTCAGTTTTTAATGTTTGTGACGTAGTGTCTGCCTGCTAACCAATTAATGTGTATTGTTTTCATAAGGTGAATTTAATTATTGTTCATTCTGATATTGTTGCTGGTAAGTTTTCGACTAATTTCTACTCATTCCAATGACAAATGTGATGTTGATTTAATAAAATGTGTACATGTACATGTACATAATTCATGATAAAATGGGAATTTTGTAACATATAAACAATTTGAATTTATATATATGATATGTATTATTGATGATATGCAGCCAATATTTATTATGAAATTCTGAAGGTTGATAGACAAACAATTACTGTAATCAGCAGTCATATTTTATTCGTTTTTTGAATATTTTGATGAGTATACATGACCTTATATTTTTAAGTACAAAGTCAAATGTTAGTGGCCTTTTTTTGGCCTTTTAAACCCTTAACTTGCGATTTGATAATAAATTCATAGTTAATATGATCAAATCCATGTCAGAATTCTGTATGCATTTATTATTTGAAGTCAGTGATGACAGATATGCAATGTATGTTATTGTTTTGTTAAAGAGAATTTTCACTCAATAAATTGATTTTTGTTCAGTTCTCTCCCCAAGCAAGGGTAATCCATCTGAATTTTAGAGACTTTTAGACGGAATATAGCAGCCCAAAGATTGGGAAAATTAAATAATGGGGGGAGTTCTATTACGAACCTAAAATAGGCCTTCTGCTACTAGTTCCAATGCCTGTGTAAGACTCTTTTTTCATTTTTCATTTACCCGGCTATAGAACCATTTGATTTCATTTCAAATGAGCAAATGTTTGAAAGATTTCAAGTATCATTATTTGCATAAATTTCCTTTGATTTGTATTTGAGACAACAATAACTTGAACACAATGGTTAATACGCGGGCTATTATTTAATAAATGTAGAATTTATTGTCATGGTTCAGCTCATTTAGAGACATTATACATTGGTTTTGTGAAATTGTTTTGACAGTATCTGAAATAACCTATTTTTTTTATAAACATAATACTGTACCAAGAAAGACACAAGTCTTTAGGGCCAATTACTAGTATGATGCGTTGGTGGCCAACTTCAAAGTTTATGTAATAGGAATACTGCACATAACTGGATTTACAAGTTGTATTACAACATGGCTGCGCTGCCCAACACGTAATAATGAGTTGGAACACATTAAACATTGTTGAGTGCAATTTTGACATCTGCGCAAGTTTTAAACTGGGCTGTGCGCAATTTTGAATTTAACATTCGTTTGGGATATTTTTTAACCGCGGCACGTAATTACCTTCACTTCAGGCCTAGGTTTTACCTGTAACCTTTTTAATAAAAATGTTGGACACAGCCTCACAGGTTTTCTTTAGAAGAGGGTCACTTCAGATAAACAGTTTGAAAGATTGCGCTCAACATCATCACCCTGGAATAATGACATAACTCAGTGAAAACAATCATGCAATGGAGCTGTGCATAGCTGCATACTGAATAGATTTTAACCAGTTATTATTGACGAGTTAAGCATAGTCATTTTATGCTCACTGTTCAGCAGTACTTTTTATTTTAAATCAAAACAGCTCATCAAGCACAAGATCATGTGCTTTAGCAGTTTTACAAAAATTTTCCAAAACCCCATAAGTCAAAATAGGAATAAAATATAAGATCACTAACCAAAATTAACACCTTTTGGAAGATTATTTCAGAGAAACGTAATTCCTTCATAGACACAACTGCTTGAACTTAAACTTGCCTGTACAAGTATGCCCGATATCACAGCAACAATGGACAGTCAATTCTCCAAGCGGCCATGTTGGATTATTAATACGTGACTTTCAGTACGTAGGTTTTGATCTCTTCAAGACATGAGACTAGTGTAGGCCGCGTAGCCTGCTTCTTGGTATGCCTTGGCAGCAGCTGCGGGATCTTCTGCCTGTAAAAAAAAAAAAATAATAAAATAAAATAAACAAGCAAAAAATTACACAAACACACAAACAAACAGTCTAAGCAATCCAACATACATTACAAAAAAAGAAATGTAAAATGAAAATACTGAGAACAATAAAAGTCCAGTTTTACCTCGTAAATGCCTCTTCCTACGATGATGATGTCACTGCCTTGCTTAGCGATAACCTTGTCAGGGGTCAAATATTGCTGGCCTAATGCATCTCCTCCTTCTACAAGTTTTACACCTGAGATGAAAGTGCACAGAATTTCAATATTATCATTTCACAGATTGAACAAGGACCAATGGAGGAAGATTGTCTCAAATCAGAACACAGGGTACCCAGGGAGAATAAATGGGTGTGGCAAAGGGGTTTGGCAGGTGTGGTAGAGGGCATGTCATAGGGTGTATAAGAGAGTTTGGCAGAAGGTGTGGTGGGGTGTGGCAGAGAAAAGGCAAAGGGCGAGGCAGAAGGTGTGGCAGAGGGGCACTGGGGCTTTATCGCACTAAAGGCCAATAGAGGAACAAGAGTCTATCAGAAACGAAGGGATGCTCTGTGATTCTGCTAAAAATATCTAATTTTTCAGTAAAGAAACGACAACAATCCCACAATGATCATAGGACTGTTCCATTGAACACAGTACCATGGCTCACCTGGTGTCATGTGGATAAATCTTGGGTCAGAGGTCAACGCTGACATACATATGAAGCCAATCACAAAGTCTGCATGTTCCTCCGCCATCTTTATGGTTGCTATGGAAGCAAATGTGCATATTATAAATTATATATAAACATACAGTAGATACATACTGTACATACATGTTTTATGCATAAATATCATAAAATCATCTTTTACGGTATAAAATAAAAGTTGTGGCAAAGAAATAAGAAACAATCTTCCAAGCTTTTTTGATTAATTATACAATATTCAAAGATGAAAATTATAAAATCGTAATGAAATTTGCACCTTTTGTATAATCGCCTGTTGCCAAGTTTCCTGCTGAGCTCATCTGGGCAAGGAGGAGGCACGCCCTCCCTTTAGCCCCGCCCACCTCCTTCAACCCCTGTACGACCCCTGAGCCTGGTACCGCATGTGCATTAGTAATATGTGCCCAATCTGCAATCTTGTAGAGTCCGGAACCGTACTGGTACTTGACTGTGTTACCAATATCTGCAAATTTTCTGGTGGAGGAAAGAGATAAAAATTGCAAATTCAAATACAAAGTGTCCTCAATAGATGATATATAATATTTTTAACAGTCACCACGGACACAGATATACTTCAAATCCAACATCAACTGATCTCGGCCTCTCCGAGCACTAACCTGTCCTCAAAGATCAGGAAGTTGTGTTTACTGGCAAGAGCGGTCAGGGAGGAGACAAATGCCTGGGAGAAGTCCTCCAGGATGTCAACGTGGGTCTTGAGGAGGCAAATGTGAGGGCCAACCTTGTCCGCAAGCTGCAGAGAGATGACAGCAAAGATTGAAATATGGGGCCTTTTTGAAACAGAAGCTCAGGCTCAGGCTCTGTCATTCATATGCTGAAAATATAGGTTGTGGTTTTTCATTGAAACTGAAGCTCTGTTTTCCTTTTCAAACAAGAGAATCTACTTCCAAACCGCAGCCAAAAGCCTCTTATTTGATACCCATTTTAATTAGTTTAAAATGGATTCACAAAATGGAGCTGGGCCTGAGCCTCTTTTTCGAAAAGGCCCATATCATGAGATCCATGAAGTGAACACCGTCTGCCCTATCATTATTCTATTCCTCATTGTCTTACCTCTAGAAGTCGGTCACATGATGTGACGTCGGCCGAGAACGCAAGGTTTGTTTGCTTGGCTGACATGATGGTAAACAGTTGCTTGGCAACAGGATGAGAACATAATTCTGCTCGCTGAGAATAGGAAGATTGCTGAAAAAAAATACAAAAGGTTTAATTCTCAACAAAATTTGTAATTTTGTGTAATATATATTGATACAGATCTGAGCCCGATATAATGGAGCTGATTAACAGAAACATTGCTTTATAACAAATTTTCAAGCTTAGCAATTGTTTAAATATATCAGCTTAAGAACTATTAACATAAATAATATAAGATGCAAACCGTTTAGCAGTTTCCACTCTAAGCAAAATTTAGTGGTGTGAAATGATCATGTTTGCTAAGTAAAACACTTTGGCGCTTAGCAACATTGTGTTCATGAAAATGGTCCCCTGTTCTATAGATTCAGTACAAACAGCAGTGTTACCAGCCGAGGTTTCTTAGCATCTGATGGTTTCTCCGGCGTTGCAGCCTTCGGTACGTCAGGGAAAGTGTTATCCAGAATAAACTGCTTCACTTCGGCAACGACGGTCGACTCCAACTTCCCACGACATTCAAGTACCTCAAGGACCTTGGAAAGAGTGATGACACTAGAACACAGAAAGGAAATACATTCGTCATTTCAAACGTTTCTTTGACGTAATGACATTACTTTCATGAGAAAACAACAGTTTGATAAACCTCACAAATATATACACAAAAACTTTGAACAAATGATAAACCTTAAGAGATCTCTGAGTATTTGTTACAGCTCTTGTTTTCATTGTAACACACATCCCTGATCATTCATTGTCCCATTTTTAGAAATTTATTTCATCATTTTTTAGATTTTTCATGAAGTGAGCAATAAATTTTTCTAGAACATTGCAAAATTTGAACCATTTTGACCACCAGCACCAAAATAGTCTCCGGCAGTGCTGTATTCAAGCCATTCCCTCTCCAATCCAAGTCCTATTTCTATAAAATCAGTTCTCAATCCTCCAGCACTACCGGGGTAGTCCCGGAGAGCTGAAATGTTTACAAACTCTGTGTACCTCTGCAAGTGAATTCCTTTGTGCTCGAGTCTATTCCTTCCTCCCTGTTCTCGATCCATCAACACCACTGCATTACGCACCTTCATACCCACAGCATGCAGGGACTGCCAAATCACAAGGGAGAAGAAAGAAATGCAATAAAAACCACAAATTTGTTATCAACGAATACTCAAATTAAGAATGATAACTGACAAAAAAGTCAAGTAAAATTATTTTAATTATTCAAAATTGTATAGAAATTTGATTATATTTTTTAGTATACCTCAGCAGTTTCCCACACACTTCCACCGCTTGTAACAACATCCTCAACAATGAGACAATGGTCTCCAGGCTGGAAAGCGCCCTCTATCATCTTCTTTGTGCCATAGTCCTTAGCCTCCTTGCGTCGTATTACCATCGGTTTCTTGTGGTTCACTGCAATAAGCTAAAATGAGGGTGGAAAAAACACAAATCACAAATATCAAAATTCACAAATTCTCAAGCCGTTTCAATAATGATTCTTAATTTCTTGAGGTCTATCTTTACTTACCGTTGCTAATGGCAATGCAGTGTAAGGCACGCCGCATACAACCTTGAAATCGGCATTGCTCTGTACTGTTGCTTCCCATAGCAACTCGGCTACTTCATCCTACAGGAATGGACAGGAAAAATTGACATCATTTATTAATTTAAGTATTAATTTTTGTCCACTGAATCCACCATCATTTCTATTCAATAGCATTTTAAATAATTCAATGAATTTCATTTTATTTATGGAAAGAATTCCACTGACGGCCATGACGGAGACAGGGTTATTTCCTCCAAGAGTTAACTTATTTGATGCAAGTCATAATGAACTTCAATCTCAGGAGTGAAAACTGGTGTAGCTTATAAAAAGTGAGATTTTCAGGGTTTTTTTACCTACAATTATACACTTCGAATGCAGCGGTAGCCATTTTTATAAAAACGCCCTCTATTGGGCCCATAGGTTTGTGCACAAGTGATGGCCGTCAGTGGAATTCTTTCCTTATTTATTATAAGGGCCTAACGTTACAAAGATTTCAAATCAATTTTACCCTTACCATTATTTCTGGGTAGGACACCATGACTCTCAAGTCAAAATAAACAGGTGACTGAATCCCACTTTTCAGTTTGAAAGAGCCAAACTTGACAGCCTCCACATCGAAAAGTTTAAGAATAAGCTCATGAATTCTTGCTCCATCCATGTTTACTGTGAGTGCCAGTTATAATTAAGAACTGATTAGTGATTAACGAACTTTGCTTAGACTGATCCGATTGAGATTGAGTTGTTTACAGAATTATAATTAAAGCACTGCCACAGCATACACTGCACGAAATTTCGCACGGAATAACATGCATGTGTATCACATGGATCACGCGCGCTGGCGCGAAATACTTGGGGGCGGGTCATACTAAATACCGGAAAACACCGGAAAACACCGGAAAACACCGGAAAACACACTCAATACCGGAAAACACACTAAATACCGGAAAACACCGAAAAACTACAGGAAAACACACTAAATACCGGAAAACACCGGAAAACTACAGGAAAACACACTTAATACCGGAAAACACACTAAATACCGGAAAACACCGGAAAACTACAGGAAAACACACTTAATACCTGAAAACACCGGAAAACACACTAAATACCGGAAAACTTACAGGAAAACACAGGAAAAACAAACACTGGACGTGCAATGAAGGTAAAACAATAAACTAAAATAATAGACTCGGGTTCCTCTCCTAATACTAAAAGTATATAACCCACAGCCGACCTCATTTGCATAGGCCTATTTAACTTTTTTATATTTTGATGGGAAAAACAATCCGGTGTTTCTGTTAGTTTTTCGGTATTTTTAGCGGGTGAGTTGTTTCCCGGTAATTTTCTGGTGTTTCCGGTAGTTTTTCGTTTATGTTTGTTTGTGGGTGTTTTTTTTTTTTTTTGGGGGGGGGGGGGGGTACGGTGGGGGTTGCGGGGAGGGTTTATTTTTTTAGGTAGATAGGCCATGTAGGCCCTATGTTTTTCCTCCTCCCGCTAACGGTTAAAATTGTTCTGTTCTGTTTTTATCCAGCACTTTGGCCTTCATTCAAGTCGCAAAATTACAATTGATAAACAACATAACACTGACCATGGAGCTATAAACAGACGCATCAGCTTGTAGCCGTACTGCATGGGGGGGGGGGAGATCGCTCCCCGCAGTTGCGCAACGTGGCCGCGTGATGAATAATAGGTCGGGAGTTGGCTATTATTTTATCTATTACTTTAACCTGTTAATATTCTATTGTGATTGCGTGTTTGGTAATGTGTTTTCCTGTAGTTTTCCGGTGTTTTCCGGTGTATTCCGGTGTTTTCCGGTGTTTTCCGGTGTTTTCCGGTATTTAGTATAACCGCTTGGGGGCGCTATTTCACAGATACTCAACCGAGTGAGGGCGCTATAAAAACACATTTTTGCGATCACTTTCTGAAAGAAAAAGAGCGTTCTTGACAACCGACTCCAAAAAGGTAAATATTTCCTCGATATTGGATTTATAGTAAAATCGTGATTGAAGTAATGATTTTTAGTCTTTAAATTAACAAAATATCTTCATCGTATGTTTGCGGGTTATAGAAAAATACGGTTTTCTTCGTGTGTTATTTTTTCACCAAGGCCAAGTGTAGGGATGTTTCAAAATTTTTAGATATCATAGATATGCCCTGCAAGGTATATCATCTGAAAGAGCATGAGAATACCTTTCATTTGATACCTCACTCACTTCCATACCATTATTTTGAAGGAAGTTACAGCCATTTTCATGATCCAAAATTTGCATATTTGGTCCCTATGGTTTTGCATTACATTGAAAAAAAAGTTGTGATCGAGGACTGGAGGAGGGCTAATTTTGTACAATTATGTCCATAAATATCTTTGGGATTAAAATTAATGCATAAAATCTTTTCCAACATTAGATTGAAGTATTCTGGTTCAAATACATGATTTAAATTGATATTAATTATCCAAGCTTAATCAGATAAATTATAATTCTAGTGGTTAATTACATAAATTCAATATGGGCAGGGGCACCAATATGCAACAACAACGCACAGCATCATGACATTCCTGGTCGAAAAAGTCACATTTCTGATCGTCAGATTCCACCCAAATTTCACCACAAGGTAGTTGAAATGTCACTTTATCAGTATGTATACCTTTCAAAATGGTATGAACATTTGATCTATGAGTAGGAGAGGGTTGAATGTGACCCAATAATTCAAGTTGATCGCACGATCACAAGGAGCTACGGATCCCATTTTTTTTTTCACAGGAATTAAGAATGAGTCTCCAACTACACGATATCGATGATGTAGGAAAAAATTACCCCCCGGCAACCAATCAAAATGCCACATTTTGTAGGGCAATCCCCCAGTAGGGCTACAAGCCCGCGCAAGCACAGTGGACATTTCTGGCCTACTCACAGTGTATGGATTGTAACGTACCTACCAAGTGAATGTAACTGCATCTATTACGGGAGAATTATTTTATTCCTGCATAGATAGACTGGGCTGGGTCCACATATGCCTAAATTACCGGTACCACAATACCAGCAGAACAATACAATAGCTTGCTGTACAATATTAATTATTATTGAGAGAGGTTTTGCTGAGTCTAGAGTGCAGAATTCAGTGCCCCCACTGCTTAGCTGCTAGAATCAATGGCAATGCATGAAATGACATGATCCCCTTCAAAGATAGGTCCCAGTCCCCATGTCAGACCAAGAGTTACGATCATCGAAACTATGTTATTTTTTGTTGATTGTGTGTAGATTTTGATTGGACGGGTTGTCAGCTCTGTTGAGTTAGACTCTGAGAAAATCTTGGAACTTATGTGCCTCAGCATTTATTCAACAACGACCCTGTCAAGATGATGGAATTAAATCTACATCGAGCAGACTATCTCCAGGTTGGTATGTTTACATGTATGAACATAGAAATAAATGCGAAGTGACAGAGTTAAATAGAGAAGTATACCAGAGGTTTGGACCTATTTATTGCATTAGAATCTTGAATTAGTCATTTCACCAAGAATGGTTTGTGACCGAGTCACAATCTTCCTCAGCTACAAAGTTGATGCAAATTAACATTATTGTAATTTGCGAATTAGAAGCATATTTGTACGAATGAGTTGAAGAATTACAGATGTACAAGTTCAAGATAATTAATGTAACATACATAGACAATACACCAAGAAATGATTCCTTGGTACTGTGTCAGGAATTAAGCCAGACATTTATCTTGCATTTCTCTTTGTCTTGCACAGGTGGGAGTGACCAGTCCAAAGAGTATGAGGCTACTGCCAGAAAAGAAATCCAAAGCCATTCAACGTGTGGCTGTGGCTGACCAGACCGGTGTCCTGCAGTGTTTCAATATGAAGAAAGGGGAACCAGTGGTAAGATGAGGACGATTGTCAATGACTGTGGCTTCATACAGCACTTCATTATTGTCGCAGTAATTCTGCAAGCTGTGATGCCTTACATTATAAAGACACAACAAACCTCACCAATTCTGTCTTTCATCCATATTTCAGAGTGTTTTCAAGACGCTCCCAGGCCCTAAGATCAACCGTCTGGAGCTAGGAGGCGCTATAGGGACACCCTTTGACAAGGTCTTCATCACCTCAGGGTCAGAGGTCAAGGGTTTCACCAAGAAGGGCAAGCAATTCCTGGGATTCGATACCAACCTGACGGAGAGCATTAAGACCATGTAAGACTCTTGAAATCAACCTTCTCACACTCACAGTAAAACTATTAAAACTATTTTCAAGTAGTTGATGCAGCAAGATGGCTTGACACAAACAGGGAACCATTTCAATTTGAACATTGAACACTTTTTCCTCTCATAGGTGGGTGTGTGGAAGTCATCTTTTCCTGGGTGGAAACTACATCTTCAATCACTACATCGACTGCAAAGATGAGAATTACTATCTCTGTAGTGACCGCATCAATGACATCGTCTGCCTCCCTATAAACCGTGTCAAAGATGTCACACCCGTCCTAGCGTGTCAAGATCGAGTTTTGAGGGTGCTCGATGCATCCAACCTCCTGTACGAAGTGGAGGTGGCCGGACCCCCACAGACACTTTGTTTGTTTGCTGATGAAGGAGGTACGTACCATTTTTGATACGGGGATGAATATTCTTTTTGTGACAAAGAGATGGAGCAAGGATAAAAAATTCAGGCCCTGCTAAAAACTAAAATTAAACCTTTCTCCAAGTTTTGGGAAATACCGACTATTTTGAAGGGACCTTGGGTCAGAAACCAAGAATAATTTCTACTATGATATCTAGATCGTGTATCAGCATAATGTATGGTTGCATAATGCTTATGGTTGTATCTGCAGGTGAGGATGGAGAGGAGGTTCTGTATGGTACATCGGACGGCAAAATAGGAATGGTGCAACTCGGCAGGTTAGTTTGATCAACCTTTATGATGACTCATTACTCTTATTCAAACAAGGATTGGGTCGGTACAACAGTTTATTACACCTGAATGATTCATGACTCACACTCAAATAGAAGTCTGACAAGTGTCAAGTTAAGGCACTTGCTTAGCAGGGGATTTTAGCTTACTCACATAGAGCCTACTGGTAGGACTCGCCCGGTAGGGCATCCACATGACATGTGGTTGCGTCAGATGGATCGTTATAATTTTGCTAGGATGGGGATGCATCGCATGGCTGCCTGGGAGATGGCCATCAGGGGACCAAAGGGGTACCACTCGAAGTTAGATGCGGCAATGCACTGCTGCAGCGCATGCTCCCACTGATTGATTTATTGACATAGAGGCATGCCTCCTTAAGGATTTGTTGCTTAATATTGGGTCAGTGTCCAATTCCTTGGCAGAGCACAAGGAATGATAAGCAGGGAACTCCATGGATAGCAGAGCTGATATTTGAAAATGCAAATAAAACTTAAATAAAATGAATAAATGATTGATGTATACTTGACAGAACCTTACCCAGTCACAAGTGGGAGGTACCCAATGAGAAACGCAGTGGAGGGATTCTATGCATGGATAACTTTGACATCACAGCTGATGGAATCGCAGACTTGTTGGTGGGTAGGGACGATGGATTAGTCGAGGTGTACGGCTACGACGATGCAGACGAACCAGTCTTGAGGTTCAGTCAGGTGAGTTTGTCGAGTTGTCAATTTGTCAATTTTCAGTCTGTAGTTGACTAAAGAAAAAAGGAAATTAAATGTATATACATTTCAATGGTTGTTGGCCAAGTATAGGGAATGTGACTACGCATGGACTTGAACTCGTGGTATGTAGTACCAGATCTTGTGCTGATTGTCACGATTTTGTCGTGTTTTTTTTTGTCTGCTTGTAGACACTGAGTGAGAGCATCAGTTCAATCCAGGGAGGCACAGTGGCCACTGCAGGGTATGATGAAGTAGTAGCGTGTACATATGCAGGTTAGTTCACATCATCAGTGGATTCTAAGGACCTTTACAAAATGAGGCTTGAGGCTAGGCTTGGCATTTACTTCACTACAGCCATTCTGTGTCTTAAATGATATGAAGGGCTTGAGATACATGGCGAAGCTGGAGCCTTTCTTTAGCTTTGTCATGTGGCCCAATCTCTTTGTTTGGTTTTGTGGGCCTCAAATGGCGGTATAGCGAAATATTAGTCCCAAGCCTAGCCTCAAGCCTGGATTCATAGGCCCTATGTCTTAGCATGAGGACATGGATCTCTGATAGAGTTCTGGATTTGTGCGAATGAAACGGGGTGTGAATCAAAAAGAGGAAGTTGCTCTGAAATAATACAGAGCTTGAACTTTCTTGTCAAAATGCATTATGAAAGAAATTTTAAGTTGGACCTCTGTTTTATGAGTTCCCTCATATTTGAATACCTCCTCCCATTTCAGTTGGAATCTTGGACATGGAGGTTTTGATCCTGGCCTTAGCAAATGTCCAACTAACCCCAAGTTGACTTAAGCATCTGTCCCACAACTTGCTCACTCTTCCAGACTTGCCAGCATTTCTCATTTGGCTTTGTCTTTCTTACAGGGTGGATTCAAGGTCTGACAACGGAACCGCCCCAGAAAGAGGTAGGGCCTGGAGACCGAGTCAAGGTCAGCGACGACACACAGAATAAGATCTCAAGCCTCAAGTAAGTCAAGGACAAGAGACTGTCTTCTCCCAAAAGGCCTTCAGCCTTTGAGAAAGATCCTGCTAGAATCCAAATGCATCAGGCCCTCTCCCAAAGTTGTTAACCATTGAGCACCAAGTCCTGCCTTTAAGGATGCGCCTCTGGTGAATGAAATATACAAATATGAACAGTTTTTGGTTTGTGACTGGTTAATCATGACCTTGTCTTTCCCTGGGTTTGCAGAGCTGAGCTGGAGGGTCTTCAGCGTCGAGTCATTCAGGAGAGAGAGAAGTACCACTACTCGGCCATGAACTCCAAGGCCATCTCCGCTGTCCCGTACTTCAACATCAATGATCGATTCTCCTTGAATCGAGACGATGCCAGCTACACGCTTAGCATCGAGGTCCAAGTGGCTATTGATAATGTGCTGTTACAGAGCGATGTGCCGATCGATCTGCTGGATGTTGATAAGAACTCCGCTGTGGTCAGCTACAGTTCCTGCGATACAGAGGTTGGTTGAAAACTTGACAAGACACGCCGCTGTTAAATCGATTTTGCCATCCTCAATATCTTTGCAGCATTATTGTATTCTCAGCACCATTGTGACAAATTTCACAAGGTTAAAATCTGTTCTCTACTTGATGAGCAGACCAAAACTGAGGACCTAGCGACAAGAAGAGCTGGAATTAAGCCTGTCGCTCTCTTTACTCCAACTATACATTGCTTGAAATCTTAATTATCAGGCACGTTGCCTCATTGAGATACTGTGGCAGAATCCATGCACTTTGACCTATGACCTTGCCTATGACCCCTTTGTTGACTATTTAATCTTCCTCACAGAATGGCAATTTCCTTTTGGCGACCTACCGTTGCCAAGCCAACACGACCCGTCTGGAGCTGAAAGTACGATCCATTGAGGGTCAGTACGGGGTGCTGCAGGCCTACATCACACCCAGACTACAACCTAAGACATGCCAAGTCAGGCAGTATAAGATCAAACCGCTGTCACTACATCAACGGACACACATCCTGGATGATACAAGGTATTAAACTGATGAATCCAATGTGCAATTTGGATTCTTCAGGATCTAATTGCAGCCTTTTCACAGTCTGATGCCATAAATGAAGTAAGATCCTGGTTCTTCACACCGCTATCAGATGATTTACTGTAAAGGAAACTTGTTTGTTAGAAGTATTTCATCCTGATGCAAAGTTGACGACTGTTATCATTATCATAATTTGTAGGCCGATGAACACTCTAAAGCTGAGTGGACAGTTCAGCCTGGCTGAGATCCACTCTTGGGTCTGCTTTTGCCTGCCTGAGATTCCTGAACGCACTCCTCCAGGAGATTCCATCAACTTCCACTTCCTGTCCACGTTCCTGGACACTCAGCTAGACTGCATGTACAGGTTAGTGACCTCTGGTCAGCCAGGTTGCAAGATTTGTCAGATTCATAATGAAGCTCAGGCATCTGAATCTGTTTTCTAGAGCTAAGTCTAGGTCTTTGCTCCATTGGAAATACGTGGAGACACCAAGACAATAGACCTAGCCATAGCTCTGGAAGCCCGTTTCGGACATGGCCTCAGGTTAAAAAAAAATAGTCTGGTACCTGTGATGCGGTAACCAGACCTATTCACAATAAAATATGAGGGAACTTAAAAAAAGAAAGCAAGTGTAAAATTCAAGATTGTCGTGTAATTTTAGGAAGGGGGAAGGGATATTCCGGTCGGACAACATCTCGACCGTCTCCATCTTGAAGGATGTCTTGACCAAGGAAGCGACGAAGAGAAAGATCAATCTGAATATCAGCTACGAGCTCCAAGATGAATCCATCCCAGACACTCTGAGGCGACTACATCCAAAGCTGGAGTATCAACTCCTTCTAGCCAAGAAGGTGCAACTCATTGATGCCTTGAAGGTACGATTGCACTCCAGGAGAGATTAGCAACAGACCCTCAAATTCCTTAACCTATATTTTCCTGGTCAGTGCTCTACTGGTCTCTCAAACTTGGTTCCTCTTGACAAGGAGGCTGAGCCTGAAATTCAGTTTCTTTAAAACTGTTATGACAAAGGCACAGCTATTAACCAGAGTGAGCATGTCCTATAGGTCTGGTCCAACCATCCACCATGATTCCATGTACAAACATCCTCCAGTATGCAAATAATGCCAGGTTCTAGACCGTCCTCTTTATAGATGCTAAGATGCACGTTGCTCTTTCTTCTTCCTCAGGAGCTGCAAATTCACGAAGGAGACCTTGAGTTCATGTCACCGGAGTACCGGCAGATCCTGGAAGAAGCGGACACGCTCCAAACGGAATACAAGAAGCAACCCTGTCATCTAGAGAGACTCTATGGTAGGTAATCAGAGAATACACTAAGCTGCTTTGCGTGGGATGCCATGTAGAGTGGCATCAGCCTCCATCCTACCAAGAACATTATCTTCAGTCCTAAAAGATATTAGATCCCGGTAACCATGTTAACTCTTTCTCTCCTACTAGGGATGATCACCGATCTCTTCATTGACAAGTTCAAGTTCAAGGGAACCAACGTGAAGACCAAAGTGCCTCAGCTCTTGGAAGTACTGGACAACTATGAGGTGCAGAATCTCATTGACTTCTTCAACTCGGCTGGCTCGTAGACTCTTGGAAGTATATCCACGAGCTGTGATTGTTAGATAATGCAGTGGCTTAAATTCTTCTCGGACTTGGACTAAGTTGGACCAGCAAGCATCATATGCTTATGAAGTCACAGTGCCTCACACAAGCACACTCGCACGCGTCCACAGAAGAATTTTATGAGAAAGGAGATATATAGAGTGACTTAAAATAGCCCAATTTATCATCTACCGGTATTTGTCACAAACTAAAGTTCAACATCCAAAGGATTCAGTTGAACTTTTAACTTGAATGTATTAAGTTCTGAACCAGCAGTATTTGGTTGGGTTTAACAAGATGGTCACCAGAACTTGGAACTTAAGCCCATTGCACAGAAGAACACACTTTTGTGAGTTCATTTGGAAACATTGTAAATTTTAAAATTTTGTAAAAAGCAAAACCTCAAGTTTGGAGAACCTGACGTTATCCTTGTAGGATTGAGACATCAGTTCTTTGAATGTAACTGTAGTATCAGTCTTAGGCTTCTGTGACACAATTTGCTGCTTGAAAATGAGTGAAATACTTCATGTTGTAATGAAATTACGTAAATATATTTTGCACTGTAATGTATTATACACAAAAAGACATATATGTTAATATTGGTGTACACATTTTGTAAATAGAAGTGTATCTGAAGTTAGGAGTACTTAAGTGATTTGTCATCAAGCAAAGTCTATTTTGGAGTCAGTTTTAGCTGAATAAATTTGATTGGAATTTGAAGAATATAATTTGCCAATTCTGTGTTTTTCCTGATGATGATGGTTATTTTCATGGGGGGGGGGGGGGGGGGGGGGGATGAGGACCAATATCCCTGGCCTGGTCGGCTCGCTCTAGGTAGTGAGTGGAGAGAAGCCGGTCGAAGGCTGTGCAGTGCCCCTCAGTAGGAGTAAGGCCACTGGCAGAGCTAACCTCCTCATCCGATGAAGAAAACCGTGGCTCGGTCTGAGGTATCGGTGCATCATAGTCCGGCTCATGGGTGTTACCCTGGGTGCTCGGTGACTAGACTGGTGTGAGTCTACTTGCATATCAGATGTTGGTGAAAATCCATAGTACCTGCAAGATGCACAAAGGAATAAATGAAAGAGAAAAACACCAAACAAAAATACACGAAACTGACGAGCAAACGTAACTCGGAATCCGAAAGAGTCTAGGAAAGACATTTTTGCTACACCGCTGAGAAAAGGATGAATATCTTGGCTTAAACACTATGCACTGTAGAAGGTCACGGTTCAAGTCTTTTAAGCGAATAATAAATAGCCGCAGGGGAATTTGCATATTGTAATAACCGTCTGGGGTAGGTTGAATGCAGTAGACACTGAAATTTCATTTACAGTTTCAAGAATAACTTTTAATCCTTTATTTCCATTCAACTTTTCTTACACTTTTTTTGGCTAATTAAACACAATCATTAAAGTTTTTCGTTTTTATTGTTTTTACAATTTTACAAATGTACTGATTTTCGTGTCTTTTTTAATTTAATTTTTTTTGCAACGACAAAGTTCGGTTTTTAAAAAGAAAAACAATATTTCAAATGTAAAGGTAATAAAAGATTTGTTAAATAAGCACCAAAACGCACTCAAATCTGTTTAAAATGTACAGGAAATTGGGGGAAATTGTAATTGTCCAATTCATGCCATGCAAATAATAACCGTGATCTGCAGAAGATATTCCAAAAAGTCATCACACTTTCTTCAGCGTCATCGACACAAGAGGGCGCTTTGCCTAGTGCATTGTGGGTTGGATCTGACAGGCTCATGTGTACCTCCAAATGTTATCTGCATTCATTAACCCGTGGCTACTATGTGTATGGCATCTTTGTATAACAAATGAACGCAACGATTTAAATAGCAGAGACTGGACGTGACACACCAATAGAGGGCCGGGTGTGTGCACGAAGCGTATATAAAAGCATCATAAAAGACATAAGCTTCAATCTCCTTTAGATATACAAACTCTAAAAACATAACGGGATAGACTTAAAACGACTTCAACAAAAAATAATAAATACTACTTCTAGGTGCACAAACATACAATATTAGTGGAGTTGTCCTCGAACGTTTTAAAAACTTTCCTAATTAAAAGTATATATTAAAAAAAACACACAATGTAACCTGGAAAGACCATCTGAAATAAAAAATAACAATAATTCGGCAACGACTTCTACCAAGTGTACATTCAAAAAGGCCTTAAATTATTTTTTGGCTTGATAGTACTTATTTAAATACTGTAGTTTGTCTTCACAATTGTGAAGTTGGTGTTTTATAATTAATGCAAGGAAACTATGGATCTATTAAAACATATCATAATGAAGGATTTGTTTCACTCACAAGTTTATTACTGTGGGAAGCAAGTGTGCATGGGTGTTACATTTAAGGGCAGGGCAATTGTTACATTTAAGGGAGGACAATTTTTCATTTAAGGGCAGGACAATTGTTCAGGACAGTCATCGATTTCCTTGAAAATTTAACCATCATTGAATATTCATGACTGAATATGAACTTACAAACCCAGAATCTAGGCCTATAAACTGAAATCACATTATTCATCACAATTCATCATTAAAACAAAAATCAAACTGGCAATAAAACCAAAACAGATTCAAATCTTCCTCCAGCATTTGACTGAAGTTTGAGCCACTTCAGTCAACCCAACCCCCTAACCAACCAACACACTCTTTAAAAAATATGCCAAAAACTAAACAGGGAATTCTACCAAAAATAATCACTTCTAAATATTTGGTTCTTACAACAAACAACAGAAGACTTATTAAACATAAAACAACAGTGAAAGGTCCATTTCATTTGTGGATGATTAAAAAAAAGGAAAGAAAGATAGAAAGAAAGAAGTACAACCAAGAATTATCCGTAAGGTATAAAATAAAATCATTAAGTACAAGAAGGTTTCTGATAAAAAATGCGAAATGAAAGAAAGGGACATTGAAAAAGTAATATTTAAATAGGCAAAAAAAATTAGTTTTGCGGATGACTTCTGAGTCAACATTTTGAAATTCAACTAATTCCACAGCAAATAATTCAACATTAAAAACAATTGAAATAATCGTGATTTTCAAAAAAGAAAAGAAAAAAAAAAACAAGAAAAAACTTCTTGTCCTGAGAAAGGGATTGAAGCAGTTCAAGAATGGAAGAAAAAATTCCCAATGATTATTAAGCATTGGATTCAAAACTACTGGTTCAAACAATCAAGGCATATTCATGATTATGAAGACAATGAGGGCAGTGCTTATTATTATTCATATATGCACCATTGAATATTCATAAGGCCTGGAGAGATGCCTGCATAAGAATCATCCTAATCCAAACAGTAGCAATACAGCTACTAAATTTACTGAGAATTTTGAATACTCGTAATTCTCTTGGTCTCAGGATCTGCATTCGGGGAGAAAAACTTGCATTAATTTAAGTAAGATTGCATTATTCATTATAATCATGCATAATTCATGAGCATCATGCATAATTCATGAGCATATAGTATAATTAGATACTGGCATTATGAATACAATTGTTACATATCACTACGTACTGTAAGCAATTACAGACATCACATTAAATGTAGGGTCTACAATTTCTCTGTACATATACTTATATACATGTAGTGACTGGATTTTTGTATATCAATTGTAAAAGACATGTATTTTCCCCAGCTACAAAAATAGCTACAGGAAAAAACAGAGTAAAATTCAAAATGAGAGCTACTCGAAAAAATGCATATTTAACGTTAAATTGAAATATTGAGAGCAAAATTACTATTGTGTGATTCTTTGCATCAGGGAGAAATATCATATATGCATTATTCATATTTTATTCTAGTATTTGCATAAATGCATATTCATGAGAACACACATCTAATTAAAACTGGATAGTAGTACTCAATAATGGATAATTTTTAGGAATATAATTGCATTCTTGGGGCAAGTACTGGATTAGGATTTGATTACTACAAATGTCAAAAGGGAAGCTCAAACTATATAAAAAAAATATTCAAAAAAGAAATTCAGTACTTCTACCTCGTAATCCCGAGAGAAAAATGACATTAAAAAAATTGCAATTCATGTGTGAATTATTATTGTGATAAATCTTGAATGAACATTTATTATGTCAAGTACTATGAAAGGAGTACTATAAAAGTGTTAGGGATGATTATTTTTTCATAAAAATGGGACAAAAAGATATATTAATTCATCTTGAATCCAGCAAGGTATATCATCTAGATTACATTGAATTAAAAAACACGATTTTTAGCCAAAGTTTTGTAAAAAGGAAGATTTTCTTTTTTTAAATATGGATTCCAATAAAAAAACAACAGGGGGTCAAAAACTTTGATTGGGTTTTAGCATTTAAATCAAATTGACCTAAAGAGCAAACTGGTTGTCCTGGCAACCAGATTTCTCTCTTGCTAAAACCTTTGCTGAAAAAAAATGGAAAGACGTGGGAAACTTACTTGTACTTATAAAGCTTGAAGTACGTTTTTAAGATTCCCAATAAATAATCATTCTTATGTAGCTTTGGACTCATTTAAACAAAGAATTTCAGATCAGTTTAAGAACGCAACTCAATTCAAACCATGGGAAGGTTATTGGACATGTCTGTTGGTGGATTCGGATGAATTTCTGGTCAATAATTTGGACATTTCTGGCAGTTGTATAAGATACTTCATCCTAGATGATGATTGCTCTGACTCAACTTACTACATCAACATGAAGAAGTAGAAGCATTTCGTAGAGGTACGATATTTACAGCAATTTCTTTCCTTATTAATATTACGTATGATTTGACGTGGAAAAACAAAATCTGCTGCACCATATACCGTAATATATACACATCCATAGGATTGCCTTACTTCATTATTGACTAAATAACGGTTACAATGTAAGATTTTTTAATAGCAATGTTTATCTGAGAAGACCTTTTGTTTGCATTCTTTCCACAAAATACATCGAGCCACAAAATATAGGTATTATGAGAATCTATCACTCAATATATACAGCATAGAGCATCTAAAAGCTTGGGATGGACTTCTCCTGTTTGAATACGGAATCAATGTGTACAGAGGGGTGAGGGGTTGGGATGGGAATGGCGAGGGGTATCACACGTCAGTGGTGAGGTTCTTCAACTGAGCGTTGAGTTCCCCGTCGTCTGGTAACTCCTCTTCATCTTCGTCTGTTCCATCCACGCTGCTGTACTCACTAAGAGCCATCTCGCTGTCTGGATCACACATCCCGGACACGTCGGAGCACGACTGATTGGTGTCTGTGTACACGGACATGGACATGTTGTCCATGTTAGCAATGGCGCCCTCAAGGTCAAAGTTCAGGTCGCCCGTTGAGGCGGCGTTGCCCGTGGGGAACTGGCCCCTCTGTGGATAGGGCAAGTTATCAGAGATATCTTCGTCGTACTCCATGTCAGGCTGTGGCAGCGTGGAGTTACTGACGGCGTGTTTGGGCAAGTACTGGTTGGGGTGCTGCTGGTAGTGTGACGTCAGCCCAACGTAGGGTGTGTCGTCAACGGGTGGGTAGCTCGCCAGCTGCTGTTGGAAGTCGTTCATGGCCCCTCGAGGGTACGGCATGTCCTCATTCTCTGCTGGATAATCGGTCTCCTCCCCGACAAACTCATCCTCAATGTCCTCATCGGAGAGGTTGGTGTTGGTGGGCGACTCGCGATTCTCATACTGACCCTCTGGGATGTTATTCAAAGGTTTGGAAGGGAACCAGTCGCTGCAGTCCCACTGGTAAGCTGCAAATGACAACATACAAGAAACAGCATAAGGAACCAGCCGACAATGCACATGAATGAACCAAACTGGTTACCAACTAAGGATACCAACAGATATCCTCTGATCACAAGAAATACAAATACCGCAGTTACAGTTTTCAAATTCATGCCAAATCAATCAAAATAAAACTGATTCAAACATCAAATCAAACATCAATTCAAATTTTAAAAAGGTGGAATATGCTTCAGAACTTGGGTGATGCATTGCACAATTGCAATTTTGTAAATAAAAGTGATTTTTGTAAAATAACTTTGTGTGCTTTTGAAGTGCTAAAATATGTCTGATGGAGAATCCATGACTAGTTTTCACGGAATAGCCTAAGTATCAGTGTTTTTACAAATCAGTTCAAACTTTCCTTTTACAAATCACTGCATTTTAGTTACTTTTTGGTTGACAATATATCTCATGACTCAAAATCTATCATGTTTCCATAGTAACTGAATGAAAATATTTATTTTCAATCAGTATGCTCATAATGATGAAACAACAGGAAAATCAGACATTTTGTGCTATTTCATCATTTGGAATCATTAAAACCCATGATACATTTGAAAGATTCTGTAAAAAGATAGTTAGAGAATTGTAAAAAAAGCCCAAATGTGTTAGTGTCGACTGATAATGACTTTGGTATAGTCTAAATGTAATCCCAGTCTAGTACCCAACTCTAGAGGTTATGTGATAGAGAAGTGTGTATGGACATAACTATCCAAATGAAATCAGAAAACGTTACATTCGTAACAAGATTTTTAAAAATTAATAAATAAATGAAAAAGAAATCATTAAATAACAACAAGGGAAAATCAATACTTATAACTGAAACCAGTTTAGGAAAAAATGCATGCGTGTGCACGGCCAGAATATAAATTAAGGTGTGACTTTACATAACTGGTGGTGAATTAAACTGAATGGTTACAATAGGTGGTTACCAGGGAGAGAAAGACATAAAGACAATAGGACAGAGTACCAGTTTAATCAACCACTGACATGATGCATATATATAATAGGTCAATCTGATCACACAATGCAATATATATCCACTGAATGAACAACCAATGAATACTATAGATATATAAACCATGCTGGATTAATAGTGGACAGTGGGGTGAGGGTGGGGTGTGGTGATAGTGGAGTGATCGAGGGTGGGGTAATGGTGGGGTAAGGGTAGGGTAATGGCAGTGCGAGGTTGGGGTGAGGTTGGGGTGAGTGTGGGGTGTGGGTGTGGGTGGGGTGAGGGCGTGGGTGAGGTAAGGGTTGGATAAGGGTGTGTGATAAGGGTGGGTGAGGTTGGGACGGGAAGAGGGTGGGGTTGGGGTGGGGATCCTGTGGGGATGGAGATGTTATTAACCAATAGACATCTGTCAATTACTACCATAAACACACCATAGGTCTGTCAACAAAAGAAAAGTCAATGCATACCGGATGCCATATTAATCACTAACAAGAAACAACAAAAACTGTTCAGAACCACAACAAAACAATGGTCTGCCAATTGACTGCATCACTCCATAACTGGAAGGTTTGGTGGGAATTCATCTCTAGGGCTGATTTCTTAGTTAACAGCAACAATTTTAAAAATGTGCATTCAGAAATTGTCCGACGAATATCAACTGAAAGTCATGAAATCCAAAACACCAATCTAAAAGATCTAGGAGGAATGTAGGGATTTTGCTTAGCAACCATTGGTTACCAGCCAAAATTCCAGGTGATAATGTACTGTTTATGACTGGTACTCGGCAGAGCAATATTTTATGCTAAGTGTAATATTGGAATACATATGTACACAATATGGCAGTTCATATAATGCCCATATTTTTAAGATAGTTCTCGTTAAGTTCCTTTTGTGTTATGTTGTCCTGCTTTTAGGGGGAGAAAAAATAAAAATTACACTTTACAAATGCCTTTGAGAAAGATCCTGCTAGGATCGAAACGCGTCAGGCCCTCCTAACTTTAAGCATATGATAATTAAGAGTTAGTTTTTGTAGTGAGTCTTGTGGCCAGTGCATGAAGCAGGCTCCATGATGATAAAGGCTGGTCCCATGCGAGTATGTTTATTAGAAGTGCATTAAGATGAGTACCAGTGATGTGGTATAGTTCCTGGACTCATATTTGGTGGATTAGTACAGTGTTATACTTCCTTGACTTATTTTCAGAAAGTTGTTTCAAAGATTGAAAGTTGAGACAAAGATTGTGTTTCATTTTTTTTTCCTGGTCCATGCAAACACGAGACATGCTGGTGCAGAATGATGCATTGAACAACTTTCTGAAATATAAGACAAGATTAGGGGTGTACATGTGGGAGGCAGGTACTGCAGAGAGCAGCTCGTGGGTGAATCAGTCAAATTTCACCCACGACAAGTCTCTGATTTTCCTGCTCAACTTCCTAGCCCACGTCACACCCCTTAGTGATTAGTATGCCATTATCTCCAGTCACCGTGCATACAAGGCACTTTTGGAATACCCTTCCATTTCTGTTAGTAGCTTTGTGAGTGCTGGAATTAGTGTATAATGCTACGTTGGTCGGTACCTTTGTGCCTTAAAACATCTCCGGAATCTAGAAGTGAGAGAGAACAGCAAGGTGCGGTGCAGAGAAGTGGGCGTGGCGCAGGAAGGGGAGGGGATATTCAACAGGGAGGGGGAATATAGAAAGAGCAAGAAAACTGCCAGTTAGAGTTTAAAGTGTGCATGATTATTGCGCACACCAAAAGGTCAGAGGTCATACAACTCCTAAGTATGCAATGCATTGCTGTTGTCTATGAATAGTATTATCTGGATTCAACTGCAGGACTTCTTTGCGAGTTTAACCAAACTGGTAGCCTGTCGTTAGTTGTGCTGTGGCATATCTTTCATGTCTTCTACAGCAGGGAACCAGGGAGTGAGCAATATTGCTTTAGACTGTCACAGCTTGCATTCTCCATTTCAACAATCAACAAAGATAAATCTTTTCCGAACATTTCTGAATTTTGTTGCTCTTAAAATTTTCTCATGCTTTGTATCAACGACATCAACAACATTCAACCATATAAAAATACAATACTCATTTATAAAATACATAAATACTGCTTGACTCCGTACAAATCAAAATGCAATTATTAAAACAATTATATGCAATGAAACATGCATAAAATTATAACCAACAATTCTGATACAAATTATTACACCTAAGAAAACAATGAAGATCCGTATGAAATCAAAAATCTAAAACAGCTCAAATTACACTTAAAATGAAGACCAAAAAACTGAAAAGAAAACAGATAAATGGTGCTGCAAAAAATATGGATTTTTCAAATGAAATAATCACTGTGACTTGTCAAAACATTTATGTTGGTGATGTGCTACATGGCCAGGCATCCCGCTATAAATACACTCATGCTGGAGGAGAAGACTACAGGTTTACACCACGGTGTGACTGGAAAGGAGACTAACACCAATGATGCTATCACACAAGGGTTTGTGGAGGTTAACCGAGGTAGTGGGAAGTTTGGGGAAATTGGAATGAAGAAATGAGAACCACGGATGAACAACAGAAGTGAAGGTACTAGAAGCAAAGACAGAATGGACTACTCTCTGACTAGACATCAAGTCTAACCCTTCTTGTTCTTAGCATCCTCCTGAGGAGCCTTCTCTTCCTCTGTGTCTTTAGGGTTCTGGGTGATGTAGACTGTTTGGTGGGTATCGTGGAACTCTGTCATGGTCTCCATCGGTTCCTCGGATTCTAGGAATGGGTTTGAAGCTTCCTCCGTGCCATCATCAACGGTCTGACAGCTCACATCTGCAAGAATCTGAACGCCCTCGACACCGATTGCTTTCTGGGTCTCTAAGAAGTCCAGCGGTGGGACATTGTTGAAGCCAATCTCGGAATCAGCTGATTCATCACCTTGCCGTTCAATCTTGAGACCGATCAGGTCGGCATACGACCTCTCACTGTCCGAATCTGTCTGGACGTCAGACTGGGAGCTGTCGACCTCAAAGCGACTGATCTCAGGTTCCATGTTGAAGCGGACGCTCTTCGGCGGCCCCGAGACCGAGTCAATGTCTGTTTCTAAAACAGGGCTGGTTTCAGAGGGCCTCTTCTTCAAGATGGGGGACTTGGGGACGCACTTCTTGGGCGATTTAGGCGATTTGGAAGGACTGGGGGACTTCTCAGCTTGTGGAGCAGCCTTCCCCTGAGTCTCGCAAGTCTCTTTAGTTGGAGACGTCTTGGTGGGGGATTCTGGAAGGGTTACTGGAGTGATTTTGGTAGGGGTGGGTGATGGTGGCTTATCGGAGGATTTAACAGGGGAACCCTCTTGCTGGCCCTTCTCCACCGATATCACCGTGTCCTGACTAGTGTCAGAGTCACTGTGATTGGACGACGGTGAGGAAGGCGATGTCGCAGGCTTCTTCAGATCATCCGAGGCATCAACCTCTTTGATGGACGTTGGCACAGCTTTGGAAGCTGCGGTCAAAAGTCCAATGAGTAAGCAGTGGAACAAAATAGAAATGTAACAGAAGACAGGATAAAAAGTTGTTAACGGTTAGTGGTGGCAGAGACAGAGAGAGCGAGGTTAATTAAGTTAGGACGTTTCAAGCAAGATGGTTTAGTGCAAGATCTGAGTTTCATACAAGCAATGAAAAAACATTATCCCTTATGTAAAATGCAAGTCTGTCATCCAATTTCAAGACACCTTTATCATACTTTTCATTCCCCAATACCCAAAATGCTGGACAATTCCGCTAGCTAGAACTTCTAATATCGACAAAAATTCACAGGCACATTCATGGAAGCTATTTCAACCGTTCAAAAAACAAAAAGAAGAAGAATAGATGTAAATCTGAAACAAGCTACAACCGGCAGCATGATTTCTCTTCAGGCAGAGTTTAGCATTAGCTTACCCCCAACCAAGCAGCTATTGTATCTCTGAGTATGCTTTGAATCGGAGACGGTTAATAAGATTTTTTAAAACGTCACACAAAAATATTAACACAAGTTATTCTAGCTCCTAAAAATACACCCTTCCCGAAGAAAGTGAGTCATTTTTATAGAAGACAACTCGACAGATGGTGTATTAAACAGTGTTATACTATAACCACTAATAGCATCTCCAACTGTAGATGAAAAGATTCTAAACTTATCTACCTATACACCAATCCGACAGCGCGACCATGGGGGTAGGAAACACCCGCCATTACTGCAGTGTCCCCATCTGCCTTTCATCCGGCAACAAAGAATTTGCGTCTGCCGCACTCTATATTGCATGGTGTACGTCCCCTAATCATGGGAAATACACCCTTTCTTTTGTTGCAGGACAAAAGGCAGGTGGGGACACTGCAGTAATGGTGGATAGTATATCGTGTCGTCGGATCGGTCTATTGTCACTACGACTGGGAAATACCAAATTAACAGATTATTATTATTAGATCTATGGTGAGATTATATGTTATGCTAACAGAAGTTATATACAAGTATGCACAGAATATGTGAATAAAGGTTATTATTCGGAAACGAGTGGAAATATAACAGCAAATAATTGTCAGTGGAAAGAACGCCAGCTTGGGTGGACATATGAGGATACCTAGCACGTCGTACACAGCACAGCCCTAGAGCATGGATTTCCTAATTTCCAAAGTTTCAAAAAAGTTGTCAAAATCAGGCAAAATCAACATCCTTCGTAAGAAAGAACACGTAGTTTCACAGTTATCTGGATACTATCTCTTGAATTTGAAAGATTACAGAACTTAAGGCAACTATACTCCCTATGATGGGACAATATCGGAATCTATCAAAATTCTAAGCAATTTTGAAGTTTGAACTATTTGGAAGAAGAGATAAGTCTTACCAGGGAGTGCGTCGTCATCATTCTCTGTGTTTATGGAACTCATGGAGGTCACCTCCGCGTGGCTGAACTGGTCGTAGGCCGGAGGTTCCAGAGGTATGTGACCGTCACGGGCAGGGGGCAAGATACATGGATGGGAATGCTGTAACGGGTGATGGGCGTTGATGGGGGCATTCTGGGTGCTGTCACGACCTGGCACAATGGAATGAGGTTAAGAAAACATTAGCCAGAATGTAATTTTGATATCAACCTGATAAAAAAAAAAAACACGCAACAAACTCAATACTTTTAATTAATGCTTAGAGTTAGCAGGGCCTGACGTTTCAATCCCAGTAACCTCTTTCTTTTAAGCAGTACATCTGACTACATTATGCTGATCAAACAAGAATTACAAGCCTACCATCAACGTAGCTTTCGTGGGCGCTGGGTGCGTCAAACTCCCAAGCAGGCTTGGCGATGGAGTCACTATCTGATGCTGAGTTGGAGGGAAGGGGAGGTAGTGATGGCTGCTGACTGATAGGCTGGCCATGGAAGGCTTGTGAGTCATCATAGCCATACCTGTGGGGGGATAGTTAGTATAAAAGTTAACTAAAGTCCAATATCGTGCTCTGTAAACAGAACATCATTGTTTGATAATCAAAACTGTACATCACGGACTAGCAGTTGTTAGCTTGTGCAAAGTATTTTTTTAGGAGATCTAAGAGTTTGAGGGGAACGTACCTGTCTGCATCCAGGTTATTAAGGGAGTTGTGGTTGCTTGGTGTGTACGAAGCCGGTCGGTCTGGTAGAGGTGGAGGTCTAGGACTGGGTGGGCTCGGAGGTAAGTACCCAAAGTCTGAACCTTTGCTGTCACGCTTGAAGGTGTCCATGACGTAACGGTTGCTGTCGGCGTGGATGTGGTGTGCCATACGCCTCCTGCGTCGCCTACGCATGATGAGGGCGAAGAGAAGCACCAGGAAGATGGCCACGACGGCAGCCACTACGATTCCGATGATCTCTACCATCCCGATGGCAAAGGGTCCAGTGGTCAGGTTAGGAATCGCCTCCAGGCCCAGGACCAGATCCTGGCAAATCTTGTCAGTGGACGAGGGGTTGCAACATTTATAGGACTCGGACAGCTGGGTACAGTGGTCGCCATACCTACAAGGGTTCTGGTTACAGTGTGTCAACTCCAGCTGGCAGAAGGGGCCTCCGTAACCGGTTCCCGTACAGTTGCAGGTCTTGGACCCCAGCTTGCAGAAGCCGCCGTTGCTGCATACATGATCAGGGCAGAGGACGTCCTGGCAGTACTTGCCGGAGTACGGCTCCATGCAGTCACACTGGAAGTCATTACCTGTGCTGTAGCAAGTTCCACCGTTGACGCAAGGGTTTGGGTTGCAAGGGGTGAATGGATACTCACACCTGTTGCCGTTCCAGCCGGGACGACAATCACAGATGAAACTGTAGCCGTAATCAATGCACCTGCCTTCATGCTCGCAGGGATTGACCAGGCAAGCCTTCAGTACCTTTGAGGGACACTCTCCGATGTTGCTAGGGGTGATGCCATCACCAGTCCGCTCAAGCCGCAGTCCGTCAACATTCATGTCTCCCATACATCCAACAAATCCGTCCGAGACTGTTTCCCGACGAACACGGGCCTGGTCGGTCACTCGGGCCCCGAAGACCACCTTGTTGAGGTTCAGAGCTCGTTTGTCACCGGCTGCACTGCCCATTGCCGAGAAGGAACGGTCGAGTTTTACCGTGGCGACATTGCCATGGTGGCTGATTGACACCTCATGCCAATCGCCATCATCAACACGCTTGGTGGTCAAGCGGATATTGGCTGGGCCACTCCCGCAGTCGAATGTGTACTGGACGTAACCATCAACAATCTGAATTTGGAAATAAATTACAATTTTCATCAATAATTTACAACGCAGGTAGGATTCAACTAACATAATGAACTTTATCCCTCTAAGTCCTGTACTCACAGATTTTGCTTCAAATATTCAAATTTTATTGTTACAGTTTAACAGAATCTTGATGCTTCAGATTTGGCTTACCTCCAAGGTACTGTAATCATCCCCTTCTCCATGCATGATAACACCGTTAGGCTCCGTAGTATGCACAGCGACATCAACACGCACAGACAAGCTGGACACATCCAATGTGTCGTACATCACATAGCTGTTACCGCTGAAGCTCATGGGTCTCAGGCTAGCGTCTACTCCACCGCAGGTCAGGCTGTTGTCGGCACAGACGCAGTTATAGCCGTCGCCGTCACGCAGACAGGTCATGTAGGAGCGGCAAGGATTGCTGGAGCAAGGGTCAGTGGGAGTGGGTGTCTGTGGATGGGGTGGTTGAGGGGTGGGGACGTCGCTGCATCCATCCTCTGTGAGATAATGACAAATACAATCAAATAATTACCAGGATATGAACAGGCATCATGAGGATCTGACCTGAGATTTCACAGCAAATGATCTTCACAAGCTAGAGCTCTGCCTGAGAGACTGTATTTGTACGAATAACATTTGTTGTCCAGTAGACTTCAAAGATTGCCTTACTTGACAATTATTGAAATTATTTCAACAAATATTTTCAGTCAATGTAAATAAGTGCCAATGCAGATACAGTTCATTACAAACACAACATTATTGTCACAAGAGTAGCTTTGTTTAATAGCGTGCTTACCGCGTTCCCTGCAAACACAGATTGGCTCCCGACTGTGACGTGCTGACACGAATCCCACCATGATGGCATCGATGGTTGTCACGCTAGACTGGTCAAAGGTGACGTGCGTGTCGCACCGTCGCAGCTTGTCACACACCGTATCCAGACAGACATCAGCCACGATGGCCTTCACCTTAACCAGCATGCGCTCCTCGAGACTAGAGGCACTGGCGTTGATCTGCTTCTCCAAAGACTTGGGCTTGAAATACGTGATGACCCGCCGGTCAGACTTCAGAACGGCAAACAAGACCTCGGTGTCTGTCGCTACCAACTCAGACTGCTGGATGCTGATGACACTGACATCTGCTGACTCGGCAGAGCGCAGGATGTTGCTGACGGTGTACTTGAAGGTGCTGAGGAAGTAGGAGAGGAACTTGTCCGGAGTGAGATCCTGGAAGCGGATGGTGACGCTGTTGTCCAGCATATCGGTGGTGATCGGGTCCACAGTCACCTGGACGTCGCAGTAAGCCACAAAATGCCCATCGCTGACGCTGATGTTGAGCTGGTAGTAACCTTCATCCAGATCGGGCTGGGCTAGGATGCCACCGTTTTCTGGATCCACCCTGAAAGCATTGCCCATGTTGTTGACGAGCTCGTAGACCAGGACATCAGAGGGATCGGCATCCTCGGCATGCACCCATCCAATCACACCGCCAGGGAAGTCATCCTCATAGGAGTTGATGGTGATTCGCACCGGAGACTCAACAATGGGCGGGTTGATTGGTTCGACAATCTGCAACTCCAGGTAAGCGACAGAAGACAGAGGTGGCTTGCCATTATCAGTGACCTGCACCTTCATGCGATACAGGTCCACCAATTCCAGGTTGAAGGGCATGAGGTTGGACAAGACGCCATCTGAGTTGATGCTGAAGTCGCCTTCCTCGTTGCCCTCCGTGATCTCAAAGGTGTAGGGCGGTCCATTGACAGGTGAATCTGGATCGGTCACATTCAGCTGAACGAGGTTCGTGTTGATAGCAGTATCCTCCTGATGAACAGAAAATGAGCACAGAAGCAATTAAGTACAGTGTCCAAGAATACTGACCAACCAATCAAGAAAATAGCCAAATAATAGAAATTGTGCCACACAAGAAATGACAACGGGACAATGTCCTGATGACATCAGGAGTTGGGTAAATATCTCCTGTATTTGAAATCCGCTTCTTTTCCCTAGTAGTTATTCACATTTTGCACCATCAACCCAAGTAAAAACTGTGTTGCCTCAGTCACCAATCTACCAAAAACATGCATAAATATTCTTACACTCTTGACAACTGTGTAGTTGGCCCGCTGGAAGCGCGGTGGATTATCGTTGATATCGCCGATGGAGACCTGGACTGATACATCGTTGAACTGAGCCGGATCCCCTCCATCCTTGGCACGGATGATCAAGGAGTACGAAGAAATCTGCCAAACCACAAAAAAAAATATTCAAAAATCCATTTTCCTCCAAACAAAAGCAAATTTCAATTGAGAAGAAACAAGTACGATTCAGATAAATTTGATACTGACCTGTTCTCTGTCCAGTTCTGCGGCCACACTGATCAGACCGTTCCTCTCGTTGATGGTAAACTGGTCAAACAGGTCTCCACGTAGGATGGAGTAGGTCACCTCCCCGAAGGCGCCGCTGTCAAAATCAGTTGCCAAGACCTGTACAATGAGAAGAAGAATTCATTGCATCAAGACTGCTCAATTTATAAAGACACCGCAACGAAGATAATCTCTTCGGAGCAGGTGGTTGAGAACAGGAACAGGGCGACCAAAAGCTGCCATGGTCAGATGAGGCTATGAAACTGACCAAAACCAACTGTGAGTGAGGAGAAGAGATCCATACAATGCAGCATTGCCTTACAAGTCTGCCCCCTACTTCCAACCAGTGCAGCTCAAAGGATCTCCAAGTGTTCAATAAAAAATGCAAATGACTATGTAAAGACTGTGTCATATAGTCAACCAGCTTCACAGACTCAAAAAGAGGAAGAAGAAGACTGCAAACCATTTCGTTCTCTGTATAAAAATTCACCTGTGTATTCACGAAGGTTGGGGTTACTGCAAAGTATTGTATTTTGAAGATTTCTGGAGGGTTAGTAGTAAGCTAGGAGCTTAAAGTTGTGTTTAATGAGTCATGCGAAGGTTAATCTCTCCAAACCTACCTGAACAATGCTGTCTTCAACCCTAGCTGCCTCATTGATCTCACTGTAGTAGATGATCTGACTGAACTGTGGCACGTTGTCATTGGCATCAGTGATATACACACTGACCGTAGTGGTGTCAGAGAGTGGTCTCAGGCCACTGTCCGTAGCCTTGATGGTCAAATAGTAGCTGCTGGACATCTCAAAGTCAAGAGTATCGGCAACAAGGACGGCACCTGGGAAAGTCAAGACAACAATGTGACCCTTGATTATTGTCATTTACTTCTTGTAGATGTTCTTGTCAAAATATGTCTACCAAAAGATTTATGTAATGCTTGGAGTTAGGAGGGACTGACGCGTTTCGATCCTAGCGGGATCTTTATCGAAAAGAAAAGATTTATGTACGATCAGGCAACAGAAAATGGTATCTATTGAAAAACTAGGAATCTAGATATTCATAAAAGCAATATCATTTGTTGTAGTTGGAATGAAATTGTTTGCCAAATACAAAATTCTTGTCAATCAAAGGAATGCATTCCTTCCGACTTGAACATGACGTTTAACAGGTTTGAAGCACAAGGTTATGGTTGGCTTAGCATTCCAGAGAGAAGGATCAATATGACTCTTGGGATCTTACCTGTGGCTGAATCCACGTTGAACTTGCCATGTTCATTACCACTGATGATCTGATAGGATATAAGGGCATTCACACCAACGTCTTTGGTCAGTGCCTCCACGGTGACTATGTTGGTGCCTATAGGAACATCCTCGGACAGCGTGATGTTGTACAAGTCGTGCTCAAACTGAGGCTCATTGTCATTCTCATCCAAGACGTTGATGACCAGGGTGGAGAAGGACACCAGCGACGGGTTGTTGGCGTCCGTCGCCTGCAGCGTCAGGTTGTACATGCTGCGGTTCTCACGGTCCAGGATCTGACGGAGGGTGACAATGCCTGAGGCACGATCGATGGTGAAGCTTAGGATGTCTGGGTCCGCGATGGAGTAGGAAAACTGACGATTGATACCTGGAAGAAAAGACAAAACTTACATGTCAGACAGAATCCAAGTCTTCAATTTAACATCGTTTATCATCAAATTCTCTCTCTTTCTAAGTGCCTTGTTCTTCTAGAACGTTGGCGGCCAAGGATCTCAATTATCTCCTATCCTTTGCTGTTTCATTTCAATTTCACTTATCTTCATCCAGCGGCTGAGACTTGAGATGAAAGTGAGTCTCTGCCTAGATCTAGAGGAAGGCAGAGGGCTTCCTCTAGATCTTCAAAAATTGCTCAACGTAGGGTCTAGTGACATGATGAAGAGAGTTTAGCCAAGAGACCATTCTCCTGACAGCAAGTCAGTCAAAAGACCTGAAGGATGCCTTAAAGGGAGAAGCTTGACAACAATCAGACACATCACTGTTAAAGAGAAAGTTCAACATTTCTTGATGGTTACCTGTGTCTGGATCGACGGCCTGGACTCTGGTCAGCAGCGTGTTCAGCGTTGTGTTCTCACTGACACTCTGGTTGTACACGGCGGACGTGAAGACAGGTGGATTATCGTTCTCGTCCAGGAGACCGACGAAGATCTGTGAGGAGCAGGAGAAGCTGCCATCCGATGCGGACATCTCAAACTGATACAGGGTTTGTGTCTCGTAGTCCAGAGGGCCTGAGGAACTGATTTGTCCTGGAGATGGGATAGAAAAGGAATCAGACTACAGATATGACGGAATTACAATAATTTGGTAAATGAAAAGCAAGGATTCAGGATTTTTCCAAACGTGGCAATATCATTGTTAAAAGGTCCTAAAGAAATATACTAGTGTGGTTTTGTAAATAGGTATGATCTTTTCAATGTCTGATCCTGGACACATCAAATAGAACCACACGAATCCCCAAGACATTTGCCTGCAATAGTCAACATGTGGTTGCAAGATTTTCACTTGGACCTAGGGACTAAGGAGGTTAAGTAAAGCAGACAAAGTTGAGCCAAATTCTTCCTCATGGTTTAACATCCCAACAGAACAAGACCCTGGCATCCTACCTGTCCTCTCATTGATAGCGAAGAGAGCAGCATCAGTCCCAGTCAGCGTGTACATGATGACGGCATTGTCACCAGCATCGGCATCCGTGGCAGATACTTGAATGATGTCAGTGCCCACTGGAAGGCTCTCAGTGACATCGTCGGAGTAGATGGTCTAAGGGTGAAGAGGAGAGAAGAAACAACGATTTCAGAGGTGGTACAAACTCTTTAGAGTGGCACAGTATATTAGTGGGGTTTTTAATGCAAGAACTATAATTTGATGCTTAGAAAGCGCCATACCTGTGCACAGATAGGAATGTTATCGTTCACGTCTTGTACAGTGATGGTAACTATCGTGGTGTCCATGTACGCTCCATCGGTCACCGTAACATTCAGGTTGTACACCTCCTTCAACTCTCTGTCCAGCTCCCTGGACACGAAGATCTGTCCGGAGTTACTCTCGATGGCAAAATGACCGAAGGGATCTCCCTGGGTGATGTAGTAGACCAGGTTGGAGTTGGAGCCCAGGTCGGCATCCGTGGCAAAGACAGAGGTCACCACGGTGCCGATTGGTTCCGATTCCGAGATCTGACCGGTGTAGGCAGGGTGGGTGAAATGCGGAGGGGAATCGTTGAAATCCATGAGGGTGATGTGGACTGTACACTCGGCCGTGTTATGGACCTCGCCTGTGCCGCCTTCCGTTGCGACGACGATCATTGAGAAGCTCGAGAACATCTCCCTGTCGAGGACAGCAGTCGTCTTGATGGCGCCTGACTCCGGGTCGATGGTAAACACGTCCATCGCCTCAAAGTCTTCATCCTCTTCTGATGGTATCAGGCTGAATGTGATCTGGCCAAACTCGCCCGAATCCACATCTGCCGCGTGGACTTGAAGGATCTGAGAGTCCACTGGGATATTTTCGGGGACGCGGATGGCGTAGGAGGAATCGTCGAAGACGGGCAGGTTGTCGTTGATGTCCGTCACTGAGATGGTGACCTCCAGGAACGATGCCAATTTCGGTGCCTCCTCTGTCTCCGCCTTGACAATCAACTTGTACCACTTGCAAGTATCATAGTCCAGCTGGCTGGTCAACGATAGCACGCCATCATCGCGGCCGATGCTGAACTTAGCCGGGCTGTTAGTGCGGAGGTCTGTCCCCGGTACCAAAGAATACACCAATGTCCGGTTACTCTGCGCTTTCAGGGTCACAATCGTATCGCCGATGACGTGATCCTCCGAGAGGACAAAGTTGAGCATCTGCTCCTGGCCAGTAAATACAGGAGGCTCATCATGAGGGCCGAGGATGTAAATGCTGACAGGAACACGTCCAACTAGGGGTACAACTCCGCTGTCTGTGGCCTTCATGAAGAACTGAAACAGGGTGCCTTCTGGATAATGAAATTAGAGGAGAATGATAAGACGTTATGAGAAACCAGTACAAAGATCAAAGAAAAGAAAGACTTAAACCAGTCAAGGATGTTTGTTTAAGGTATTTCTCATCCTGAGAGCTAGTAGTCTACATTGATGGGATAGATGTGCCAGTTTGTGAATGAGCTTGGAAGTGCTTCTTACCTTTGCCTTCCAGTGACTGCCTGACGGACAGCAGTCCCGTCTGGGTGTTGATCTCAAACTGATCAATGATGACATCCGAGGTGCCGTTGTCAAAGTAGTACGTCAGGAGACTGTTACTACCCAAATCAGCATCATTGGCAGATACCTGTTGAGGAAATCAGAGAAACACCACAAAGCATTTACAACAAAATATACAAAATCATCTGAATAAATGATGAAATGAATATATCAAAATATGAACAACTGAATATATGGAGCTGTATTAGTAAACTTTCATTAAAAAGAAGCCCCCGAATTTTCATTCGTTTACAGATTGTACACAAATGACCACTGATAGTTCTCCATAGAGCCCTCTATCAACTGTGCTCAGAGTGGATAAGGCTCTCCCTTCTCTGAACCTGGGCCTAATCTATTGGACTTACTCAGCAGAAAATATTTATGCTGAGCAGGGAACCAGCCACAGGCAATATGCATTATACAGGGTGCTGGTCGGTAACCAAGTCAAGTAAGCAAAATGTTTCTGCGCTTAGCATAGATCATCTCCAAGATCTTACCCTGATGATCTCGGCTCCAACTTCCATGCTGGCAGGGATGAAAGCCTCGTACCGGCGTCTCTCAAACTGCGGCCGGTTGTCGTTCTTGTCGGTCAGTATGACTTTGACCTTGGTGTAGCTGGTCTTGCCGCCTGGATCCGATGCCATGATGGGGATGGCAATGGTGCGCTCCTTGGGCGACTCCTGATCCAGTGCAACCCTCGTTCGAATCTCACCTACAAGGTTAAAAATATCAACAGTCTTAATTTTGCTTTGAGTAGAATAATTGGGTTTTAAATGATGAAGTTAATAGAGTGACTGGACACAATCAAATGTGTGGATAATGAATGATGATTTTTATAAAATTTCACAGTTTTTCTGACATACAAGTTAAAAATTTACAAACATTGAACCCAGAGAAGTACCTCACCTAATATTTGAAAATAGTTACCTACTCCCAGGTCCTGAATGCAACATCCAGACCAAACTATTTTGGATTCTAGAGGGAATTGTTTTAGGGTAGAAGGGACAGGACTGATAGCCATTCTAAACATGCACTTTCTACATTTGGCATCAACTAGTTATGATATGTCTTTGTCTCCAATATTTTCTAAACTTTCTCAAAGTTTCATTCAAAGCACAATGGCAATGCTGGAGGTAGTGTACTTTCAACTGATAATATTTCAAATTCTACCCTCTGATGTTTAGACAATCAAGCAGATACAAGTATCAGGGTAGAGTTTAACAGTGTGGGAATCATGTCATGATATCATTCACTAGACTCTGAAGGTGACTATCAGGTATTACTTGTACTTTCAGGATGACAGGGATGAGATTGACCAATGATAAAAATGTCTGAAAACAGCTAACAGGGAGCATAAAAAGTCTTAAATCTGAAAATCTCCTATACTTTTGTTCACAGCCTTTGAGGAAAACAATATGAAATCCAAAATAAAACAAATCTGAAATCAGATTTTAATCTGACAAATCTCATCCCAGGGATGGGTTTAATACAATGATAAGTATTGTGCAAGATTCAGACTGCTCTACCAGCTTAGTAGTGCACATGACCTTGAGGCAAACGTGCAAGGCTCAACATGTCCACAATCACATAGACATTTCTAGGTTTATCACTCTAAAATGCTGCGACTGGCATTCACATGCATTGTTCGTCTCAATGACGCAAAAAAAAATCATCTCATAATGACAGAGAACAAAATCCCATAACTTATTCCTTCCCTTCATCCCTTCTGGATTACAAATATTTCAAAGCTCCAAATGTACAATTATTTGTAAAATATACATTTGTTTTGTTTAGGCAGCACAAATTGAAATTAAATTCAAAGTCAAACTTGTTCATTTGAGGGGATAGACGTCTTTTTGTTGGTTTCTTTGAAGAAAAGTTCATTGAGCAGATGCAGTATAAATAGTCTGTATTGTTCATTATTCAGTTGAATCAGGCGATCTTTATTGAATGTTTCAGTACAGAGTGCAGAAGGGTGATAAAGCAGCAACTGTGAGTGTGATGCTCTCATTCAATTTCAATCCACTCTGATATGCTGCCATGGCCATCAATAAGCTGACCTATCACAGAGGGCAGTGTTCCGATCGCTAGGAATGCTATCATTGTAAGCTGGCCCAAAACCTCCAAAAATGCAGTTATGTTGATACTTACACAGTACATGTTTGTAAACTGTGTGTAATACCACACCTCCCAACCCCTTTACTAAGATGTTTTACTTTCATATTTCAGGGCAGTTTGACAGTTCTAGATTTCAAAGTTTCTAATTTCATGAAGCAGGCAAAATTATAAACTTTCGTTCGATAATTTGAACAAAAACAGAGACCAGGGGTAACAATATTCAAAGAATTGATGCAAATATTGTGCTTCCAAGTGAGAACTCCAAAGATGAGCTAACACTTTATGAATTTTTTTATTTTTACAAACTGTCATTAAAACTAAGTGGAATTTTTGCTCATGGTATCAAGAGGAACTATTTCTACCTCATAAAATGAGCAATTCACAATGTCAAACTATTTTTACTGTCAAAATCAGCATGAAAGGGGGCAGTGCATCTTTAAGATGTCATAGATACCCAAGCGCGGGAGATTGTTTAGTCTCGGATCGGAGTGCAATCTTTGGAGTCCCTGGACAGCAGACAAGAACTGTGTCGAGCTGACAAAACAGTCCTTTCTTATCTTGATAAATGGGTTTGTTTTTAATCAATTGCATAGACCATGGGAGGAGAATAATTCTAAACAAGATTCTTATCTCAACTGTGGCATACTTGAACGAGACCATGGTATGCAGAGGAATAAGAATTGGTTTTGTCTATCGATACAAAAACTGTATAGCTGAATTGTTACGGCTTATATTGAAAAAAATAATAATAAATTCTAAACATTGTCTGGAAAATTCACATTTGTCTGTGGTCCAATTTCTACAATTTTTTTTTTATTTATCGTAAGAATTTTAAACCCTAGTACAGGGCACTGGACTATTTGCATGCATTTCTTTCTGCATTCCAGTAATCATACAAAGTTTCTAGTATTCTGGTCTAGTGCGACATTCTTTTAACTAGTGCTGTAACATTTTAATGAAGATGAACATGCGATTCTGTGGTTTAAGCGCTAGAGTGACAGAGCGAGTAGTCTAGTTGGCCAATATTCAATCAGGGACTCTGATCAACTGATCATTTTCTCTTTTCTTAAAACAGGCAAAGTCTTGGAATAGAAGAAAAACTAAGCTTACAACTGTAACAGACTACAGACAAGAAGATATTATGTTCAAAAATTGTTTAAAAAGTTAGGTGCAGAAAACGGACTGTCAAACACTGTGCAAGGCTCATTTTCACATCAGTGTGCTGATAATGAATCTCTTTACATTCGTGTGATTCGTTAGAAAATTGTGCAGTTAGAGAGCAAAAAACGATACTTCAAACTCGTTAGCAAAGTTGCAGTGGAAAATCTGAATTCAAAAATAAGAAAATTCCGTTTGGTCGTTCAGAGAGGTTTTACCTATCGGTTTAGCGTTATCACGATCAAATTCCATCATTGTAAATATAAAACCTGAGAAATTGTATAGAAATGGTTAAGAACGGAAGAAGGAAACAAAGATACAGATTGCAGAGACCGAGGCAATTACTGTCAATCTTACCGGAGGAACTCAATGTGTCGACTAAGATATATTCAAGCCTCAATGAGAGTAATAATGCACGTTATCATGGTTAAAGAATTCAAGCTGGTTATTGAAATCACATGACTCCATGCCTTCTATGTACAGCACAGTACTCAAGGCAAGGGATAGGTTAGGAGGTATCACTAAACAAAGTCAATCTTTCAACGCCAAATAAAAGGAACAAATATCAAGCTAAATCCAATAAGTTAATTCATAACAATTAAACAAGCATTGTTTATATATTAATATTCATGTCAATAGGATCTGATAATACAATCCCAAGACCAAAGAAATGTTTCGCGCGGAAATGAATGCGTTCTCCAACCACCTCAAGATATGCAATCTCGAAATCTCAAACAAATTCCAAAAATGTTCCATAAAACTGTATTCAACTTCTCTTTTTTATAAAGAATTTCAACCAGATCAAAATGGAGCCCAAGATTAATTTTCTTAGTCTGTCACGGCCATAAGTCCCAGCAGCAAAAAGGATTTGGATTTTAAATTTTAGGAAAGGGAACAATTAAGGAACAAGCGAACTCACCAGACTCGCTGTCAATTTCAAATCTCAACCTGGCCTCGTGTCCGATGATGGAGTAGGTCACCTCTCCGTTCTCCCCTTCATCCGCATCCTCAGCAACCACCTGGAACACCACGCCACCAGCTGTCTCATTCTCAGGGAACTCTATGTTATACTCTCTCAGGCTGAACTCAGGGGCGTGGTTGTTGGTGCGGACCAGGGAGATGTAGACCTGGGCCGAGCTGGTGAAGACGTGGTCCGAGGCGGAGACGTTGAGGACGTAGTTGGATGCCAGCTCGGGGTTGTGAGTGTTGGAGAGAGTGATCACACCTGTTATCGTAAAGAATGAGGAAAAAGATACAAGCTTTGGTTACAAACTGATTCCAGCATTTGGTTCTAATGGAGTAAGCAAGGCCCTTGATCTCAGGCTGGCATGTAATTTTTTGGAAGCACCTGAGGGATTTTTAACTTTGTTGGGTTCTTATAAAAAGCTCTTCTGATTTCTCTCTTAAGATCTATTTGTGTTCTTGTCACTCACCTGTCTGACTGTTGATGGCAAATGCCATCTTGTCGTTGCCTGAGAAGATGGAATAAGTCAGCTTCTCAGAGTCCGATATATCGGGATCGGTTGCGGTTACCGCTGTCACAAACTCGCCCCTTGAGGCTAGCTCGCTGACCGTGCACTCGTATCTCTCATGGGAGAACCTTGGTGGGTTGTCATTCATGTCCAGGACATCTACGCTGATGCGTGTCTCACTGCTCAGCATCGGCATGCCGGAGTCGGTGGCGACGACCACAAAGTCATGGTTCGGGTAGCGTTCGTAGTCCAAGACCTGGGACGTCAGGATCAGTCCGCTGACGGGATCCAGATGGAAGAAGCTGGCCACTTCACCCTCCGTCAAGATCCTGTATTCGATCTTGCTGTTTGGAGGCGAGTCTAGATCCAGAGCCTGGACCCTGGCTACAGTTGAGCCCACGGAGACGGCCTCCGACAGGGTGGTGTGGTAGACCTTCTGATGGAAGATGGGAGCGATGTCGTTGATGTCTATGACCGTGACGTCTAGCATGACGGAGGCAAAGGCCCCAGTAAGGGTGTCGCTGGCTTTGATGTTGAGCCTGTAGGCCTGCTCGCTCTCATAGTCAATGGGTCCGACCACATTGACTACACCTGTGGATCATAAGTAAGAATCAATTGGATGATTGGAGTATAAGAAGGTAATTGGCACAGTTGATGCTGAAACAGGTGAAACACCTGCCACTTAATGGTCTACCCACAGGAATCACTCAGGAATGGACCTGAAATCAACAGTTCTCCAAAGGTTGCAGAGTTCTTGGACTTTTTTCTTTACCTGTGTTGGGATTGATGTCAAACTGATTGAACTCATCCCCGGTGCTAATGCTGTAGATGACGTCCCTGCCGTGGGGGCTGATGGCCTGTATCTGAATGACGGCAGAGTGGAGCTGGATGTTCTCCGCGATGGAAGCTTGGTAGTACTGCTCCTGGAAGACGGGCATGGCTTTGTTCTGGACGGTGATGGGAACGTCTACGACAGCACTGTGACGAGGCTTGCCTGATGACGGTACAAGATTGAGAAAGGTTATAAGATTCCAAAGTTTCAAACAAAACTCTGGAGTAATAATATAAATTTGATTTCCAGCAGCCTTACCTTTGTCGCTAGCTTTGATCTTCAGGGTAAAGTTCTTGTTCTGTGAGTTGGTGCCAAGAGGTCTCCTCACCACGATTGTACCCGTGCTGCTGTCAATGTCAAAGTGGCCCTCACCACCCTCAACCAGAGAGTACTTCACCTCGCCATTCAGACCTTTGTCCCTGTCCACGGCTGTTACCTGCAAAGTTACAAGAAGAAAAAACAGACTGGTTGCTAGTAATCTTCTTACAAGTTCAGATATGAATGAGATACACAGACAAGACCTTCAGAATAAAACAGTGAGAGACAATTTCCTCCAGATTTCAGCCTGATAGCAATCACAGAACCTTCTGCAGCATCTTGGCAGGGAATAACTCCTACAGAGCCTTAAAATAATAAACCCTGACATTTTCCCCGTTTTACCTGTCGGACGACTTCGCCGATGCTGGCGTCTACTTGAACGATGGCATTGAAGAGATGGTGAACAAAGACGGGCACATTGTCGTTGACGTCTAGGATCTCTACATGGACGATGACGTGGGCCATGCGGGGAGGATCTCTCATGTCTTGTACCTGCAAGAATACAAGGATAGAATACAAGGATCAGTCAGCAAGTAAGTCAAGAGACACTGATGCTAACATTTCCTCATTGTTTTATTTCTCATTTCTCAAGATTCAAAATCTTTACTAAAGATAAATTTTAAATGTCTTTCCTTGATCTACAACGAACCCTCAATGTTCCTGAACTAAAGGATGACATTATTTTCTTCTCATATTTTTTTGTAAATTTCAAAAATAAAAATGTATTTGTCTTTTTTATGTCAGCCACAAATTTGCATGCTTATGTTGTAATAATATGAAGTTGAATTGTTTTACTAAGAATTTAACAATTTCTTAAAAATCAAGGATTTTGTCCTTTTACTTGATGAAGTCAGAAATCATCTATAAGTTCAACGTGGATATTTCTTTTTCTCCTACCTCAACAACGATATTATACTGGTCTTGGATTTCACGATCAAACGCCTTTCCAGTGTTCCTAAGGATGCCGGATGTTGGCCTGATATCAAACATTCCGTTGGGGTTTAGGATGGAGTATCTCAGGGGCTCGTTCAGGCCGTTGCCGAGGATGTTCAGGAAGGCGATGTCTCGGACTGTGGTGTCATTCTCCTGGATGACAGTGTAGATGTCGTCAGATGCAAAGCGCAGCTCTGAGGCAGAGCGAGGGATGGCCGTGATCATAACCTAGAGAGTGGGTGACAACAAAGGGTACAGTGACAGTTACTTGGACTCAAATTTACGATTATTCTTACAACAAATCAAAGCATATATTGACAGTTTTGTTGTGATTCTCTTCAAAGTTAACTCTATTCAAGTAGTGAAAAGTGAACAAAGAAAAATTGACTGGAGCGGGATTTGAACCACAGACCTCTGGAATACTGTTCAAACCAGACAGTTTCCCTCGTGGATATTTGATGATTCTATTAAATTATGTTATTTTATCAATTGATGTTTAAAAGTAAATATCATCTTATACATGTGACCAGATTGAAGAACTTAACTGGTTCCTGTCAATCTTTGAATGATCCAGATTTTGACAAGGTGTCTTACCTCAGCGTGGCCATAGTATAAGCCATCAGTCACACGGACTCCCAGTTCATAGTTGCTTTGTATATTGGAGCCATCAGCTACTGAGATGACACCAGTAGTTGTATCGATTGCAAACTCTTTGCCCTGGTTGCCGGTCAGGATGGAGTACTCGAGCTGTGAGATGCTGACAGTGTCCAGGTCAATGGCATGGAGCTTCAGGACAGTCACTCCACTGAAGGTCGGTAGGAGGAGATCTGTCCGGAAGATGTCTTCGGTGAAGACGGGCGGAGAGTCATTGATGTCGATGATGTTGATGGTGACGAGGGCAGGGTTGGCTGCCCAGAGGATGGGATTCCCGCTATCTCTGACCTGAACGGTGAACTGGAACTGAGGGATGTCTTCGTGGTCTAGGATCATCTTGGTACGGATGGCACCGGTGCTTTGATCGATGACGAAGTACCTCTGGGCGTCCGGCTCCACAATCTCATAGACCAGCTGGGCGTTGTGGTCCGAGTCAGCGTCCAGGGCTCCGATGACCAGTGGCTGATTGGCTGCATCCAGGACAACACTGGACAATGGTGCAGACTCGGTGATGCTTCCCTCGTACGATGGAGAAGTAAAGAAAGGCATGTTGTCATTGACGTCCTGAACGTGGATCAGAACCTGCGTGGTGCTGCTAAGACCTGCCATATTGGTTGCAGAAACCGTCAAATTATAGCTCATGTGCTCTTCATAGTCCAACGACACCTTCGTCGTGACCACGCCAGTGTTGGCATTCACGTCAAAACAGTCCACCTCGTTGCCTTCCAGGATCTGGTAATAGACTGATGAACGACTAATGGCGGCCACCTCTAGTACAAACTCGTTTGGCAGACGGTTCTCCATCAGCTCCACCATGTAGACGTTCTCAGTAAACTTGGGCGGCGCGTTGTTGGACAGAGTGACGGATATGGTAACAGTGCAGTGACTGTTGAGGGAAGGGGTGCCTCCGTCTGAAGCCTGGACCAAGAGGTTGTAGATGGATTTCTCTTTGCGGTCGAGCTCCTTACCAACGAAGATAATCCCCAGGACTGGATCAATGGTGAAAGCCTCTCCAATGTTTCCTACACAAACCAAAAGCAATAGATCATAAATATTATTATTCAAACCAAGAAAAACGGTCACCGCGATAAATATCAAATCCGATGACTATGTATCAAATCCTAATTATTTACTATTATTCATAGTTGCCATGCCAACTCTCACTACAATGGCATTCCAGGAATGATAACCTCTAAAATATATGAAAATCTGCTAAGAAATCTGCTAAGAAATTAGTGCACGAACACAGATGTGTAATAGCACGTAGCACAATCGACAACTGGAAAATAGAAGACAGATTTGAATAATTCAGAGCAAATCAAAGAACACCAGCAGTGAAAAGATCAACGACAGAAAAGTCACAGAAAGAACAGTGCTCTTAATTTTTCACCCAGAAATAATTTTCAAAAACTGCACATGTAACAATTTCGGTTCTTTTCTTTCGAGTCTGAGATTTCTTATTTGGTTTGTAATTGAAGCAGAGCTACAGAATCATGCACACTACTGATTATCACAATGCAATGCAACTTAGTTGCTAATACTATGAACTGCATTCAATCCTATACAATAACATTAGTTAATACTAACTGAGCCATGAGTGTGACAATATTCTACATATTCATGATGTTAAAATGTAATGATATCACAATGATCAAATGCATATCTTGATAACCAGAGCAGACGGTAGTCGGAATAATGCGATTAGCATTAGGCTCATCACTGACAATTTTTTACACAGAAATGCGAATAAATTTGATGTTAAGCCTGTATCAGATTTTCAAACAATAGAATTAGCTTTGCTTAACAAAAATGAAGCCAGTTTAACAAGAGTTGAATTCAAGATAAATATCCAAATAGAATAACAAGGATATCAAAGGCCACTTTGAAAAACAGTTTGGACAGCAAGGAATACTCAGAGAGAAATTGCTAGAATTCTGGTGGAAAAGCCACAATACAGCGAAGATCATATGGTGTGTGCGTCCCCAAAAGTATGGTTAAGCCAGGGTCAGAGGTCGTAGAGGTGACAGGCAAGGAGAGAGGATCCCTTCACCAGCCTGACCTCCCAAGGTAGCACCATCCCGGCCACCCACTGCAAACACTGTGCTCCGTACAGACTGGTATTAAAGACTAGCAAGATGAAGGATGACATAGAGTAATACAGAGACACTCTGTGTGACTAGTCTTGTGATCTCATAGATTAGTGCGTGGAATGACACATGCACGGAACTCTCATCCAAAAAAAATACCAGAGAAGTTAACGAAGAAATTAACGAAGCAAACCTTGCGGTCTGTCTTGTCTGGTAACTGCGACGATTACATCGGATTGGAAACGGGGAAACAAAATGATATCAAGGGAGATTTGAATAAAGTATGATGGCAGTGAAGGAGAATATATGAATATTCATGAGATAGACAAAACATGGCTGTGGCTAGGACTTCTTGGATCCCTTTCAATGGCCTGTTTAATTAGTCTCTTTACAAGCGGTCTATTTATTTACATGATTATACACCTATTCAACCCACTGCAATTAAATAGAAGCAGCTTAAGCTGCCTGAAGCTACTTCAGATCTCATCACCACAGCAAAATCCACAATTCATTCTTATCCCTTTTATTCCCAGCCACAATTAAGCTAACCCTCATTAATCCAGCAATTCAGCAAGTCTGTCTTTGTTGTACCAAGCAAGGCACATGTACATGTTACAAGTACAGGACATTTACCTGTAAAAAGACCAGGATAATTGGGCAGATTTGTTGGCTGAGTTGACAATGATAGCAGGAACAAGTTTTACGACACCGGATCATTGGAGGTACAACAGCCCAGCAGGTCTATTGTTAGGGATCCCTGAGAAGGGTATTATGGTGAGTTCAATGACCATGAAGAGGGGCAGAGGCAGGTCCTAGGGGGTATGGACATTGAATGTACACCTCCACCAGGGTGGGGACTCTCTCTATGCTGGGGTACAATGAACTTGGTAATCCCATAATGCAACAGGTCTCGGACATGTCTTGACACATCGGATACATGCACCGAGGTTGAATATATCATTCCAATTTTATAACTGTATCTGAACACATCCAGTTGGAGGAAAGTTTTCTTTTTGGAATATGTATTGAGATTTAGTTTTGTTTTGAACTTGTAAAAGTTAGTAAGAAGAAAGCATTTTTCCATTGCTGTTTTTTTATGTATTGAAATGTCAAGCAATGTCTTATTTGTACAAAATCACTGTGTAATCATGTATAGACTATATCATCAATGGCTTGAGAGTTATTGAGAAAAAAAATAATGGAAGTTACTTTATCTTTGAGAATATTTCTTTGTTTCTTTGACCAAAGTAGAGATAAAGAAAGAATAATAAGGAGGTTGTACTAACCTGACACGATGGAATATGCGATTTCAGCATTGGTTCCTTGGTCTTTATCAAAGGCGTAGACCTCTGTGATTCTGGTTCCGACTGTCGCCGTCTCATACACCTGCCCAGAGTATGACGAGGAGCCAAACTCCGGAATGTGATCGTTGGAATCCAGGATATTGATGATGACGCGAGTGTAGTTACGATGGGTCACTAGGGTGTGGTCCTTGACCTGTACAGTCAGTATGTGGACATGCTGCATCTCATGGTCCAGCGTGGCCGTGGTGGTGACCGCACCCGTCTTGGAGTGGACCTTGAATTTGGACATGCTGGCCTCGTCGGCCGCGCCCTTCAAGGAGTAGGTCAGACGGTCGTTGCGATCGCGGTCTGTCGCTCGCACACGCAGGATCTCGGTGTTGACGCTGGTATTCTCGTAGATGTTGACATTGTACTCCAACTTGTCAAGCTGGGGCGAGTTGTCATTCGCATTCAGGACTGTAACATGAACCTGCAAATAGGAGCCAAAATATAATTTACAAAATCAGAAATATGACCCAGTACAGAAAAAAAATTAAAAAAATTGTAAACTATATGCTAGTATTACTTTAAGTGACATGAGTTTAATAGAATCTTGTCAATGGGAGAGTGACATTTAGAGTCAGAACCACAGAAAGAGAGAATTGGAGGAACTTCTAAATATGGGAACAAAATGGCAATTGTTGGTTCCAACCTTTGAACCTTTGAACCCTTTCACAAAAACTCTCTCTTCCCCAGGCTTTGACGGCACCCAAGGTTTCTATTTCCCCTCCCATCTGCTAAAAGAAATGCTAGGGCAATTCTCTGTTTTCATCATAACCCTACAAAAATGCTGGACAGAAAATCAAACCGATGACACTTAACAGTGAATCTCATATGGTTTTGTGATGTCGGAACAAAGCCACAGACCGTCCAAACTCGGAAGCTTGGAAAGAGGTCCATGTACTTTCCCTTAGAATGCTTTCACAGCCCAAATAAAGCTGCTACGGAAAAATCCATGAATGAAACTATCTAACCACAACAACAACACGCTGCAAACTCATTTCTTTTCCTCTGTCGTATCACAAAGCATCGCATCTCTTAATGAATAGGGTAACTGCACTTTGGTGATAAAATTCACACAAGGACGACACATTTTCTAATAATTGTACAAATTTATCTGACCATGACAACATTTATCATTTCAGTTTATTTTTGGCGCTTCCCTCTGCGGCTCTTTTATACTCACAATTGGCCGGCAATTCCTAATTTTGTCGAGTTTGTGGGTAATAATTTCATTGACTTTCTGTAGTTATTTTCTGGTGAACCTACATTGGTTGTGATTTCGTTGAATCCATCCGATACCCCGATGGTGAGATCATAGGAGGACTTCCTCTCTGTGTCCAGCTTCGAGGCGATGATTATGACGCTACTAGAAGGCTGCATGAAGAAATCATTGTCGTCATTACCGGCTAGAGAAGGATGAAAATGGAAGAAAAGATGAGTATTTCAAAACAAATTACAGCATTGAGCCTTGTTTTCCCATTAAGCTGCTTATTGTGAAGTTCAATCTTTATTCAGAGCTAAGCTCAGGGTGCCAGCAGGAATTTCTTTCACAGATGTTCAGGGATGTCCTTACCCTTGATGCTGTAGAAGATGTCATCGCCATCTGGGTCATATGCAAAGACGCTTGTGACGAACGTTCCGAAGGGGTCCTTTTCAGACACGAAGCCGTCGACTGCATCCACTATGATGGGAGGACTGGCGGACTCCACAAGGGGCGCTTTGATCAGGATGACGAGTCTGAATTTACCACGCTGCTGGGTGGGGCGGCCGTTGTCCAACACCTCCAGCTGTGTAAGGGAAAGTAAAGGGGTGAAGGTTAGTTCCAGTTGGGGAACAACTTGGGTTCAGAAGTTCTGTAAGTGATGCTTATTATTTGGTGATTTTATACAAGCAATTTGGTGGAAGCATCTTAACAGAGCAGCCAGGATTATGACAATATGATGATTTATGAGATGGCAGGAATCCTCTGCCCAGTTTTAAGGTAAATTACTGCAGAAAGTCTGTCCTGGCCAGAAATTGGCCATTACTCACAACAAGGTTGTACTGCTCTCCTTCGGGTAACAGCTTTGTGGTGGAGATAATTCCCGTCCTCGGATCAATGTCGAACTTCCCGTCATCATTGCCCTCCCGGATGTAGTAGCTGAGCTCAGCATTCTCCCCGATGTCCGCATCCGAGGCCACGGCGCCATAGATGACCTGGCGTTCATTGGTGCGTTCCCTGGCAGGAATGTTGATGCTGGAGTAGGTCTTCTGGTTGAAGACGGGGGCGTTGTCATTCTCATCCAGGATATGTACGATGACGTGAGTGATGGCGCTCTGTGGGGGGTTGCCGTTATCGTGAATTGTCACCTGCACAAAAAATGAAGTGGGGAGAAGAGTGAGTCGTTATCATTATCAATGAACAAAGAAAGAAGGAAAAGCTTACTGGGTATAATTTTGAATTAAGCAAGTTTTACGGTAGAGGGAATTGAACCCGCAACCACAGGAATACTGTACCAGAGCACTCTACTACTGAGCTACCCAGCTCTATCTATTTCAAGAAGTGAGGCAATGTTCAAAGTTATCATCAGGATTCAAGTGTATAAACTTAAGGATTCCCCTGCACGTCAAAAAAGCTGATGAAACATACAATCTAGTCGCATAATAGTCAAAGAAACAATTATGAATCCTTAAATGAATTTTATCGATCTTTAACTGTATAATTTTTTTAAAGCTACTTAATGATGATGACCCCCAACCAAACCCGAACCCATATCCTTCCTCTACACTGACAACAACAACAAGCCTGTTGGTAGCCTGGCACCAAGGTTGTTAACAAGTACACTGACACAAATGAATGTGGGTCATTGAGGGTTTGTTGTATCTTTAACAATACATTCAAACGTTTCTCACACTCTTCTAGAAAAGCTCACAGCAGTAAACACTCTTGTTGCTCTCAAAACCAAACATCACAAGGGCTTTGACAAAAATACCCAGTACACTCAATTGGTGTTTTCCACACAATACGCTGATTAGGGAAAACTCACATTGAAAAAAATGACATGAATAGTGCTTAATCTTTTCAACCTTGCTAGTTCAAATCTGAGCCGAATTTTCAATTTATGTGTCAAGTTGACAGGGTTTATTTTTTTCCGTCTTTGATATCCTTTCAATGGTTTTAAACATACTGAAGGATCTGTCAATTCTTACATTGGCGGGCCGTCCATCACGACCAAGTGAACAGTTGTGAGTTGGCATGTCTGCCATGAGCAGGGTGAGAGGGTCGTGGGGAGAAACATAAAATATCTCCCATGAGAAGGGACTGGCTTTCATGGTGGGGTCAGGCGGGTTAGCCTCTTGCTTGAAAACTGTCAAAAGGGTGTGAAGTGTGTTTGGGGGGACCCTGTGTGTCACTGACAACAAGTAAACCTGCAATTGGTGCAGGATTTGGAAGGGGGAGCTGGGTAGGGTGATGAAAGGGCCTATTTAGTCCGGGAAAATCTTGGGATACATTCTGGGTCAATTCCAGTCTTTGAAAGGGTACATCACTGGTTACAAAATGAAATTATTTTGACAAATTCTGACAGAGCATTCTATCTTCACTCCAGACATTTCATTCACTTTCTGGTATTTTTCTAAATTTTATATAGCAGTGACAGTATCTTTCATGTTAATTATTTTATCATGAAGCTTTTATTTTGCTTATTTTTAGGATATTTGAGAAAAAAAAAATTATTTGTACAATTTTCCTTAAATTTCATCTACATAGAAATGTAATTATTCTTCCATTCTAAATTCTAACATTGGGTCTTGTCTTTGTTAAATTCCTTCGGGGAGATGCAGTGCTGAGTTTAAGTCCACAGAGATACATATAAAACAGAGCTAACAAACCCAACCCTTACTCCATTGTCAGTTACAATAGTCTTTGTATCAAGAGGGACAAATGCACCATAATAGCACTCTCTCTACATCGCTACAAGGGAAGGCCACTGCTAATTATCCTCCCAGAACACAAAGAGACACTGAGCGATATAATGAAGCAATTCAGATGACCCCATCATACCAACAGGACATCCATTTATATTGACACAGGTGCAGAGGAATGTAGAACCTAGACTCTGGAATTCATAATGAGCTAATACAGGGTCATAAATTAAACAAACAAGACTGCCCAATTCCCATCCTTGAAATCAACTCAATTACGTAAAAAATCCTTCCACTCATATCTCTTGGGTTGTAACGGTTTGGAAGATTTCCACAAACAGGAAATTGATTCAGAATACACAAAGGAATTTGCAGATCCATGCAAAGGCATGAAATGTGCTGAAATTGTCTAAGGAGTACGGTAGAACAAGATTGCGTGTTTGTAGTGAATACAAATGTGTATATTAAAGGTACGTGACAGAACAAATGTCACTATAATTTGAATGACCAGCGGTGAATGGCTCTTTGTGTATATATTTGCCCATCCGGATTTGACACTACAGTCATCATGGTCAGCAATACAATACAATGAAAGCCCGAAAGGTCAACTGTAAGAAGATACACTAATGTCTCCATCATCAAACCATTCAAAGACTCTAAGATGATTATTGAGTTTAATCACGGATTAATCACGGATTAACTACGATCCCCTAATCCCAAAGGACAACTTTCAATATAAATACATTGTAAATTTTCATGGATCTAAAAAAATCTACTTAGCAGCTCAAAAATCAAATTCAATTCACAAAATGAGAATCTCAAATGTTAATTCACAAATGACGGTTTCAATTTTTTTTCATCCAAAACAAACTGTGAACCAGGAATTTCATTTGCTTTTTATCTAAAATTATATTGTAAGTTTCTGATTAATAAGCCATTTCATTAAAATAATAATAAAAGCTTAGTGATTCATGATAGAGCAATTTGATGGTCTGCTTCTAATTATCCATAAACTGTCACGTAACGGATCAATTTCAAATCATGCACTGTTTCCGCTTCCTGACAGTCACCACAGTCCACAATCCATATCAAAATGACTACCTAGATCCCATACCATGCTTTCCCTTACAAGGTTCTATTAAATTCATCTTTTAACATTCTGCCGTCCCCATTTCCCATGAATAATTCTAAGTGGACCTGTCAAGTCCGGGCCACAAGATTCTACCTCTCCCCCGAAAACCCGCAGGCCATGCATGCGTAATAACGACCCATTTATGTGATTTTTAATTTCTCTGGGATCTTTTCTTCTTGGTGCAGAGCAGTGAATTTCCGGTGGGGCCCTCGGGCGATGGGCCTATAATGCTGGCTGGTGAGACATTAAATATGTACCGGTTCTCTATTAAATGAGTACAGTGGCATGTGCACAGGTGTAGGAGCATAATTGTACAGCGTGATCATTAAGCCGAGTCGAGGAATCTAGTTTGAATATTGGTACATTATGAAGCATATGGCAAGAGAAGCAACGTTTCATTTCAGTACATTTAATTCTTCATTGTCTTAATTATTTATGCGAATTACAAATGGTTCAACTAATTAAACCATTTGCAGTCAATTTGTTTTACAGTCAGTAATTATGAATGATAAATAAATTTCTTTTTTTTTCCCAAGGTGTTTAGAATCAAGTTCTGACAAAATTAATCACTGCGATTTTGACCATGACAATTTCCATTGAGAAAAGCATTGACCATTCTGTGCCTAAAAAATGCTACAAAATTTGATCATGATCGTGGTCGAGATTCTGACACACTGCTTTGAGTTCAGGAATTATTTAGCAATTATTCTGTTCAAGCAATTTATAATCATGATCAGATGTGTCGTTCCTAAAAGTAGAAGCTAAAAAAAAGTGCAAAAATATAAATAGAAACAAAAACTGACTTTGTGCATTTTCAATTGCAGTCAGAAATGTTTCTATTTCACAAGTTGTGCTAACAGTGTAAAAACAGTCAATTTGGCTCAATCAAGAAAAACAATTTCCCCAAATGCCGACAATAAACTGCCAAGAACTTAACAAGAACCGACAGAAACCTCTAGAATGAGAACTGAAACGAACTGTGAAATCAAATCTCGGAAACTGTGATCGTTGGCTGGAATGGGCAACTCGTAAAAATGGGAAAGTGGTCAACAACGAGAAAACCAATGAATCCAATGATAGCCATCCAAGATGTGATTATATCATCAAGAGCAGATGCAGACCCGGTCACTCTAGCTCTGGACACTGGCTAGCCCAGGAATCTATTTCATATATTTTTTAAAAGTGAATGAAATTGAATGACCAGGGAGAGCCTCTGGGCTTGTGATGACTAAACCAGGCCCGATGATGAGATTATAAAGGGTCATTCGACCAGGGTTCAAACCAGTGTGTGTCATTCTGATCCTGGGTGAGATTGCAGAGCTTACAAATTGGTCCTTGATCAGGACTTAATATCAGTTTAACCATATGCATGAATTATAAGACTGGGTGAAAAATCAACACGACCAGATTCCGTTGAAGTGAAGTGTGTATTTAGCATGCAAAGAATTTGAATCTTATTCAAATAGTCTCACGGTCAAATAGAAATTTTTTCTGGTAACAAGTGCTCTTCCAAGTCGGAATTCAATGAAGGTTTGAAGTTAATCTCAAAATGCTTGGTTAGAGGATTAAATATGGTTATTCTGTTTGAATCCACAAGACAAAAACAATTTGAAAATTGTGACAATCTATGATCTGTGTGCACGATGCAGTGATTTCCATCCACAAAATATTCTACATTAGTCACTCTCTTTCCAGAAAAACAAAAATACAAATATTTGTAGTACTTTCGTCTCCTTTTTGTCTGCATTTTTATTGGTTGGTGATGATTGAACTAGAGCAGAGCTATCCAAAAAAATCAATTGCATGGCCAGCGGCGCTCGCTCGAGAGCAAGCAGATGCATGGATGCTTCACATTGCTGAAATAAAGACGCAATGCCTGGAGACAAAGGAGGATTGATGTAAAGGCCTACAGATAGTCAGACCAGTACACGACTGAGGATACAACTTACAAGGAAGGATATGAACATCCACCATGCACAGCAGGAGGGGTTATCTGCGCTGTGCCGTAGGCTTAGCCAAAAATTACAAAAAAACATCAGTTCAGCTGGCTGTCTGCTATTGTTAGTCATCACATTCAGAGGAGAAATTTGTATCAACCGGTTACGTTAAAGAGCTCCTCAGTCCATGGTTAGACCCAGGTATAAGCAAGCTTAAAGAGAAGGTTCTGCCACGCATTCATCACAATTTCATCCACTCATCAACATTTTCAGAAATCGGAATGCAAACCAAAGATTGGAGTTCTATGTCTAGGACTGAGGAACGACTGTGCCGAACACAGGCAGGTGCACGGACTGGGGAACACATCAATTGGGCCACGGAAACTCCCAGACTAAAAACCCTCAATTCAATTTGCGGAGGACACAGCGTGAAACAGCCAGCTTGCTACGTGAGATACTTAACATCGGCCGGCATTTTTCATGTGCATTAAAAAACAGGAGACCCGATGCCAACACCTAAAAATATCCTCAGCAAATGTTCACCCACACAGTCGTTTCATGTTGGCGGCTCTCTCTGTAGTCAACACAGTATTAGAGAAATGCCAAGCCCCGATCCCAAAAATAAAACTGTCAAGATACGTCTGCAGCCTCTTTCGATCAAATTTTCAGATTGTAATATGACATTGTATCCCTTGGAGAAGCTGCGGAGGATTTTCAATTTTCGTGTTGTTATACCCGGAAGCCGTTTCAGCATACACAGCAATGCCACATACTGCAGTGGTTGAAATTGGTTACTTATGGATGCTGATGCATTGGCATACACTTTTTTCATAAGGGTGATGGTAATATTTTAAGGGTTTAGGCTTCTCTGACGTGTATCAGCACTGTATGCAGCACACTGAGTGGCCATATGATATCAATCTTAGGCTGGCTTGTGTGGAATTGAACCCATAACCTTTTTGCTTACTAGAGCAGATGTCTTAAGACCAATCGAACCACCAAACTATTAGTGGGATAATTCTGAGTCCTTAATTAGAGCAGATATCATTCAATCAATGGTGTTATGAATTGATCTTTGGAGCAACCAATACGGTTACCATATTGTAAATGAACCAGCATATAGGGACCAGCCATGGTCAGAGTGCACACAATGACTGTCTTCATGTCCATGGTACAGGGTACCAGTCAAATCCTGACCTAATTTTTTCAACACTCTGTTAACCCCTATCTTGACATTATGATTTTCTTGTCCTTATATCAACTTTCATCACTCAAGATAAGTATCCTCCCCCAGAAAAAAAAAACTGTTTAGACTGAACCTGTTCACAAATAGATTTATTACAAGATTTTATTAAGAACAACAATGACCTGTTATGATTACATGACTAAAAACAATTCGATTTATTTTGTTTTTATTACCGGAGTGACTCTCCTGTGAATTTGCCCGTACTCGTATTCAATCATCTTATTAGGGAACCACAGTGCATAGAGAGTAATGGCCTAGGATCCGTCCAGATCTTTTACTTGCCTCTGGCTCTGAAACAAAACTGAATTAAAGCCTGTTGCAGCAAAAAAACAGGGCAAACTGATCCTTTATGCTCAAAAACCCGCATCTCTAAGGAGACATCCAATTTCACTCGTGGAGCACCACTTGGAGCGGTGTCGCGGCAGCGCGGACCTAGTCCACCAATAACCCTGCAATAAGACGGCCGGTTATTTCAGATGTTATACACCATGTCCCAACGGTTCTAAGCTTCCTCTCATGGGGGACTGGATGGGGGAAAGAGGACAGCCGGACTGGGTTACATAGGTGGACGGGAGCGCAGGTGTCTGTATCTTACCTAGGAGAGACCAAAATTGCCTTCGTTACCAAGTTACACCAGCATCATTGGCCTACATTCTGGCCTGGTCAAAGGGGTGGGTAAGCAAAGACAAATGACCAGGTCAATAACTTGGAGACACACATAAATGCACGTTCTACTTTCCTACATTCACAAGGCAGCTGTCTAGATTTACAATAACAGTGTTTTGTTGAGTTCAATTTTGCAACGATTGTAGACAATTTCTAGCTATCTAAACCCCAGAGAGTGCTTCAAAGCCGCCAAGACATTAACTTCTGTGCTCTTCCCATAATATCTTGCTCACATTTCAGATAATATGCAGATGTCACACTGGCTTCCACACTATACCTTCAGTTGTGATACATTTTTATCCTTCTGTCACGTTTGTATGATATTTGAGATTTCAGTTATACTATTTTTCCTAAATATATCTTTCAATGGATTGAGAACTTCAAGAAAAGGGTTTTGGGACAACTGCAAGGCACACGTCAGACAAATAAAACTACTTTGCCAAGTGCAAAAAAGGGGTTGAGGAAATAGAACGATTTAAACTGATGATGCAAATAACTAATCCTCACCACGCATAGTGGGTAAATTCTCCCACACAATCTGATCAAATTTGCAGTTCAAAGGTCCAGAAGTCTTTTCCTTTTTAACTCCAGCCCCAAAAACATTCTACAGCAAAACCCAGTATCCATGGCAACCGTGTTTACCTGTCACGTCTTATCATTCAAATGAAGATAATCCCGGGATTATCCCCGTTGATTCAATGGCAATCTGATTTTTCTGCCAGTAGACCTACCGTCACATTTTTTCCCTCTCTCAATCCTGATAAGTTTCTGGAGTGTGTACAGTTTGGAGAACCAGAATTTTTCGCTCAAATGAGGGAGAATTTACTTCTAAGGTAGGGAGAATTTCTTCCTAAATAAGGAAAAATGTTCTCTCTGTATTTGTTGAAAGCAAATAAGCTGCAAGTTATAGGATTTGGTTAAATTAGCCACTGAAGAAGACACATCTCTCACTGAGAGATCTAACCCTGCAGTTGAGAGAATTTGCCGCACATGTGGGAGAATTTAACCTCATCTACATTTCTCTCGTCACTGCATCAATTGATGAGGGGATGACCCTTTAAGACGGCCAAATGTGTGAAGCCCGTCAGCTGACATGTTGATTATTAACCCGCATCCTGGACGGAGATGAACGTGGCTGTCAAACACAAACTGATGTGAAGATCGGCTTACGCTCTCGGGTAAAATTCACAAAATACTGAATTTGTGTTTATAAAAGTAGGCACGCTTATATTTCAGGAAATCAGATGACCATACATATTCTTAGCTAGCCAAAGTTAATCTTCAACTAGAGATCATAATCACATCCATGCTGAAATTGTTTCTATTTTTTGACAACTGAATTGATTTGAAACATATGTTTGCTATTTAAGAACCGTTTTACTATTGAACTAGCAATGACTTTTAGAGAATGTACGCACACATTGTATGCATTTGGTATCTATGTGGGCCATTAGTAGATGTTTCCAACTGAACTTCTGACCCCATATTCTGCACGACAAAAAATGAAAGTAAGATTTCACCCGACCCATATCCATTCTTCGTCATCATCATGGCAAAATTGATAATAAAAATAAAAATAATATTATAAAGTTCTTGAAATATGGCGGTTTCACCCCCAGTCCCTTAGTCCGTGTGCTTCCCTTGTGATTTACAATGATCCTATCAATTCCATGTCGTTAGTCGCATTGGTGTCTCCCAATAAATCAACATATTTCGGGGGAGCCTCAGACGCCCACGTTCTATGAGCATTATGGTTTCACTGAAGACAGATTATGGTCCATAAAACGGTATACATGATGGGACAGACGCTGGCGTAAATCATGACTAATATTTGGCTGGATGTAATGGATTCGCCTTTTCTTTATCCTTTGTGAGTTTGTTGTTCTTGGTTTTTACCGCAGACTTCCAGTCGGCATTCCAACGAGCACCCCATGAAAAACTTTCATCCCGGTCCGTGCAAACAAACTTATTGAACGGAAAAATCTTTATGTGGATTGGGGAAAAATCTTCCTAGAGCGGGGGTGTCAGGGTGATGACCGAGATTGGGATTTGGTTAAGCCTAGGGGAAGCCTTAGCATGTCATGTCAAAGAGGTACATGTATACGCGTTTTAGGGTATGTAGGTGACAAGAACTGGTCAGAAATTAATATTGGCATTTTATGAAATCGAGTCAACCTCCAACCAAGCCTAATACAGACCTAGAATGACCCGATTCGGGTCAACTTAATTGGACCATTATCAATAATACGATAACTGGATAATACGTCTGGACAAGGCTAATCGGACAAAGAAGGGGGTGTGAGACCCCACCAACAAGATCCCGCCTCTTGACACCATATTCATCCCGCTTCTGACACCATTTATCCCACCTCCTGACTTGACCAGCTCCTGTGGTCTAGATATGAGACTCCTGGTCTCCCTGTTGGTGTGAGACGGAGGGAAACTGAAGCCGGGCAATGTCATGGTTAATTACACCGCACGGTTCAAGGGACAACCGATCCTACGATTTGATACATACACACAAAGAAACTTCGGGAGGGTTCAACACAGACTGAAGACTGAGTAAAAACAGGTGGAATGCAGCGCTACACAATTCAACCATGATTCAACCACACTATCTTTTATCACCAGAAATTCTTTTTTTCTCTAGAGAAATCAAATTTCATACAAACATTGTGGCTTACCCATAAAGTCGTCCTTCTCCAATTCTAATTTTGTTTGACGTATTGCATCAACTGTTCAAAACTAGTAGTAAAACAGTTTTAATACCTCAACAACTAATTTTTGATTTCCCGAATCTGTTAATTTTTGGACTACCACACGCAGGAAAACTGCTGCTCTACTCAATATCAAAACTCAGCTTTGCCAGTTCGGGAAATCATGATGACATTCTGACAAACATGCTGTCAATTCAGACATTGATGTGCTCAGCAAATGTCTTGTTCTTCCGAACTCAATGAAGCTGGTCCCTGTGTCATCATGTCACAAACATCTATTAAATCTCCATCACTTCCGCAATCTGCACGTAATAACTGTCTCCGCACCTTTCTTTATTAGCCATAAATTAAGCCCAGCCACAGATATTTGAAAAAACAGGACCTAATAAAAATACCAAAGAAGTCATAATGTATTGTTTTTACGTGGGAACATCACGCACCATATCCAAATCTTCTTCCTTTCAAAACATCACCAGGAGAGATCGGTGTCTTCTACAAGACCTCACCGAACCCAATTATGCCATTATCATCGGTAACCATAACAAAATCCACAGCAAGTAAACTGTGGTTATATTTGACATGTTGAGGTTGTGGAGCTTGAACTCGCTGGTAAGACAGACAGTTCCGTTCAGAGAGTGGGTAGGGGGATATAGTTTATCCTCCCAGGACTGACAAGGACGACTAGGGTGGTCTCTGGTGACCCACGTGCGAGGGTGCGATGAAAGACATCCAGGTTTTAAAGATGCAAGTTCAGAGTATTTAAGGCAAGGGAAATGGCTAGTGTTGAATGGTCTGTCCTGCCCAAATAATTGTATCCCAAAAGTCTCTACGTAAAAATCAGCTTGATATAAAATCTGAAAATGTTGCAACTTTGACATCATTTCATTAATTCACACAGAAATGTAGTCATTTCTATATTTTTAACAACTCAATAAGTGGACAGTTATAATACTGATCACGCAATAGGCCTGTTACATATATTCCTGCCACGTAAACTAAAATGTGGGGGATTATGTCCTGTTGATTTGCGAGCTTGAGTTTTTTCTCTATTACACTGTCAATCTTACTTTTGGCACCCTTGGAAAGCCCTCAAAAGTTTTTATCAAATTTGCTTCTGAGTTTCAATCACCCTTCAGTTTACTCTCCGCATCAAGCAAGTTTAGGGCTCAGAGGTTGTGTTCAGATTTGACCCATAAAAAGCAAAATAAAGAAATGAAAAAAAAATTCTATGTGCTTTTTATTCTCAGTCTGACTGAGGCACACACAACCCTATTAGGGAAATTGTTAAGGTTGTCGTCGGCACGATTTTTTCCTGTCGACAGGTCGGTACATTGGAGTTACCGACGTCGACATGTGTCGACAGAAAGCTGTATGAAAATTGGGTCCGAAAATGTTCGTCCAAAACGGAAAATAAGCTTATATAAAACTGATTAAACTCTTAATATAAAAACACATATCCAACTTACGTTATGCATCATGTAACAGAGAGTGCGTTTATTGATATTTCTAATAAATCTTATTATCCAAAATGGAGCTATATATAGTGTCACTGTGTTCAATGTCATTTCAACAACTTCCATGGCACGGCACTTTCAACCGCCGGCCGACGGCCCGACGCCATATTGCCATTTGTTGTTATAACTTGTTTATCTGCGTGACTGCGGTCGCCAAAATGCTCACTTCCGGGTTCGGGGTTTCCCGATTTTGAAGCCGGGGAATTCTGCAAAGGTTGGTCATTAATACTCATTATTTTCGCTTCGGGTAACCGGGTTAACTTTTTTCCGATATTATTTCAACTTTTTTTCAAGTTTACTCTTTGTCTTTACTAAGTATTTGTAATATTATTTTCACGCACGCACGCAAGCTTTTTCATTGGTTGTTGATGACATCATCGCCATGCGGTGAGTGTGCAGCATGTCAACCCAGGCACGTACGTGTGGACATAGCGCTACACGGGTCACGCACGGCCGGTACGGCAATGTTGTTGCGTAGCGAACTGGCATTGCACGTGTACAATGTCAAAACTTCGATACAATGTATGTAAAACCACTTGACTGCGGGACTTCCCGCTGGATTTATATGTTTATATTGCTTTCAAACACATAAGGACTACTTTCTGGAATATATATTACGGCCATAAAACCGCATGGGGAACTGAATATTGTTATAACTGGTAAGCTTTTGTAGGCTTTTGAAGGGGCTGCTGTGCCTTTTTTCTGCTTCGTATTTTTTTTTTAATTTCTCATTTCTGTCGCCATGACGGCAGCTATGTCGACAAACTCGACAGGCTGAGAAATTCACTTTGTCGACAGAGCTGTCGACAGAAGCCCTGTCGACGACAACCTTAGAAATTGTTTATAAAAAGTCAAATTAAACGGTTGATTCCTGGGCTGATTTTGACAAATGAGGCCTTCAATTACCTCCTTGGAAAGCAACCTCTCATCCTTGAAGAGGAACATGAATGAGACCTGAACCCTAAATAAAACAACTTGACAGTGGCACAGGGGCTTGACTGTATCAAACACAAACATACAGCGCTGGCAATGGGCAATTAAGCACGGCCTTTAGACCATCGTCAAGTTGTGCAACCTACTTCACAAAGGCCAAGCAGAATTTCCGAGGACAGTTTTCAGCCGATCAACTAGGCTCTGGCACAGCATCGTTGCTGTGACATTCGAGACTAGTAGAAATTTTTCTGTGTTTTTATTCGGCAGGAACCTAAAATGGCGCCATGAGGGATTAGCGTCCTGCTCCAGAAATGTCCAGACTTGTCTCATGAAGATGGCAGTCCATGGCACCCAAAGAGAATGTATCATCAGAGAAGCCTGCAAGTGTTATCGACAGCGGATGTCGGAGGACTCCCCAGCCAAATCATGTCTTACATTTCAGTTTATTTTTTACAAGGGATATTGACAGTGCAGAATGTCTTGTACGTTCTTAAAGTCACATACTGGTGACGTCACCCCATGTCACCCAATCCACCTTGGTGTCCCTACCCATGTCACCCAGTCCAGCTAGGTGTCACACCCTATTTCACCAAGTCCAGCTAGGTGTCCCACCCCACTACCTTATCTCTACCTTATCTGAAAGCTGTCCGACCCACATCCTGCATTCATATTCCACCAATGAAGCGTGGCCCTAAAAGTACCCAGCATATCTCCCCTCAGCTAAAAAGAAAATTTGAGGGGGTGTCGCATGTAACATGTCTGGCGACAAGGCATGCTAGATCATTACCAGAAGGACCTGGTTACATGTCTGAGCCCCGTAGCACCCTTTGATTTCATCAGGACAGAACGGCGTCAGGAGCACGCTTTGAAACTGCCAGAGGGTCTTTCCAGACCATGTCAAAAAACACACCAGATTACTTGCTGGTCTCAAGTACCACGGCTGCAGATATGCCATAACAAACATATCATATTCTATATTAACCACATTCATATCTGTTTTTTTCTTCCACCAGTCGGCCATTCTGTGGACTAACATGGCGGGACAGCAACAAGAGTATATTTCAATTAGAGCCAATCATTTGCCAATTTACTTGCTGCTGAATTTATTATTTAATGGAAGTAATAAACTGCTCATCATGTTCAACTAAAATAATGACCTGAAATGCTTAATAAAGTTAGCACAGCCTGATGTTTCGATCCAAGCAGGATCGAAAAAGAAAGCTCCTGCTAGGATCAAAACGTCAGGCCATCCTAACTTTAAGAAATTGTTATTTACTGGAAAAGAAAAAGAATTCCTGAAAATGATATCGCGAAAAAACCAACAGCAGCAGCAAATAACTAGCTATAAAATGAATTCAATGTACAAAATCCAAAATAGTTTTGTAATTACAAACAGGATATGAAGTACGAAGACTGTGCAAACATCTTGATGTGATTTTGTCCCTGTTATCTGGAAAATCTTGCAAATTGATACAGAAAATAACGTCTGTTCTTTCTATTTTTGTGGTCTGTTAAAAAGATATCTTTACAATTTTGTGACCTTTTGACTGTTGATAAGGCAGACCCAACCACACTGACCTAATTAAGGTATCAGTTGATTAGAAAACTGGGGCAAGCGGAGTAGTTATAAATCTATTTGCACAACAGAACAGAGACAGAAACAGGAACTGCGACCTGTGATCAGCAACCATTTCAAAAGGTATCAATACAGCAGCACGTAAAGTTGCCCAGAGGCACCCCTCTTGGTCAAGCGGCCAGAACTCTGGACCAAACTGACCTCACGAGCGGTCAGAGACCATTAAAAGGCTTGACCACCGCCATCATCTTGCCTTTGTTAAAGGGGGGAACCTCAGAAGAATGATTGATTTGTCGCCCATGAAATCCTGACTGAAGTGAGACAAAAATTTAGCACCTGGTCAAGTGTGGGCCTGGTCGGAGGGAAGAGAGATACACCTTAGCATTTCAGAGGGCTTAACAGCTCCCCAAGTGGTACCTGATACAACTTCAAAGCGGATATTTACTTTCCTGATTTTGATCACCCACAAAAATGTTTAACTAATTTACTTTTCAGGAAGAATTTGGAGTTGGTTTCTTTTACATCTAACCTCCCACGTGTTTCCACGGTGATATACAATCACTTGTCAACACTCGCACATTAAAACTGAAATTTTTTTATTGACATTATCGACAGCACTATCTCACCTTGAATTCCAGTCCCAAATGTGCCAATGGCGGAATTAATTTTTATTATATTTAAGCCCGGGCGCCAAGGCAACAAGGAGACCTTCCAACAATTGAAAATAACCTTGACAAAAATATGAAATATATGAAAAAACTAAATTTGAAGTTTTTTCTTTTGATAGCCTGTTCTCCTGCAAAATTTTCATTTAAGTCTAGGATATAAAGTGAAGAAGGAAACCACTGCATGGAAACTTTAGAGAGGTAAAATAAGAATACAATGTAGGTACATGTATCAAAATCACTGGATAACTGAAAAAAGTCCCAATAATTTATTAATAACCAATTCTTCTCATTCATTTGCTTATATTGTTCGCCACATAATCCAAAGTTTTCCGTGCTGTATCTTAGAACTAGGAGACACTTTGGAAGTATCAGTATCAGTAACAAGTCATTATTCAATTCTTCTACTTCGTTAGTTTCTCAACACCTCCGATCAGAGAGAAATCAATGCACATTAAGTCATCACCTGCCTTCAAGTCTAGTAGACTAAATCATTGGGATGTCTTCCAGTGAATTACAAGTGATCATTACCCTGAACCACTCAGTAGAAAGAACAGGTGTAGAATTGTTGAACATGGAGCAGGGCTTCTTTCAATGTGTGTAAAACGGAGAACTAGGTTGCAAAATCAGAGTGTTTGTGGGAAATTTGGAAAGAAATCCCAAGGTAAGACCATGGTCTGCTTGGATGTAGTGTCCATGGGGATGGACATATGGAGAGGGCAACAAGAATAAGACCAGGGGCGATTAAGGCCATGGTCTACCTGGTATTTCAGGTATGAAACAGGAGCAGCAAGCACCCTCCTGAGCAAACAATTCAAGACTGAGTAAAATGGATCTTCTCTTCAGCGAACACATGGTGCTCTGTCTCAAATATGGTTAACATAATAAATTTGTGTCATCCATCATGGACACTTAAAATCTTATAGTATCTCACATTTGCTTCAGCAAAGAACAATTGTGAATGATATTTCATAGTCCTGGAGTCGATTTCAAAAAGCCCTGCAATCGATTGCAACTTGAGTTACAAAGGATAACCCATTGTAGGCGGCCTATCCTATGTAGGACTGCAATGCATCACAAGTCGTACAATTGTTACGATGAATTTGGTGAAATAGGTGCCTTATTATTTAGCTTATCAAAGAAATCTCTAAGCGATGGAGTGCTAGATTTATTTGTTTGTTTATTTGGGGTTTTTTTTCAAGAAAGTACGAGATGAAATGTCCGAGATAAATATATACGGACCAGGCAGTGGAACATCCAAGCCACGAGACATGCAAAGCAAACTGCCGTGGGGCTACAACACTTCATTACTTAGATGCTGTTCTCGAAAAGCGTGTTGGCCTTTCGATTTTTTTTTAATAATGTCACGCCGGGAGGGTCTTGTTCGAAGTCTGGCTCCCCAGTCTTGCTCCTAAAAGAGCAACTGCCAACATTTCTACCTAGCAAGCAAATACAGGACCATTTTCAACTAGCTAAGCATTTACACTGCCTTTATACCCAAATAAGTTGCTACCGGTTAAATGTTCACTATTGCGCCATGTCTAGCTGGTTTCCAGCATTTCGATGGACTAGATTACCGATGGACTAGATTACCAGTCAGTTACCACTCACATATTGCTTTCTAGCTGTGCAACCATGACCGGCTTTTTTTTTAATGCCAGTTGGATTTGAACACAGAGACTTAACGCTAGCTTCTAAGCTGACTGCCTTTCGTTTCTAGTGAACAAATTCAAACAATCTGGCCTCTGGCCGTTCATTGATCTCTGCTCTCATCAGCGGGTAATTAAACAATTGGATCCGTAGTACAGACAGGGCACCAAATTTTACGAGGTCATTGAACTGGTGGTCTCCAATTTTCATTGGACTTTTACAAGTCATCGGGGACTGCCGGTGAAGAGATACAACAAACAGAAATTCTGGGGAAATGGAAGATAGAGTTTAGGGTTAAAAGTTCACTGTTTCATTGGTGGTCACTGGTACGTAAAAACTATGTATTTATTTATTAACAGCACAGTGTTTGCACTGCTTGTGTATTTGAACCTCAAACCAAACTATTAATGTTTAATTTCATGGTAGATTAAATCCATTTTGTGGCAGGAAATGATTATCTATTAAAAAATATATATAAAGTGCTTTGAGTTGGAGGGCGTGACGCATATTGTGTGTCTTTACTTGCATGTTCTTGTCCTCTTTGTTATTTAGCCTTTGAGAAAGATCCTGCTAGGATTGATATGTTTCAGGCCCTCCTAACTCTAAGCATTTGAAATATTTCAGGACATTTTTCGGGCTGATAAGCAGTTTGCAGCAGTTTAATACTTTTAAAAAAGTACCGTATATGATTAAATCTTCTTTATTCTAAGGGAGGATACGATAATTGACATACATGTATTTCAAATGTTATGATTCACTTTCTGAAAAAGTTTTGGGCCAGACACATTTTTCCACATAAAAATCAGTTGGAAGTACATCTACAGAGCTGCCTTGAATAAATTTTGCTGATTCCGTGTCCACTTTTGGTCAGGATGAAAAGTTACTTGGCCTCGGTCTGTACATCGGCATAATTTGCCGGTAAGTGCAGAGACGGAGGCTGGGACCTATGCCAAGGAATACAGATTAGCTGTAGAATAACTTGATTACATTAATATGTGTGCTACTGGGGGGAAGAGACCGAGACAGAGTATTAACAAGTACGAAGACCTGATACCAATCTTGAAGGGCTTTGCTGCCGCCCCCTCTGTACCCGCTCCCGCCCCCGCCAGCCCTGCCACCAAGGGAGAGAGTCTCCCCCGCCCAGGTGTCACATCACCACCAATTTATTCAAAATGGCTTATGATGGGAGCAAATAAAAAGATTTGTTTTAAATCGGCTGTGTCTATTTCCCTTTCTCTAGAGTTTTCAAACTGGATCGAGGAGACATTGCCCATATTGTATCACGTTCATGTCTCTAAGTATGTGCTTGCAATGCTGTGTGCGCATGGAGGCTTGGGATTATGTTTCAAACCAATTATGTTATGTATTTCCTTTTTGTCTTTCCTTATTAAAGGGGCATTCAATATGGACAAGGTACATGAATATCAGAATCGGTATGAATACCAGAGACTGAACTTGGGTTTTATGGAGGCAAGGCAATGTTTTCCTATTTACATTTAAGGGGAGTTATTTGGATAGAAACTGAAAATTCTACATCATTTTTTAGGGGCGTCGTGGTAACTACCTCCATGAATCTAAATCCCTATATTGTGACATAAAACTGCCAGGTCATAAAAAGAAGATGGTGTGTACACGGTACAAGACCAAAGTCCTGTGTGTAGGGATGAGTAAGGCGAAATATAAGCTTGTTATCTTTAGAGCAAAGATGACGATATGTTCGTCATACTTTTTGTGAGATGCTTCAATGAGGTTTATAAATAATGCAACAAGAAAAATCTTGCATCAAGAAAACATGAGTTCAAATTTGATAATCCGACCGACTATTCTACATGTTTTTAACCCAGGGACAAAATGCGAACCTAATACTGCTTCCGGTATCCGCACCTGCATAAGGCCGTGTAAAGACTGTATACATACACGCACTTTTCAAGCATGTTTACCAGGTAGCTCTTTCCTACCAATACTGATCCACCCTCCGGGCCGGTATTACGCTAACTCCTGCCTGAGAAAAACCTGTCAATTTGACGGAATTCTCAGGGGAAATTACCAAGGCGCTGGATTCAATCCCTCGGCGTGGTATATGTTTAATGAGAAACGAATAAAAACTAGACATTGTGGTTGTGGGAACAACCACTAGGTGTTCGGGGTCTCATTTCGTACTGGAACTGTTATGAGAATGTTTGATGGAACGCATGTATGGCATATTGAAATGCACTTAAACTGTGTGACTGAGCAAATACTGATCATGCCGATTGCACAGTGTATTCGTACATGTACACTGACTGATAGTGTATAGAAAATAGTGTCACCTTTAAATAATGTAAAATTGCCCCGACGATAACTTCCGTTTAGTTAATCACAAACAACTGAAAATTTGCAGAAATCATCGAATGCGTACGATGTAAACAATTTGCAATTTGCACTGATTTACGTCATGTAATTACCAAATAAACAGTATCTGAATAATAACATCATGTTTCCTTTAAAAACGCATAACTTCCGGTTGAATGACGTCACAGATTTCAAACTTCACAAATATGTCAAGGTGCATTAGTACTTCATACTGACCAAATTTGGCGGAAATCCGTTGTTTACTTTTGGATTACGTAATGACTGTATATCTTTAATCCACCGTAGAGGGCGCTATACAGCCCGTATGACGTCATCGTTTATATTTTCTGAAAGCTTAAGACCTACTCTATCATTTACCCAGAGAGGTTTTTTGTGCCCAAATCCTTCCGTTTTCGAGTTATTTTGAGTCAAACTTTAACTTCCGGTAATACCGGAAGTGAAGGTCATTTGTACACAACACTGAATATATTAATTGTTGACATTCACGTGTTGAGTAACATATGTAAATATCAATATCGTAGGTCATGTGGTTCTCGAGTTATAGAGTACCAAAGTTTTTCCTAAAAACGTATGTAATTTGATACCCGATGACGTAATCATGACATCATTGTTCTAGATACAACTTGACATCATGACCGAAGTTCCCACCAAGTTTCAAGTCAATATCTTGTAACTGTCATGTAGAAGTCTTGCAGACAAGTTTGGGCAGAAAAAAAATAAAAGAAAAAAAAAAAAAGAAAAAAAAAAACTCGAACAATAACAATAGGTGTTCGGCTTGAACCCGAACACCTAATTACAGTGGAACATGGGTGTTCAGAAAGGGGGGGGGGGGGGGGGGAGCTGAGTGCATGGATTTGGCAAGGAATGATTTGTAAGCCAAGTTGAATCTAAAATGTGGACAGTGTTCACAAATTCTTGAACACTATCAACAGAGCTGAAGATGTTATGGTATAGTGAAGATGTCAGAGACAACCCTGTTCTTATCCATATTTCTCGTTACCTCAGACAAAATGACAGAATGAAAACGTAATAAATCCCTTTATGTGTATCTCCTACATCAATTGATTAGTTTTTAATGAACTCACGCTAAATGTCTTGTATTACCGGCTTACGTAACCTTTCGAATCTACTTCAATTTCGCATCCCCATCCTTACTCAGTCTGCCAAAGTGCGGACAAACATCCTTCTAGGAAGAAAATACGATCCCAAAACTAGTCCATCCTAATGTACATGTAAATCAATATCCAACAAGAAGATGCACTTAGTGCTTGAACGGGACCATCAATGCAGAGAAAGATGAGACGAGAATGAGGTTAAGAGAGATGGACTGGACTGGATGCCTTGCAATAATGCAAGCAGGGCCGTCTTCATACGATCCACACAGCAAGCACGTGAGGAGTAGGCCCTATTCCTTAAGTTCCTGTTGTGGCACAGCTATAGAGGCTGCTGGACCATCTACCGTGTTGTCTTTCTTGCTCCGGTTGTTTTCACAGCAAGCAAATGGACTGTTTAGGTCGATGGGTTTGCGGGGAGCAATTCATTACTCATTAGATTAAAGAGGCCACAGACGGGTTAAGCGCTGTTTATAAATTGCATGCAGAGTTGGAAAGATTAATCAATGGTTGGCAAAGGAATCAAATGAAGCAATGCGGGCTTGTATTGATCCACCCCTTTATGTTTAAATATTTTATGTACAGACTGATGGAAGTAGATAATATTTATATTAATTGAACCTTAGCTTATGGATTGGTATGTAACTGCAATGACAATTTATATTGTTTAATTTAATAAATATTAAAACAACTAATGAATATTCAAGACTTGTTTACACCTAACAGAAACACACTTCAAATACACTAGTCCTCTAAAAACAAATCTATGGGCTATTTGTGAATGTAAGTAACAATCACAAGCCTGATAAATATTCACACCAAATATGAATATTCAAATGAGAGCTGAACAGTATAAAGCCAACTTGTAATGCAGAGTCTCTCTCATGCAAATGAGGTAATGAATATTCATATATTAAAACCTACCTGTAGTGCATGATACTCTTCGTCCTCCCTGTCCAATGCTTGGTCTGTTGTGGTGATAATACCTGTACAAAAGAGAAATATGCAAATATCAACTCATTAATTCTAATGCAATCTTTCATAAGATATTATTTTTAAAGGTACAGTACAGGATTGGAAACATACACAAACGGAAATGTTCACAGATTTACGTATAACTTTCAGGATATGAAGATGGTGGTGGAAGAAACATACCGTTAAAATATTTTATTTCGAGATTCATATTAATAAACAACAAACAGTCAATTTTTCTTTGTTCCCTTTTCAATGACCTTAAATTATTCCAGCCAGTTTCCCTTGTGGTTATTTAATGATCATATTAATAAAGTTTGCCTGCAGAATGGGTGATTAAAGGTCACCAATGCCAATCAATATTAATCACAATTGTAATCAGAATCAACTCATTACTAAGACTCATTACATAACTCATCCTTATTAAGAGATAAAAACAACAACACTTCATTCAAATCAATACATCCCATCACAGGGTTTATACCAGACTGTCAGATGAGACAGGCACAGTGACCAGGGGTCGATTTCACCAAACTCATCGTAACTTACTATCAATCGTAGGATCTTTGATGCATTGCAATTCCACATAAGACAGGACATCTACGATGGGTTATCCTTCGTAACTCGAGTTACGATCGATCGTAGGGCTTCGTGAAATCGACCCCAGGTCACTTTGAAAACCAAAATGTGTAAATTATCAGAAGTAGAGATGAGAGTTCGGTAGAGAGAGAGAGGATTATCGCAGTCCAAGAGGTGCAACAATGAACACTTGTAACAGTTACAGGACAGTCAGCACCACACAGTAGAGTGTTAAGACCTATTTACACTGTCGACAAATGTACATTACACATTGATCTTTGCTGACAATACTACCAAAATATTGACTTATTGACGGAAATCAACGAGACCGTACTGACAAATAAACACATTTGACATCGTGCGAACAATGGGAAATTTCATAAACTGTGGTGCAATCTGTAAATTAGGCCATTCGGGTGATATGCAGTTTGGATGCATTTTAATACATGATTGATGTTTTTAGACAGTGTCGGACTTTGTAGGCGATGTTCAAACAAACTAACGTTAATCATTGATTGATGGATAGTTGAATATAAACCACAGTGTGTAGACTAATGAGTCATCGAGCCCTATTCCTGGAAACGTAAAATATATGTACATCTCTTTGCTACAAAGTGACATATGCTGCTCATCTTTGAAAAAATATATTTATATTACATATTTCATCAAATAACCACAAGGGAAACTGACTGAATTTATCCCGCTCCAATCAATTTTTCTTTGTTCACCTTTCAAAGACTTAAATATTAAGTGGTTATTTGATGATTATAGTAAATATGAAAATAAAAATATTTATTTTCAATATTTCATATTTTCCTGCCAAGCCTGTAAACATCACAAACCGCAAAATGTTATGACTAAGATGGCACAAAGACATGTTTCTTGTCTCCATGTGATACGAGACTGGGTGCTAGACATCTCCTGCATACAGACAATGGAAACAGACAGATGCACAGGGGTATCAGACTAATTACCCCTGGCAGTTCTGCTAGGGGGTGGCTACCAGCTCGGTTTCACGTCCCAACCACAAAATGATGAACTTGGGGCTAGGATTTCACACTGAGTCACAGTATGCGTGCGTCGCTGTGATATAAAAAAAAAAAAAAAAAAAAAGAGACCGAGTACTGCATGGATAGCAGGGTACCGGCTATAGCGGTCTGCAAGATGCATTCCCGTTAAAGGAGTCACCATATTGGTTTAGTCAGATGGGTCTCAAAGTTATCAAGATCAATCAGGATTTCAGCGGTCATTTTGGACAAGGGCAAATCAGGCAATAAAATTTCGATCCTCGCCCGGCAATTTGCTCTGGGTAGTTTGCAATCCACTGTCACATACATTCATCCGGCAATGCTAGAAATGCTACAATAATATGAAACAGGAGAAATGAGGTTGACAAGTTGACCCGGGCAGCCAGGCCAAAATTCACAGCTCTGCTTACAAGTTACAGCCAAATCTCAACTTACTAAACCCAGCAGAAGATCTCTGCAACAAGACATTCTGACCTGAATAATTTTAGGCCGACACATATGAGCACAGAATCTCCAGGCACCAACGCAAACATGCCCATGGATGTTACATGTAATCACAAAATTGCATACAGAATAGCACAAATGGTTGATGGCATCCAATTTTCAGACAAATACTCGGCTTTGATTGCCCAAACCTGGATGTGTGCTCGACTGTTTTTAAACTTCAAGCTAGCAAGCTGAAATATCAGGTAGTTAGGGGGCCCACATCCATGATTCATAATTCTTTGCAGCATTTACATGTACTCTAGATGTTCCTCTAGTTTTGCTTCAATTAAAAAAAATAGATGTTATGATGAGTTTGAACTGCTAGCACAGCAGCTGACAAAATAGGCCCAAGAAAACATCAATATTACTGACACTGTTCGTGCTAACAAATCCCCAGTCATAAACCGCCGGTACCTGAGTTGCAAATATCTAATGTGTTTCAAGGAAGAAGAGAGAAAAAATTAAACACACAAACAAAAAATCAATTCAACCGAACATAACAACACATGATGCGATAAATTTAGAGACATCTGCTGCGAGCTGACCTGGCAAAAATGCACAACAAGTCTGAGCTGCATGAACCGAGCAACACCATCACACCTCCATGTGGAGGGGGAGAAAGGCATGGGCCATGGGGCCAATTTCACGGCCCTGCTTAGCACAAAATATTTGCTAACCATGAAATTTCTGTCTTTGCCTTAATAAAAACAGGATTAACAACCAAATTTCCATGTGTTGTGCATCACTTGTGATTGTTCTTTGACTGATGAATATTTTTTTCAATGGTTTGTTTTGTTGAGCAAGACAGTTTGTGCTAAGCAATTTTCTTTTGCTTAACAGCTCCATGAAATTGGCCCCTGGCCCAGTAGCAATGTAGCTCAGCTGTTGTAACTCTGTCTCTCTCTCTATTGATACCCCCAGCATCCCATAAAGAAACCACAGTGATTTATATTGCTCAACATCTGCAAGGAGAGGTAAAACAAATACCAGGGACCTTGAACTTGGCTTGGACCCTGGTATCTAGGGTCTTGGAGGTCTGGCAATGACAGAGGACAAACAACGGCCTAAAACAATCCAGATACCCCGAGCTGATATTTATTTTGTTTTCTTGGGGATGGTTATGGGCCATCGGAGGTCCATTATAATAGTTTGGTCGGTAGTTATCATAGCTGACGTTTATTATTTGATGTGTGAAACAGCCCAGGAAGCTGTGATGATTATTTTTCAGGGAACTGTTCTTTGGAGCAATAAAAATATGCACTGGCAAGCAAATAACGCATAAACAGCTCCTTCAAGAAGCCAATGAATAATCTTGCCCAGTTTTATGTTGTCACATTTTATTCATAATTCATCTAGCTGTCAAAGGTTGAGATTAAAGCTTAAGAAAATTGATTTGGTATCCGTATGGTCAAAAATGGAGAATTAATGCTTAATTTTGTAGCTGTTGCCTATATACCATTACCAATATATTGTAGTATATATAATACAAAGGCTTAAAACCAAGGGACTATTGTTACTTAATGTATGGATTTGACACTGTGCCCCCTTCAAACACTGAAACAAACAATTGGATTCATTAACAAAAAACATAGCACTGGAAGCCAAACAGGCCTTGGCCCTCAAGTGCAAAACTTGAAAACTCGGTGAAATCATGGAGGATTACAGAAAGGAACAACACTCTAGCCAAAGCCATTCCCAGTCCTTCCCACTATTGACAGCAGCACTGTCACCTTGGCCAAGAATGCAGCAATGGCGTCCAGTTCCAAAAATAGAAATACCAGTCTGATTAGAACACTCCGCCATCAAGGAGACAGGAACTATACCTAACACTGTGTGATTTGATGGCACCATGTGGCTAATTTTATTGGTACCAGACCGCCGCTGACCTCACAACCTGCGGGGCTGAGGACACTGGACATGAGCTGGTCCCTAAGAACTGCTGGAGTAGATCCGTAGTGACTGTGAATGGGACATAGGGTGTCGGCAAGGTACGGACAGCTTTTCAAGTTCAGCGGCAGTGTGGTTGATAAGAGACCTAACAAAGGAAGTCCTTGATTTTGTCAAAATATCAAACTTTCTGGTAATATTATCAAACATGCTTTATGGACATTGCCCAAATAATGAATAAATTTTTCCAATTTTGATATCCAACAAAGAGTTCATTCAAATTTTGTTTCTTTTTTCATTTTCAAAATATTCTTCTGTTTTTTCTAGACTCTTCTTCGCCCATTTTTAAAGGGGAGCCGGTGTTTTTCTAAAGCATTCATGTAAGGTGTTGTTGCTTTTAACCACCACTAAACTTAATCGCATTTGAAACCAATTCAAGGCTAATTCTGAAATCAATAATCCGGACTTTGGTTAATCAATCCTAAAGTTAGACAGCCAATACATTGATCTATGCCATTTTTCATTTGGTTTGATAAAACATTTTCTTTTAGTTTTAATCAAGTAAAAAAATACATCAGCTTAAAAAAAAAAGAACGTTGTGGAGAAAACAATACTCCAGAACAGTCTTCAGGCAGCAAAACACCTCGGTTCATGAAAAACAACCAGCGCAAACAATTCGGACTTCCTTTGCAGGCCCAGTAATCCTAGCTAATCCATTAACACCTCCGAAATACACTACAAGGGAGACAAGTCTTGCGACATTGATTAAACAGCTCTCAGGTCCTCAACACCCTGGTGGCAGTCAGTAAGACGGTATCACAGGGCTGAAACTCCCTATCTTTGTGTTCCTTGTTTTGGCAGTTTCTTCCTTTGAGTCAGGACCTATACCAGGACCCCCCTATCAATTATTGATGGGGTAAGCCCCCCTTGCTAGTGGCTTGAGACTGTGTTTGGTTACATAACCCCTGGAGCGTCACCCTCTGCTGAGTGAAATCTTACTTTTCCTGACAGGAAGGTAAGGGCGATTCAATGAGAATATTGGAGGGCTACGGCAGACTTTATTAGGGAAACACACTTTATAAGCATGAAAACTGTTGTTCTTGTAAATTTTACCATTAGACACTCTCCCCTGTGTACACATAGCATTGTTTTCAATGAGATGTGGTTTCTGAACTTGTGCCTCTTGAAGTTTTCAGACTTCATCTTGACAATCATTACAACAATCTAGGTTGGTGGGGGGATGGAGACATCCCGAGGATATTTCTCCATGTTCTACCACAACATGGATGAAGCAGTATCCAGTATTGATTGAGAAGGGTAGACGAATGCATCAACGGAATGATTGAGATATCACTTGCGTCTACCATTATCCTGTCAATGACATGCAGACCAGGGATGTTGTTTACAACGCTTGAATATTTAAGAAGGTGTTTGGGATCCTGTGTGGCATTTTGCGTGGGTTGAGTCTCGGCTATGCTAAGAGCCTGCCAGCCTGGCTAGGCAAGCGGCTGGCTCGAGTTTGGGATTTGGAGCACGGTGACAATGATGCCTGTTCCTTGGAGACCAGAGAACCTGATGGGAATGTTCCAATGGCACAATACACTGGAATGTTGGAGGGAAAGGCCTCCTATAAGCTATACTAACAATCACCAAACACACAAAATGTTCCAAGACCTGCATGACAATGATTTGTTTACAATTATGCCATGCATGTAGAATTCTAAGAAGCTTAAAAAATTATATCAAGAGTCTGAACAGCTTCGGATTCGATACGTTTCAGGGCTTAAAAGAAAGACCGAACGAATCACAAGCAACTCATGCAGCAGGACGTCTACCGAACCTGTAGGCCTATACTTAACAACAAGACTAATCATCAAGCATACATGTATCTAAGCCAACTAAAACACTGAATAATTCACCCATTTATTGCTCCGTTTGTAGGATACTACCATCCAGATTTACACACCGTATTAAAGAATGAACCACGTTTGTACTCTGTATTTTTGACATATCTCTTATTCCCTTACATTTATTTACAAGTTTGTTCTTTCTTTCTTCTTTTTTCTATCCCAGATGTAATGAACATAGCTGAAGTGTAATATTATGAGCATTTTTTGAGCAGCCAGTCTTCCTACAATCACTATATTCCCCATGGAATAGCTAACTTGCACAGAGGGTGCCACAGCGACTAGAAATTGGTGTAACTTTTTTGATAATTTGTGCAAATAAGGGAGGGAAATAGCCCAGGCTTAAACTGGAAGTGAGTGGGCAGCAGTGTGAGCCCTAGAAAGTGCAGCAGAGTAAACAGTCCTCACGGAATGAGACCTTCAGTGTGTCCTATGTATCCTCCCAATTCTAAGTACCGTAAATGCATTGGATGTCAAATCTTGGAAGTGGTCAGAAGATGAGGCCAACTTTGTGTGAGCACCACTTCAGTGGCATTGTGATGCGACTGTTGTCTGACATGATGACAAACGCTATCTTTGAGTCGCTTTACAAATCATTGTAAAAACACAAATGTAAGAAAGAGAAAACACGGAGCACCATAGGGGTAGAGATTAAATTAATGGTCTTCTTGTTTCCTACAGAGGTAGGCTTCTAAGCAAGGAGACAACTTTCAGCGCCTGTCAAAGATGACATTATTTCAGCTTCTTGAGTTTACAAATAAAGATGCATTTTCCGCGAGATTTCTGATCCTGTAATTATCGATGAGATTTCAAAGACTTCAGATGCTAAATTGACCCCTTTGGTTTACCTGTAACCTACAAACTGAAAAGGGAAAACTCTTTACTATATGTCCGACCCAAACAGACGTGTGAAATGTAAGCAACAAAAACTTTCCCTTTAAACAAGAACCTTACAAATACACGCTGGCTGGCGAGCAATTGAAAAACTTGCTCTCGTTGCTCTGCAAATCCCCAGGAAAATGCAAACACGGGATTGTAAAGACTCCATCACCCTTGCCAAGCGTTGAGGTGTCTCGGACAAAGCCCACCAGAAGCCCTCAGACACTAGAGTCCCTATTCACACCGGCCAACCTTGGAACAATGGCTCAGCAATTGTAAATTTGTACAGCCACAATGGCTGCTCAGGGCTATAACCAATATTACGAATTGATTCGGAGCTCAGGTCATGGGACTGGGTCCAAGCAGGAGGAAGGAGAAGAAGGAAAACCTGTTGACAGGATTTACGCAAAAAACCAGTACAGGGTTCAAACAAACCAAGGATACATGTACAGGTGGTAATACATTGTAAGACCGGAAAATGCACAATGTGCTTCACAGAAACTACACTCAACCAACATTCCCAATACCACAGCCCGTCTATAAATATATTCAACCTTGTGCTCTACCACTACTCACACACTTTATACTTTTTTGACATTTATATACCGTGACCCAAATTGAAACCATCAAAATGATTTCATTATTTGCAATCCTACACTAAGTTTTCCAAGACTGATTTTGTTTCTTGCACTTTTTGCTCGACCCCCAAAATCGTTTATTTTATGGTGCAAAAATCAATTGACAGTCTACATCTGAAGAAAGGTTAAGCCTTACACCTAGCCTAAAGGATTAAATTATCAGATCATTACATTCAATGTTGTCTCTAACCAAAACTCTGAATAATAAATCAACAACACGTCCATTTTGTTTCAATACTAGGCTGCAGATAAAACATAAATGGCATGTGATAATTCATGGCTCGGATATTTTTGCAATAAAAATAAATTTCACTTAGCTGTCCTTGCCAAAATGAAAACAAAATCTCTGCATTTTCTTTCCTACCCAACCCCCTTACCTCCCCACCCCCTTGGCAGAACAGACACTATAAAAAACTAAAAATAGTAGCTTTTTTTCTTGCCATTTTTTAAGTAATTTGATTTCCACTTCCATTTCTAAATATGCAGCATCAGACCCTAACAGCAATTTTAAAGTGATATGCCATTCCCATATTGTGGCTGGCAAATTTTTATAAAGGGATTATTATTTTCCTCTAAAGTATTTTTTCTCCCTTGAAAGGGGAAATCATTGCATTAAAAATGTCCATTAACGAATAGAACAAGCTCAAGAATCCAAGGTTGCTACAATCAAACGAATCTACGGCAGCGAGCGGTATTATGCAATGAATGCATAACATAAAGGTTTTAATGGTCAAGCCAGTATTACATGTAGGAAAGGAACAAATCAGATTGTCTAGTGTCTAATAATTTTTTATTTCTTTCGTATGGTGTGATCATCCGATGCAGTTTTTAGATTTGCATCGTATTTGTGGCCTTGCTATATTCAACGTTCAGTAGCCGTGAGCAGCTCTGGGCTGAAACCAAATGCAATATGCGATTTGCAGATCATAGCGTAACATTTGGAGGTTACGCAGATCCTTAAATCCCGCAAAACGGCAGGTTTGTGATTAGAAAATGGCGACGGAATTATTCAATGCAGTCATTCTGGTTTGAAAGAAACTATAACCTTCAACCCGCACACACATTTACAGTTGCACTTAATGATTGCATGCCAGATGCTAGCGATAATAAGTCGCTGTATTGTTGTTAATTCTGTAATTTTTCTATAATTATTTTTAATATTGATTTGCACATAATATTAACATGTATTACTTGTTGTGATTTCCAATTAACTTAAACATTACATTATTAGTCACAGGGTTCGAGATATATTTTAATAAAAAGCATTTCTTAATCCAATTATGCGATATTTTATTTCACAAAATACACAAATGTAGAAAGCTGTAAATCATATGAATGAATTCATAAACCTCTGTTTTGAAAAAAGAGAAACTTTTCATGAACTCTCAAAGTACAAATATACAATTCTGAACAAGTTTCACAGGTTCTGCGATCACCATCTGGAACTTAGATTTTTTGTACGAAAATGCGATTTACGGCACAAAAACCTCCTGCAGTCTGCCATTCACATACCAACATTCTTTTATGGATTTACAACCAAAAAAGATGAAAAGAAGGGAAAAATAGTAAGAAAAGAGGGTTTAGGTTGGTTACGGACGAGAATTGTATGGCATGCAGCGGCTATGTTATATCGCTCTAGGGGGTGATGATGCTATGAACTACTGCTTTTGTTATATTGGCAATGTGATATGAGTGATTGCAAATCCAGGTTCTGTTTCTCTCAGTGCATGAGCTCTGGACCAGAACCGACTCCAAACCAAAACTCACCCCCGACAAAAAAATGATCCAGGGGAGAAAAGAGTCCGCCTTAGCGGCAATAAAATAATGCCTATTGTGTCGGGACTTTGCAAAGCTTTAGGCCTACCTTTTGATCGATCACTGACAGACAAGTTTTACCGGTTATGAAAAGAAGACAACAAAACGGATGTTTCGCAATTGCTGGCTTTTTCAATTCATTTTCAGACAATTTCCTCAAATAAAATTTCGTGGGAATTTTTTTTTTTAGAGGGATATTTTTTGGGAGTATTTTTAGATTTCTGTTCATAGTTCTCTATGGAATTCAAACAAATCACAGGAACTATTAACATTTCACATCACATATTGGGGCCTATCTAAAATTGTGTAATTTGTATGAAATTATGAATATATTTACTATACTTGGTTGGGACAACAGATATCCAAATGAGCAATTTATGATACTTAGAATTAGAAAATACAAGTAATTAACTGCGGCAAACTGCTCATCAGCCAAAATAATGACCTGAAATATATACAATGCTTGGAGTTAGGAGGGCCTGATGTTTCGATCCTACCAGGATCTTTCTCAAAGGCCCTCCTAACTCTGAATAAAAATGTGTTTGTTTGTTTGTTTGTTGGGGTGTTTGTGTGTTTGTTTGTTTGTTGGGGTGATTGTTTGTTTGCCTGTCGTAGGGGGCTGTCTGTCTGGCAGTTTCACATGGTTTCTTAAGAACCAGATTGTATTTCACGATGCTCATATGTGTAGAAAGAAATTAATCTGTCAGCTAGGGTCCTTCAGACATTTTTACTATTGATTAAACTGGCCAGCGCACGGGCCATTTACACAAAAGATTCTGTTACTCAGAGGTCTGGTTTTCAGATGAAAGCTTGAAAATGAGGACTTAAATTTGTCGGGCTTCCACGTAAATCCCTGGAAAAATGTGTACCTCAAGTTGCTTGTACTTTTAGTGGCAGATGTAAGAGCTTGTACCGGAAAATTGACAAACACAGCTGTGAATCAACATACTGAATCATCTGCAACAAGATTTGGGTATCGGGACAAAGAGGGACTCTTCCACTGCAGCCCAGAAACCACAGATCTTCGGCTTAGCTGGACTCTGACAATTAACCAGGAGCTGATTAGTGGTAAAGTCTGTCAAATGAATTGGGATTAGTTCACTATACAAGGATTTGGAGGGCTAGACTGCCTGCTGCTGGTTGTAGGGATGTGTGTCGGGACAAAGAACAGATTAGTCCAAATGAGAGATTTTTGAAATTAACCTAACAGCTTAAAATCCATGACTCACTGCTAAAAAGAGGAATCACAGAGCAAACTACGTAGGAATACATGTGCCAAAAATGGGAATCTGCCGTCAAGAGCTTGTAAAAAATGATAAATCTCTCCCCCCCAAAAGAGGAATAATTCCTCAAATATAGGAATGGTTGGCAGCTATGGTACAGCACTGCATAGGGGCTGCATGGAGTTGGAAGGGTGGGTGGGCAAAGCATTTTGTCCATGATTGTGCTCTACAGACAAACACTGCTCCCCTAAATACACCATAAGCTCTTCCTGGCCCAGAGCAAGGCACTGCTTACAACCCCAAACCCAAAATTTGTCTACATCACAAGTCACAATAACAATTGCATAATCTTTCCATCACCGCAAGTCTGATAAGTCCTGAATCCTTTTCAATGCGTAGTCCTAAGCAGATAAGGCAGTCGCTCATCATATGCCTGATGTTTTTCTTTTAATCCTATCAATTGTGCTGAACTTCTTACAAAAGAGAATTGATCTCAACTGGATGAGGACAAGAAAAAACATCCCGGGATCCCGCTTCCTCTTTTCTTGGAACGATGTCATATTTGGCCAAAAGTGAAGGCCTTATTAACCACAATCATCATTATGATGCAGTGTCCTGTAGAATCATTATATAATATGCAGCATCTAGTGTTTGTACGTCATTTATCTTCTAGTCTGCTGTTGATGTCCACAATTGCATAATGCTCATAAAAAGACTATTCTACGAATTATGGTCTATACCTTTAGAAATGATGGTATACTTTGCGTACACGCATACAGGTCTGCTTTTCAAGGCACTTTAAATGTCTGTTACAGGCTTACAGCAAATTCATTTTGATGTGAATATCATGTGAATATTGTGTAAATATCGTGTGGAGGTTACCAGGGTAACTTAGTTCAGATTCCTGTCAAATGTAATACAAAAAATCCATAAAACTCTTTGTCCTTTTAATGAAAAAATAATAACAAAAACAAATGAACGCAGACTTCTGGGCACTTTCTGGAGCTCGAGGAATTTCTGAGATGTAATTTGTGCAAATAATTGTGAAAAACGGACCTGACAGTTTGAATGCAGAAATTGGCCCGTGGAGAATTCCCTAAGTACCAAAGCAGAGCTGCAGTCCAATACTGGGCATTTCCAGACATCAATCCGAGTTAGAAAGTTACTGCAATCACAATCCCCTCCACCTCCCATTTTCTTGAGAAAAATGTTGAAGGCATCCTTCCCAGTCTAATACTGGCCAGTGTTGGTGAATAAAATCACCCGACCCTGGTTTATAAACCAGGTGAAGAAATTGCAAAGGTTTAGTCTTGGTTAAAAAGAAATATGGCCATAAAAATCCTACTTGATATGCAGACGTTGTTTAAGCGAAAGGACTAATTCTTTAATGCAATTTAGAATTTGTTCACCCCCAGATTTGGTGCCAGCACAAACTTGTTTTACAGTCACTCAAAAATTAGCACACAGTCCCACAAGGCCTAGATGGAACTTTTTATATGACAAAATAATCCAATGACATCTTGGGGCTCCTTGTTGGGAATAGTTGTACATGAGAGACCGATGCTAAAACCCAGCTGTCTTATGAACCTACAACACCCCCATAAAAGTAAAATCCACATGCATCAACTGGGATCCATATGGATGCTATAACATTTTGACATTTTGACAGAACCAAGTTGGAAGAGGAAGAGTTCTTTATTCCTTTCTTTTTTTTTTTCAAAAGGACAATAAACCAGTAATAAATCTGGATGAATGTCCGAATGTAAACACGTTTTGTAGGGTCGTCATGATGTCGCTGGTACATCTACAACAGATGTCTGGTGCTGCCACCCAACTGTCGCCAAAACCAAATGTGGACTAGGGAGAGAGGAAGCAATGGATCATACACATGATTTCATGCATGGATGTTTGGCGAGTCTAGACCAGGTTTGGACCTATTTGCTTGCAGTGGCTTCTGCTTTATAGCAGAAAGTGTTAGGCTTACCCACCTCCATACCACATTTAACCACACAAGGTTTATCCTGTGGTAAGTGTGGTATCCTGAATACCACAACGCACCACAGTGTGGTTTGTGTGGTAATAGATGGTTCAAGTCTTCAAAAAGACCATAAGTCGACTCAGTAACACCAAAGTTATACATGTACTTGCCAAACAATTTCACAAATTCAAGCCTTGTGATCAATATTCCTAGCCACTGTGCACAATTCCCATAGGTTTATTCCATTATCCGATGCACTCGGTCTGTTTTTGTTTAAAAATCACCAATTTCCGGTTCCAACATTTTTTTTCTTTAAAAGGGAATCACCGACACCAAATTTCATCTCTTCGAAACAGCTGAAGCAGAAAACAAGACCCACAGATTTCCAGTCCAGCTGACTGCTTGGGCTCGGGACCGTTGTTCCGCTCTTCCTGGATCTGACAGGGTAACTGATGAAGAATTACTGTATTTGTTTTTCTAGCGCCAAATCTGGCAGGGTAGCGACTGCACAACTGTTTCCCTGTTTCCGCCCGGCTGGCAAGCCAGTGAATCCGGGCAGAGCTTTTCATAACATGCTACAAGGTTCCCACCTGTGGGCCGATGGACCCCCTCCATTCCCCAAAATTTTATCTGTGTTTTCTGTCAACACAAAACAATCCACAGGGGAAAGATGCCATTCCCAAGCTCAAGTTTGGATGCCGGCGAAAAACCGTTTTGAAATACAAACAGTGCCGGTCGGATTGTATGCTTAGGCAAACAGCCCACCCTGCTCCAGTCAAATTTGAAAAATTATCTTATTATTGGGTGATATTTTTTAAGTAAACTTCAGCATGTAGAAGATAATAACAAAAACCAGTCATATTGAAAAGTTACTGGCAAAATACTCCTGATTCAAGGGAAAGTGCAATGTGTAAAGACACAAAAAAGGGAACATCAACAAGGAAACCTTAAGCTAGGACAAACTTCAGGCAAATTATATAAACAAGAAGGTAATTCACAATTACATCTGTATAAAATGACCACAATTCCCCTAACCCTAACCCATAGCTGCCAACCTATCTTAAAGGAAATTCGGAATACTTCTACTAAAAAAGAGGAATCACAGAGCAAACTACATAGGAATACATGTGTATTTCCAAGCCAAAAATCGGAATCTGTTGTCAAGAGCTTGTAAAAAGTGATACATTCTTACCCAAAAAGAGGAATGATTCCTCCAAAAGAGGAATGGTTGGCAGGTTTGCTAACCCCCTCCAGGACAGTGAACGCCTGAGAGAAGCAGCTCTGTATTTGCCCAAATCTCGTACTATGTGGACAACAAATGAGTCAGGCTAGCCACCTTAACTCACACAACCTCCGAACAACTGACTCTGTTCTCAAACATCCTTAACATCCTTGACCAGTAATGAAATTTGTCTACGGTTGTCTTCTCTAGCGAAGGGAAAGCTTAACTTAAACAGGGTCCTGCATCACGTCCTATGTTCTTCACGATCCTGAATGAGGTTCAGCCAACTCGAAATGGTTAGGAAAAAATGATACTAGATCATTCTTGTCAACGTACCTGTGTAGCTGTTGATGGCAAAGTGCTGGTAAGCATTCCCCGAGGTGATTTCATAAGTAAGGGCTTGGTTGGAAGTGTCATCTGGATCTGTGGCTTCTACACGGATGACCTCCTCCAGGGCTGGTGAGTTCTCAGGGATGTATGCCTCAAAGATGGACTTGGTTGGAATGGGGCTGTTGTCATTGATGTCCTCCACCCTGATGAAGACTTCCAGCATAGAGTGGAGGGGTACGGCACCGTGATCCTGGGCGTAGACTATCAGCCAGAAATATGGGATGCTCTCTCGGTCCAGAAGGGCAGCGGTCCTCACAACACCTGCAATTTAAAAAAACACATGAAATTGTGACTTTTGGTTTTAAATTTTCATCTTGCTCTTTTCCCCTTAAGAGGAAAACTTTTTCAACAAACTGCCTCTTATAATTCATGTTGCAATGGGAAGTCAAGGACATAGTTTAGAGAGACAAGTTGAGAAGAAGTTGCTTTCCCGGACCTCCTCTTCTATGTCCCAGGTTCAAATCTCATTCAGACCAATGTTTGCCCTCTAAGAATTAAAGAGGACCTTCAATAAACACAGGGTGCGTGTGTATCTGAATATTCTCCAAATTTGCACCAAATTCCGAATTTTATTTCAAACAGACATTTCACATCAATCATCGTTAACGATTGGAATCAAGTACCCCCCCCCCCCCCCCCCCTTCTTAAACAAAAAAAGGGTTCAGGAATATTTCAAACAAATATCAAATGAATGTTTAGGAGTCCATGGGACATTGACTGAGTGTTATGCCCAACAGATGTCTGGTGGTGTGCCCCTGACTCCCCTGCCTGTCTATCATAAATCCTATGCTGTGAGCAGGTGCAGCGTGGAGCCTTCTGACAGTGAGGGGAGCTCTAGTCTGGCAAGACTGGTGCCTAGTCCTTGCCCAGACCCAGGCATGGCAAGGCAGGCTAACCCCTGGTATCTCAGTCTCATGCTGAGGGGAAAATTCAGTCAGTTAGGTGACTGTGTGTACCCACAACAACTTCGAATATACTTGGAACCCTTGAAACCCTTGGAACTTATTTTTCCTATCACCATTTGAGGCCCACAAAACGAAACAAAGGGATTGGGCCACATGACGAAGCCAAAGAAAGGCTCCAGCTTCACCATGTATCTCAAGCCCTTCATTTCATTTAGGACACAAAATGATCATAGCAAAATAAATCCCAAGCCTCATTTCATAAAGGGCCCTGTGAGTCAAAACATACATTATTTCAATATTAACTGGAATCATCAATATATTTGGAAGAGTGTCAGCTGGAAACGAATGCAAATTAACCAGATTTAGCTGATTAAACAAGGAAGGTTCAACGTACATGTATGCATAAATTGACACGTACTGTACAGTCACACTGATACCTGCACTTATCTTGTTGCCATTTTATAAATGAAGTGAACACAAGGTGTGGCGTGTGGCCGTCTTTTCGGTCAATAACCTCAGAGGATTAATTATTAATGTCCTTGACAAGCCAGGAATTGATGTTTATAATGGGAAATAAATATTTGGTATTTTAGACACTTATGGAGGGTTTTGGTTTCTGACAGTGGTTTAAGTTGAAATGGGCTTGATTTAATATCGTCAGACATTCACCAGTCTGTTCACCAGATTGGGACGTCACTGGTATGACTGGCAACCACAATTGACTACGGGTTGCGACCACAAGTCTAAAAGCAAAACCTCACATTCCTTAGTCAGTCCAATATGGCAATCATGGGGTGACCACAGCCAATGTGGTGAGTAGCATTGGCTTTGACAATGAGGGCTGGCCACAGCCCGCCTCATTGACCGGTCTAACCGTAGTCTAACGTCGCCAAGACCAAGACCTCCTTTGGTGAGGCACCATAATCAGAAACGCTACAGCATGAGACTAATTATTACAGTCTACATGTTGATGTTGACAAATTTATACAAAGTCTGCCATGGGATCTTGCAAGTCCAATCTCCTAGCCTCTGTTTAGATACAGGAGTCATTTGTATGCATCCTGGCGCAAATTCAGGAAATGGACTTCAGGGAGACACGGGAGGCAATTTAACGTTTTAAGTAGACATGTGGGTATCTCCTGGAGGTTACTTTGGCTTCTTAGGTTAACCTTTAAGGATGACATCACAGCCCTGAAGTCAATTTGTCTTTCTACGTAAACACGATTAGCTCTATAATTAAGAATTTAATTAAGTATTAATGACTAGTCACTAGTGTACATGTTCCGGAGAGAAATCCTGCAGCCATTTGCTAATTCCCGTACGTGCATCCTATGGTCCATTTTAGTGTCACTTGCTCACAACAGACACAAAATGAACGAAAGATTCACTTAATAGGTGGAGGCCTCTTTAACTTCATGATTTGATGGAATCTTAATCCAAAGAAATGAAATTTGGCATTAACATATTTAGGTGTGCTCAGCATATCAGTCAGGTTTCTGCAGTTTGACCAAAGAAATTAAATAAAGGCCCAAAACAGGAATTGTACATTGAACAGTATTTTAAGGGGTTTTCACACTAGACAAATTCCCCGGGAAATTGGTGGGGTGTTGCCGGGGTATTTTGGTCGGACCTTTCACACTACCAATGAAATCCCCGGGAAATAGCTATTTCCCGGGGAATATTCACCCCTGCTCGGGAGTAGGGTTAAAGCCGAAATCCCCGGGGTTTTGCGCTTTTCCCGGGGAATAGCAACTAGTGTGAACGTCGGCCCCGGGTTTCAACTTACCCCACCGATTTGCGTCCACGGCTTTCTCGGAAGGTCATAGGGTCACGATTAGCGCGCCAAATAATTCGCGCGGTAACTTAAAATTGTAATGCAGTATACTTGACTTGGTTTTTTATAAATATATCCACGTTACTTACCAAAAAATAAATAATAACGTTTACCAATTAAACAAATCATTAACCTTTTAAATTATATTAGAAAAGGGAATGGTTTATAATGTCATAAAATAAGTATCGTGAACAACGATGCCGTCTAGTTCCCTTTTCGCGTTCGGGTATTTGTTACGTCCCATGTGGTTGGGTACCAGTCGTTTATGATGCGTCACGCGTGGCATTGTGTACACATGTACATTGTGTGTTACTTCCTGCATGCCCTGTCAATAGTCAAATGTACACGTACGTACTGCTGCACTAGTGCACTGTACTCGACTCTCGTTCGTTGATATAAACAACTGCTTTATTGCCAAGGCGCGCGCGCGGCATTGTGGGATTGAACTTCCGCCCACGACTCCTTTGCAAACTTCCGGGTGGGTGCCCTCCGTGTTACACATTCCCCGGGGATTGTTTACAGTGTGAAACGATCGTGCATATTCCCGGGAAATAGTATCCCCGGGAGTTTTCAAAAAGGTCTAGTGTGAATGATTGCTGGGGTGTTGGTGGGGTAAAAAATCCCCGGGAATTTCCCGGGGATTTATTTCCCGGGGATTGGCTGTGCAGTGTGAAAAGGGCTTTACACGCATCTGTCTTTTGACAAAATAAACAAGCACATGAGTTGATGTAAACATGTGACATACGTGTGTATGTTACATGTCGTAATCTGTGGGTAAGCAGATGTCTATCCAATATGGGCATATATTAACTGGTAGGTAATTTACAGTACATTATAATCAGCCAATGACTCAATCAACATGGGCACAGCATTTTGACAAGCTCATCCAGGAGTGAGCGCGTTTCAGCGGCCATTACGTGCTCACAATTACGTGCTCAGGACCACGTTAACGATACGGTAAATTGAGCCCAGATAATTAAATCATTCCACTACACCTGAGATTATTATTACATTGCTCCTACACAACAAAACAAACAACATGACAAACAATGTTCAGTATTCAGTATTTGTACAGGGAATGTTCCTGCATTTGACAACACACTTCACAAAAAAAACTGGTACGAGTAGAGAAATATTTATGACTTATTAATTGTCATTGAAAACAAATTACTCTAAGATGCTTATCTCGTAAGCATGTAAGATGCAAAAAAATTAAAATAATAAGATTTATACCGGAACCGCAAAAATAGGGAATAAAATAAGATTATTTGCGGAATGTTGTTTTTGATGTGGGTTCAGATAAGACTCATACAAAATTTGATTTATTTTTCTTCTAAACCAGGCCAAGTAATACTTGGCGACAGAATGAATCTCAAAATTTATTTTTTCCAACCAAATCCACCCAAAATTATTTCATGGCAAATTGACGGTTTTAACCCACCCTCCGTGCACCCAATTATGATTAAATATACCCCACCAGCATTCTGTAATTGCCACCCAAGGACCCACCAAAAAACGGACAACAAAAATCAACTTCCGCAGAGTAAAACTTCAAAAAACATCCCGACGCCCACTCCCAAAATCTGCAGATTACTCTGAGAAAATACAACCCCTCCAGGTGGACCGGCGTGTTCTCATTGTACATTCACGGCAACTTCGGGTCCTCGGCCTTGTTCTCCAAAACAAATTCCTCCTCGGGAATCGGGCAAATAATATCACACCTGGCTGGGTTTGTAGAATGCTAGGCACACGATTTTGATTGTGGAATGCTAATCTCAACTCAAACCCTGTTCCCAAATTTTATATTCCCGCAAAAAAAGTCTGGAATTTTGAAAGCACTTCCTGCTTCTAGGCTAGATAAATACCCTAATTCGGGTTCAATTCCGACAAAGGCACGCACAAGGTCTTGGGTTTGTTTTTCGGAGGGTTTTTATTTTTTCCTCAGAGTGAGGCTTGCAAAAATATCTATGCTGGTTGGTACACGTACAGTACATAAGAATCCTATCCAGATTACGTTCACACTTCACAACATCAGATCGAAAATGTGTCTATTCAACGTAGAAGGTACATTTACACGTTTATATTTGGATTTGGTAAGGCTACATGTAACTGGGTCATTATCCAGGTTATGCCATTATGTAATATTGATCATTGAAGGTGTCCATGTTACACATGTACACCTGATGTTACTGATTACTGATGGTGTCCAGGTTACACCTGCAAAAGTGTGTCATCTTGATGTATACATCATTCCTAATTAAAAATCCTTTGCGTGTTCCTATCCAATAGTCAGCAATGCTTTCATTCAAAACTGCTACACATGTGCAGTTGTTCAAAAGCATGTTTTGAACAACAAAAGACATGCCCCCAATTTGGCAGATTAATGAACAGCATATTATGAGCAGTAAAATAAAATGAATACAAATTTGATGTTTTTTTAGTGAAAACAATTGCCGATAAGACTGAAACTTGAAACTGGAATTGACTAAGTACATGTACATATTTTATATACACCTACACAAATGAAGCAAGTATTTGGTTTAGTGCACTTTCAGATCAATCAATGACCTAAACTTGAAGCTAATCCTGACCATTGGGGAGACATAATCACAGCTTCCTGGCCCTAAGGCTCTGAAAGATTGCAACTAGACTAAGAACTCTCCCAGTCCCAGCCAGTCAGATTGGACCCAATAATCGGACCAATCCCTGGCTATTTCCAGCGGCGGGCAGGAGCGTGCTTTCCCGTCACACCAGGACAGATGGAGAAATTCCCCGGCCGGTCATTGGTATGAAATCATTATATCTGGCTGGTTTTGATTGGGGTCTTAATGCTAGAATTGAAAGTCCCCTAAGAGCAGCTGGGATTTAACATCGCTTGATAAGCCACCAGGAAGAGGAGAGAAATTACTAGGTCTACTTGTTTCAGTTGTTTGTATAACTGATCAATATAGGACAAATCAAAAACAAAACAAAATAAACAGATTTCCTCAAATAGGACAAGACGCTGGATTCAAAAAATTATACTATTGGATTACTAATAAAGATAGATGAATCTAAATTTGTTTGATAATTATTTTATTTCTAATTAAATTAATTAAAAATCCCATCCAAATCGAATCATTTAAGGTTAATTTAGAAAATTAATTAGGGCCTATCTATTGATTGAGGTCAAGAGCATGTACTGTCTGAATCAAAATCAAAACTGACCTCACAGCAAAATTAAAAGGAAGAATATTTCCTACATGTGTAGCGTTATCAAATTATTTAATTATTCATTAATATTTACAAGATCTGCTAAAAATATAGCTGATGCATAGATAACAAGCACTGCTCACTAAGATACTTATCTGATTCTTGATCAGCCAAATACCTTTAAATTACATTATGGAGCACAGAACAAGAATTGGTCGTAAAAAAATTGATATTGTATAAAATATAATAAAGTTCTGTACCAACAAGGACCATTGATTTTGATTTAATATCAAAACAACATACATGGGGTGGAATGGACCATTCTGCCAGAAAGCTCAAGATAAACAGAAATGTACATTGTAACATCCTTAACACAATATTAAAAGTCATTACAAAATGGTTAAGAATGCAAGCTCATAAAACATACTTTGACAACGAACCAGAATTTTCATTCAGAAGGCATAGTCAATGATGTGTTGTCTTCTGGAACATGCATGCATGTGTTATTCAATGGTACCTGGTCTGTATCACCAGGGTACAATTCCCAAATGAAAAAACAAGAAAGTAAATAAAACATTGCAATGTCTAGACTGACTGGAACCAGACTAACCCAGACCAGACTACCAGTGGATTCCTTACTGATCGTAAATTTGCTTCTGGACACCTAAAAATAAAAGGGAAAAGGAAACTTGGAACGCTCCCACAAATCATAAATATCCCGTTACATTTGACATTTATTTCACACTTCTGCTCATTTTCAGAATTATGAAGATTTTTTCTTTTTAATCGAGCTATATATTTTCATTTTATGCACTTGTAGGTGACAAATTTACCACATGTATGGGAATGTGTTTTTTCCAAGCCTGTTTATGGGTTGTTGTTTTTTTTGGGGGGGGGAATGTTTAAATGCACGTACACCAATCCTTTAACTATAATTTGTATTAAAGCTTGTCAAACCAAGCGAGTTAAATTGTACTTCTTGTTACTCTGGGTTAAAATAAGTAGTGCATTAAGTTTGTGAATGCCGATTGATTCAGAAAGAAAGATTAAAGACAAGCTTGAGCAAGTTTTGAATACCATGACCTGACTACAGCTAGTATTAAAGCCAGAAATTTGGCTTGTTTTACCACGGTCCAGTTCAATGGTCAATTACCCTGATCAACTGTCATGGTCAACTAAGCAAGGGGACTACTATGGCCAACCAACGAATTCAAATCCATTTACGATTCCTACTTTTAAAATTCTCCTTTTTCAACAAGTAGGCCTACACATGCAAAACCATACAAGTACAAAAAAACATACATCCAATCCAATATGGCAATGACCTAGGGTATGATTCATTTATTCACACAAAAATAAGCGATTATATACAAAAGAAAACCTCTTTTTGTTTAGTTTGGATTAGTGTTCGGGAAAAAACTAACAATCCTGCTACAATCTACCTTGAACTCGTGAAAGAAAATCTCGGGATATTTTCAGGGTTTTATTCTGCAACATATTATAGTTTCTGATGGTCTCTTGTACTGAAAAGAGAGCGCATTGTCCCACGCTTGCTATTTCTATAGGCAGGAAATCCACTCAGGTTTTGAGCCTTCTCAAGCGTGAAAACAAAATTCCCAGGTTTTCCTTTTTTTGGTTACCTTTTCCCTCCTTATTCATTATGTAGCCTTATTACTGCTGTGGTCAGTGGGCCAATCGCCCGGGTTTTTCAGATTTAAGTGAGGCACTATTGTGATTGTATTTGTTGGGGATTTTAATCTGCAGCTAAGCAAACACAAAGTCTCTTTGACACGTTCCTTATTTTTCACACTTTTTTCTTTTGAGGACGTTTAACTTGTCCATACGGGGTCCGATCCATAGACTTTCAACTGTGCGTATACTGTACACAAAATGTATGAACTTCACAAAAATAGTGTGAGCAGGTATTGTAACAAATGCTCAAAACAACAAGTGCTTTTAATAACAACAAAATGTACTGGGCCAACATTTTCTATTAAACTGTTTCAATACATCCAAATTCTAATTTCTTGTAAACCTCCCCTCTGCCTTCAAAAAAAGCTTCATTATTGTAAGTGAAAATCAACAGAATGATTTTCCTAAGCTGTAACAAGCAAACAGTTACCGTACATATAAACCTTCATGTAGTGTGTAGGGGCCATATGTAATACATGTGCAAATGTACTGTAACCATGAATACTTGTCCATGTTACCTGTTATCCACCTGTAGGTTACTGTTATTGTATAAACATGATACAATTTCTTATCACATGTTCATAGAATTGCCTTGACGGCGCTGCATTTGAAGATACAGAATAAACACCAAAAAGTCAAAGATCTCTGAACAGAGGACATTGTCCCATCTGCTAAGATAACAAACACGGTGAAGAGACCAGCGTTTTATAAACCTTCGACTGATTGATATTCAGCTGCAAACCATCCCCTCATCTATTTAGTCATAGCGTTCATCGACAAATGCTGCTGACAACAAAAAATTGTTCAAATATTGTCACAGAATTTACTTCCTCTCGGCTTTTGTTGAAATCTCCCTCCCCCCCCCCTTTACCAGATATGATGCCATGCCAGCACAACTGATGAGGAGACTGATAATGATGTTAATGGTGTACTGATCTCTGATTCAGGTCATAGTCTGAACCCTATGCCTTGTATGTGTAACACCATTACAACCAAACTAATGTGCGGTACCGAGCCATCAAGATAAAGTTGTTGAAAAGGCACCGCAGTTGCAACCTAAATCAAATTTTTATCAGGAAGGTTGAAAGCTTAAACTTTTTATGAGCGGAATATTTTTTTCTTTTTTACACAGATGGTAGGCCCTAATAGTTACTGATAGAATGTCATTATAGCCAGACTTGAGAGTACATTTTGATTTATGGTGTGGGTCAACCATGTACTGGATAGTTGCCAGTCACACCTTACTGTCTGAATTCAGCGCGCTCTGCTCCAAATTATAGTCCTCAACAAAATTGATTTTCGTCAAAGGATAATTCAATCAAATTGATACTCCAGTTGTATGTAATTACTCGGCAGTAATGAACTGTAACTGGGCGCTATGGTGCTTGTAGTGGAAGTAAAGGGCACCGAGACATCCGTTTAGTGATACTACCCTTATCCTTATCTGATGAATATCAAACCATATTCATCGAGGTAGATATAGGTGTCCCATACATTTTCACAATACCCTTTTTCTAAGATCATTGCTACATATGCAAATAAAACAGCAACAGACTCTTTTCATAACAACAGTTCTGAAAAGAGAGAGCGCTGAAAGAAAAAAATTTCGGCAGAACTAGACCCCCTTCCATTGTAAACTAGCAACTGCATCAGACCTTGGCACAATGGAGCTAACAACACGGACCCAGACAGCCCGGCACCAACCTGTTCACATCTGGCCACACGAGGGCCAGCCTAAGTACACCCGGGTCTTTTGTTCCCTTACCCAAGACTAAGGTGGAGGGGGTCTGCCTGAGCGGCACAATGAAACCTGGGCCCAGAACAAACAGCGGGCGGTAGGCGACACAATAGAGAATGAAAGGAAGAAGGGGAGAGAAAAGGCTGCTAGCGAGGTTGTCCATTTTATTGAACATGCGGGAGGAAAGATACAGGTCCACCATTACACAGCCAGCCATTTCCTCAACATGTCTATTCTCTAAGCAAAACCAACTTTAATTGGAGGACAATGGGGTAGACATCAAGTGGGTGGAGTGGGGCGGTTGGTGGTACACTTCTTAGTCTTTAAACCTGGGTGGTTGTAGGTTTCTTGTATTTTTTGCATTTCATGTGTCAGGACAAAACCAAACAACACCAACAGGCATTCAGGTTTATGTTTCTTCAATATGACTCTTCCATTCTGGAGGAATTAATACAAGAATCATATTGAAAAGAGTCGATAAAATAAATAATCTACATACATAGGCCTACATGAAGGCCTACATTGTAACTGGTTAAAAAAATAGTATGTGCGTGGTTTCATGGCTTCTGACTGCCAAACGAACAAAGATAATTGACTATTAGGGACACCACCAATGTAGCTATGACTGGATAGCTCAGTTGGTAGAGCGCCGGTCGTCGGTTCGAATCCCGCTTCAGGAAATTTTTCTTTTTCTTTGTTCACATTTCAATGGTTATAAAAGATTTAAGTGAACAAAAACTAAATTCAACTTAAACAGCTTCGTCGCCCCTCCTCGTAGAGATCTGTGTACCGTATGTTTCAGCATTCCTCCATGAAGTTCCAGCCATACCCATCCATTATCATCTTGTCTGTGAACATGAAACTGATACCGTTGCTTCATCTATTTATAACTGTCATTGAGCTTATCGGTCTACCTACATGTTAGTCCTGTTTGTTTTATGTTACATGGACAAGTATCTGAATGAAATCCAAGGTTTGGGAGAATGTGCCTCGTAGACATTTATGTCATTTTATATTATATTCGGGCAGACAGATTCCCGATGTCTCGACTTGTAGGGTCTCAATTCTCTCCATCCATGACTCCTGTTTTCTCCCCTAGAGAGCTTTCAAAAGAACACCAGACATCCACTTTTGAGACTTAAACACTCCCACTGTAAGACTTGGAATGCAGCGTGGCCGCCTCACAAACAACTTATCTTTAATTGCCACCAACAACGACAACGATTTCTTCAAATAAATGAAAACGGGGCATCAACCTCCCGATACATTCCGCTCCGCAACTCATTATTCAGTTTTACACAGATGACTGGATCTGGGCATCTTTAGCAATAGGTCTATTGTGCTGTTTATCTTGGGAGATGAACAATGCAAATCTGTGATCGGGTTGTGAGAGAACAATATAAATTCCAGTCAGCTCCCCTGGTCATTTCAAGGATGTCGCCCTGCTAATATCTAGATTCCAAGGTAAGGCAGATAATTGACCAGGAATAACCCCCGAGATGACAATTTATGAGCCATCAGGATTCAAGAAATTGGGCTACAGGAATCATAGTTTAAAAAATGATTCAAACATCAGTTTGAAGGTGCCAGCCTCCGGTGAGCTAACTCTCACAGGATTCAAACCTAGGGTTCAACCACTTAACAGTACACCGGGAACTTCACATCGGCAACAAACCCATTTGCCTTGTGCCCTCCACAATCTCCCAGTGGATATGCCACATTCTCTCAAAGAAGAATCTTTTCCTCAAGAAATGCAATCACCTCGACCGGTTACAAACAAACTTCCTGCGCAGTGCAATTCACCAAATCAAATTACCGTAATAGCGTGATTCAAGAATCAAACCTCAAAGAGTCGTGCTTCAGATTAAATCGAAACTTCAAAGCTAACTAGAGTGTCGGTGAAAACATACACAAGTCACTAACCAAATAGATCCCTGAATTACTGAGAAATAGGTCAGACTATAAGGGCTGCACTAAAGCTGAAGGATGCAAAGGATTCAGTTGCCCACATACAATATTCATTTGATATTGTCAACAGATGACTTGCGAATAATCCATTAAATACACACCCCTCTTTCTCCATTTGATATTAATCATTTTGCTTAGCTCCATCTTCCTGGAAGGATGACAACAAACAATTACAATGTCTGTGAATGAACGGTGTCTGGCTGAGGCCAAAAGATTGATTCCGCTGGGGTTCACAATATGAACTTTCAACATAAACAGAGGGTTGTGTTTCAAAACAATGGTCCCCATCCCATTAGCACAACAAGGGACAGAGTTGGGAATCAAACCAACAAATCTCCGTCAGTAACAGATACATAAATGCAGGTGACACCACTAGCCCATCCATGCATGCTGATATATGGCAAGAGAATGAGAATGTCCAGCAGAGAGCTACACACAATCAGAGGACCACTCTCTGCTCCAGACACAACAGTGGTAAGACAATAGCTAGCAGACTACAGCAGGTGCTTGCAAGGGGAGTGAGGTCAAAGGATAATTGTTTATTTACAGGTGGATTGGAACTGAAGTTAGCCCTGGTTTGAAGGTACCCTGCGTCCTCCTTTAATAGCAGGATGCAAAGTTTTAAGTACCCAGTCATCATTTATTGGAAAGCATACACCATGGGTTCTGAGTACCAGTCAAAAGTACATGCATTCGTATGCAAGGTTTAGCTGGTATCCTGCCATTACAATAACCTCTTTGTTTGTGATCAGCAAGGTTTATACTTCATACGCTGAACATCTCAATGGAACCAGTATCTGATATCTTTGGAGCCTGACTTGGCACAGCATGGTCATGATGAATCTCACTGTATGAAGGATCCACCAAGTAAAGGACTTCTGACAATATTCCAACCAATTATTGAATGACACTGAAAAGTCTCTTTCAGTTTGGTTCATCTCAGGAATCACTAGAACAGGCAGGACTGCGGCAGCCATTCATGTTGCGATTTCTCATCACAGACAATTTGCACATTAACTGACTGTGTAGTAAACAAATTATATATTACTGGATAATTCTCAAACAAACAAACTAGCTTCATTACCCAGAAGGTATTCAAGAGCGGAAACTGCTTCCAATTTGAGTTTTACTCTGAAAGAGGCCCAATAAATTCCTCCAATGCATTGCTGTGAGAGAAACGACACTGGACGATTTGAAAAGGACATGACCAGGAGTGCAAAGACAATGAAAAGAAGGGCACCAAGGAAATGACCACGAGCTCCAAGGCAATGACCAGGGACACATGGGCCATCACTTTCATCGCCTGGTGCTATGATAAATAAGATTTCATCAAATTTTATGAAGTTATGTGGAAACCAAAAGTGACAGAGTATTCCCACCCCTCCACTTTCAATATAAAGCAAATAATCACCTGAAGCTACACATTTAACCTCACCTTTTAGAACTTAAATGCAATGCAAAAATACAATGCAAAAATGACCTAATTTCTGAGCGGATATTCCCCGCTTCAATTTTGAATAGGGAGAAAGTACAAGGAACTACATAGGGTAGAGTTGGATCCTAGATGCGTTACTGTCTGGCTATTGTCGGCCTGGGTGATGTGAATGGGGGGCATCTAAATTGGAAACCATACAGCATCTCTGAGGAGGGTATATTCAGGCTAGGGGGACCTATTGTGCCCCCACCAGTTGCCCTCTTGATTTTTGGATCCCCAATTCCCCGGCATTCCAAAAACCATCCGTCTGTGTCTCTGCAAACACCGATTCATCACCGTTGTTAAATGGTAGAGATACGACTTGATTCATCTTTTGTGTTGGACAGTACGCTGTACAGGCTTTCAAAAACGTTTTCAAAATTCCCTTTGTAACTGCCACAATTTAAGTGTGGTTTTGTGTACAGAGAGGAAATTAAAGGTTAGATTTTGAATACGGATCAAGTTGTACTGGTGCTACTTTAGTATTCCAAAAAGAGCATGCCGATCGATACGATTCCTAAATGTGATCAAGACTTATTATCTAAATGAGATTAGATTATATACATGATATTATAATGCTCAATTAAAAATGGGCCGCAATTTTAGGCTACAATTCCTTCAATTTGAGCAAATTTTATCATTGTAGCTTGCAGTGAATACAGTATTTGGAACGCACCGGTTCCCCTTTAAACAAAACCTGTTCATTTTTATTAGTTCGTTCAGTAATGTGCAGGCATTCAGCAAAAAAAGCCAAAAGAATCATGTTCCAAGATTAATGGGTATGTCAGCCACAGGGGAAAGTCCATACAATACAATCTGTTCAAGGATACGAAACATTCCTCCAAAGTAGAAATACCAAAGGTGAATCATGAAAGTGATCCTGCCGCCAACCGGTCCACATCTCTGTAAAAGTAAACATCCGGTAAAGCACGGAGGCTAAAACCCACATCAAAGAGCTGCACCTTTTGACTAACATTTTACGCAGATTAGTCGGTATATTTCCTTCTTTCGTAATTTTTCCCCGAGATTTAAAACCGATCAAAAAAAGACCTACATGTACATTCAATCAATGTCATTTTTCTTCAGTTAAGGCACGCTCCCTTTTGCCCTATTCACACATGTATACAGTATGGCGATAAAATGCAAGATGTATTATTGCCAATAAATGTCAACCGACATTTTTATGAATGAACGAGAAAAAGAAAGTTTCTGGTGCTACTTGAGTATTCTCTGGATAAATAAAAATCAGAATTGTAATGAATTTAACTGGAAGAAGACAAGACATTTCCATAAATTGAGTACAGTTTTATGTTGGTATAATGTACAGTACATGTGCAGTGTATGTACTGTAGAATGTGCAATGAAATTACAAGCTGGTACGTGTAGTGCAGGTCCTGCATATATAATATCTCTGACCTTGAGTTATTTGCACAGCGCTGGTAGAACGATGCAAACTACAGCATACATAGCACTTCATCTAATCACATAATATTAGGCCTATATGGCACATGTGGTTTAATACTAATAGTAAGTATCTGCCAGCTAGGGTGCTGTATCTCCCGCAGTTTTTTCTTCTTTTTTTATTGCTGATAATTGCAATACCAAATGGAACTAGCTGGTTGTCCTATAAGAGGATGTGAATTATTCTCCAATTGCACATTGCGTACTGTACCGATTAAAAACTGCCGACTATTAAAAGAGATTCCACAGTTGACTTTACATGTAACATTTATTTTCATCAATGGTGTTGGTCTGACCTGTTTTTCATAAAAAGCAACACCAAATTTGAGGTGCACAGTTGCCCATGTGTGTTTAACTGCACCATAAGTGGATGAACAGGTACCGGTAAGTGGAAAAACAAATCTTGTTTGCGGAAACACGAGACAGGAAAAAGGATCAATTAAAAAATACATACAATGTTAATTGCACCTGTTCCTATGGGAAGACTTGAAAGGTTCCGACCAATACTAAATGAAAATTTGTGAATGAAATATGGTGCGAGATAACTTCGCCCGTTTCATGTGTACAAATAATCTCATGGTTCATAAAACACATGCATATGGCCTCAGAAGCATCATAGCATGTAGGCCTATATATTGCTGTTTAAAATGAGGTAAGTATACAGCATGCAAACTTGTCAGACAGCATAAACCAGACAAGTTAACAAAAACATGATGTCTAATTTGAAGGGGCATGGAGGCCACGACGTACTCATCGCAGGCTACCGCAGCGTGACCACTGTGAAATTCCCATCATGACATTATAACAGCAAACAGCACAAAGTCAAACATGTTGAACTTGAAGTCACCCATAAAACATGCTTCGTGCACTGATCCATGTCGAATGTGTGTAAAAATATACACAAATTGAGATGTTAGCCTCTTGAATGGATTCTTATTCAGTGAATTTTTCATCACTTACATTTTGAAGTTTGTTTTTACAAATCCCAACCAATAAATAGACATTTCATCATCTCCATAAATAAACAAGTACTGTAAAAAAAATAATAATAAAACTGTTCTTGACTTTAAAAAATGAAATGCGAAATTGAGTAAAAAATAATCTAATGACAAGATTAGAAAATCTTAAAAACAAAGCACAAATTACTAATCCAAAGTTGTTGTTATTGTTGTTGTTATTTTGTTGTTATTGTTGTGGTTCAATGGCAAATGTTGGCTAGTGCCCTTTATGACATTTTGAAGCAAAATATTTAACCTTCCCAAAGTTCTCAACAGTCCTTCTTTTCCAGATGATATTGGATATTTATGGTGAATAGAAAGGCTATTAGAGTAGTTATTAGTAGCAACTCCCTTTTTTTTGTTTAGTAATAATACGGTTGCAGATCGGTCAAGACCTTACCTTGACCAGCCAAACTAATACCAGGAAAATAAGCCTCCAGACACAATACCAGTCCAATTATATATTCATTGCATGGGATCAGGAACAACGGCCAGGGGGACAAAGGAGCAAGGCAGCCGAGATTGACTGACCCAAGACCCCCCAAAAAAAAATCTGGAGAAAAAAGATCGGTCATTTGGCTCATTTTGGACATTAATTGAAACGGTTGATCAACCTTATCTAGGCAGATCTTGTGAAATGGGAGCTGAAACTAATTTGTAGGCATAGTGCAATTTGACTCATTTCAGATTGAAGTAGTCATTCAAAGTGGAATTTGGGAATTATCCTGACAGAAAAGTTCCTCCAATGACCACAGTTCATATTTCGGCATCGATAAAGAGCACCATTGGTTAAGGTAAATACAGTGTACAAGGACAGAGTATTTAAAATCTGTTGTACTAGTCTTATGACAAGGACATAGATTACAATTCTTGTCAACGAACCATGCATTGGTCCAATTCAATTTCCGTTCCTTTGTACTTTCCCCCCAAAAAGCAAGTACCGGTAATTGATACCGCTCAAGGAAAATGATGCGGAATATGATCAAACGGTCTCGCCACTGTTTTCCACAGTGAGCAATGAGCAACTGGATAAATTGTATCCGAACTTCTGGCATTTCATTGGTAGTTTATCTAATACTTGGAGTGCGTAGTGACGCCTACCACTCGATCTAGCATAGTCCGCATAACTTCTGAAATCCATACCGACCATTGAAATGTCGCAGCAATGATATTGCATACTAATGTACTAAATGGATGCACATTGCACAAACTACAAAGCCAAAGATATCAGCAAGCAAACCAGGCTATAACCCAACAAGTCAACAACGGTTTAGTCAAACACTAGCCAACCAACTTTCATAATTATTGTATAATTTTAATTACCAGAAGTCTGGCTCTTGTGCTCTAACTTAAAAAAAGATCTGACAAACATTGGCAATAAAATAAGCAGACAAGTGCATAAATGCAATATTTCCACTAAAGCCTACATAATTTTAGAGTGTACTTTAAATGAATTTTCAAGAAATTCCCATACGGTTTAGCTATTCTGCATTCCAGCTGCACACGTCCTTAAAAAAATCTGGCAGATTGAAAACTCCCAATCAATTGCTCAATTACATGTTTACCCTTTGAAAGCCGCACAAGTACAGGTAAATGTCGTGTGTGTGTTTGATGTTTTGCCCCGAAGCGAGATCATGAAAAGAATTTGTTTTTATGATTTATTCCGGGGCACTGATGGAGATGTCAGATAAGTTATTGTTCCCATGCTTCTCTCCCAGTTTTCAGCCCGTTATCAAGATGGCTATCGGGGCTCGGGTATTTGTACCACTGTTAAGGCAAAAATTTACAGGCTTGCGCTCTGGCCTGACAAATTTGTAATCAGTTGTGGAATGTTTTCAAGTTCTGCAATAAGCCGGAATTGTGTGCTTACCGGTAATCATCGACAAAGTTCAATTTCAATTGTAAAATTGCTTTCTCATCAACCATACTGATCAACGTGTTCAAATACAAACTTATGTGTATAATGTGTAGATTCATCTGTATAATTTCCAAACACAACTTTGGATTCAAATCCAATAAAATTCAAAAATCACAAATGTTTGAAGAGAGGGATGCCTGACTTTGCAACAAAATCCAACATTGACTGATAATTTGATTGCTCACAAGACTAACACAAGCCAAAAATACTTCACAACTTGTAGAAAATGTGTCCGTACGACATGCCCTTACATGTACTTGAATGTCTGGTGAATGCTTGAGAAAACTAGAGAACATTTCCACATGCAGGCCACACATACTGAAGTTAAACCTTACAGTTTCCGGTTAATATTAAACTACACATTCCTTCCTTCATTTCAAAAGAATTTCTCTGCCTACATTAAGCTTGCTCTTCTTTTTACAACTCAATAATATGTCAAGTATTTCTACACCTGCTGCAAATACTCCTTATCGGACAGTAACTGGCTGTCATGCCAAAGAGCAAACAAAATATTCTTCCACAACCAAATAAACCCACAGAGCACAAATAGATGGCGTAACCTCAAACAAATTGCTGACAGTTTGAGTCATGCAATGCATGACCGTTGCAAATGTTGACTAAATCGCCCCTTAATTTTAACATTTCTGATCGGTATTACTCAATATTTTATGACACCATCAAACCCATTCAAACACTTTGAGGAAGAGACCACTCTTAGAGGGGGTCTTATTTTTCAATAAATTCAATTGTCTTTTTCTTTGCTTGTTGGAGACGAATGAATGTACCCTTAACCTCAAATCATTCACAAATTCATGTTTTTTGTGAACATATCTGTTCAGTTTACGGACTGCGTCATGATTCTTTGAGAGCAATGCACTTTGCAAAATGTAATAAAATGGATGACTGATCATGCTAATTGCGAGAAGACTCCCCACACAGTTTTTTTTTAATATCCTTGTACGTGACTGAAGGATTTCCAAGTTTAAACATCATGGCCACAAAATGGAGTATTTGCCAATAACTTTATACCGATACAGCCAAGGGCATTCATCTTAAATAAGCATGGATTTATCACATTTTACATGAACATCTAATGGTTGTTCCAGCCCATGTAAATAAAGTACTGGTATGTTAGAGTACAGTACACTTACTTCGATATGAATTATTACGTACTGTATCATAGGGGTACGTGCAGATGCATGTATACACATACATCTAGAGGCAGGTAGAAATATACGTGCAGGTACATGAGTACTGTACATTGGCAATAAATCTGCATGCACCACTGAAATTTATCCATTTTATAACAATTCCTGAAACTCCGGTCTTCATGAAACCAGCCAACCCTGAGATATGTAAACTAACAATGCCTAAGACGCATACCGCCTTAATAACATGTGGCAACCACAAATGTACCATGTCTCTTTAATCAAACCAATATAACACATTTATAATGACGATAATTGATAATAACAACCAGTCATGTAATATGTATTAGATGGATAACGGAACAGTGGAAGTTGATTAAAAAGAGCAGTCGAGGAAATCGTGTCGATCCGACAATAATTAATTTGCAACTGTTCCAATAAACCCCAGCCATATGCCTCCATCTCACACAGAAATCCATTGCAGAGAACAATTTAATTAATATAATTTCACACCTCGGGAAAACTCCTCCTGTTATTTTTCATCATTCGGTTTTAAATGCTGACATATGAGAATGCAAGTGTGCTGCTTAATGCGGGGTGGTCGATTTACTCGATTGTACCAAAAACTGGCCCAGTAGGGGCCGGCTGAAGTGAGGCCGCTATGTAATGCGATGCTGAGGGAGTGTGCCACGGTCTCTCTCATTCCTCAAACCCAGACTACTAAGCACACCTCAGGTACTGGAGACATTCATATTCAAATGAACTGCACTTTAGTGAGAGAGGCTTAATAATCACACACTGAGTTTATAGGGGCGAGTGGGGTTGAGTCACCATTGTGACGCACTGTAATAAATGCAACAGGCCCACAAGTATCCGCGCTTGTGTGTGAGAGTTGTGCTTGCAAAGAATTAACGATAAAAGGAATCCAAATATTCAATTGATTGCTGAATTCAGGGTGTGTGCATGAACAGTATACACAGTATGTTGTAGACCTAGGTCACTCACCCTCTGAACTCTCACAATTTGCATATCCTAATCATAACATTAATGTGCTCCCTGTCAACTGTGTGAAGTTTATCACCGTGATTGATCACATTTCAGTCTCTCTTCATGATGAGAAATTGAGTGAAATAAAATGAGTTACATACAAGTAGGCATGTGAGAGTCTTTAGCAATTTCAAATTTCAAATGTGAAAAAGGGCAATGTCGGATTGTGCAAAAATTACATTTTACTGAAAATGGCACTGAACAAATTTGAGAATTTACTGACTTGTAATAACATCATAGCCTACTGAGGAAAAAAATATTGAAGGTCTCCAAATGAAACAGCGGCAATTTAATTCCCCCCTCATTCGCATCAATCAGCAATAATAAGTAAATGTTGTAGAGTATTTGTTGGCATGGTGCACAAACTGCACACAGTGAAGCATCAGTGATTTCACACACAATAAGCCGCCCGCTGAAATACAATCCCCTCCCCAATTATCCATCTCAATGAACTGACGATTGAAAACGTGTCTCTTTGCAAACCGGAGGAAACCTTTCTATCCCAGCGTAGTCTCATCTTACATGCTGGCATTGTCAGGTGCATGTAGGACAAGCCTAGCAGGGCACACGTTTTCATTCATTTCATTCAAATGAATGTCGGTGCAGGACAGCGTGTAAGCCATTTATGGGAAAGGAATTGTCCATTTTTTTTTATCTTTGGTCACGGTCAGGTTGTAATTTTGGAACGAGGGACACATAAACTGACAATTATTATAAACATCAAAGGCTAATCGTGTTTTCAGGAGGTGAAACATCAGAAAGTGTTTACCGGGAGTCATAATAGTATGTTGAATGGAACTACAGGTTTGGGGTTGTGTTTTGGCAACTGAGCGGCATGTTTACACAATGTGCAATATAGGAGTGCCTAATTCTCTCTCATTACCAATCAAATGCAAAAAGTGTTCAATTGAGAGAATATTCAAGTAGACGGAATAACAGGCACAAACTACATGCAAACAAGTTTTTAAATTTATACAATGCCGAATTTGAGGGAAAAAAGTAATGAGTTTTGGGTTTTTTTAGTACGTGATTTAATTGACGGTAATTATTCAAAAGCTGTGCAAACATCACATTTTACTATTTGAAATTTGAATCTGTTCAGTGTGAAAAGTACATGTACATGCTAGATGTACTTAACAGCACTGGGGCCTTTAAAACTGAGTTGCAACCTTCAGAATCAGAATGGAAGAATTCTATGGAAGATGAAAGATATGGATGGAAGGTACCATTTCTGCATTTAAATTTCAACTATCAATGACCACTCACCTCTGTTATCAATGGTGAACCAGCCAAGCCCACTGCCATCCTTGATAGAGTAGGTAACAAATCCATCCATTCCCAGATCCACATCGTTGGCAGCCAGCGTCATGACCTCAGTTCCGATGGTAGCATTCTCCAAAACAGATCCCTCGTCAAAGAAGTTGTCAAATGTCGGGGTGTGCCTGTTCTCGTTGACGTCAATGACCTGAACGAAGACATGACACTGGGAAAAATTGGAGGGAGATCCCTGGTCCCGAAGGTTGATGATGATCGCATAGGTCTGCGCCGATTCAAAGTCCAGTGCCGAGATCAGTCGCATGGTACCGTATTCTTCATCGATGGTGAAGGTGCTGGCGACATTGTCCTCGATGCCGAAGGTAACCAGTCCATTGAGGCCATCATCTGGATCCAATGCCTGAACCCTCATGAGAACGGTGCCAATCGGAAGGTCCTCCCTCATCCTGACACTGTATATCTCACGCATACAACGAGGGGCATTGTCATTGACATCCAGAACGGTAACAATCACTAGCGTGGTACTCGATAAGGGGTTGTCAGTGGACATATCTTTGGCTTGAACCTTGATGTTGTGGACAGCATCGATCTCACGGTCAAGTGAATGGGTCACGCGTAGCTCACCTGTGCCAGTGTTGATGGCAAACTGAGGAGAGTCGCTGACAATGCTGTAGCGGATAGCTCTATTTCTGCCGATGTCACGGTCACTCGCATGAACAGCGAGAAATACAATGCCTGTTTCTGTGTCCTCTGAGAGTTCTGTCCTGTACTCGGCCTGATCAAACTCGGGGGCATTGTCATTGACATCCTCGACATTTACGGTGATGTGACGCTTCTGAGTCTTCCTGGGTTGGCCCAAGTCAGACACTTTGATGGTCAGAGCGTAGCTTGCATCCTGCTCTCGGTCAAGAGGTCGTAAGACCCGGAGAACACCTGTTTCAAAGTCCATGGTAAAATGAGAGTCCTCATTTCCATCAGAGATAGCAAAGATGAGCTTCCCATTGAATCCAGGATCTATGTCAGAAGCTTTGATTTGGGCGACCTCGTTGCCAACTGCCGCATCTTCCTTGACTGAAATGATGGAAGGGAACTCTTCATCAAACTGGGGTGCATTGTGATTGACATTGTACAGCTCAGCAAAATCTACATCCAGGATGTCCTCAGCGTCGCTGTTGTCTTCCGTCCTTCTGAGCAGGAGGTCTGTGATGTCCGACAGAGCAGTTGTTGACTTGCATCTCACTTTGGAATCCCTGACGTGTGCTCCTGGGTTGACGTTGCGGTTGTTGTTGATGCTGATGTTGGTGTACATGAAACTCTCAGAATTCCTGCCATCAGTAGCCATGATGCGCAGGCTGTAAAAGAGTCCATCAGTGTCCTCAATACGTCTCTTCAGGGTCAGGTTTCCAGATGTTGGATGCAGAGCAAACAGGTCTCCTTCATTGCCGGACACAATGCTCAACTGCCTCTCATCTCTATCAAAATCAATGGACGAGATCAAAGCGATGCTCTCACCGGGATTGAGAGTGCGAGAGATGGTCCCAACACAGTCAATCTTTTCAAACCGCGGACGGTTGTCATTGATGTTTTGAAGACGGATCGTCACGATGACTTCAGACTCGCGGCGAAACGGAGAACCCCAGTCTGAAGCCCTGACACGGAGCCTGTACTCTCGTCTCATGGTTTCATAGTCCAGGACCTTGCTTGTGTTGATGAAGCCAGTCATGTGATCGATCGTGAACGGTATTGGGTTCATGTTGGCGAGACTGTAGGAAATGAAGCCATTTTCACCCAGGTCAGCATCCTGCGCACGGACTTTCACGACCGGGGTACCGGCAGGTAAATTCTCCTGTATTTCAAATTCATAAGGGGTCTCCTCAAACTCTGGGCTGTTGTCATTAGCATCCAGCACATTCACCACCACATAGGCTACAGCTCGACTCTCCTGTACAGTTCCGTACACAGTGATGTTGTACACCGACTTTGTTTCTCGATCCAACTCCTGATTCAAACTGATGAAGCCAGTGTGCTCATTGATGGAAAAAACAGACGACTTGCTGTCTGCAAGTGAATAAGTAATGGCAATGCTGTCATCTCTGTTTTCAGGAGCAACGGAAATCAATGGTGTGCTGATTGGAATAAGCTCGGAGATAGAGATATTCATCAGGCGACTAGTGAAAAACATTGCATGGGTGTATGTTCCAGATATCTCCACTTGAATGATCTCCATCGATGTCTTCGGCGGGCTGCCGCGATCTGTTGCTACCACGGTAAGGTTGAAGTGACTGGGCGAGCCTTGCTTGAAAGTGAACTGGGTCTTGATGTGAAACGTGCCCCCTTCCTTTACGACTTGGAAATACTCATCTTGGTCACCGTCAACGATACTGACATCTCCTACCTGACCATTGCTGCCGTCATCTTCGTCACTGACCGTGATGCTGGCGTATATGGTCCCGATGTCGCTGTTTCTGGAAAGCTGGGTCTGCGTCTGGACATTCATGATTGGAGAGTGCTTGTTGACTTCTTCCACTTGTATCCTCAGCGTAGTCTCGAAGGGTGGTGCCATGCTGTACGGCATCATACCTCTATCCTTAGCAATGATGACAAGGTTGTACTGAGGAACAATATGAAAATCCAGAGGTCTAGTCAGGGTCACCTCCCCGCTGGTTGGATGGATGGCAAATTGATCAGTCCTTCTCTTGAAGCTGTAGTAGACATCGCCGTTCGTCCCGGAATCAGCATCCGTCGCTTCAACTGTAATGATGCTGGTCTCTACGGCCAAGTCCTCAGGTACGGAAACCGAATAGCTGAACTCGGAAAACAATGGCCGCTGATCGTTGGCATCGGTGACTTTAATCACCACGACGGCATTGGCAATAAGTGGCGACTGACCCCGAATGCGACCCTCGGCTCGGACCTGTAACCGGTACTCGGCCTTCTGCTCTCTGTTGATCACACTCGAACATGCTTCGTCTTTGCTCCGACAGGGAACCGTGCGGATTCTCAAGAACATGAAGTCCCCGACCCGCTCGTCAGTGGCTCTGAAGAGCTTCTCATCTCCCAGAATAGTGTACTTGACACCGGCTATGTCTGAATCCAGTGGGATGTATATTCCCATCTTTGGTTGTGTTGTGATGTATGTCCTGACGGCGGCATTCTCCAGGATGCTGGCATTATATTGTGGCTTTGTGAACTGGAAGTTGTGTGATGCCCTTGAGTCTTGTGCCCGAGCTGTCCACAGCAGAGCGATGAGTACTGTAAGCACCAAGACGCCTCGGTGATTAGGCGCCATCCTGACAGCCATGGTTATTATTCCACGAAACAGCTTCTGAAATTTAACAGAAAAAAAACCTAATTTTAGAAATTTCATTATCTTTTTTCCACCAAGCTATCAGTAACAATTCCATACCCATTAACTCCACACATTTAATTCATACTCCCGACCGAAACCACACAACATATGGAACCAGGCATCCCTCATTCATTACACTAACACCATAACCTTAACCACCACAATTAATCATTCATACTTGAAATGTCTTAAGTTCCACAAGGATCTTCCATTAACAACTGCACCCCTAAAAATTCCACTTGGGAGAAATAAAAGCCTTCCAGCTATCACTTGAACAAATGTTGCTTTTATCCAAATAAGGAGGAGGAAAAAATCGTCCTAACAAGGAGCTCCTAAGTCCCAGTCCCAGTCCACGACAGTAGCAATTTGATGACTTGGGTTAATGCTGTGCCTGCAGGCATCATGGCCTAGTTGACCTGACCAGGACCCCCTTTTCCTGAGCACCGCAGGTGGTCATATGACATAGCATACCAGTAACACATACACAAGACAAGTAGGTAACACAGACAGGAAAAATAGCATGATCACAAAGAGGAAGCAATCAATAACGACAATGTTTCCTGAGTTTTTTGTGTCGCTATTAGGTCCATTTACAAGGATAATAAACATCATTCAGGATGAAAATGAGAAGAAACCATAGATGTTTCTACATCAATTGTTGGGGTAATTTCTTCCTTGAGTATTTAAAATTAAAGCTCTACGATTTCCATACGCTTTGTGTGACCATACAGCTGTGTGTTTTCCACCATACCGAAAGACCGACCTTTTTGGAAACTTGAAGGTCTAGTACGTCATTTGTCACATTTTTGCTTGCTTGCTTGCTTGCTTGCTTGCTTGCTTGTTTGTTTGTTTGTTTAGGGTGAGGTGAGACAGCATTCAGTCTTTTTATCATCTCTGCAATGTATCATAAAACTAATCTCAGTAAGCTATGAAAACTTCATCATTGGTGCTTACTTTTTCAGAAATACAAAGAATAATGCTCTCGGTTTTTCACTTTATGTTTAATTCTGACTGGTGCAAATGAAATCAGTGGTGTGTGCTGATGCGTTTACAAAGTTATTCAGGGGCGCTTAAGCCTTATGATACCAGCATTACAGAGAGAACGACTACAGACACTGCACTACAAGATTGGTAAAAATATCAACAGTATCAACTTTTAATATTGAGCTTTTGTAAAGATACAGAACAATCTGAAATTTTGGTGTGATGATGTGTACACAAAATCAATCCGATCCATACCTTTAAGTGTGTTGAATTTTTTACCTTGAACTTCTCACCAATATGGCCACGTCTTGATAAAAACGAAAGTTCCAATATCTGCATGGGGTACATGTTCACTATACCGGTAATTCATTTGAATCCATCTGGGAGTGAAAAATGTGTGCAGCACAGAGCTTACCAACCAATGCTGTGCCTAATCATCTGAAATATCTGCCCTGTTGTTTTTAAAGGTCAAAACCCACATGTCCAACTACAGGTATACTGGCAAACTAAGAGCACAAGTTCTTTCCAATGTCATATAACCAGAAGCAAGTCACTGTACACGGCTGCATACGGACTGAAATTTGGAGCTTGAAAGGGCATATGAGGCATGGTACGTGACTTAAAATGAAACAAGTTGGGGAATGCCACCCGCTGATGAAGTGCACAGTGGCGACTTCCTACACCACACAGTGGCCCGCTGGCAGGCTAGGCCTGCCCCGGCACGGCCCAGGAATTTACCCCAAGATGGCTCCAGCCTCCTTGATTGATCCTAAACTACCAAGCGGATGTTTTTTTGTGGGTTTACTGTTACTCATCATATATCGATTTGAATGAATGCAACCCAAACTCCATCACCCCCCCCCCCCAACCAAAAAAAAAAAAACATGACAAAGTAAACGGTAGTGAGAATTGAGGAAAACAAGAAGATTAGCGCAGCCACTCGAGCAGAGCTGATCCTCTTTGCTGGACAGGCGATCAATATTTAGGACCGACAATGACCGGGCTGATTCACCTTTTTTACCCTACACTATTGACTGGTCATTCGGATATTAGGTTAGGTTAATGGTATTGTTATTCCTACTCAACAATGCGCAGAGATCAGCGGATTTTCACCGAGGCAATAATTCATCAAGATGCAAATCTTGTAAACAACTGACAAGTTTCACACCACAAACAAGCCTTGTGTAGACATTTATTTACCATAATTCTAATTCATTGTGTACACTACAGTATAAAGCCCTTTTTTCCTAACGTCAAACTTCTTGTTTTTAATCCCAAAAAATAAGCAAATGCTAGCTGATGAGCAATCAAAATAATTGTGACTTTAGTGTAGATTTGTGTCCAAATGTTACACATTTGTTGCGTACGTTTACTCCTTAAATGGAAGTGAAAACGTTATGATGCAAAATTTCAATGACATTACAGAAAAGAAAATAAAGTTTATTAAAAACAAATGTTCAGACAGCAATATAATTATATGCACTCTACAAACTCCGGTTTCCCAAGTTCGAATTAAGTATAAACTCATAATTACATCAGGATCATTCACAGCTTGATACCAGCAATATGGCACCGTGCCATGGCACTGGTAATAAGCAACCTATATGCTACAGGCACTGATTGACCCGTCTGCTGACATGCAATCAATGCATGCCTAGCTGGTCTCCCGCTATTCTCATTTCCAACTGCAAAAGTTTTGATATTTTACCGCTTCAAACTACTTCACGTACCAGTAACTCTACACACTCACAAAGCACAGTCTGAAAACTCTTTTTATGTTCTGTGCGACTTACAAGCTCGTCATAAATTCAATCTCAAAAGGAATTTCAATTTAAGTTTTGGTTCAATGGATATCAGACATATTCCGACTGCGCAGCTTTATGCACATGAATGATTCCGTGGTCCCCTACTTGGCAAGACTCAACAGTTCATTTTGATTAGCTGTAAGGACTCCTGCCGAGTTGCATGCCGTTTGTACCAGACTACGTACTGGCAAAACTTGGTATTTTCATGGTCTACTGCAATGGAAATATTCCATCTTACTGCAGTATCGCACAGTGCAGTGTAGGATGCAGAGGTATTTATGTTTAAAGATACAATGACTTTTTTTTATAATTTCCGTTATAAATAAATAAATAAACCTTACTTTTATAAAAATTTTACTTTGTTGAAAACAAAATAAGATTTTTAACAACCTACGTTTTTGACATTAGAAATTTAGATTCATTGGTAATCAGGAGGTCGCCGGTTCGAATCCCGCTCCAGTCAATTTTTCTTTGTTCACTTTTCAATGACTTTTAATAGCCTCTACTTGTTTGTTACACATAATTTGTCTCAATTTGTTGGCTTGAGGAACTTTGATTTAACTGTATAAAACATCATTTCTGATAATTTTGTTCATTGCACTTGAGTTATTTTATTAACAATTGCAAATTTGTGATTAAAAAGCTTTTAACCAAAATATACACTAGTAAAGAAAGTTCAGAGTGATATTAATTACTGACATTTTAAACATTTTGGATTCAATTATATGTAGGCCTAAGTCAGTAAGTGTATTTACACCGGCCACAGAATTGTAGGGCATTTTTCATAACAATTAACATTTCCTTTGCACTGCAGGAAGGATTTGGACCACAATTTTCAAATCCTCGAAATTGGCCTACAGCCCTACACACCAGTAAATAGCAAACCTAACATTACTCACATTTCATTTTGGGAAATGGTGCAGAATTGAAGCGGGGAAAACATTTGTAAATGACATCATCAAATTGACAACTGTCATATCTTGTCAAATCATAGGGGCCTAACACATCATGGAAAGTACAACAGAAAAATACACGAGACACGTGTACTTTCAAGAAAACAAAAATTGAAATTTTATACAAATAGTCATCTTTGGGGCTTGGTTTTAGTTTTTACCTTGGTTTGCTTTACATTAGTCATTATATTTACAAATTACAGCAGGGCCTATTCAGTAACAGTAACACAACAAAACATAAAGAAAAAGTTATAAATTACAAAAACAAGTAAAGTGGACGACTCAAATATTAATAGAATTCAGCATCTCACTTTATAAATTATATATGTCCTCTACCATTGACTTGAGTCACAATTAGGCCTACTGGCTCGTAAAGACATTTTTATCACGAGGCTGCGTCCCGGTCTATGTTATCATACAAAAGCCATACCGATCATTGCACGCATCACACGGCATGCATCTCTCTGGAATTCACGGTAAAACGCACACCACACGACGAGGTCTATCCCGGTCTAAGATACCACGCTCTTCATTCTAAAAGACTGACAATAAATACACTTTTAAAACACTGACAATGATACATACCACTACCTGGGTATCCCCTGCATCATTTGGGATGTCCTGCAGAAGTATATGATCCAATGTATTCGTTAAATATCCGAAGAAAAGGGAGCCAGTTTGTGAAAAAAGTCGTAGCTCCCTGACCGTGTATACCAAGTGAAATTAACGTGCAAATTTCCGTACACATTTCCTATGCAGTCGTCTTGCATGCATAGCATGCGGCGCTATCACCATATACAGCTGATTGACGCCTTTTTACTCCTTTAATCCGCCCGTCAAAACATAGTGCCTATCACTTTTGTAACCATTTTAAAAACTTTTAAGTCGACAAAACACTATTCAAAATACATGACAAGTACCTAGTTAATTTCACCTGAATAATAATGTATTAATTTGTCTACAAGATCATCTAAAAAATGATGGCAAAATCGTCGAATATGCGGATGAATAGGCGTCATGAATAATTCATGAGCGGCGTCCTGGTAGTAACCAATCAGTGAAGCATTAATCACCCAAACCGGAAATGCAGGTGGATACAAGTTTTTTTAGTGTCTTGTGTCTTTTTGAGAAGTGCCGCCAAGTTGTGCTCGTGTCAAATCACCCCCACCCCACTTCATAAAAACTTGGAATGGACTAAAAAAAAGGCGGTGGAAGTCTCTTTTTCTGCGAATTCTCACAAATTTATACCGACTTCAGGCAAACAAGATCACGTTCAAATCATGTATAATTTGAACTAGAGACGATAAAAACGTCATGCAATTTGCAAAAAAAAAAAAAATCATCAGGAACAAAACAGTTTCCTTCCAATAAATGCAGCACTTCGGTTTTGCTCAGTCACCGTGCATACACAATCTTTAATCGGGGTGACTGGGTAGAGAGGGCGCCCTTTCGTCATTCGGTCGTCACCGTCAGCACAGTTCATAAATCCACATAATCACGCGGTTTTTCGGGATTTAGATAAGATATCCAAATTCCAAGCCAGTAAGCCCTTTTCGAGGTCAAAAATGTAGGTTTCCCGGTGGGTCTGGAAAACACACACGCTGTCTGTTGCTTATGAACGACCCAGTGAGTAGGCCAAGCCATGGAGGAACAAAGGCTCAGTTAGATTTGATTTTAGTTATAATTTTCATTTTTCTCAGTTTCACCTTACGAGTCATACTGTATGCCAAATATACACTGTACGCCACTCGTTGATTTGCAGAGCACTGCCATGTCCCTTTTCTTTTTAGAATTTGGAAATTATCTAAAATCCTTCATTTATTTTGTTTAGATAAAGGCCCAACATGTTGATGTTTTCATTGTTACTTAGCCCATAGAGCAAGGATGCCTTAGCCGTACTCCAAATATTATCGAAGTGAGTTTTAAGTTCATTACCTCATGCTTATCCATTTCTCTTATTGGATGAAATGAAAGGGCGTTCATTGTCAAAAAGGGACAAAAATATGGATGATGTCAACGCTAATTTTATTGTATCACCTCATAGTTGTGAACTTTATCTGCCCCTGTAACCACAACACTCGTCGTGTGCACAAATAGTTGCAAACGCCCTGAAGAATCAACTTTACACAGAATAATCATAAAAGGCTCTCTATTGTGGCGATTTTACCACAATGGAATGATTTTGGCGGTAATCGCATTTTTTATTGTCGGGGCTTCTATAGAGCTAGGAGCGTCATCTTGCGGATTGTGGTAAAAAAGTTCCGGATATGTCGGCTTGTGCGGCTGGACAAACCATGGGCAAACATACCACTTACCAATGAACACACACAAATTCTTGCAGTTACAAATAATTAAGAAACGTGTATATGTATAAACATGGAGGGAAATTTTCCTCCATGGTATAAATAAAATGGTTAACTTTTTAAAACCATTTTAAAATCAAAGGCATATCCGCTACGGCGTTCCTTTAGTGGCAAAAAATAATGATGGAAGTGAATTATGGCAGGTTGTCGTTTCTCATTGTCAATGTCATGGATGTGTAATAATTCACCTCTTAGGTTGAGGTTTTGAAACCTATTGAAGAACACCCTTTTTTAATCGGTTATAATAAATTGTTCTTATTGAAGTCAAGAGCATTCATTTATTCAGTCACCATTGTTTGAGCATAGAGCTAGGGGTCTGTTCCTAACTCTATGGTTTGAGTGAAAAAGAGCATTGTTTCTGGCCGTTTAAAATACGTTTATGATTAGAGTTAAGAGGGCCTGACGTTTCGATCCTATAGAAGGATCTTTCTCAAAGACAAAATTAACAGTTTGCAATTTAATGTTGTTTTTTTTTGTATACCGCGCGTTATAATTTATAAATCCCTTTTAAATACCTGTTGAAATATAATTTCTGATGCAGTGTCTCAGAAAGTAAGATAAGCATACTGGACCAGAACCTCTCAATGCACTCAACAAGTTTTTCTCTTTGAGCCTTGAGGAGGGGTGTCGATTGGGGGTGTCAAGCCATTAAAATGGCGGCATCGGGTTTGTATAAACACGACAGCAGACCGCAATGATGGGACAATAATGCAATTAACCACTAGACAAATTATAAACGATGGTCTTGTTTCCCAGGATTAGCCCACACCTAACTAACGAGCGGAAGTTATTCAAGAAATGTGCACAAATGATTCTCTGTACCATGGGAGTCATCCATAATCAGTGAGAAGGATGGTGATACTCGATAGCCCTATGCAGTCCATGCATGCCGTGTGCCATTAATGGTGGAATGACGACATGTTCAGACATGAAAATGGAATGTGGGATCGCACGGTGTCCACGTGCATGGCGTGTTAATGAGCATACAAAAAGTGCATCACCACCTGTTTATACAGGGGTATACTATAGTCAGAGGATTTTTTTTTTAATAGAAAAACAAAATTATGTAGGAATAAACTATTCATATTTCCTGACTCCATGGCAGTTGAACACATTGCGCTTTATAGTTTTATTATAAAGCCTCAGGCGTGTTTTTTTTAGGAATCCTTGGTTTCATCACAAAAACCGCCAAATAAAAGTAACTGTATTATTAAACTTTTAATAATTTGTACATGTTTTGTGTATATCATAATGCATAATCCATTGACGTCAATACTTTTAGTCCTGGGCCGTATAGATGGGTCTGCTGGTTTTGATGAATAGAGTATGAGTGTACACAAGTCTATAAAATAGATGACCGCAACTGTGTGTTCGGATCATTTTATTCCTTCCTCATTTGGCCCTTTTTACAGACCCAAGATCGAGACAATCGTTTATACACACCCCAAGGCCATCGCTGTGAAACTACAGACGACAATACCAGGTTTATGGAAGCAGAAGCCAGAATGTTTAAAAAGGTTTCACTTGTAACGAGGTGTAATTCCACTCAGCACAATGTACTACTTATCCGTTTTCAAGCGCCGATCCCAGACAAGTATTTATTTTGCCATGGGATCTGATTTCTGTGGTATTTTAATTGAAGATTTCCACGTGTGCATGCGACGGCTGGGAGTGGACGGAGAACGGGACCCAAGACCACCCGGGCGAGATGCGCCCGAAGACTGACCAGACACCTCGGTGTGACAGGTGGAAGTGACCAGACCGGAACCCTTGTCTCCTCCCCGGTATCTCTGACATAAATCACGTCAGATATCCCCAGAAGGAGAGCGAACGGTACAAATGTTGCGTGAAGATTGTAGAGGAAACGCTAGGTGGAGGCAGCGCGCATGCCAAATTGTATACCGCCCTCATCGTTCTCGAAACTTTCGGGATGACAAGACGATCGACTCAACTCCCAATATTTTATACCGTGAAGACCCAACACGACCGCAGATGAATTCAAATTCGATTCTATTTTTCCTCTACTTTTGTAGGTTCCAGTTTACTCACACAGAGAATGCCAGATGTTCTGATAGGCATTATTTTAACGATAAATGAACTTCATAACCTGGGAAGTTCGCTATCACCGACTAAAAAGTTGCACAAAATGTGAAACAGAAGTTTGAAATAAAACGGGCATCAGACATATTTCTTAAGAATTACTGGCGCGTATATTTATTTATTGATACACAAAAGGGGTATCTCGTCTTTTCATACAATTCATAATCCAATAAAATGCTCTGCCATTTCAAATGTAGAAGCAGTCAAGTTGTATTCATTTGAAAACTCCACATATAAAAAAAAGAACACAATAAGATTTCCTTTGTCAGAAGTGCAACTGCGACACGAGCATAATTCAGCCTACTGTACCATAATCATATCAAAATAATTGCCAACTTTACTTTTACTCGACTTCGGGTGGTATCGGGCTACATCTAATATGAACATCTCGTGTGGGTTTTATTATACAACATTGCCATCCATGTTAATAAAATAATATTATCGCATATCACCGATAAGCTTGCAACGAGTTCTAACCTTAGTTATATCAAAATTTGTTGGTTTGGTTCCAATGCTGCCTCACTTAAAAAATATACAAATTTTACTTGTACATAATATTTCTACACAACACTTTGCTACGAACGGCAGGAAACACTTCTGTACCAAATTGACACCAATGACCATTGACTGTTGAATGGTGAAGCAAATGTCATGTGTTGAGATTGTGAAACATCCCTGTCAAACCCATTTCCACCTAGTATGGCCAGCCGTACACACAATAATACACTAGCATACATGCTAATATCAACATGTAAATTTTAAGATAGTCTCACAAAGATAATGCTACTCGAATTAATACCTTAAATTTGTTATACAAATAATACAAGAAATTAACTGCAGCAAACTGCTCATCAACCAAACTAACAATCTGAAATGTATAACAATGCTCAAGAGTTGGGAGGCCTGACGTTTCGATCCCAGTGGCAAGATCTTTCCAAAAGGCTCTTGAGAAAGATCCTGCTATAGGATCGGAACGTCAGGCCCTCCCAACTCTGAGCATTGTTATACAAATAAATATGTATTAACATACTTTATGTATCCAGTAAACACTCAGGCTTCCTTACTTAGTGGGGGGGGGGGGGGCTTAAACAAAAAATATTTAAAAACTTCCACACTGAATTTCTTAGTATTTGCATTTAATTAGCTTCTGCCTGTATGCTACAGAACTATATCCAATAAAAGTAGTTTGTATCACAATTTTGTACAGTAAAGACAATGGCTCTGACAATTAATTGACCTTTTCCCAATAATTTCTGATGTGAATTTCCAGTATTGTACAGTTATTACCACCATTGCTCACAACTTTTTCCAAAAGGTAACTTGACATCATTTACAATTCTATACTGTCACTTCCCTTTCCATCCACGGGGAAGAATCTTGGGAAAATCTACCAGCTCGGCCGAGATTTCAGGTGATGTACCACAATATATCGCTATTTAGAAGAAATATAATTCAATTTTGAAATCCTAATGTTAACCACGACATAAATGAGGTAACAGTAATTTATACCAAAATCAATACTAACAAAACAAACAACAAAAACAACAAAATGCTACCAATGCCACATTATGTCAAAATCTGAGTTCTAGTACGTTTAAAACCATGGAGGTTTAAAACATAGTGGCGAACCTCTTTCATAATAATCATGCTCTCCAAAGTTTTTTATTCCTTTTTTTTTTGCACAAAACATTGACACTAACTTTTGTGTTCCATAGAATCTGTACAAATTTTGTCATCTCAGTTGACAATTATTACACACACATTTTTTCTTTTTCAATGCACTTATTTACCTAATCCAAATTTTAGACTAGATGCAATTTCGATTAAAATCGTAGTAAACGAGCGCATTCCATGCTATTCACAGTCATTATAAGTTACTTCTTAAATTAAAAGTCCAAAATCGTCGTAGCATTTGTATAAAAGTAGGCTACACTGTCTGTTCCATCGCAGACCTGTCTGCTGAAGCAGTTTGGCTATTTTTCCCCTAAATGAGATTTCTTTGAATTGAGCTAGACAGAAAATACCCTTACTATAATGGTGGTCTCCCCACGGTCAACTGTCTTTGCTCAGGGTGCCATTTAGAAGCTATATGACACAGTATTAAACTGCCATGCTGGTCTAGTCCTATGATGATAGTCTGATATTTGTACCTATGGTCAACTATCTCAGCTTTCAAGAGTCAAGACACATCACTTGATTTGATGCGCACAACAGGATGTGCCGTTTGTGGCAGCTCGGAGGATCAAAAGGATACAGTTTTGTTTAAAAACATTTTTATGAAAGAAAAGAAAACTAACTAGGAAATCAATTTGAATGATTCTGTTGGTGCGTCGAATTATTCTTGATCACGAAATGAGCTTATAAATCAGCCTCCATATGACCACAAAGTATGACAGCTCCTGTCAAAGAAACACAAACCATGGAGTTGATGGTACTGGGCTGTTTTTGTTTGGAATGGAAATGTACTTAGTCGTGTCATCAACTAAGCATCGTCAAACAGATACACTATGTCTCTTCTATAACATTGTTGCTGTAACATTGATCTCCTTTTTCCCAATATTTCTATCCACCACGATGAATAACCCTTTCCTTTCTTCTGATACAGCAGGGACGTATTAGTAGTATTAGGAATCGACCAGAATTATTAGGACTAGGAGTATCCGAGGATATGCATGGGTTAACATTCAGATGGATCGCTAATTAACAAATAACCAGTTGTGCGATAGTGCCCCTGTATTATTCACTGTACATAAAAATTGGGTTTAACAGGTTGACATACTTTGTGGAGGCACTGACCTATATCATTGTTATCTTGTTCATCCTACCGATTATTTATATTCTGTTTATTATATACATCAATCTAGGTCCATGTCGGCGTTATCCGCGCTGGGCGCACTGCTGGGTTCTTGACTAGGGGCATCTGTCGATGATCCATTCCCCGTTTCCATCTTCTCCTCTGTTGCTGGGGCAGCGTCGTTATTGCTGGGCTTGGCCTCCGCATCCTTGGGCGGTTCCTCTTTGGGTTTGGGCTTGGGCTTGTTCAGTATGGCATCGCAGTTGCCCTTCAGTGACTGTAAGGAAGGAAGCAGGGATGAGCAATAAGGGATAGAGTGAGGCCAAGGGTGTTTACGAAACAAAGGCTCGGGCTCTGTCTCAGGCTCCGGCTCCATTTCCTGAATCCATTACGAAATAACGGGTATCAAAATAGAGGCGTTTGGCTGTGGTTTGGAAGTAGATTCTCTGGTTTGAAAAGGAAAACAGAGCTTCAATGAAACAACACAACCTATATTTTCAGCATATGGATGACGGAACCGAGTCCGAGCCAGTGCCTCTGTTTTGAGTGTTTATCAGGGCTGTGACTGTTCTAGTATCAACAGTTCTGAAAAAATAGCACAAAAACCTGAAATCACATGTCTCCTACACTTTCATAGAGGGACACTGGGAAAAAAAACCCCTGAATTCAGAATAAGTCCGAACAAATTTCACCCCCGGTTTATATTATGATGTACTTACTGCAGTTTCTGAGAGTATATCCTTGACGAGGACGACAGGGTTTTTATGCAGGGGAAGTTGGTTCTGGGCATTGACTTTACTATCTCTCCATGATTCCTTCTCATTAACCCATTTCTGTACCTTCTCAATCTCAGCCTTCTCGATATGGGAGTATTTCTCATCCTAGGGGAGAAAGATAGAGAAAGATTTGTTTACAAATTATCATTTTCAACGACCTATGGGTGATATTTGCAGCCATTATTTTTTTTGTCTGTTCTGTCAGGTTGTTGCTAGCTTCAATGAGACATGGCATTGCGACCACCTTCTACATTTGTCTGCTTGTTTGTCTGTTCTGTCAGGTGGTTGCTCACCTCAGTGAGACATGGCATTGCGACCACCTTCTACATTTGTCTGCTTGTTTGTCTGTTCTGTCAGGTGGTTGCTCACCTCAGTGAGACATGGCATTGGCACCACCTTCTTCATTTGTCTGCTTGTTTGTCTGTTCTGTCAGGTGGTTGCTCACCTCAGCGAGACATGGCATTGCCACCACCTTCTTCATTTGTCTGCTTGTTTGTCTGTTCTGTCAGGTGGTTGCTCACCTCAGTCAGACATGGCATTGCCACCACACTCTACATTTGTCTTTACGTACGTTTTGTCAAATTTGGTTCTTTCTATTTCCAGTTTGTTTCTGACTTACCCCTTCACTGTACTGATTCAGTGCTTTCCTGTATCGTACCAGACACTTGGCCAGCTCGTCTAATGCTGCCGGTCTATCCTTAGCCTCGTTATAACGTTCTATGATCGGATCACCAGTTTTCTGTCAAAGTAAATAAGCAAGGAACAAAACCAAAATCAAAAAGAGAACGGAAGTGAAACATCTTTATGACCAACATAGAGGGTTTTTGCGAAGTGGCCATTGGCCAGATGAAATCATGGTCTATATAATAACGAAAGATTGTCAATGAATTGTAGCATGAAAAATTGACAATCTGTGAGAACTCCCCCACATCACAATCTTTCAGAGGTGGAACTGCTCGACACAAATTGAAACATGAAAGCGTCAAGTTCTTTGTTTTGTAGACCAATCTCTCTAATTGGAATTGGTAGACGAGTTACTCACTTTGAGTTTGTTGAGTTTCTCCACGTAGACATTCTTGGTTTCGTCTTCGCCATCTTCATACAGCCAGTTCTCCGTCTGATCCAGAGAACTGACAAATGTTTCCCGATCCTATGGTAAATCACAAACCACACACACAAATTAAGCTTAAAGAATGCTGTTTAGATAAAACTGAAAGGAATATTCCAGCAAACACAGGTAAGAATCTGACAAAAATAGAAATCATTTGATCCAAACTAGTTTTCAGCCAGCTCTTGGCTTTTAGCATAAACACAGTCTCTGCAATGTTTCCACTAATTGTATGAAAGTGAATTCATATATTGATCAGAAGTACGTTTCTGATGTTTCCTTGTTCCTACCGAATCTGAGATGTACTTCTCGTAGCTTTCGTAGAGCTTATTCCTCATTTCATAGACATATTCTTCTACGTAGTTCTTAGCATCGCTCCTCTCACGCTCCAGCTTGTCTTGTGCCATCATTTGGCCCTGGAAGTTGAAAAATGTCAAGCATATCACATGATTACAGGAGCTAATTATGCTAATGACCAATAAGAAGAGCATAATGCCAAACAGGATAGCATAATAATCACCAGGATAGCATAATACTTAACAAGATAGCATATAACCAACAAAGACAGCATAAAACCAAACAGGATAGCATAATACCCAAATAGCACACCAAATAATACAAAATACTATAACATCCCATATAACAGTCCCAAATTTTCTAAATACTCGAATTGAATAATTACATAATACCATAATACCACAATCAAAATTTGATAATACCAAAATTTCAAAATACCCAAATGACATACCACAATATCAAACTCAATAAAAATTGTTGATTGGATTTTGTTTTTTTAATCTACCTCTTTATCAGTGAAGTTCTGTATGTCTTTGGTTGTTGGTCCGTGATTGACCTCTTCTATAGGGAGGTCATGGTAACGGACAGTCTTCTTAGCCTTCTTGGGTTCTGCCTTATCTCCAGAGTCAGCGGCGTCTGTGCTGCCATTGGAGTCGGTCTTCTTCTCGTTGGCTGCGGCGGCCTCATCAGTATTCATCTTCATGGAGAGATGGGAACAGACACAATGAAACAGGGACGTTAGTTTACAACTTTCTAATCAAACTGAGAATGGTCAACAGAAAGGGATTCCCCTCTCCCTCCGATAATGGCAACATTCAACAAGGAGTATAACAATTCTTTCAATCATATTATATGACAACCTCTTGATACTAAACTCTGTCCAAACGGCATCAACTACCACATGCCTGCCTACAAGCTCCTGTCGTGGCAATCAGATTCAAAATATCTTCAACGGGCTCAAGAAGACGTCGTCCAAACTGTCTCAGGCCTCGAATCCATGAGGATTCAAAGCCTCAAGACATAGACTACCAGCCTTCCCTGCCTGACCACATGGCCCGTGGTCCAGCAAACCGATGACCAGCAAGAGGGTCAGTAAAACACTGACCCACTGCAGTCAAAGGTGCCGGAGAATCCTCGGGCAGTGATCAGACAAAGCTCAGAGAATGGATAAACTGTTACATCACTTTGCCTCCAGGGTTCAACATTTCAAGATTCTCAAGTCCACGGAAATTGTAAATAGAACAACATTGATCTGAAACGAAAGCAAACAACGCCAAATCCACCTGACCAACCAAAATCTTACCTCTCCGTTCTCATTCCCAGCCTCCTGCTCGGCCGCCTTCTCATTGGTATCTGGCTCCTCTGTTTCCATGGGAACATCCTCGCCATCATTGGGCACCTTGCCGTCCACGGTTGGCTTCTCTGGGCTGATCTTGTCGTTCTGGTCTGCCGCTGTGGGAGGGATCTTCTCCATCAAGGAGGCAGAGGACACCTTGAATATGCCATTGCCGTTGATTCTCACTTTGATCTTGACCTTTGAACTCTCATCCTCCGAGGTCGGTTTAACATTCTTGATCACAAATCGGCCTGGTTTGATAAATAACAGAAGAAACCGAGTTAAAAACTGCTGGCAATGACAATTTGTCTGATTCAGAACATGAACCCAAGACCACTGTGCCAGTGCTTTGCCAACTGAGCTAACCAGCTTAAAGATGGGACCTACCCATAGTCAAATATCTAAGGGGGCAATGTAAGAACGCATATCACCCGTCAACTGTTGTGAGGCAGTAATTTCAAAATGTCCAACTGAGAGAGTACATATGTTGATGAGTTTCATCAACTTCCAAAAGAAAAATCATCATGACACCCGACTCAGCCCAGCAAGCAGCCTTTACCACCATTCCAATGTCATTCAGTGTAGACCAAGGTTGTATTATTAAGACTTCAAGCTAAGCATGGTGGAAGTACTAAATAAGGTAGGTTTGCGGTGACACCATGTAAACACGTGTGTGGTTCTTAGGTTGTATTACCTATGAATGGATCCACGTATGGAACCTTGGAGATGGTTGAATACTTGGCCATTAATTCAAACTGATCCTTCCTGTAGAATGTTAGCATCTTGGAGAAGGGGACTTGGTGGTTAGCAGGGAAGACTTCCATTTCACTGATCAACGAGGGAAAAAAGAACGGGAAAATTTTCATTAATGGACAATCTCTGTAAGCAGAGTTGATTTACATAGGCGGGGTATCAAAGCTAAATTGAACTGAAATAAAAGACTGCTTATAAAATAATAATTGTTTGAATCTTTGTAGAAGATGCCCATGGGCCTTTCCTAAACCTTGGCTCTGACTTCGCCTCTATTTCATGAATCCATTCTAAAATAATGGGTATCAAAATAGAAGCTTTTGGCTGCAGTTCGAAAGTAGATTCTCTGGTTTGAACAAGAAAACAGAGTTTCAGCTTCAATGAGAATCCACAACCTATATCTTCAGTATATGGATAACAGAGCTGGAGCCTGAGCCTGAGCCAAACTTTGAGAAAGGCCCTATATACCTTTGAGTATAATAAGCATGACTATGATCTGATTTCACACAATAGGCACCAGACTATTTTGTACATGACCCTCATTCTAGTTCTCATAGATTAAAGTGCAATAAAAACCAAGATGGCCACTGGCAGGTGGTCTGGTATCACTCACCCGTCCTCCCCTTCTGCAGCCTTCCACAGTAAGCTGATGGAGTATGGAGTCAGATCGGTCACGTTGAACTCGCGCACTCGGAAGGTTGGGGACAAGATGGCGCACTACAATAAGAATACAGGGACAATCAGTGTTAGGTATGGTTAAACATTACATCAAAGCTTCTACTTACATTGTAAGCTTCTTTCATGATACCTAAACCCTAACCCAAGGCATACTGACAATGTAAACTTACAATCCCTGAACTTACAAAGGAGTATTCTTCAAAGTCCACCACTATATTGAGTTGAGATTGGTTTGGTTCAAGGTAGCTAGAGTTACTACATGGAAGTACGATGAGGCCTCTGTTGACTGAACTTTACCTGTAGAGCACATCCCCTTGCGACGGCTTCATCCTGGTTGAGGGTGGTGCTAGCGTCCTTCTTGAAGATCCTCTTAATTATGTCCTTGACGGCTGGTATGCGGGTAGATCCGCCGATGATTTCAACAGCATACAGCTCATCAGGCTTCAGCTCTGCTGACAATCAAGAATGCCAGATAAATTTAATAAAATTAGCATCACATTGTAAGAAATGTAAACTAAAATACTATTGTAAAATTTGATACCTTGGCATTTGGCAAAGAACCATCAAAATTCAACACCATGTGCAATCCCTACGGCACATTCTTTGGATATTGACCAAGTAGGGTCATCAAGCTCCATATAAAGTTACAGATCCGTGGGTCGATAAAAAAAAACACAACCCTGATCTTAACTGTAAATCAATCTTAATTGCTAAGCAAACTGTGATGTCACAATACAAATTACTATGGTGATACTGACAACTCATCTTAAGATCAATCATATGAGTTTTGTGAAATCTAGCTCTGAGCACTCACTAAGAATCCTTCGACCAAAAACCTGCAATAGAGGTGGATGGATTTATGCTAAGGTTTAAGAAGAATCATAATGGCTCTCAAAATGAAAAATCCGAGCAGGAATTGTTGGATAAGCTGGAGGCTAGAAAGAGTACCGAGAAGGCTCCGTCCAGTACTATGGCCATCCTTCATTTGATCTATGGCTTCACTGACCAATCAGGGAGAGACAACGTGATCACCTGACCAGTAAAACACTGACCGGTGGTGACCACTTGGCAGAGATAATAGAACCCTGTCTGTCTTCTCACAGCCAAATAATGATAATGCACAGTGCAATATACAGACATAGTTTCTGCACTCTATAAATGGTTTATTATTATCATTATTATAATATTATTATTATTATTATTAAATAGGTTTAATTTTAAATTTTTTTTAAGATTTGTTAATCTTATGATTTCATTATTCTTCAAGTTCAATTCAACAGCTAGTTTATCAATCTTAAGAATTATGAATATCAAAAGACTTGTTATTTACCTAATATCAATTTTGAGGATTACAAAGATTTTTTTGTCACTGTTAATTTCGGTGATGAAAAAATCCTAAGAATTTATTTTTTAAACTCTCTCGAATTGGACGGGAAAATTACTCTTTGTAAACAGAACTTACTTATTTGAGACTGGACCGTTTTGAGAGTGGTTTCAACCCGCTTCAGTAAATGTGCAGACATGGCCTCAAAATCAGCTCTGTGAAGACAAGGGGGGAGGAAGAATAATGGACAGGAATTAAAAGATAGTCATGTAACTGAGCTCCATCAGGTCAACTATGAGGTCTTCCATGATGGATACTCAATATTACATGTAAGAACTGTTCTTGGAAGAGAGGGATTAACAATGCATCACCCTAGCTCAGGTAGTGGTAACTGGTAGTGTACACAATGGCATACTTGTATCAGCAGAGCAGAGCTATTTAGTACGATAAACATCGGACAGTCTTAAATAATCTCCGAGCAATCTTCATTTGCTTAAATTGCCAGTTTGGTGAATTAATAGCTACAAGCTCTTGTTGTGAAGCAATCAGACTCAAAGTATCTTCAACGGGCTCAAGAAGACGTAGTCCGAACTGTCTCAGGCCCTGAATCCAAGAGGATTCCAGGCCTCAAGACATAGACTACCAGTCTTCCCTGCCTGACCACATGGCCCGTGGTCCAGCAAACCGATGACCAGCAAGAGGGTCAGTAAAACACTGACCCACTGCAGTCAAAGGTGCCGGAGAATCCTCGGGCAGTGATCAGACAAAGCTCAGAGAATGGATAAACCGTTACATCACTTTGCCTCCAGGGTTCAAATATTTCAATAAATTCTCAAGTCCAAGGACATTTGGCCAGGCTTCAGATGAAAATATTGCAAATGAATGGCATGGATTACTGTTTGCCATTCTAAGCAAGGTTTAAGCGCAGATTTGGGAGGGAAAAAGGTTTCTAACTTCCCTTGCTTAAGTAGTTACACAATAAACGCCTAGACACCCATCTGTTTAAACCATGATTCTTGGGTTTCAAGTACTAACTGCTTGGAATAAGAGAAGTTCTCAGGTTACCTTTTCATTCTCCCAGTGACGTCCTTATCGTCCATAATACTCTCGATGTTCATGGGCAGCTCGGTGTTGTTGGAGCTCATGAGTTTCTTCAGCTTCTCACATTCCTGGGTCAGTCTCAGGTACGCCCGGGTGTTGGACTTGACGTCAATGCGGAACTTGGTCTTGAACTCCTCGGCGAAGTGCTCGGCAAGGACGTAGTCGAAGTCGCGACCACCTAAGCTCGGATCGCTGGCAGCATTGAGAACCTGGGTGAACAATCATGGATTCATAAGATGTTTAATACAAGATAAAGTCTTAAGTCAATTACCACCGACAGCACATGCACAGGTTCCGATAGATGGACCGCATATGACAAGAAGAAAAGCTGACCAACTTTGATGCAAGGACAGGTCATTATGAACACATAGCTTTGCTTCCAAGTAGGCCTAGCAGGTATCATAGTAAGTAATCAGGAGGTCGTGGGTTCGAATCCCACCTGAGCCAGCAAATTTTTTCATGTGTGCTCAAAAGGCACTTAGTGAAGTGCTCATCTACGTCGTTGAAGGGCAATAAATTGAACAGGTAGAGAGTAATCCTACATTAAATCTTGGTGCATATTTAATATACCTACAGAAGACAGAATCAATACATCACTGACCTGAATAGGATTCTTTAAGAATACACTCTTTACTTGAGTGCACTCATGAAACAAAGGTGGGTGGGTTCATGGGGAGGGGAGGGGGTGCATGTTTGCAAGTTTCAGTGACATCCAGCCATGTACAGGTCCGACTGTCAAAAGCATCTCACAGTTTAATCTAGCACACAACGTGAATGTTCATATCTAATGGGTCAAGATAGAACAGCAGAATGGCGTGCAAAGCCTCCCCTAATCACAAAATCAGTATCTCGACTAACCTCGTGGTAGTTTTACTCTTAATCAACAATTTCACCACTCACCTTTAACTTTCCCTTGTTGAAAGCAGCCACAGAGACCTGCAATGATGACTGGCCCATATCCACAAAGACTACGACTCGTGGCTTCTCCTCAGGGGTTGGCAGGTCCTGCTTGTAGATCCCGTAAGCAAGAGCCGCTGTCATATTAAGAAAGGACGGAGACAAATAATGATCTTACTTCTGGATGCAACTTGAAGCAGATCCTATTGTTATTTCACCATCAATAACTTACTTGCTTAGTAAATAAAAGGTTCTTTATTACACGTCCAAAAGATTAAATTTACCGTGACAGTTTGACAATATTCTATTGTATGTGGATAGGTTTGCGGAAACACCATGTAAGTAACGTTAGTTAGAGCAGGCTCGTCAAAACATTGAGACCTTACGAGAAGTGCGAACGAAAAAGAAGTGCGAAAGTACGAAGGATACTTACATGGTGTTTCCGCAAACCGATCCACATACCAATTGTCACCATGCAAAGCCTCAAATATTATACTGTCTTTCTCAGATGACAAGTTAGTGTATGTTCAATGGTAAACCGTATATGCTTGATGGTAAACTGGTTAACAGTAATACTTACCAGCTGTAGTATCGTTGATAACTCTCAGGCAATGCAGACCACCTATCGAAGCTGCATTCAGTAAGCTCTTTCTCTCAGAATCAGTGTAATACTGTGGGACCTGTTCACAGACAGACAACAAAAATCAAAACTGTTACAAATCCGGGACGTCCGGGGAATTGGGGAACTGGATTTTATTCTCCTTTCGGGGAAATGCATGTCTGGAAGTTTCAGTGACAACCGGCCATGTACGGATCCGACTGACAAAAGCATCTCACAGTTTAATCTAGCACACAACAAGAATGTTCGTATCTAATGGATCAAGATAGAACAGCAGAATGGCGTGCAACTGACAACGTTTAACTCTTCTGACCCAAGTGGGTCAGAAGCCAAGATCCTGGTGCTGAGGAGCTTATGACGCACTAGGGTTGGATTTCAATGGATTAGGAATGGGATAAGATTAAGATATCAGGTTTTTGACTTACGGATAGTACACAGTCGACCACCTTGGTGTGTAGCGTGGCCTCTGCAGTCATCTTCAGCTTTGTCAACAGCATGCCAAACACCTGCTCGGGAGTAAACGTCTCCCTCTCGTTCAAATACTGCACCTGTAGGGACAAGGGGAAACAGGTGTCAAGACAGACCTTCACTAGAACAGAACTTTGTACGTCCTATCAAACTACAGTCTGTTTAATATTTTATGCAACTGTCAGACTCCATATTTTGTATTTTCTGGTCACTGTTTTGTGTTTAACCTCTTCTGGATGGCAGTTCACATCATGGCCTGAGAATATTCAAGATTGCATTGTTATTCCTATTGAAAAACATTGAATGGGGATACTGTCTGGAACAAGAGGTTCCATGAACCAATTTCCAAACAAATTCACTCATTGTGGAACATTTACCCTCTTGATTTGCATTTGAATCCATCAGCATTTTTTTGCAGACCGCTATCTATGATCCCCGAACACAGACGGCGAGACACTGATTATTATAGACTCTCCGTTTCTATGCCATACCTTGATGCCAATCCCACCGTCATGACGTTTGATCGTCTCATTGTGTATTCTAAACAGCTCGGACTGCACGAGAGGGTCATCGTAATGCCGTCCAATCAACCGCTTGAAATTTGTGACTGTATTCTTGAAATTTGAGATGACCTGTAAAAGAGCAAAAACAATTCATTCAATAAACTAGAATAATATTTGTTATATATTTAAATGAATTATCATTTTATCACTCTAACCAATGACCAATAGCTCGAGGAATGAAACTGCAAATTGAAATGATCAATAGATACCATAGATCAATTCTTATCAGTTATAGATTGTTAATCAATCAGTTATCAATACTTCCTAACAAATTTGTGAAAAAGTGGTCCACTAGCAATCAATCTCACCTGTGTCTTTGCTGCAGATCCAATGAGTCGTGATTTATCCCCAAAACTGACGATTGTCCTGAAAAGACAGAAAAATTAATGAAACATGAGCAAAGGATGACATTATTTAAAGAAGAAGAAAAGCATGTACACTATCAATTATATTTAAGCATGCTGTACACACTGATGCAAAACATGTGCCCTGCTTGGTAAATGATGTTGGAAAGGCCTGCAATATAATGTAGGCATTTTTGATGAGAGTCCAAATATCAGACTTCTAGTGGAAATCACCGTCTCTACCCAATAACAAACGACCGGACATGCTTGAGTGATCACTTTCCAATACAATCACTTGTTGTTTTGATTCCTTTCTTTGAAGTTCCATTCTTGTATGTGTCATACTTGTTCAATATTCAACCTTGAAATCCTTGCTCAATTGTTGTACATGTATGTGTCAACTACTGTAGTGATTGTTCCGTATTTCCGCACAAAAACCAGCAATTTATGTAGTAAAAAGGGGAATTTTGTTGGAAATTTGAATAAAAACTGAATGTCTGTAAGTTTCAGTGACAACCAGCCATGTACAGGTCCGACTGCCAAAAGCATCTCACAGTTTAATCTAGCACACAACGTGAATGTTCATATCTAATGGGTTAAGATAGAACACATAACTGCTGTGCAACTGATGCCATTCAACTCTTCTGGCCCACTTCATGAACATGTAGCACATCTATGGCAGAGTTTGAATATTTGACAAAAAAGGGTAAAGTCTGAAAAAATGACTGAAAAACAGGATGACACGTAGTACTACATATTGATTTCTGGTTAAATGTTTATGTTCATGTAAGAAAAACAGAACAAAACATGAAAGCAATGATCTGGAAACAGATTTATACCATTTCAATTTGAAAATCTGAAACATGACTGGAAAAACATAACATTGGGGATAGGAAAGTTTTTTTTTTCAAGTTCCTGCATTTCAATTTCTGATCCTTTCCATGTAGTTCACAGAAAATGTGAAGAGATTGAAATGCAATGAGACTTTTCAGACATTGGTGGCAGCAGACTTAAGTCTCTTTTTGCTATAATTGACCATGCGCGCGCAATTGTGAGCATGCATGTGCATGCGTTATCAATTTGAAAGACATGAGCTCCAAAGTCTCCCATTGAAAGGAATCTGAAAATGAAAAATATGATGCTTGAAAAATGCCTTAGTAATTTTATTCAACATCCATTTAAAAATGTTCTTTCTTTTTTTTGTACATCCAAATATCGTGAAACAATTATTGCTATGTGTTAATAAATATCACAATTGTGAACAAGCTTAAAACATTTTTGCCACTCTGAATGTAAATTCCTGCTATGGGTAGAGACGGTAGTTTGGGACCCCCTCGTGTTCTTATCATATGCACAGCATGCGCAAAGGATCGTATTCACGGTCGTTCCAGCATGTGATAAAAACACAGGGGGGTCCAGAACTTTACAATCGCCGGCAGAGAAGTGCTTGGGCAACAACAGAAAAGCTCTGCTGGATCTATTTTTGGAAGAATTTCAAAGATTATTCCACTGATTTGTTGGGCATGCCAAAAGAAATGTCTACGGGTAGGCAGTAAGCCTTGTCAGACATTTTGTAAGCAGGAAGATTTGTAAAAAAAAAAGGGGTTAGTGTCTTTTACGCCACCCATATTATTTTCAGTATTTATTTAGTTTCTTCTGTTCCAAAATAAGATTTGTTACTTGAAGCAAATTTATTCATGGGTCATGTAAACCCTAAAATTAACATATATGTCGGCAATATTTCAGTGAAAAAAACCCAGTTTCTTACCCAAATAAATACTGAAAATAATGTGGGTGACGTAAAACTAAGACACTAATGCCAAAAAGGGGGTAACAGGCTAAGTTTCCAGTCCTTGTTTAATATTCATCCAACATGGCTGATTGAAGGAAATGACCCTAATTAATTAATTTCTGAAACAAAAGCTGTTATAGCCTGGTTTTAACTCTCCACTCCACTCACCAAGTTTTTTATTGTGTCAAAAATCTGGTATGGAACCATGCAAGCTGATTTTAAAAGCATTTTCTAACAAGGTGAAATGTTTCTCACTCTCATACCAGTGTTCACGCTCATTAATAAGCAAAAATCACGAAATAAATTTTGTTTGTTCAAGAATCTAGTCATTTGGATTTTGGACAAAGATGGCCGCCATTACAAACTCGCTTATCACTGCATGGCCATGTACGCATACTTACGGCGTTAGGCGGTCACTATATTCATTAGCGATGGTCTCAATTCCACCACCTTTCGCTACGGCGATATAACTAGAACTATTCCCGACATCAAAACCCACCACAGCCATTGTAAAACGAAGACCTCGACGCTTGACGAGTAGGCCTAACTCCTATCGAAATAAATACTACACTAGTGCCGTAAAATGCCGCAGAATTTTATCGACTTTGCTCCGCCCGTTTGGGTGAATTAAGAAATACCGGCCACATGTCTGGAAAATTCTCATGTGTGGCATCCGCTGCCGCGAGAGGGCGCTATTGTCTTTTCTTTGTCTGTTTCTAGAAAATTCTACGGCATGCCACAACATTGTTTGAAGAACAATATTATTTTATTCATGTCAAACAGGTTTACAAGAAAGGGATATTGTACGTTGTAGCGGTTGAATTATCATGAAATTACTAGAACTATCTGATACAGTTGAGTGGAATTATCTGGCAAAGGGAAATAGCCACAGGAAAATTTAAAGGAAAAAGAAATTCAGGCACTACCAATGGATTTTGTTTTTTATATCCCTCAAGAAAATAATATGTATCCCTATTCCCACAATATCACAAGCTATGTAAATAACAATAATGTGAAATTTTAAATATTAACCCATTTTGTTTGTGATTCTGAAGTCTGTTTAAATAAAATTGCTTACAGCTCCCGATATAATAATTTATTTGTTCCATTTTTTGATAAACAAACATAACTTTTCTATTATTTTCAATCCTTATGTTTTGTCCAAAAGTAAAACAGGTAAATGCCAGTGTTGGAGGTCTCGAGGCCGGCCTTGGCCTCGAGGCCGGCCTCGAGGCCAGTTTTTGATGGCCTTGGTCTCGGCCTCGGCCTCGCTGTATGATGACTCGGTCTTGGCCTTGGCCTCGGCACCTCCTGGCCTCGGAAAATGGGCCGAGGCCGGTTCAAGGCCGCCAGTTTAGACACAAATTTTCCCAACACTTATTTTAGGTTCTCGCAGTTGAATCTTCACCTTTATGTGTGATATCCATTGATCTGCACGGATCATACACACTGCGCTGCCATGTGCGATGCGCATTTTGAGTTTGTACTCTCCAACAATTCAAACGGGGATCGTCGCACTAGACTGTACATGTCATGTATGTAACACAAACAAAGTTATGGGGTTATATAAGTTAATATGAAAATCTGATGATTTCCGAGTAAAAAAAAATCCTACATATATTGTGTGTGCACTAAACAACCGGCCTTGGCCTCGGCCTTGGCCTCGGTCTCGAATGCCCGTGACTCGGCCTTGGCCTTGGCCTCGGAAACCCATGACTCGGCCTTGGCCTTGGCCTCGGGGGTTGTGGACTCGACTCCAACACTGGTAAATGCCACCAATGTTTTTGTTTACTACATGTACATGTTTTACCAACAATGCAATATTCCACTTATAAACAAGAAAAAAGATCCATAACACTAGTAGCACAACAATACTTGCACTAAGGACCGGCCATTGCCATCTCAAGGAATGAATTGCAACCAAAGTATAATCTTCAATCTAGGCCGTCACAGTGAATGCAAGAGGTTGAGGCTAGTCATTGCAGAATTAATACAACCATGAACATAACCAACATATAATGGAGAAATTGAGGAATATATTTTCATGTTATTATTGATTTTTTGAGGGAAAGGGACTTGAAGGAATAAGTTCCAATGGCTAGCTAGGATCAACACTTATAGGCATTTATTTTAAAAATGAGACCAGCACAAAGTAACTCCTTTTTTGAAAGTTAAATCAATTTATTTGCAATTGAACCTTTTCAACTTTGCAACATTATGTGAAATGCTTCCTGAAAACAAACAAACAAACAAACAAATTAAGCAAACAAAGATATACATGTAGTTGTAATTCTTTATTTGTAACAGCAGTTTTTCAAACGTCTCCATCACTTCTGCTCACATTATTCCTGAACCTTGCATTGAAATCTGCTCACAAACTGCATAAAAAACTATGATCAAACCAAGAAAACAGAAACAAAACCAACATATAATACAATAAGGTTATTTCATCATTTGGTTTTAATTAATGAAAATTTATAAAACAGGAATAATTTAACTTAACATTGGTAATTTTTCGAATTTTTTGTAATCTCACAGCATTTTTAGATTTTCATTCCTTTTTGTGATTTTTATTTCACTTTTATTATTATTACTTTTTTATTAGGATAAGCAGGATAAAGCCAAGTATGAAACAAAATCAAACAAACTTTTCATTAATTGACCCTCTTTGTTTTGATGAGTTTGTTTCATCAGACTTAGCATTGTAGTCAACTTACAATTTTACTCAACTTAGACAGGTTTAAAATAAGTAAGAGGCTAAAAATGATCAGATGTTTGAATAAATGTCATTGGGTTGTTCACAGTTTCAATCAAACTTTGATAATCCAAATACATGTATATAGAAGGTGATGAAAATAATAGCGTTCATATTTGCTTTCTCCATCCCTATGAAAAAAGAAAAACTCAGTTTATAACAGCTAAGCTCTGTAAATTTTGAATATTGCTTATCAGCAAAATGCCTAACAAACAAGGACCAAACCAAGTTTAATCTAAGCAGCCAATAAAAAAAGTATTTTAAAAAAGCCAAAAAAGAAAGAAAAACAAAACAAAACAAAAATGAAATTTAGCAGTTTGCGATGGTGCAATCAGCTACCAGTTTCAAGTGTCCTGTTGCGTCATCTTATAAAAGAAAAGAATTAAACCTATAACCATGAATGCGATTCGTCTTCTTGCAATCCCACTATCTATGAGATCAAGTCTTTACAAAAAATTCTTTATGGAGTTTTACAAGACAAAATATTACAAGTTTTACAGAGAAAGAGCTTGACAATAGAGGGCGCTCTGACGCCCTGCTGACTGAATTGAAATTGTTGAGATTTGTTTGTGATATGATATAAGTGACTGAAACCAACTGGAGATAATGTCATTTATGAATGGCAGATTGTTGGACTATGCTGGAGATCTAAAGAAGGAAATTCACTAAAATGATCTTCCACATCCGACATTTTCAGCATCAGTTACTGACAGTAAGTTTCAAGAAAATTGAAATGAACTGAAAAGAACATGTCATCACATTTCTTTGATTATAATCCACTGGTTAGGTCAACCAGTGTCAAGGGTCATTTAGGGGTCAAGGGTCAGCCAGGGGTCAGAGTCACCTCCCAATATCCACACCTACTCATAAAATTATAAATCACACCATGCTATTTACAATCAGTAACAACTATAACCAAAAAATGAGACTGAAAGGTTTAGCTTGTTTTGAAGCTTTCAAAAGCCAAGTAAAGAGCACCCTCTGTTGATGGATGTGAAGTGCCAGATAAAAGGCAAAAATACACAGATTACACATGATGCCACCCTATGATAGGAATTTACAATAGAGCTTGTGTGTAAAGCTTTGTGCTGAGAGCTTGATATGGCATGATACTATAATATATGCTCTCCATTTATTACATGGTAATGGGCCCACTTGCATAGAGCAGCTTACTGGTAGATGGTGCCCAGCCCAAAGGGATTATAAAACTCAGAATTCTGATAGGTAAGTGAGTGGTTTCTGTGCTCAGCTCATATGGGTGGTTAGTGACTCTCGGAGTCAGTTTGCCCCCCACCCCCCCACTATTAGGGTCAAGCATCTGAGCATAACTCCCTGAAAAACAAGCAAGGTTTCTTGAAATGGTTGACATTAATTTGCATTTACCTGTTGTTACTTATTACCACAAAATCATTATAAGTTATAACATGTGCATATAAATGACGATGGCCATATCTAAGACAGTTTGAGTAATCCAGGATTTGTACACATGTACAACTTGCCCTAACATTAAAGCATCTAGATCTTACATTGAAAATGGAAACAATCGACTGAGAGAGAAAGAATGAATGAGAGTGAGTGAGATCAACTAATTAGTCACAAATCAAATAGAAATTTAGAGTTAGGAGGGCCTGACACGTTATGATCATAGCAGGTTCTTTATCGAAGGCTAAGTGACAAGAGGAGAAGAACATGTAAGTAAAGATACACATAAATGGATGAGAGGATCAGGACAAAAGGAGGGAGGGGGGGGGGGGGGGGGTTGGAGGGTGGGGTAGGTAAGTGTAGTCAGACAAAGATGGTGTCAGGGGTAGGCAATATATTATTAGATAATCAATACAAGTAATAAGTGTCAGGCTCTCCTAACTCCAAGCAGCTTATACAAATTCAAAACATTTGATTCATATATTTCAGCCTGGCATACCAATAACAACTTGCAAACTTTTTGGGTTGGCCTACTTTAAGCTGCCTGTCAAAGTGATTTAGCATTCAATAGAGGGCGCTATAATATCAACCCATGTGACACAAGTTTCTAAATGAATAACCTTTGCTGGGGTATACATGTAGGTGAAATGTTTCATTATGTGCATTATGATGTGATCCATGTTCTTTCATTTAAATAATTATATTGTTTTGAGTTTGAGTGATGAAAAATACGTATTATTTAAAACAATACATTGTTTTGGCTTTCATGAAGAAGCCTCTAAAGAGTGTGATAAATATTTGAAAAATATATGGAAAAAAATGCCTATTGAAACCATATAGGATTTGAACGTAGGACATGTATTGATAGCGCACTTTATTTTTCACCTGAAAAATTTGTCAAAAACACAAACTGGATAGCTGCAGGCCTGAGAAAGTGGAATTATGGTTCTTTTTTTTTGGGGGGGGGGAATAAGATTCAAGTTTAATTGTTCTTTATTTAAAAGTTTCATTTCCATTTTGCAAGTCTATTACAATATCTGCCAAAATGTTTGGCCTCTATACTCTAAATGCCGCAATTATAATTTACTAAACACATCTTTTTTTCAATACAAATTTCATATTGATACAAAAAAGTTATCTCCAGCTTTGTTGAGCAAATCAGACATACTAATGAAAGCCAAGCTTGTTTAGGCAACCAAAATTATAGATCTTCTATTTTTATTCCTTTTTTATTTTACAGACTTTGAAAAGAGAGAAAATCTTCAGTGTAATTCATAGGTAATTGGATTTTCCAGGCAGCCATGTTTGATTGGTTCCCTTACACCATAGTTCGGGATCAGTGTGATGTTGATGAGCATATCCAAGGCACCTGGCTATTCTTGATCGGACCCTTATAAGTCGTCTAAATGGACGTATATGCATATGTCACCATTCTTATCTTTACATATTACATCCAGTTCATATGTGGCATTCAAATGACTGGGTCAGCATATCATTAAAACCCATCCATCTACATACATGTACCAATCACCACATGGGATACTAGAGCCCAGTCACAGTAACTTAATACTAGCATTGACAGCTCAATATGGTGTTTTCCCGAAGGAAGTACCCCTGGAATTGATCTGGGCAGATTCCTAACCAATAAGCCCAAGGAGTACGAGTTGCATAATTTCATGTCCAAATCACGATTCTTATTATGGTGAGCTGATATGCCAGTACACATTTAATGACCGTAGTCATGTTCAAAGACTCCTGCCCAGTCTAGAGGAGCCAAGATGGCCGCCATGTATGGATTGAATCCAGGAGGGAATGGAAGGTGTGAATTATAAAGTATTAAATGGAAGGATTAATAGTTACATTGTACAGGTCATGTGTATCAACAGCTCATCAACCGGTCCACTGCTTGTTCTACATCCCAACACGTTGCAGACAATGCGTCCCTTGCAGTGCACTAGAATCAAATAGAAATAACGAGACAAACTGTAGTCATTGAAAAGTGAGTGGGATTTGAACCTGTTACCTCCAGAATACAGTATCAGTGCTCTTCTGAGCAATCCAGTGCTATTAGCGGTGTCCTAAAAAAAAAAAACGTATGAAAACAGATTAAAAATGTGTGACTGAATTTGACTGATCTGCACCATGAATTTAATATCAGGTCTATTTTTTCCATTAATAATTTCAATGATATGATGTTTTGAGAGATCCCAAGTCTAGAAATCCTACCTCATCAAAGCCCATTTCTGTTATTCTCTCGATTTTCTCGTCACAGTCTCGAACATTATGCTTGGCTCCGGCATAGGCGCACGCCCAATGTCTGGCCGTTCTCTGGTATGCATCTTGATTCTCCTTGTACTATCAAACAAACATAGTATACAGGTTATGAAATAATAATCAGGTAGGAACAAAAAACAATGAACATTAAGGGAGGGATATAATACATTTATTGTGGTTGGGCCCAGCCACTGAAAAGCCAGGCCAGGCCTGGGCTTTGCCTGGAGTCTTGGGCTTCTGAAAGCCCAAGCCTTAAAGTATCAATTTCATGCTGCTGCTTTGCCCTGGATCATGGAACTATCCTGATTGACAGACTGAGTCCACATTGATCATGGACAGTATCCAGAAGCCAGGATTTACAGACTTTGAGCAGCACTACTGTAGTGAAGTTCAGGGCTGACAAGAGGGGGATTTCAGGCCCAAAGGCCTGGGCCTGGCCAAGCTTTTCAGTGGCCTGACCAGTTTTTACATTTCTCTACCTAAGTATTAGTTTCAGAAATGCTTTCCTTCCTATTATCACATGTACAACAGAAAGGAATATGAATGGGTAATATAATATTTGATTTGGTTACAGGTCTTTTGAAATTTCAACAAGTATTTTTTTAACCCACTGCTTGTATTGTATGAGCAGAAACTTGATCCAAAATGAAAATCTGAGTGTACAGGCATATTTACACTTCCAGTACCAGCAGAACTGTTAAAGTTATGTAACACAACTTGTTTAGTTAGGCCCAATGGAGGTCATACATGTATTTTGTTCCACATAATAACAAAAGTGTCTCCAACACCTGTTCAATCAGGCACTGTAATGTTTACTTTATTAAAAAAATAAAGAAAAACAGACAAATTTATTGAAATAAAAATATCACCATGTACATAAATTTGTTCTTTTTTTTAAATGGAACAAATAGAGACATAAATTGACCAGTGGCAACAATCTTAAATTTTAGAGTAACTTTCTACTAAAAATTTTAATAAGACTCATCAGGATACTATGCAAACTGCAAGAAGTCATGATTTTGTTTCACAATCCTGTAGAAATAATTCCTGATGATTATTTCTCCTCACACAGACATGCTAAGTGGCTTTGCTCTCACCATCAACATGGAATGAATTATGGAATATCTGATATGCAAATGAGGAGACGGCACATTACAGCCACTCTGCTAGTTAATGTATGAGTCATCATTCAATCAGTGAGTCTTCCATTGAAGGCCAAGGTCTACATAATGAATAATTCAATTCCTAGGTACTTGTAGCGTGATAAAATGGCAATGAGATTATGAAAGCTGTGGGCTACTTTGAATAGGACTGAATTAAGAAAGATTAATGCTAACACAAAATACAGGGATCAAAATTAAGAATGGTCCGCTGGCCTAGCGTCACCAAAAACAATCACTGGACCACTGATTTGAGGAACAATACTAATGCAGTGCACTATCCACTGGCCCTGTGGGCAACCAAGAGACTGAATTTAATTCTGACCCCTAAAAATGTCCTTCTTAAAGAGAAAATGGTTTTATCAAAGGATGGGTTGCTATTGCAAGGGTATTGCAGTGTTGGAGTTGGACGGACTGAGAAAGCGTCCTGGTCAGAATGACCAGGGTTAGTGTGATGTTTTGGTTAAGCACTGTTGTGAATCAAACATAAGGGCAGGGGTTGAGGGAGCAGAGTTAAGGGGCAGGGGTTAAAGTTTCTGCCAGGGGACAGAACAAATCAGGCAATGGGCTGAACTGGAACATACAGGAAATATTACAATGCCAAGTTCATTCATAACCATACATGTACTCTCAGCATATCATCATGCTACAAAGACAGGTATGGCAGTAGAGTGATTGGGTGATCATTGTCAAGGTCAATGAGAGGCTACCAACCTGTTGTGCGACCACAGCATCTTGAGGGTCATCGGGCTCAGGTAATGACAGCAAGGCTTGAACTGAGAGTAGGACTGTCCGTAGTGTCATTGCAGCTGCCCACTGGTCCTTTAATATGTCTAGGCAGATAGCACCGGTCACTGAGCTGATATTGGGATGCCAGATTTTGGTGGTGAAACTGACCTGAGAACAATAAAAATTGAAACAATCAACCAGCAACTGTTAGTAATCACGGCCAATGTCATAGAGCTGCTTAAGCACCAAAATTTCCTGAAGCACGAAAAACCTTGGTAAGTAAAATCAGTATGCCAGCCAAAACTCTTTGTGAATGTTATGCTCAGCAAACAAGGGCCAAATACAAGCCAAAAGCAGTAAACATTACATGAAAATTTGATTGGTAATCTTGTGTGATCAAGAAGACTTTTCATGCTATCTGGAGCAAATTTTGTACTGAAATTGGCCACTGTAGTAATTGCACACTATGGTGGAATAACTCTTTGTACATCTCAATAGTAATGTTTCTCTTATTTCTATACATCAAATCGACCACAATAGACACTCAATTTAAGGAATTTTAGGGGGAACAAAAAGTGACCGAAACAACCTGCAACCTCTGGGTCAGGTCAGAGGTCACAGCACTGGTGCTCTAATTACCAAGCCTTTCCTTCAATAGACAGGGCCTCAGTGTCCAAAAATGTTATATGAATTTCAATAATTTTGATTTAATTTAATACATTCAAATTAAAATGTCTGAACCTAGCCCATTCAATTTTCAAAACACTTCTCGTTATGTAGAGATTACAGGGTGTCCAACTGACGGATGCCGAACTGTCAGGCCAAAACTTTGCTCAGCATCAGTGATCTTGTGCGACATCTGGAACAAGGTTCCTGAGCTCCGGCTATGTCTACTGTCATCGCATTCCCAATGTATTTTCAATGGGTGAATTCCTAGCCCTAGCTCTAGCCAACTGGTTTGGGATGAAGCGGCTGTCGTACCTTGGGAGGATTGAAGGGATATGTTTCAGGTATGATGATTTTCAGATGGTACGTCCCACCCTCGTACGGAGTGTCTTTAGGCCCTGGGATCTCTCCTTTCAGACTTAAGAATGTATTATCTACACAATTCACCGACACGTCATCCTTGAGAAGCTGTAATAAAAATATTCAAAAATATAAATTCAAAAATATTTCACACTTGAAATGCCATTTCTGAAATGAAGCGACTATAAAGCAAACAAAAATGTTGTGTACAAAACTGATTTACAAATTTAGGCTAATGTTTTCAAAGATTTTGTCCAACAACTTCCCAACATGAAATGGACCCAGACCTGTCATGTTTTCTCGGACGCCAATTAACAACTTAATGACTTAAGTTGTGATCAGTTAATTTCTTTTAGGCTAGCACATTATCTTCATCTTCATTCATGTAAAAAAAAATAGGGCCTAATAAAAAAGTAATAAAATAAACAAGTACCTAAATACACCTGTTGTAAAAACAGAAAAAGCATTCAATTATTTCCTTTTTGCATATTTTGTTTTGTTTAAAAGCTATTCTTCTCTGGCTGTGACTGGGATTAGATTAACCATAGAGATTTAACTTTATCTCGTTCAACCTTCACTCAGACTGTCTGGGTACGGCTTAGCATGCTTAGTAAATAAAGTGAGATGTCAAAAAAATGAGCAATTGATTTGGGCTGAGCTGAGACTCTTCGTAGCTTAGCTCACCTCTTCATCTGACCTAACCTCTCGCATCTCTCTCCTAATCCGGGAAGCAGCTATAGTAGCCATGAGGTAGTCACAATCTTAGCCACTTAATTATCTAGTCAAAAGTTCTATCAAATTTGCTTGGAAAAAACCTCAACATTCTGCATCCATTTCTTGCGTAAATTTCTCGAAACGTATTATTATTACTTTGAATCAAAAGAGGGCGTGCTCCAAAATAAACGGAATGACCTCAAGGAATGTCGGGTCATGCTCGTCCAAAATGAAGTTCTATTTTGTAACAATTATTACATCTATATAAAATATGAAACATTCAGCAAAGATGAATAACCAACATTTACAATACATTTATTTTTAAATTTGATATTAAATACAAATTGTAACAAAATATGCCTTTCCACACTTAATAATATTTATAAGTATAGGTCTTTTTTTTCTTTTCTCTTTTTTAAAGCGCGCCATTGCACTTGTCACAAGTTGCGCACATGCTAGTCATATGAACAACAATTGAAACGAGTTGAGTTGTAAAGTTGTATGCACGACGTTTTTAGATCGAAGTTCCAATTAGTCCTGGACCTAAAAACAGTACAAGAAGACAGCAAAATGCCGAATGTGAAGGTTTTCAGCGGTTCCTCACACATTGACTTGGCTCAGAAGATTGTGGACAGGCTGGGCTTGGAAGTTGGAAAAGTTGTCACCAAAAAATTCAGCAATCAGGAGACGTGGTAAGAAGTTCATTCGTCATCATACAAATTGATACAAAAGAAAGATAAGCTGATAAGGCTCAGTGACTAATATTGTATGAATTTATGAGCTCGGTAACGAGCTAACGTTAGGCCAATCGTTTTTTGTCTTTGTCGAAGATGGTGAACTTTTGGTCACCTAGTAATATTTTTGTATTTCGGTTAACCACCTGCATGGACAAAATTATTTAAAAACAAATGAGTTCTCATTGTGATTTGCATGAACAATCTGCATACAAACTGTGTGTGCTATGCTTTTATGCGAATGCTTCATTATGTTTAGGCTTAATTAATGCGAGTTGTACAACTAAAACTTAAAAGATTTAATGGGAATGGTAGGCCCCTATGAAGTTTCTGCAAGTGTTTATAAAGTATTAATTTGGCCACATATCTATTCATGTATTTATTTTGGGGGGATTACACATTAACACAATAACGGGTATTGGTCAAGGATACAAGAAATAGATTCCAGCTTTTTCCACGAAGGAAAAATGGTCATTACTCACAAAGCATTAAAAATGATGTCCACTTTGGGATATGAGAAAATCGTCCTTTGTTAACCTTGAAATAACAATTTTTTGTGTAACTTTTGAAATGCCATCTTAAAGACCAGTGGCGTCGCCAAGGGGGGGGGCCAGGGGGGGCACGTGCCCCCCTGGCAAACTTCGTGCCCCCCTTGTGCCCCCCCCCCCATTTGAGATTTGGGTTGGTGAACAAAAATATAATATATATTGTAGTGCCCCCCCAACAATTGCTAGTGCCCCCCTTGTGCCCCCCAGACTCAAAAGTCTGGTGACGCCACTGTTAAAGACTTAATCATTCTGCTTATTTGTCTTTCCAGTGTTGAGATCGGGGAGAGTGTCCGTGGTGAGGATGTGTACATTGTGCAGAGTGGATGTGGTGACATCAATGATAATCTAATGGAGATGCTGATTATGATCAACGCTTGCAAGATTGCGTCATCATCTCGTGTCACGGCCGTCATCCCCTGTTTCCCCTATGCCAGACAGGACAAGAAGGATAAGGTTGGTAACCCGTAGTCTGGGTACCAAGCAATAAGTTTTCGCTTGATTACAGATCTTTCCTGGCAAAAATTGAAATAGCTTGAATTGGTCAGATAATGATCCCTGCTAATACGTAACAACCAGTATACTTCAGGTTGTCCTTTAACTTTTCTCTTTTGATTTTGTTGACCATTTGATAGCTGACATTTTCAACAAAGAGTTACACAGCTTCCCTCAAATTGTTTTCCCTTTTGTTCTGACAGAGCCGTGCCCCGATTTCAGCCAAGCTGGTTGCCAACATGTTGTCAGTGGCTGGTGCCGACCACATCATCACCATGGACCTGCATGCCTCACAAATACAGGTATGTTTGCCATGCAAGACAGTCCCGAACCAACCCTGAGAGGCAGCGTTCTGTGAGATGTTGACGGTGGTCCATTGAGTCTTGACGTTCCCTCTGTCAGCCTCAATGAGCGACAGTCATTCACTAATTTGTATGGTGTCAGGTACATTTGCTTAAAGTTCAGTTACTTACTCAAATTTCAGCTGAGAACATTTGAAAAACGACACTTTATAATCCTTTCTTAAAGTTGATATTTCTTTTATGTCATGGAAAAGTGAACAAAGAACTGGAGCGGGATTTGAACCAGCAACCTCCGGAATATGGTACTGGTGCTCTACCAACTGAGCTACCCAGCCCTATGTTGATGGTGTCCCTAATAGTCAATCATCTTTGTTCATTTGGCAGTCAGAAGCCATGAAACCACTCACATTAACGCAATATCCCTATGATCATTTAAGATACGCACAGCACCTGTAGCTAGTGGAAAGCCCCTCACAGAAATTCTGTCAAATTTATCTAACAATTCATTGTTATGTTTTGGTTGGCAGGGCTTTTTTGACATTCCTGTGGACAACCTGTATGCTGAGCCGGCTGTGCTGAAGTGGATCAGAGATAATATACCGACATGGGAGAATTCGATCATAGTCTCACCTGATGCAGGTGGTGCCAAGAGGTAAATTCTCCTTACCACACACTCCCAATTGCCTGTCAACTGAGATGAGAAGAAAAGATCAGAATTTTGGTTTTGTTAATCCTAATTATCTGTACTTACCACACAAGACAAGAGCGACTCCTAACATTGAGCTGTTTCTCTTTTAAAGGGTGACATCTATCGCAGACAGACTCAATGTAGAATTTGCTCTGATTCACAAAGAGCGTAAGAAGGCCAATGAGGTGGCTTCCATGGTGCTTGTGGGTGACGTTAAAGACCGTGTCGCTATCCTGGTTGATGACATGGCTGACACGTGTGGAACCGTCTGTGAAGCAGCCAACAAGTAAGTCATCTAAAGATCCTGCTAGGATCGAAACGTCAAGCCCTCTTAACCCTGAGCAGCCTTTGAGAAAGATCCTGCTAGGATCTAAATGTCGGGCCCTCCTAACTCTCAGCAGCCTTTAAGAAAGATCCTGCTAGGATTGAAATGTCAGGCCCTCCTTATTCTGAGCAGCCTTTAAGAAAGATCCTGCTAGGATTGAAACATCAGGCCCTTCTAACTCTGAGCAGCCTTTGAGAAAGATCCTGCTAGGACGGAAACTTTGGACATCCGACTTCCACAAACCTTTTTCATTTGCAGGAAACAGGTTGTCATGAATGTCGTTACCTGACCAAAGTTCTTTATCATTTTTCTGATGGACGCAGGTTGAAGGATGCTGGAGCCTTGAAGATATACGCCATCCTGACTCACGGCATCTTCTCCGGACCGGCCCTATCTCGCATCAACAACGCCTGTTTCGAGCAAATTGTGGTGACCAACACCATACCACAGGAGAACAACATGAAGCAGTGCAGTAAGATCACGGTGAGTACAGGTACCAGACTTGGTCCCAAGAGAGGCTCAGTTTTCAAGTCAGGAAATTTCCTTCCATTTGTTTTCAAAGACATTCATGAGATCTTGTATGTGTTTATTGCAGGTGATTGATATTTCCATGATGCTGGCTGAGGCAATTAGGAGAACGCATAACGGTGAATCGGTGTCGTATCTCTTCAGTCATGTACCCCTCTGAGTTCCCTGGTTACCGTCATTACACCGTGTATATACTACCTACATGCAATGCTCTTCTTGGGTAGTGTTTCTTGCATACCAACTGTGTGCACTCTGGATCTATAAGCCCTATCTGCCGTTTGTACTGCACACCGTATTTCATGTAAATATTGTCTTTAAGTGTGATCTTCAGTTGTTGACTGCACAGAAGTAACTGAGGTTAACATGGGATCAAATTTGAGATCATGATTGCGAAACTTGCAGATGGTATATAAAGAGGCTGTACATAGCATGGAAAATTGGATCAAATGGTATGTGGACAGAATTTAACTGACCACAACAAGAAGTGAAGTCGTTACTGGTCAGACTTGCCCGCACTTTGCTGAATGGGGTCTGTTCTAAGCCCATTCACCCTCTGCAAATCACAGATTAAAATACTTTCCAGTTGAACTGGTAGTTAATTAAACAAAGTATAAGTACAGTGGAATCGGAGATTATTAAAGTGAAAATCCACTTCATCTTAAGATGGTTCTTGAACAGAATTGTTTTAACACGCTGGTCAGTTTGTCATGTAGAAGCCCATTCCAGTGGTCTAATACTAGTTGGCAGACTATAGGTTACCAGCCAAAAAATGTCATACATTATATTGTGTTTGACTGGTCCTCTGCAGTTATATTGCCAAATAGTTTTCTTCCGGTTACAATGAATTTGAATTTGCTTTTAAAAGTAAATTTTGTCGACCTGTTTTGAGGGTCATATATCATGTGTCTGGTAGAGTGAAAATTTTCTCACGATTATGCATTATTTGTGATCATTTAAATGAGTTTTTACATCCTGTTCTGTGAGAATTCAATTCAATCAAAGGCTTTTCATTATTAATCAAGAATTTAAGAGGATGAGGAAACCCATATTAAGGCTAAGAACAGGGTACAGGAAATATTCTGAAATATGTTAATTTAAAGATTATTGTCAAGGGTAAAACTCGAGGCATTTCTGTTTTCTTTACTAGGAACTTTTTTGAATCAGCCAAAACTCATCAATGTGCGGCTTCACATTAAAAGTAAGGGGCCCTATGTCCATGAGAGATTGATTTTGTGGAAGATTTAAAATGGTCGGGCATAATATGTCATACAACTTTTTGTTTTGTATTTTTGTTGGATGGTTGTAAACAATAATAAATTGGAGTTTGTTTACTTTTAAATTTATCAAGTTTACTTATTGAAATTAAGTGGTGAATATTGATATTGTATGTTTTGTTTTCCATCAAAATCGTTGATATGAAATTTTGTTTGTTTCCTTTTTGTTTACTTCAAGAATTACGTCATTAATGTTTACTTGCTAGTTTAAGAATGATGTACAATTCTCAATTGAATAAATTTGTCCCTAAACGACATCGACACTTAGTAGTTTTGAGTATTTCTTTAAAGATTGTACACAAGAATTTTTTATAGCAGTTCATATCATGGCCTTGCTTACAGAAGCAAAAAGCTCCACAATAATGGAGAGATAATTTAATACTGGTCAGGCCTGGCCACTGAAAAGCCTGCCCAGGGCTTCAAGCCTGGAATCCTCCTTTTGCTAGTTCTGAATTTCAATACAATAGTTGCTTAAAATTAATAAAGTCCGGCTTCTGGATACTGTCTATGATCAATGTTGACTCAAACCTGTCAATCAGGTTAGTGCCAACTATGATCCAGGACAAAGCAAGGGGTTTGAAGTTGATAGTTCAAGGCTTGGGAATTAAAAAAGGCCCAAGCAAAGCCCAGGCCTGGCACAGCTTTCCAGTGGCTGGGCCCAACCAGCATTTAAGTTTCTCTCCCTTGGGAGATCTACTTCATAGATTAACAAAGATGTTTCAGTTGTGTACTTTGGGTAACTATCTTCCTAAGCTGGTACAGAAATGGTGCATTGACTCCATAAACTGGAATTTGAATGATTGAGCCGGACTATGGGTTCACTGACCTTAGCTTGTCAACATGATGTTCAAGAAGTCAAAAAGGTAGCTCTCACAGCTGTGCATTCTGTCACTGTTTTACCTGTAAGATGGCGGCCAAATGACTGTTTTACCACCTGTGGCAGCTTTTCATACACTCCTCTGTATTTTCAAGCCAGTCAAATTTTTCAGAAACTGCCTTTAAGTGGCGTTACGACAAAATAACTATTGCTTGGCCCAATTTACACAATACATATTTGCAGGTAATAAACCAAATAATTGATAATTAAAACACAAAAACAAAATGAACTAAAATAGAAATCTGTTAAAATACTGATTTTTATTCTATCACAAAAGCCTATAAAATAAATACAAATGGTTCAATGTCTGTTTTTTGTGTTCTAACCTGTTCAGAGTAAAGCTTGGCTCTGCACCTAGCTATAGGATCTCTGCTGTTTATCTCTATAATGACATCAGCGGCAGCTTCATCTGAAATACTGCCCTCTTGTGGCCTGTCTTGTTTAGTCAAAACCTGAACACAAATGGTGAGAGAGAAAATTGTTCAGTAATACTGTCAGGTTTGCAAATACCAAAATAACCGCAATCTCAGACTTGAAATCAAGCCTATAATCTACTAAATGCTGTATCTCCAATTCTCTGAAATTCAAATTACCATTGATTCCTTCTTCGTGAAAAACTACTCATGTACATGAATCATCATGAATTTGCTTAGATGTGAAAAATTGTACAAATTGTAAAAAAATTAAATATTATTAAAATACATGAACATTTTAAGTTGGTTAAATACAAAAGCAGCAACCTCACATACCGATGGGATTTCAATCCTTGCATGAATAAACAGCACCAATAATATGTTGATCAAAATGAGCGTAAAAAAACATTGAATGATTACAAATTCCATAAATACTAACATTTAGAAAATTAAGTACTACTTTTCTATCTATATGATTAAATACACCCTTGGTAACACAAAAAAAAAACTCATTGAAAAGCAATACTGAACACACTATTATAAATAAATAGGAAAACTACAAGCATTGTATGAACATTTTATAAAAAGTACACGATTCACTATCAATCTCAGAATCCACTTGTCAAAGTAGTAAAGTTAGGACTTTACCAAAGTTGAGTTTTCAAACTGAATATTTGATTAATATGATCACAGACTACAAATTTAGTATGAAATTCCGTGAGATATCTTTTACCCAAGTGATTCACCAATGGTCTTGTCACAATGCAATAATTGTCATTTTCTCCTTACTTTGATGGGGTCTTCTTATTAAAATGAGTGATTTCTTCACTGTAAATTCTTGGTCACTGACGATATATGAACAAGCCAAGGAAACAAGTTCCTGTGACTGATAATGATTTAAACGCATACATACAGGTAAACTTAACACAACTAAGATAAAACTACAGTAAACCTAACTCAAAATCATAGCCTCTATAAATAAAAATATTAGCTCCAATTTCTTAATCAATTTCAGGTATTAATCATCATCATCAAACAAGCCTGTGGCTTGGAAGTAAATACTCTCATTTGAACAGGATAACAAAGCTTCAGCTTCAATGACAGCATAAACCTACCTAACTGAAGTTGGGGAACATTTTGTGCAGGATGTCAATTTCAGCAGAGAAACAAATAGAAGGTAATTTGACAAGAAACCTAATCCAGAAAACAGTGTATTACATATTCTAGATTATAAAAGTGTATGATTACCCATACGTGTATGAGAAGCACCAATACTGTATAGTTATTAAAGCAGGCACTACCAGGCAGTTGTTGTAATCGATTGTCATGAAGGTGAGGTAGTCTATTTAGAAGATGCAAGCTTCGGCCAGGTAATGATCTTCCTCTGGGACGGTGGACAGGTTTTTGGGGCACTCTAAATAGGGGGAAAAAGAGAAATAAAACTTGTACTATTACTCATCAAATAACCATAGGAGAAACTGACTGGATTTATTATTAAGTAATTGAAAAGTAAACAAAGAACAATTTGACTGGAGCAGGATTCGAACCAGCAACCCCAGGAATAGCATACCGGTGCTCAACCAACTGAGCTACAATTAGTACAATTAGCCTATGAAAACATGACTCATTACTGGAATCTGCCTATGAAGGCTTATTTCATCACAACCAACAAGATTTGCTTAGGCAACAAAAGCCTTGTTAATTGTAAGCTAAATGCTTGCAAACAGTCCAAATGGCAAGAGCTTTTTATAGAAAATACACTGCATACTGATTGTAAAGATAGTTTAGCCCTTTCTGCCCAACTTTATCTTTATACTTGCCATGATCAAGTTCATCAAGCAGCTAAAGTATGATACAATTTAGGATGAACGAAGAAACCTGCCAGAACAGGATTTGAACCTGTGACTGCCAGATTACCATACAGGTGATCTACTTATTCAGCTGTTCGGCCATAGGTATGTAGCCTCACTAGCCTGTAGGTGGTGGCCCAAGCCATAAAACCACACCTATTGATGGTCAACAGCAGGTTATACTTACTGATCTCACAGAGATGTCCGTAGTATCCGGTACCTTCACACTTGCATATGTACACGTCCTTCTTGGACTGTACACACTGGCCCTTGTTTGCACAGTCATTCTTGCGACAGGTGTCACCTGTGATGGAGTGTACAAGGTATGACAGATATATCAGAATGCAGGGTAATTGTACCCAACCCCAAAGGGAACTCCAGAGTATACCAGTGATTATCTTCTAACATGGACAACGGACGCAATCAAAGGAAATTGGCCTTCTAGAACTTCCTCTGATTCAAAACACAACCATTTCTGATAATTGTTTAAAGTTGATTATTTTCCTGTACAGACTTGTAAACTGGAATTTAAACAGATAAATGTATTCAACTTCTGGTGCACGTCATACACTGCATCTATACTGTTATATTACACTAATTTGAAACCACTGCATGCATCTTTAACCACCTATTACAGTCTCTCAAGTGTCCTTGGTTTACATCTTTAGGTCATACACATTGTCAATCAAATGTAACCACTGATCGTCTTGTTCTCTAACTCTCTGAACATTCAGCATCTTCCCAGCTGATAATTTCAAAAAATTCTATACTGAAATTGTATTTATTGAACAAATAAACCCAAGGTGTATTCAAACTGTAATTGTCATATTTCAGTTTTCCCAATTTGACAAATCTAACCAAAACATGACTACTGTATACTGCAATCTGAAGTAAGCCTGTAAAATGTACAGCAGCCAGCAGTCCTGACAAGTGACATCATCGAAATGTTGAACTGTCATGCACTCATTCAGTACCAGTGGTTTAAACCTAAACATGATTCTCCATCAATGCACTTTGTATATTTTCTTAGCTGTCTGGCTAGCAGTCTGGGCAGGAACTGTGACCCAATTGCTATATTCATCAACTAGCAGTAAAAACATGCATATAAACCACACAATCCTCAGCAGTGCAGCTGAACTGCAATTTAACAAAAGTGGATACATGTCAAGGTTTGGAGCAGTAACATAATTTAATGATAATCACAGATTTTATGTGGCAGTTCTTTTTGTGTATTTCAGACATCATGTACCGACACAGATGTCAATTACTAAATTATTTCAAATTCAAGGAATGAAATTTGGAGGGAAATTGAATAACAATAGGCCTATATATTGCAAACAACAAATAACGACTGGCATATAATTTTTTTAAAGAAAAGAAAAAAACTTAGCCGGGGCAAGTAAAGAAAAATTATACTGCAAATTTCGAACAGTAATTGGGAAAATAGAGTCCGGTATTGAGGCTGAGATAAATATGGAGAAGTGTGTTCAAGTGCTGAGGAAAATGTAAAACTGTACAATTTGTGTACATGTTTTTCACACAGTTAATCAAAGAGTACAACAGCTTAGCATCCCGGTGGATTGGCTGTATACAGTATGTGTGCACACAGACCACAGCTGTATTACTGTAGCTGTTCACAGACTGACAAAACCTATTGTACATCTCAATTTCTGTTGTTGCTCATATCCTTCGACTATGGAACCTTGACAATAGACCCAGCCATGCAGATAACACTATTTCCTGTACAAGGATTCAGTTTGTATTTCTATAAAAGACTGGCCTTTTGGTTATAATTAAACTGCCACAAATGGTGGACATCTTGAAATATTGCAAGCGTTTTTTCCCCTCTTTGCAATGATTATATGGTGTAACCAACCAATCAATAGACCAATTTATGAACTGAAAAACCAATCACATACACAATCATCCACTAATCAACTTAGGACAGTATGGACAGACAAACAAACATCAACACACCAACTTATCAACCAATCATATCATCAAGGACAAACTTATCAACAAATCTTTTCACCAACTAACAAACCTATCAACAAATCTTATCACCAACCAACTAACAAACTTATCAACAAACCAACTTATCAACACATCTTATCACCAACTAACAAACTTATCACAAACCATTTTATCAACACATCTGATCATCAACTGACAAACTTGTCAACAAACCAACTAATCAACCAATCTTATCATCAACTGACAAACTTATCTACAAACCAACTTATCAATCATTCTTATCATCAACTGAAAAACTTTTCAACTTATTAACCAATCTTATCATCAACTAAGAAACTTATCAACCCTGAATGAATCATGACTTACCAAAGAGGGCACGTTGGCACCGTCTGACATCCCTGTAGGTGAAAGGGTTTTTGCAGGCCGTCTTGGTGGAACAAACACATTTCTTGCCAACCTGGTCACATCCAGTATATTCCTTTTCATCACAGCTCTTGCCAACAACTAAAACAAAATGTGAACAACCAAATAAAACGATGTCGATAAATTTACTCCAATTAAAAAAAAATTCAACTGGTCATAATTTGTTTTTTTTTTATCTACTGTATCATAAAAATACCCTAATGTTTTAGCACATCAACAAACTGGAAGAGAAAGTCAGAAAAGTCTTAATTGTAGAAGCCACAATCACTTTGAGTTTGATGGGCATAATTATTGTGTTTTCTTACAAGAAAATACTTATATGTTTGCCTACAGTGCCCTAATTTGATTAGCAAAGAAGGAATATAGAACAAAGTACTTGTATGCGAAATTTAAAAGATGTTACTTCAGATGTGATAACCTAATTTAACTGAGCCTTTGTAGGGTATGAAATCTTTTCTGAGGGTATTTACATACAGCATGTATATATCATTTTTTATACTTTCCATTTTTTAAACTTGGGTTCTGAAATCTACATACTTTTGTGTACCGTAATAAAAGGTGCATGAATCGCAACAATGGAAAGATCAACAGAACTGATACGAGTGACAGTGAAAAATCCAAAGAAATGCAGCAAACAAAAGTCAACACCCATGTCAAAAATTGTCAAAATATGCAAATTTAAATGCACCTAAATTTATTCCAATCTGTCAAAGGAAATTTTGAGTACAGTAACTGATCCCAACAATGCTAGTTAAGTTCAATAAAAAATTGAAACTTAATACAAAAAGTCTTTTCTACATTAATACCAGCTGAACAATCCTTTTCTCACTGAAATATTGAGAGAAATTGGTAATTTAACACCACTGAAACTGAGGTGTGTTTAGCATGTGTAATGCAAGTACTGAATGTACACGATAAGGTCAAGGAGCGAAATACTGTACCCCTGCTGGGCCATAACTTTCATATACCAGTCAACGGTACAGGATGGTATCCAGCCAGCTACAGGGTCAAAAGGTCAATGGTATGCCATGTATAATATAAACCCAGTGATGTCTAACATGTACACAGCCCATGACATTGCTCAAGGCAGGCTTGGTCATATGGTTTCTTACATCCAGTGCATCAGGTTTAAGTTTTACATGTAGGCCTATATAGCCAATGGACGATATTGCTAATGCTATGGATAAATTGTACCAAACATTTATGCATGGGGTACAGTGTACAGAACTTCATAGAAGCTGAATATTGCCTTGATCATGTTGATGCCTCTGAGTCTGATCATTGCCTTTTAATTTCCATGCCCAATCCAATATGTTCCAGTACTCACAATGTTTAGTTTTTCATATGAAAAACCCCTTTACAAATACCTCAGTGAACTTAGCTTGCCCATTTGAGAGGCAAATTCCTGCCCTGCATTCAATTGAAATTCTTATCTTTCGACATGAAAATATTTCCAGTTCTCATATCTTTGCATTCCAAAGATTACTATGCCTATGGTTACATTTTACATTATTGAGATACATGTACATACAAAATTTAGATGTACATGTATGCACATAATGTAAATAGCTCTATAAAAATTTTCCCTAGCCCCAAGCAATGCCAGTTTTAGACAGATATTGGTAAGAAATCAAACTGCACTGTACAATAATATTGTACTGTCTCGAAAAAGAAATCTACTTGTTTTAAAATTAAAAAAGCAAGATTTTTAACTTCACAAATACAATCAATGAAAGAAAACACCATGGTGTCCCTTCAGATGGAAAACTCAGTTTCAATTTTTTTCACACTGTAACAGATGTGGCCTTGACCACGGGAAAATTAGCAAAGTGGAGGTAACTACATGTACTTCATGTGGGTCTCTAAGTGATATTATATTTGAATGGCTTGGACGGTGTAGCATGGCTAGAATATATAGGAATGTCCATACAGGGTGCCAATGCTAGGGACAACTGTATCTAGACAGCAGCGTTAGCATGGCACAGGCACAGATATTAGAAATGGATTTTCCAATTTCAAAAATTTTGGGCATCTATTTCCTAGAATCATTTATCGACCAACACTGGTAATTCTTTTCTTTTGTAAATATTCAATTGATTTTTCTAGTCACTACTAGTCTAGTGAGTAATAAATAACTTAAATCTAAGAGAAACCTTTGTTTGATTTATTTCACTATTTCTAATGTATACATCGAGTTGGACCAATTCAGGGGGCAGTAAATCACAATTAAGCACAAACAGAATTTTTCAGAACACATTCCTGGATAATGCATACAAAAGGTTGACCTATGGTGACCTACAGTACAGTTATGCCTTCAAGGGGTCTGGATGAATTTATCTACAGTATAAGCTATCTTACCAGCAGTGACGAGAATAAAACAGGATACCATCAGGAGACAGGCACGCAGACAGTCCATGATTATTGATGGATCAGTGGGATGACTTCCAAACAGAACCTGCAAGACAATACATTCAATTCATTAGCATTTAACAAAGTTACAGTCAATTTTATTCGTCTCCATCTAGGATGAATTTCCATTCTTTGGAAAGAATTCATGACCTTCCCTTTGCCTTTAAAGTCTATGGGGAGTTTCAATACATTATGTGAAATATTTTCCTTTGAAATGTCGTCATTCAATACCAGTATTTAAACAGGAGCGGATAGGGTTTTCCAAAGGGGGGGGGGGGGGGGGGAGGGGCGTGGAAATAAAATGCATGCACCAATTCAATAGCAACAGATGCATTTCGGGGCAATCAAAGCTAGCAGGTTACGGCGGGCCTGACGTGAACTGTCCAATTAATTTTGTCTCCCCCTCTTTTTGAGTCTCTTTCCCTCTCATGTGGCGATTGTTAAGTTCGGGACCCCTCGGCCTCGCGGCGATTGTGGGTTGACGGGATCCCAAAACACATTGATTTTTAGGGCTCTGAACTAACTTCTACTCCTCAAAAATGATACTTTTGACTTTCAGCAAATGTTCCTGGGTCCTTAACCCTTTGCATGCTATCGGCGCATATTTGCGCCCGCGCTTTCTATTCCCACACTGCTAACGGCGCAAATTTGCGCCCGTATTCAGCGCTTCTATTTATATGCAAATAGCTATGTCAATCGTAACCCCTGACCTGCATCCGGGTATTTTATGATAATAACCATCTATGGTCGCCATTTTGAACGTGTCATCAACGAAACTTTTCTTGAAAAATCTCTCAAAAACTTAATTTGAACATCGCGTTTTGGGTATCTAATTTGCCTAAAACAATAGCCGCACGTCATGGATGCTACGGAAGCATTTCGAGAGATTTTTGAGGATCCAGACTCCGGAGAATCGGACTTTGAAGGGGTTTTGGAAGGTAGCGAATACGGTGATAGCGACAATGAAATCGATCATGGGAACAATAGCGATGTGTACATGTCCGATGAAGGCGAAGACAACGAAGCTGAGGACGGTGCAGCGCAGGAAAACCGGCCGAGAAATGACGGACCACGGGCGGTTGGCAACGGTCAGCAAGCACGGAGGGTGCAAGGTGGCGGAGATGCAGAATTCCGTGCAGCCCTACCGAGAGCCTACCGGCACGACTGGCTTACAGATTTCAACCAGCGACATGGCCAAATGATTTTTCATGAGGCTGATGATGACATCTCAGAGTATGGAATTTTTTCCCACTTCTTTGATGGTGCTGTGGTAGAATTGTTGGTCACTGAAACTAACAGGTATGCCGCAACTACCATTGCCGGTAAGGGTGGAATAGACAACTTGAGCCGATGTTCAAGACTTCGCAAATGGAGAGATGTTGATGCTGGAGAAATGAAGGCATTTATCGCTATTCTTCTTCTTATGGGCATTGATAGGCGACCAAACTATGACTGCTACTGGACGACAGAATGGACAATCCAGGCCCCGGGTGTTCGCTCCATTCTCTCCCGAGATCGGTTCTACTTGATCCTTCAAGTCTTCCATACAACGGACAATGCCCTACTGACGCAAGCCGGTGACCCCAATCATGATCGCCGTGGCAAGATAAAGCAGGTGATGGATATGATTGTGTCCCGGTGGCAGACTGCGTACTACCCCCAGCGAGAGGTTGCTGTCGATGAAACTATCATCCCCTTCAAAGGTAGAAGTGGGATGAAAGTCTACAAGCCTAACAAGCCACACAAGTGGGGACTCAATTGTTGGAACATTGCTGAATCAACAACGGGCTACGTTTGGAACTCTGAACTTTATCAAGGAAAAGTGAACAACGAGACTGAAGTTGGCCTATACAAGAATGTGGTTTTGCGCCTTACGGAACCATTGAATGGTAAGGGCCACCATATTTATATGGACAATTTATTTTCATCACCGGACTTATATTGTGCCCTTGCAGGCAACGATATTGGGGCATGTGGTACCCTTCGAGTGAACCGAACTGGCACCCCTGAAGAGATCAAGGCAACAAAGATGAAAAAGGATGACCCTCTGCGTGCTGTACGGGACAATGATCTGCTCTTTTTGTCATGGTTTGACAAACGACAAGTCAACGTCCTCTCATCGATCCACAATTCGTCAACATTTCAGAAGGAAGTTCGTGCTCGTGGACAACAAGACCGTCGAAGGGTTGACAAACCCGTAGCGATCGAATGTTATACGCGGTTCATGGGCGGAGTGGATAGAGCTGATCAAGGCATGTGGTACTATTTGAACTTGCACAAAACGCTCAAGTGGTGGAAAAAGGTTTTTATCTATCTGCTTGAGGTTTCGTATGTGAACAGCTGGGTAATCTGGAAGTCGCTACACCCAGGAATGCGACAGAAGCCAGAGAAGTTTCGGTTTGCCATCGTACACGGCCTACTCGAGGGGCATGTTCGGCCAGACGTGAGACCTGGACGGAGATCCCTGGACCAGCCATCACGATTGACGGAGAGACACTTCCTCAAGAACATCACTGCGGTGACGGCAGCCGGCCGAAAGTCAAGACCAGACTGCGTTGTCTGCTCGAATCGCAGGATCAAGCGCCATCAAACTGAGTATGCCTGTGAGGAGTGTGACCTGCCCATGTGTCCAGTCCCTTGCTTCAGAAGGTACCACACACTGGTGGACTACAAGGCGGTGTGTGAACCAGGATATCATTGAACTGACTGATATACAAGGCCACGAACAATGAACATTTGTATGTGGACAATTCCTACTACAGTAATACATTACTAGTTTATGTGTATACTGCATGTTTTTTACAGTACACACAGACATACAGTGTGTACATGTTCTGTACATGTGCACAAAAACTCGATGCTCATGTATGCGTGTCACAGATACTCCGATAATGAGCCATATAAACTCTTGGAATTTCAAAACCATGTTTCTCTCATATTATCCATCCTACATATTTGTTGTTTTGGACTGAAACACTGCATTTGATTTTTGATACTATATAAATGATGCAAAGTATGTTTTATTATAAAGAATCTTCTACATTGACGGAAAAAACATGCCAAAGCCAGAATATTTATTTTGTGAGTGTGCAAAAAATTGAAGTGCAATCAAGGTGTAAAAATCTTCATTTTCAAACAGTTGTATCTTCCTCAATAAACATCATATCAACATGCTGTTTGGACCATCAAATTGTAAATCTTTTACTCTACAAACATTTTATTTTGTGTTTTGTGATGCAACACTTTCTTCAGTGAGAAAAAAGCATATGAGTACATGAAGGCTATTTTCAGAGTGCACACACAAAATAATCCAGCGGGGAGGAAACGCACAGTGCACAGATTAGTAGCGTGCTAAGGGTTAAAAGCCTAGATTGAAGAAATTTGTTAAACATTTCAGGGTTAAAATTCAATTTTCTTACGCGCTTCTTGTAAACTTTAAAACAGACCGTCTAATCGCGTGAGGCCATTTTGTCTGGTCTGGTTAGTCTAGTGCCCAGACCCAACAGATCAAGAGTCCTCAAAATGTCAGAGTTGAAACCAGACTATTCTCGTTTGCGGCCGTCCGTGCGGCGGTGAAATGTTACAATCTTGGTTACCGTTTTTACCCAATAATTTCCCTCAAAAATCAAAGCCCTGCCCTCTTTCCAAAAATTTAACCTTGGTAATATAGAGGAGGAGACCAACAAAGTATATGTAGGTAAGTTACCTTTCAAAAAGTAGTTTCCTTTCCTTTTATAGTTTTAGGACCCGTCAACACACAATCCCCGGCCTCGCTCTATGTTTTTATCACACGCACAACATGCACAACGGAACGTATTCACATTGGGTCCAGCTTGTGGTTAAAATACTGAGCAGTTCCAAACTTAACAATAGCCCAAGGCTATATACCTGAAATAAATATATGATGGTTTTTCTTTTCTTTTAAATCTTTTGTACGCGCGGATTCGGAGTATCATGGGCCCTGTTGCACAGCGAAAAATTCCCCATATGCACTGTAACACGGATGGAAACAGTGCCGTGTGTAAAAAGCGCCGCGCTGATTGGTCAACGCGCGAGGCCATGCTCGTGACGTCACGGAAACCATGTGCTGGCCCAACTCGTTACGCACGCACGCAGGGCCGTTGCAGACACGTACGGGGCACGCATTACGCGATGTGCCTATTCAAACACACGCGGTGTACGACTACGCAACGATCAACAGTCGGCCGTACGACATCTCCGGCTGACCATGCAATTCTATGCATATTCATGTGGCGCTCTCAGCATACACAACCAATAGACCCAACACACGTTATATGAATATTCAACGACCCAACAATCACACTCAGACGGTGGCGCGGTTTCGCGGTAAAATGACAACAAAAATACAGCTCACCAAAGTTCAAATACGATCGCGGTGTCCGTGAGTTCTCGAACGTCGGGTGAAACCACCAAAAATGGTCAAAAGGTCGAAGAAATGTACAAAATTTGTATGTTTTTGGTACCATTCGAAAGATCGTGGCGAGGTCTGTCGAAGTAACTATGGTTAGAGTGGGCATCGCTGAGTATGTGCCCATGCGCGTCAGTTTCATTCATGAAAACTTCCATTTTTGGTCAGTGCGATGACGTCACATAATGAGATGATCGTGACGCCCTCTTGCGACCGTTTCGTGCCAATTCGTGTAAGGGATTTTTCGCTGTGTGTTGACGGGTTTAACGTGCATGCATGACATTGACACACTCACACAGTTTGAGTGCTGTTCTGTCACCTTTACCAACGTTGTACACGCCCTTTAAACGATGAAAGAAAGTGACACGAACTTACTGCAACAAATCATGATTAAGTCAATATTTATCAATCGTTACTTACCGAAAAAAAAACACCAATAAAACAGACGGTCCGACAGCAAACGCCCTTTCCACAAAAGCACGAAGCGCAGACGGTACAATAAAAATAACTGGTAGTAGTCAGAGTCATTACAATAACGCTCTTTGGACGGTCGTGAGGCTGGGTACCAGACATTGAAAAGTTTTTTTTTAAAGGGGGGGGGGGGGAGAAGAACTTTTTGACATTCTTGTATAGCGCCCTCACACAAGTAAATGTAAGAGCTTTTACAACCCCCCAAAAACAAATATTTACAAATAAATTAAAATTAAACATTTAATGGAGTTCTTTTTGCATGGCCAAACAACCAATTAATTTTGAAAAGCTTTCATTTTTAAATTGCACACATTTTTCATAAATCCTATTTATAATTATAGCATTTGAACATGCAAACAAAAGTGACACTTTCAGCAACAATTTCACCTGACAATACGTTTGCTTTTATTTCTCATAAAATGACATAAATACTTTGTGAAATTTGACGTGTATTTTACATAAAACACCCATACCTGTAATAAAACCATGGCCAACTTTAAGATCTCAAATTCAATAACTAAAACTGCGATTAATTTAACACAAAAAACACAAAATTTATGAGTTGAAATTGACTTTTAAATAAACAAAAATGTATGGTCAATAAAACATAAAATACATTTTGATGGTGATAGAGACGAAAATAAAATGCTGAAAAACTGGTAAAATACAGAAATAATCAATGAAGAGGTGCAACACATGGTCAATGTACAATATTATTAAGGAGTCACAGATGGTTAAAATAAAATCAAGTTCAGTAGTGTTTCACACCTTAATCCAGGTATCCATTCCATTATGGAAATTGCATCATAAAAACTAATAATAATCACAAATCATTGTCACAATTAAAAAGGATTTAATCAAATGGTTAATCAAAAAATAAAAATACATTTCAAGACCATTTTTATGGGTAAGTTTCTTGTAATGAAAAGAGTCCAAAAATGTAATTAAGAAAAAGAAAATGGAAAATATGGATAAATTTGAAGACAAAAAAAAAGAATAAGTGTTAACTTTTTCCACAGAAACCATTGAAGCCTTTCACATTTTGTCCCATTAGGTAAGGAAATACATAGGTCAAATTGTGTTCCAAAAGTAAACTTTCAACACCAATACACTATATGCATGGAGGTATAATCCAAACTTAAAACCACATTATTAAGCACGAAAAAGTTTACCGACAAATTCCCAACAAAGGTTTTTCTGTGTACACAGTGTGCCATAAGTCAAAGCTGCTAACACTACAAATTGTTCAAGGCTACTTCAAGAAACATATACCGGTAGTAAAAGTCCACGATAAGGCAAGTAAGTAAATAGTTTGGCAATAATTCTGTGAGTGCTTGAACGGAAACCTTTTGATCCAAAAAGTTTCAGTCTTAACAAAGGTGAGTGTTGATTTTGAGATAAAATGGCATACATTGTTTATAATCAATGTCTAATTAAAAGTGACTTTAAAATATCAACATAATTCTATACAAACAACCGACAAACCTACAAACTTCAGACAACCAAATTAATTAATTGAGAATAAGTTAATTAACTAACTGACGAGGTTGCTCGGGATATTTGCAATTATACACAAATGAAAACTAACATTAATAATAAAACTAATAAGTGTGATTAGGTTATTTAAGAAATAAAATTTGTTGAACAAAGTTGGTCCAAGAACGGGAGTGGGATGTCCACATAAGAACAATGGTCTTTATTTGGTCAACACAGTGGAATGTTCAACCTTTAGTAATGAAAGACACTAGAACAATGTATTCTTCGTCAGTGTGCATCAATAAATAATTAATCAGTGCTAATTTCACACCAAAATCAACCAAAATGTAGTATCTGAACACTAAAAAAAATCAGCTAAAAGAAGCAAAAGTAAATCATTTGCATTTGTGGGAATGAAACCAACGACATCAAATGTTGGTGAAAATAATATGAGATAAAAATGCACAGACAGACCGATCTGCTGAAGTTACTGATGAAAGAGTAAGCACGTGACATTCAGCCACAGGTCACGGTGTAAAACTTGTCAAAAAAACCTAATACAAATCTGCCCAAAAGAATTATACGTCTGTGTGTTGTCATTCTAAAACAAACTAGTACCCTCTGCTCAGTTAAAATCTCTTTTAAAAACAAAGCTCCACTTTTAGTGTCTCTTTCCATCATATTTCTCTTCTTTTTGTGTATGTTACATGACTGTATACATAATTCTAAATTACACTTATTTACAATGAAACCTCTGTTTCCATGAAGTGTATAATATATATTTACATTTCACAGAAGGACTATAGATAAACCTTGGTTTCATATAAAAATATATATGATCATTGACTGACTAAAATGTGCCACCATTTTTAATTCTTTGAAATGAATTTACATCAATATGGCTGGACCAGGAGGACCTATTTGCTCAAAATTAATTGATGTCAGAGTTGAAAGGTCATATCTACTGGTAATAACCTTTGCTTCTTAAATCCAGTTGATGTTGGTTTAAAAGGTCATATCTACTAGTTAAATATGACCTTTGCTTCTTAAATCCAGTTGATGTTGGTTTAAAAGGTCATATCTACTAGTTAAATATGACCTTTGCTACTATGTCAGTGCAAAAAGGTCATATCTTCAAGTTAGATATGACCTTTGCTAACTCGAATCCAGCTGAGGTCAGAGCATCAAGATCATATCAACTGGTTATTTGTTGCAAATTTTCTAAAGTATGTTAAGTTATGAAAAATAAGATATGACCTTACACTGCATTGCGGATAATAAGCCATATGACATCATTGCATTTAATAATCATGTATTTCTTTTGTACAATGTTTACATGCATTGTCCAATTGTTTTCTTACAAAGGAAAGTACTGAGCTTGATTTATTGTGAATTCCAATGGTTGTTTAGTCTTACTGGATTGCTTTAGAGTTGCCATTAATTTGATTGCAGTGAACAAGAAGTCAATTATTTGGGAAGTGTGATCAGAATCAGAACTTGAGTGGGATTGTTGAATTGGTAGAAAATCGTTCCGCTTTTAATATCCCACTCAAATCTGTCAAACCGTCTCAGGTTGTCGTTAGTTAATACATAGCACCTAGAGAGTAAATGGAAAGCTTGATTTGATGTGGTAAAAGTATTACAGTTACAAGATTGTAAACTGCAATATTATTGTACTAAATATTAAGCATTTCTGTATCAATTTGCCTTTAAGTTTATTATCCTGGAAGTGAAATAATCATTGAAAGATTTTTGATGATAAAAATCACTAAATAAATAAAAAAGAAATCACCATTATTACTTATGAAATGTAATTTAAAAAGAAGACTGTGCCTCTCCATACAGTATTTCTTTTACCAAAGTAAAAACTCAATTCTGGGTATAAACTGTAAGCACAAAGAACAAACGTAAGAAACTTGGACGTCATTACAAAAATTATGTTGAGAATCGTCATTTTGTATAAAAATGTTAAAATACTGATTTGGAATTTGCTTAAAGCTTATTATTCTGTTTTACAATATTCCTTCCTGTTGCCAGTAAGGAGTTTCAACGGGCAGGATACCGGTTAACCTATCAGAAATGAGATGAAATGGCCTGTATCCATGCACCCATTTATATGCACCATGGAGATACGCACATGTGTACACCGGTCACCAGTGCAGTGCACTAACCAGTGATATTTGTTGACATGTGTACTCACTATCTGTAAGCACTATCCACAACAAACACAGTGCAGGATACCAGTCTATAAATTCAAGCATTTGAATATGGGGTCAAGGGTCGTACATTAAGTAATCACAGCCTCTAACCAATCAAATCACACAAACTTGTACTGCAGACGTTTGTTCATAACAAACCACATGTCTTTCAATGCTGGTCTGAAAAGGTGGAAATGCTTAAGGTCAGTGGTCTTTAAGGTCAAAGTTCAAGGGTCACTAGTCCTCCTGCTATGTGATGACCGCTTTCCCGTATGTCCCCTCCGGAGGGCGGTACAGCTTGGGGAATGCCCTCAGCTGCATCTTGTTGAAAGCGTACTTTGGCACACCAACGTTCTTACGTGTGTTGTCGCGGCGAGTTCCCTCGCTGCAAAGAGGAAAATGGAAAACAACATGATAAGCGGTGATTTCAAGAATACAGAGTCCCAACAATCTGCTGTTTCCATGGTAATTAAACCACTTGACAAAAGTATTATCTTTGCTTTTCCATTCACTATTCCAAACAACAAAGTGCTTCATGAAAATACTAATCATTTTGAAAATAGAAATCTAAGAAAAATAAGAATATGATGACAATTGAGACCCTTCAGTACTTGAGAGGAAGGTTTACATTTAGGTTAAATTTAGGCAGGTAATCCAGGTAATGAGCAAATTTCTTCAATTAACCAAATGAACCTAAAACTGGCTTCAAGTTTTGAACTGACGACCACGGGTCAATTTCATAGAGCTGCTTAAGCACTAAAACTTGAACCAAAACCAGTTTGCCAGCCAAAACTCCTTGTGAATGTTATGCTCAACAAACAATGGCCAAATACAAGTCAAACACAGTAAACATCACATGGAAATTTGGTTGGTAATCCTGATTGATCAAGGAAGGCTTTTCATGCTTAAGCAAATTTTATGCTTAAGCAGCTCTATGAAATTGGTCCCTGGAAACAGACCATATCTGCTTGAATCTAACCTTCTCATGGTGTCTAGGAGGTGAGTGAACATATGGGAGTGGAGCTGATGCTCATCCTGTAGTATCATACATTCCTCTAGAGTGACAGACATGGCCGTCCGATCCTTGGCGCTCTTACAGGATGTGAATCGGATGCCGTCAAGCCGTCGTGCCAACTAGGAGAGAAAGATCAAAATGAAACCAAACACGAAACCACGGTCCCTATTGACAAAATGAAATGAATTGCACCAAATCCACCAAAGATCTTTAGACACAGCAAAGATTAAACCATCTGGTATACTAACCTGTGAGCTGATGTGGAGTATTTCCACATTCTTATTCTTCTTGGAGTTGATGTGATGCCTGAGACTACTCATGAGAACATCCAGAGTCATGGAACTACCGGACTCCCTCCAATCTGAAACAATATCATAATCACTCTTGTTCATTTGGCCCTTAAAAGATTTCTTGATTATCTAAGCTCCTTTGAGAGTGTGCCACCTGATCAGTGCAACAGGTTCATTTAAACACAACAAACTCAGCACCCATTGTACTCTGCGTCCAGGGCAAGTTACAAAGAATCTCGCTTAAGGACACAAATACCATAATGCCATTCCTGGGCTGAACCCCATGACTCAGTCGTGGAATTCTCTACAAAGATCTTGAGTCCCAAATCCACACACTGACATGCTGGGTACTCCACAGTACATTAGATAGACCCTGCCTTACCTCTATGTGGTATCATGTGCACCAGACGGCTGTAGTAATTATCAAGTTTCTGCAGGTTATCCTGATTAATGGTATCCTGCAACGAGGTATCACCAAATCTGAAAAGACAACAATTGGTCAACTCAATTAAAACTTGCTGTAAATTCTAAAAAATTCTGCAAAACAGCACACTTGACGACTCATCATGTGGTGAAACTGCCCACAAGAGGGCGCTATTGATTAGGTTTCTAATAGAGATGAATCTAGTGAGAGCTGTGGCATGATGGGTTACAGAGATAGAATGAACGAGGTCTATCTATGGCAGCCATTTTGTTTCCAAACCACAACCCTCTTTGTCCACTCTACGGCACTTGGTGCTAAGATTGTGCACTCACATTTCAGCCATGGTCTGTTCCTCATTGATACCGATGTTGAAGAGTACCGGATAGACCTTGATGAGCTGTCCATTGAGAAGCTCTTCGGGTATTGCTCCCGTCATAGAGGACAGTACTGGAATATTCACCACTACACTGGACCTTTGAGAAGACAAAGAGAATAACATCATCATCATGATCATCCGTCCTCAGGGATGATGACCATGACATCACTGGAGGTTGTCTGCGTTGCATTATGGATACCCTAGCCTAAGCCGTTGGGCTGACTGACACTTACCGGGTACCAGTGAGTTCTGGTATCATACTGTCATCTTCTGTACTGGTCTTGACAATCTTGAAGGTGACCCCTACAAGGTCGTAGATGCCCACTGCAAAGTCCTCCAACATTCCCATCTCATCCCCTGATAAAAGACAATTGAAAAGAAGATTTGCGGTATTAGTAGGGGTCAGGTTGGCGTAGAGGTTCTGTCCTTGCCTCTCACCTCTGGCAGGCCTGGGTTCGACTCCGGCTTAGTCCATTAGTGGATCGGGTTTTCAGTCCCTACCTGATTCTGTGGGTTTTACCCAGAATATTTCTCTGGGGTTTTCCTCCCAGCTCTAAAACTGTATCTTCTTCTCATCATCTTTCCATAAAAGGTTTCATCAGGCTTTCGAGCTACAGTGCCTAGGCGCTTTGAGGCATCCTTGGTTTAATCGACAATAATCTATTATCAATACTAATAAATTATCATAATATTGGATATAGGAATTAATCATCAACTGACAGAATGTGCCGTGTTGCTCCGGATCCAATGGTCAAGGGCGTTTGATATTTACCGTGTGTACTGATCAGACCCTCAAAGTGTGCCAGGATGCCCAGGGAGCTCATCTGAGACATGAAGACCTTGTTGTAAATATTCTCCCTGAATTTGATCATCACTCCGCTCACCAAAGCCGTCAACTGTCCGCAACAAGAAGAAAAACCCACAAAAAGGATGAAATGAAATGTGCCAATGGACGGTCGGTTCACAAACATGTACTGGATTCCTACATGGACTGGAATGACACCATAAATATTGTTTCAGTGTGAGGGACTGGTTTCTCCACACCATAGGGGTGGAGGCATTCATTGCTGTGGACTAGGTATCCAATCCAGCCCTGTTCATACTGTCCAAAGACTATTCTGTCTCACATTGTAGTTTGAGTGTTGAGTTCTCATTCCACAGTTCTCACCTCACATAACCATTTGATTTTTGCATATATATCTCAATTCTAAAAAGGAAACCAGCATTTTTAACTTACAGCTTGTGAGAAGACGATGTCTCTTCTACACTGCAATGACTGTAGGAAACTCAGGTTGCTATGCTCCTCCTGTACAACAGAAAGTCAGAAATTGATGAAGAGATTCTAGGGAAAGCACTCAAGTAAGGATCTTTGCTAGGTCTTAGCAAAGCTATGAAATTGGGCCCTGGAAGTGAATATGCTATCATGCACATAATGTGTACTTAAGAAATTTCATCAATAGTACAGGGGTAAAAATAATTTGCACTGTGCAGCCCTGGATTAGAGAGCCCTGTCCTCTAATCCACCATATCTTATCCCATAATCCCCGACTAATCCCATGACTCATCGTTACTTTGTTTTGTCCTACACCTTTCTGTTACCTTCACATCTGATGATGACTTTCTAAAAAGGTGTTTCGCTTTCAATGTGAAAGTAAGTTTAGAGTCTTTTTGGCTTGTTAAGATCTTTGTTAGGTCTTCTTAATAGGATCAAAATGTTAGGGTACTAACTTCAGATTCTTAGCTTAAATTAAAATGAAATCCAAACGAGTGAGGAATATACAGTCATTCTTGGTCTTTCAGTACCTGCATCCCGAGGAAGGCTATGCTCTTCTTAGCTCTCTCCTGAATCTGAGCCACGGTCTCCTTGAGGTGCTTGACGCTAGACTCCACGGCTCCTAGTCGTTCCTTCGGGGTGGCTGTGGGCGGAAGCAGCTCCACTACTTGTCGGATGATATTCATGTATTCAGATAGGTTCTTGATGACTAAGCTCTTCTGTAAAGTTAATCAATCGGCTCTTTCATATTAGATCCTTTGTGTTTCTGTTTGGATTTTTTTAGGGTTAAAGTAAGCCAACTGGGTGTTATATGTTAGTATGATTTTGGCAATGCCACAACATTATGACAGGACTGAAATTGAAACAGAGGCATTTGGAATCAGTTCCAATAGTCAACCACTGAAGCTCTCCAGCTCAATGTATGGGTTCCTATAGTTCAATGTCTTGCTTTGGGCTGCCAGTCAGAAGCCGTATACCCCATTAAAAAAATTAACTGCCATACAAGTGCTCTACCATCCGAGCTACCCTGCCCTACGATGGGGCATACTTCTGATCAACTATCTTTGCTCAGGGTGCCAGTCAGAAGCCATAAAACCAATTAACTGCCATACTAGTGCTCTACCATCTGAGCTATCCAGCCCTATGATAGGGCCTCCCTACAGTCAACTATATTTGCTCAGGGTGCCAGTCAGAAGCCATAAAACCAATTAACTGCCATACTACCGCTCTACCATCCGAGCTACCCAGACCTATGTTAACGGTGTCCCTAATAGTCAATTATCTTTGTTCGTGTGGCAGTCAGAAGCCATGAAACCACTCACATACCGCTATATCCAAGGATTATATAAGATACGCACAATGTTAGCAATGCTGCAAACCTGTTAAATTAGTTATAGTTAGAGGTTAAGCAAGGGCAAAATTAGTCAAGGCAGGCGTTAGTGAGCATCACCTACCCAAGAGGCTAGTATCTTTCCTCCTGGATTCTGAACACCGTTACTACAGTTAGTAGTACCTCCACCTCCACCACCGATACAGACACTGTTAGTAGACTTGACAAAGGAGACACCATTCCACTCCCAGTCCTCGTAAGGACTACGGCTGCTGCTGCTGCTGCTGCCTTGGTGGTGGTTGGTGCTGCTGCTGCTGCTCACCGAGCTGAAGCGGTTGGAGTGTATGGTCAACTGCGAGTCGTTGTCGCTGGTGCCGCTGGTACGACTGCTGCTGTTGCCGCTGTCGCTGGGCGAGGAGGACTTGGAGGTGGACTTGTCGCTGCTGCTGCTGGGAGGGGTCTTGGCTGGGGAGCTGCGGAAGGAGGCGTTGCGGTAGGCGTTGAAGGCTTCATCCATGAAGTTCTCGTTGAGGACAACTAGAAGGTCCCTGATCTGGTATCAAGGAAAACAATCAAAGATTCCTCAGTAAAGCAGAGCAGTATGTGACAGCAATTCATCACTGATAAAGTACTCGCACTATAATTTAGTGAAACATTCTATTTGGATATCCATGACAATGGAACATACCCATACCCTTGTAATAAGTATCGTAGGATCAATTTAACAAAAGGCAAAGACTGATCTAAGATTGCACATCAATCTTTTCTTAAAATAAGTTTTGAAGTTTTCCATGGTAAATACTAGAACTGAGTAAGGTTTGCGGACACACCGTGTAAAATACTGTTTTTGGAAGAGGTGTGGTTCTGAGAAGAACCGGTGAGTAAGAACTTAATCTTTCCGCCAGTGTGCTCTGGTCATCCTCAGGAGAGAGAAACTCTTTTCTTAAGGCGCCTTCTCAAAATTAACTGTGCGTGCCCCCCGCGTTCTTTCTGCAGGATCCTGCAGACTTTTTTAACAAAAGAGCCCTTGACAACCCGTTCCAGCACGCCCAGAACGCTTCATTAAAATAACAATAGGTATGAATATGTGGTCTTCCGCCGACCGGCCGATCCAACAATGCTGGCTGACAAGTCATTTAAATATGAATACATTGTAGTTCGTCCATGTTATGACTGGCCTGTTTGCAAAATGATCGGCCAAGTCCCCCCAAAACGTATTTTCAGCCGGGGAAATAATAGATAGATCGGAGGTGACATATAATGCAGGTCTCAGAAAATGGTTTGCCAAGACCACCCAAAAAGTATTTTTCAGCCGGGAAATAATAGATCGGAGGTGAAAAATAATGCAGGTCTCAGAAAATGGTCGGCCAAGTCCCCGAAAAACGTATTTTTAAGCTGGGGAAATAATAGATCGGAGGTGAAAAATAATGCAGGTCTCAGAAAATGGTCGGCCAAGTCCCCCAAAAACGTATTTTTCAGCCGGGGAAATAATAGATCGGAGGTGAAAAATAATGCAAGTCTCACAGAAAATGGTCGGCCAAGTCCCCGAAAAACGTATGTTTAGCCGGGGAAATAATGGATCGGAGGTAAAAAATAATGCAGGTCTCAGAGAAAATGGTCGGCCAAGTCCACCAAAAACGTATTTTTCAGCCGGGGAAATAATAGATCGGACGTGAAAAATAATGCAGGTCTCAGAAAATGGTCGGCCAAGTCCCCGAAAAACGTATTTTTAAGCTGGGGAAATAATAGATCAGAGGTGAAAAATAATGCAGGTCTCAGAAAATGGTCGGCCAAGTCCCCGAAAAACGTATTTTTCAGCCGGGGAAATAATAGATCGGAGGCGAAAAATAATGCAGGTCTCAGAAAATGGTCGGCCAAGTCCCCCCAAAACGTATTTTTCAGCCGGGGAAATAATAGATCGGACGTGAAAAATAATGCAGGTCTCAGAAAATGGTCGGCCAAGTCCCCCAAAAACGTATTTTTCAGCCGGGGAAATAATAGATCGTAGGTGAAAAATAATGCAGGTCTCAGAAAATGGTTTGCCAAGTCCCCCAAAAACATATTTTTCATCCGGGAAAATAATAGATCGGACGTGAAAAATAATGCAGGTCTCAGAAAAAGGTCGGCCAAGACCCCGAAAAACATATTTTTCAGCTTGGGAAATAATAGATCGGAGGTGAAAAATAATGCAGGTCTCAGAGAAAATGGTCGGCCAAGTCCCCGAAAAACGTATTATTTAGTCGGGGAAAGAATAGATTGGAGGTGAAAAATAATGCAGGTCTCAGAAAATGGTCGGCCAAGTCCCCCCAAAATGTATTTTTCAGCCGGGGAAATAATAGATCGGACGTGAAAAATAATGCAGGTCGCAGAAAATGGTCGGCCAAGTTCCCCCAAAACGTATTTTTCAGCCGGGGAAATAATAGATCGGAGGTGAAAAATAATGCAGGTCTCAGAAAATGGTCGGCCAAGTCCCCGAAAAACGTATTTTTCAGCCGGCGAAATAATAGATCGGACGTGAAAAATAATGCAGGTCTCAGAAAATGGTTTGCCAAGACCACCCAAAAAGTATTTTTCAGCCGGGAAATAATAGATCGGAGGTGAAAAATAATGCAGGTCTCAGAGAAAATGGTCGGCAAGTCCCCGAAAAACGTATTTTTCAGCCGGGGAAATAATAGATCGGACGTGAAAAATAATGCAGGTCTCAGAAAATGGTCGGCCAAGTTCCCCAAAAACGTATTTTTCAGCCGGGGAAATAATAGATCGGAGGTGAAAAATAATGCAGGTCTCAGAAAATGGTCGGCCAAGTCCCCGAAAAACGTATTTTTCAGCCGGGGAAATAATAGATCGGAGGCGAAAAATAATGCAGGTTTAAGAGAAAATGGTCGGCCAAGTCCCCCAAAAACGTATTTTTCAGCCGGGGAAATAATAGATCGGAGGTGAAAAATAATGCAGGTCTCAGAAAATGGTCGGCCAAGTCCCCGAAAAACGTATTTTTCAGCCGGGGAAATAATAGATCGGACGTGAAATAATGCAGGTCTCAGAAAATGGTTTGCCAAGACCACCCAAAAAGTATTTTTCAGCCGGGAAATAATAGATCGGAGGTGAACAATAATGCAGGTCTCAGAGAAAATGGTCGGCAAGTCCCAGAAAAACGTATTTTTCAGCCGGGGAAATAATAGATCGGACGTGAAAAATAATGCAGGTCTCAGAAAATGGTCGGCCAAGTTCCCCCAAAACGTATTTTTCAGCCGGGGAAATAATAGATTGGACGTGAAAAATAATGCAGGTCTCAGAAAATGGTCGGCCAAGTTCCCCCAAAATGTATTTTTCAGCCGGAGAAATAATAGATCGGACGTGAAAAATAATGCAGGTCTCAGAAAATGGTCAGCCAAGTCCCCCAAAAACGTATTTTTCAGCCGGGAAAATAATAGATCGGAGGTGAAAAATAATGCAGGTCTCAGAAAATGGTCGGCCAAGTCCCCGAAAAACGTATTTTTCAGCCGGGGAAATAATAGATCGGAGGTGAAAAATAATGCAGGTCTCAGAAAATGGTCGGCCAAGTCCCCGAAAAACGTATTTTTAAGCTGGGGAAATAATAGATCGGAGGTGAAAAATATTGCAGGTCTCAGAGAAAATGGTCGGCCAAGACCACCCAAAACGTATTATTCAGTCCGGGAAAGAATAGATTGGAGGTGAAAAATAATGTGCACGTTCATGCAAGTTCTTAAGACTTTTGCAATTGTGCGTCTTCCTGCGTTCCCACGGGATGTATTCATGAGGTCTTCCCAATGTATGTTTATTCATTGGCATCATTGTTGTGCTAACAAAAGCACACAGCTGGTCTAGCTCATTAAACTCGCCGTGCTTGAGAGCACACACCCGTTCAGTCTGCAGAATCACGGCCTCCTTGGCAACCGCAGACTCTCCGTGCGGAACGCAGACTTCCTGCAGAATAACGCGCAGTCAATTTTGAGAAGGCGCCTAAGCAAAATGTCATAATACAAGTTACTATGGCAACACTGACAGCACTTTGGACAGTAAAGTTTGACTCTTTGAGGCAGATGATCGTTCTTTCATACCTATTTTCAAAAAAAAAGATATCCGGTTTAGAAATTGATAAACTGAATTGGCTTCCCCAAGTAACAAGCTTCCCAAAGTCAAACCTTATCATCGAGTGCTGCTGTTTTGTTCCTCATGCTCTCCACGCTGACGTGTCGTGCTGCTGAGAGGACGTCGCTAGCCAACCAGTCAATGTTGTTCTTAAGATCGGAGATCTGATTCATTGTCTTAGCGGCTTGTATCGTAAGGTTCTTCGTGCTTCTGCGGTGGCACCGGGGCAAAAACAGGATACAAGAGATTAAGGCCAATCAGATCCGAAGGTTTACATGGTGGCTGGAAGATTTGAGGTTTGCGGTGTGCACACTGCACAGGAAATCTCATTTGTATTAAGTATGTGGGGTTTGAGGGCTTGGAATTCACGAGAGCGACGCCGGAAATTGCCAAGGTGCTCCTGGTCATCGCATTGGAGCTGAGGGCTTGAACTTCGAAGGGACTGTTGTGGCAACGGCCTTGAGGTCCGCGGTCCCTGGACACAAAAGATTCGTGGACACAACCGGGACATTTGTCTCGGTGACCTTGTTAATTGCCTCGGAGCACCTGGTCATTGCATTAAACCTCAGGGCTTGAACGTCCCAGGAACAGTTGATGATGCCCTTGGTTACTGGGCACAACACTGGCAATTGTCTTGGGGACCTTCTTAATTGCCCAGGGTTTGATCTTCACAAAGGCAAGGGGGTAATTGACTTGTTTGCAAATGGTCAGTACCCCTTGGTGCCCCCGGGTAATTTATTGGTGCTCAGGGCTTTATGCTTGAAGGAAATGGATGAAGGAAATAACCTGGGTTAACTGAGCACAAGGTCAATTTAAGCATGACCTGGATATAGCACCAGGTAAGCTTGGCATGAGGTTAACTCAGCACCGAGTTTATATAGCAATGGGGCATTCTCAGTATGGTTTTTTTTTAGCATGAGTTCTCCATAATGGAAATTCTTGGCACAGGATAAATTCAGCATGGGGTAAATTCAGCACAGGGTAAATTCAGCACAGATGATTGCTTACAATCGTGGTTGTTCGTCTATGTAGTGCTGCATCATGCGTTTCAGTCCACCGTGCCTGAATTTCAGTGAATGTGCTGCAGGCGCTCCTACTGTGATCACATCATACAGAGACTCTGAAAATACAATACAATACAATGCATCATTGTCATTCAGTATTTCACCAATGTTAATGCAAAAAAAAAAAACATGGTTAATACAACAATCCACAAACAAGAAGAAATGCTTGCACGACAGACAGCCCAACAGACAGCACGCCCGACCAGTGAACCATTAATTACCTTTGCGTCCAGGCTCTTCAACTCTCAGCCTCTGAAGATGAAGATTGATTGGAACAAACTCCAGCAGCTTGTCGGCCTTGGCTGTGCTCTTTTTAAAGTTTGGACCTGGTGGATTTTTCAAAATAAAGAGACAAAATACAAACATAAGGGGTCGCTTATCAGTACATGAATCACTAAGATTAATAGACAATGTGAATCAATATTCATTGCTTAGCAAAGTGTGATGTCAAAATACAAATCACTATGGTGATACTAACAACTCGTGATCAGATTAATCTTAATGTTTGGTGAAATCCAGCTCTTCAAAATCGATACAAGTAATGAACTGCTACAAACTGCTCATTTTGTCTTGAGAATTATCCTGCTAGGATCAAATTTTTCGGAGAAATAAGAGGATGAAGACCGTGAAATTCCGGAGGAAGGTAACATGATTCGTCTAAACTTTACCACCTTGTCTTAGAGGTTTACTCCGAGTTGTTTAGGGATAACTATGATGCTAAGAATCACTGTGTAGATGATCTGAACATTAAGCCTTTCTGGTCAATTACTCCATGAATGATGCCAGCAAGTTTACTGGGAAGACCCCCCTGTCCCACTTCAGTCCATGCATAGACCCAACATCCCGTCTGGAGAAGCATTCCTGGATATCGGGGACAGTGAGTCAACTCTCTCTGGAGGGACTAGATGGACCGTTCCCGTCTCCTCTGGACACAGCCAGGAACCTCAATTGTTTGCCACATCCTCTCACGGTTAATCTATCTCAGCTTTTGAGATGCTCCTCGCCATGCTAACAATGTGGCTTGAATTACACCGGTTCCCTCCACCCGTGGCGTTTTCTCTTTTGCTACATGTATCTCCGGTTGGAGGAAAGGGTGCGTAGCACCAGGGAGAGCCTGCTTGTTATTTTCTGCCAGCCGTGAGGGGTGATATGGGTCGTTGTTCTAACAAACTGCAACTTCCCTTCCCCTGTCTCTCTCTCTCTACCCCTGAGCAGCGAGGAATGTTCTCAATCTAGACCGAGATGCCCAAGGAAATGGGGCATGGTACTGTGGACAAACGGGTCACGTAGGCCTGGCTATTGTCTGTGACTGCAACATGTAAGTTTCATGAGTGACGAGTCAGTGCCAATTTTGAAGTTGCATAAAAAAATTACAAAAAGAAAGAAATCCTGAAAGACATGCGACTTCCCAAATATCTTCAATTCCAAGTTTCATAACCTCGTCTTAGCATTTTTGGCAAGAAACCTTCCTCACTCGGCCAAATTCCAAAACTGTGCAGCGGCTCAATTAACATATTCCTTTAGACTTTGGCAGAACACCACAGATCAAGTTACAGTGCCTACATGGCCTAGGCCTAAACATACTTGGGCCTTACAATGTCCAACAACATCTAACAACATCAAGATATAGCAGTATGTGCGTGGTTTCATGGCTTCTTGACTGCCTAACGAACAAAGATAATTGAAAATCTAAGTAAATCTAAAAAAAGAAGACAGAATACCGGTATGGCAAATGTACATTTGTAGGCAAATGAAGGTCAACCCAGTACCAGGGTCCCACAAAAATTGGCAAAATCATTTCCCCGCCGCATCAAACTTTGGGCGGTTTTTGAAGCAGAGCAGCCTTGAGGGAACAAATGACACGCTCCATTTGCCCGACCGTCTCTCACAAATGCCACGCTCTAAATATTTGGGGATTAAGCTGGGCCCCACTGCTGGGAATATGCGGCAGATATGTGAACGCTGCCTGGGGGACAGGAAAAGGTGATAATTCTGGGATTCCTGTTCGGAGAAGATTTGGGCCCCAATGTGTTTTTTATCTGAGCCGGGACGGTTGTGCTCAGAAATTAAATGAAAACATTTGTGGAACTGCCGATAAATCAAATGAAATGAAAGTGACCCTAACAACCCTCCTCTCCCTTGCAAAAAAAAATAATAATAAAGGAGGAATCTTTAATAGATGGGGAGGAGGGAATTAGCGTGAAATGGGATTAGGGGTCATAGTTGATTTCCATGACAACCATCCTATTCTGTTGACAAGGGATTATTTAGTAAAGCACAGATGCAGCCAAATAAGTCAAAAATAAATTCTCAGGATTTATAAAAACCTCATAATTTTTAGCTTCATTAAAGCTAAAAACATTCAAAATTGAAACCCGAGAGCAATTTTTATCGGCACCTTCCATAAACTTATTTCTCAAAGCTCAGCTATGGCTCAGGCCCCGGCTTCGTCTCTGTCATCCATATGCTGAAAATACAGGTTGTGGTTTTTGAATGAAGCTGAAGCTCTGTTTTCTTTTTCAAACTAAAGAATCTACTTCCAAACCGCAGAAGAAAGTCTCTTTTTTGATACCCATCATTTTAGCTGGAACCGGCTTTGAGAAAGGGCCCTAGTTACCGCCTGTACTGGCTTAACCATTACAATCCTGATCAATATACTACTATGTTACTACCTAGAATAACATTTTCTCCCCCAAAAAACGTCAACAATCCAGCTTCGCAAGCAGGAATTATTTCCAGTAATGACTAGTGAAGTGGGTTCATACTAAGCAGAATCCATGGCACCGATCAACTGCTGTTCAAGGACAGCTGGGCGTGACAGATTTTTGTCAAATTGCTTTTTTACCCTCTCTTGATAGCCATCAGAGCCACGCGGGACCCGGCGGAGCGAGACAACTTTTTTTTATGGTTGGCAGTCATGATCTGTTGGAGCATTCACAGTAACATACAGGGTAGAATATGCTGCCATGATGGTACCCACATGATCCATCATCCTAGATGTTCATACACGGAATATGACTTGACATTAACCCTAATCCTGGAACATTTCGCAAACATTTTTTCCTTCTTCTCATTTCACGAAGGGGAGCATATTCCGGGGATCATCATATTCCTCCCACCCAGTGATCTGTCATCCTTGATTGTAACGACCTTGTTTTTGATATCCTAAAAGTTCAAGCTGTTGATTGATTTTTAAGTTTTTTGTTCTCAATTTGTGTTTTTTAAAATAATATTTTGGGTATTCTCTTACTTTAGTTTCTCTGACCTCAATTTTGGACAGATAGTTCTTAGTTAATCACGCAACCTTTAAAAAAAAAGTTGTATGTCAATGTCTACTTTAACTTTTAAATTACCTTTTAAATTACCTTCATTGTTAATCCCAGCTAGCCCAGCCCCATTCTTCTCCTTCCCTTTGTTGATGTTCACCGTTGATCTCACATACTTTCACCCTCCCTACACCTGTCTTTGTCCCGATCCCCTCATACTTTTATGTGTATTTTCACATGTTCTTGTCCTCTAGTCATTTAGCCTTCGATAAAGATCCTCCTAGGATCGAAACACATCAGGACCTCCTAACTCCAAGCATTTTAAATTTGAGGGCGGAGGTGTGTAGGGCTAACGGGAGGAGATGGGAAGGTAGTCGGAGACAGACTTTTACCTTTTGTTTGTTTGCTGAGATATTCCAGAGACTCGTTGTACCGTGCTATCATGCTGACGTGCTCCGTCATGACGGCTGAACGCACTTTCTCCCATTCATGTGAAAGCTGACAGAACAAGACGAGAAAAATAGACAATCCGCATCATCAGACAAAACATCCTAAATCAACAACAAATCCACTCTGTGTAGTAAAACATGAAGCTTCAAGGGAAATCTGACTGAACTGGGACATGAAACTAACACCTCTGGATGGCTCCACCACTAAGATATTCAGCCACAGGGCAGCCCCATCCTTGGGCTGAATAGCTCGGAGAGTAGATCACCAGTACGGCAATCCAGAGGTCACACATTTGAATCATAATTCGGTCAATTTTCTTTATTCATGTCAAATCCTTCAAATTCATAATGAGGCAGTTTTCTTTTTTCACAATTAAAAAAAAAAAGAAATTCAACAGCTCTGTCAAAACTTCACAATTTAATGGTTAAACGAAATCCAAAATACTTCTCATGATCAGTGTTTCTGATCCCATCCCTCATATCAATTAAAAAATGTACACCAAAATGACATTTAAAATTTAAAAAAATAGAAACATTTTGGGTGGAGAATAACACTCACTTCTTCAAACATGGTCAACTCCTCCAGTTTCCGCTTCTCTTCTTGCAAGTAAATTTTTCTGTGGAGAAAATAAAAGAAAATACCAATTTATGCAAATTACCTTGGTTGTCAGTCCTAAGGCTGCAGATTGGAGTAAAATCAGGGAAATTGCAATAATTGTACTCATGACTTATTTCAAGCCCTGGGTTAGGGTGAAGGAAATCTACGTGGGGCTGCAATGCATCATAAGTCATACGGTTGATAGCAAGTTATGATGAGTTTGGTGAAATCGACCCAAGGTTACATAGTTGCAAGTTTCGTCACCATGGACTTTCTGTTTATTGTGGTTCTGTGACTTTGGCCCCTGGTTTTTCATCGTGGAGAAAATTGCAAAAAGAGAATCCCTACAAAGATGGGAAGGACACGGCCAATATTCCACCACTGCACACGGAGAATCGGCCAACAACACAGCAAGCTCAGAAGTTGTCGTAACGTTCAGCGTTCTTATAGAACACCCGCCCTCTAGAGTTGTCGCAGACTGACTCACATGATCTTCTGCGGTATGATGAAATTGAGCCTGCTCTCCATCATGACCTCCTGAACTTGAACCATGGACGTGCCATCGCTGTTGGGGAATCGGTAGGACTTGGTGCAAGGGTTACAGCACAGGTTCTTCACGTAGACACTGCGAGAGAGGGAGACGGACCTGGCCCGCATGACGGCGCCGTTCTGGGGCCTGGCGGACGGCGAGGACGGGGGATAGCTTTGCATTGGTGAGTGATGGGAGTACACCTGGAAGTTAACAATTGATATCACAACAGTAAGCACAAGAAGTTGCTACATACATGACAAATCAGGTCTCCTGATGAGGACTAGAGCAGGCTAGTCGAGACCTTACAAGAAGTGTGAACAAACTAGTGCGAAAATACGAACGATTCTTACATGGTGTTTCTGCAAACCAATCCACATAACAATTGTCACCATGCAAAGCCTCAAATCTTTCTTGATATCAGTAAAAGTAAAAAAAAACCTCACATGTAAACTTTTGGCTCAAACCTGATCTGGATCGACCAAATCAGTTAAGAGATCAAGACTGGACAAAGTGGGGATGCATCAAACCCCATAACCAGAGAGGCAACTGGCCTGTGCCAAAATCCTGAAAATGGCTGTCTATGTTACAGATGCCGGTAGTCATTTGTGCGTTGCATGTTGACACACAGCATGATCCAAGGCAGTGGCGCAGAAGATATCGGTCATCGGTGGGTGAAAAACAGAAATCAAAATCTGATTCCAGATTCAAATCTGAAATGCTGACTCTGCATTACACTATTAAGTTACAGAGTTTGAGGCTCTCCAGTCCAAGGTCCCCAATCCTGCGGTAATGCAGGATGGATGCTTTCCAAGATGATTTTTCGGAAAGTAGGAAGTTTATATGAGGCCTCTCTATATCAGATTCAGAAGGGGAATTTGGAAATGAAAACCACAGAGAGAGAGTGGTACCCGTTGTAACCACACAGAACCCACACAGGAAATGACATGCCTGCTACAACTGCTATTACTAGTGGTCTCACACAAAACTTACATGGTTTTGGGCGTGGTTCGAGGCATGGTTGGGGGCGTGGCTTGAGGCGTGGTGGGGGTTGGGGTTCCTTTCTCGCTTGATGACAGCTGCTTGTGGCTTTTTGTCCTCAACATCATCCAACTGGAAAAAAACAGCAACAGAATCTAATGCATTAACATCACAACCTAATTTTACAAAAGTTGCTTACCAGGGGATCTTGCTTAGCAAAATGTTTATGCCAAAGAAGAAAACAGACAAAAGAACCAGTTGAAATCAATGGAACAGTGCTATAATGAACACACCGGGATGCACAGAAATGGTTCCGTTATAGTGGTCATTCGTTATAGTGAACAATGTTCAGCATGCCTATACATTGTACTGTACATAAACATTAAGAGCCAAGGATGATGTTGGGTATAGCCAAATGTTGGGTATAGCAGTGATTGTTAAAAGTGCCGTTTGTAAAAGTGGTGTTTCACTGTACATCTATTTCACAAAACAATTAGGCCTATGGCTACACCACTGCCACGGTACCAACAAATTAAAATTGCTCTCGAAATAGGTACCGCACATGGTCACCACGGCTCACTATAACAGACTCATATTGCACTCTAAGACCAATGACCAATTTTTCTGAAACCTTGATATAATACAGCATGAAAGGAAACTAGACTCAAACCAATTTAAACTCAAAAGCCTTCTGTGAGCCGCATGCCTAAAAAAAACCACCTCCACCCACATAAAATAACGCATTCACACTTTGACCTCCCCACACCTGTTGTCATCTGACCAATTAATCCTGTACCTGCCCACGATTTGATTAAATCATCCATAAAAATACAAAATATAACACAAGGACGATACGATCAGATACCTAAAAATAATCAACCCACGACAGGAAGACAATTAACAACTGTGATCAAATTACTAACTCGCTGCGATTAATGAAGCAGTGAGCTTTGTTGCGCTGGGTATTTATTTTGATACTTCGGGCAGGAAATTTATCGGTACATTTTATCAGAATAACAATGACATCATAACTGTGTGACAAAGAGCTTTGGATTTAAGTCATTGAACTCTGACCTCTACGGCAGAATCGAAAACACAACACGACACAGATTTGATGTAGTTGAAATGTATGAACAGAACTGGGCCCAATTTCACAGGTCTGCTTACTGCCGAATTTGGCGCTTATGATTCTCATTCTATGCTTATTGGGTTAGCATTGAATGTCTACACTTGTCAAGTAAGCAGGAAATTATCAGTTACTGTAAGCAAACTATGCACACACACAACTGAACAATCCTTGCTAATCCAAGACAAAAGGATTGTGTAAGCAAAGAATTTTCTTGCCTCCATAAGAGCAGATTCTATGCCAACGGCATGAAATTAGGCCCGGTGATCTTTTAGAAGTATCACAATTTTGTATTATCGTATCACTGCATACACATATAATTTTGGAATTGGTTTTGAATATAAAAGCCACTATTCCGTTCCTGACCTGTATGGCAATTATTACAATAAAGTGGCTTTAAAGTCCATCGCAAGGCACTCAAGTTGTTTCATAAAACAAAAATTTAATTGTCAGATTATTTTATTCATCTCCCAAACTGGTTGATAATCTGTATTTTTGGTAGAAACCCATTATTTTTTCTAAAACAATACCAAAACAAGTTCTATTTTGAAAGAGGCTGATTGGGTCTTTCCCCGAACCATGAAATGATTCTAAGTTGGCAGACGGCCAAGTTGAGTGTTTGGTTTCTAACTAGCGCTGTTCGCAGGATCCAATACTGAGCCTGGCGTGTGTACAATAATCCATACAGCTTGAAAAAACATTAGGTACATGTACGTGCATTCTAATAACAGATAACAGATCCTTCCTGTTTGGGCTATGAAAACAATCCAGCATCGAAGAGAATAAGGAAAAAAACAACATTTATACATTGTTATACTTGAAATACTGTAACTGTTTGTTGGTTTTGTTTCTAAATTGAAATCAGACATTAAACATACTACTACTAGGCATCATTAGGCATGATTTAGCCAATGCCTGCTAGGTCACCATGAACATATCCCCTCCAGGCCACTCTATCCAACACGACAGTCCTTAGCTCCGCGATTCCAATGTCCCTCTTCGACATTTAACATGGGTTCATACTTTTTGTTTCTAAAATATTGACCATTATTTTCTGAAAGTGTTTGCGAAGGCAAATTAGGATTACATCATTTGCTGTCAAAAGTGTGAAATTAGAGATGATTTCTATTTTACACGTAATAACGAAATGAAAGTACAGTATGTCAGTAGGTAATGGAACAATTGTACCGTCTTTCACATGTTTAATGCATCTTTCGGTTTTGAGTTGCTGAAGTTGTTGACTTTTTCAATTATTGCACAGAAGTTTCGATGACGCTTAACCGACCAATCACTATGGGTAAAATCATGCCTTAACTTCATTTACTCTGTCATTATTTGACATCAAACAAGATTTGATAATTAATACAATTAATAAATGTAATGAATGAAATGATTTTGGTCATACTTACTTCCCAGAGTAACACCGTGATTTTACCCCCAACGGGCATGCCGTCAGCTCCGATGATGTCACGGACCAGTTTGTTATCGGGTGATGTAACAATGTCACGAAATGAGCAAATCACTTGTCCAATGGGTGACACCTAAATTACCATGGAAACAAAATGAGTAAACACATGGTGAGTGTCACACATGGACAAACAGTGCAAAATGAGGAATTTGTCTCAAATAAAAATGTCACTATTACAAAAGATGAAATCATTTGCAGAATCTGTGATGGTTAAAAAATGGTTTGCACTGATTTGTAAAAACCTGAGCTTGGATGGATCTTATCTGAATGAAAAACAAATGACTTGAGAACTGACTATTTTCATGTGACATGTCACAGGCGGCATATTGAAGGAAAATTGAGTACGCATTTGTCGGCGGTTGGAGTGACAACATTCTCGGCTCCCATAATTGATCAGTTTTGACACAGTCATCCCTGGTTATTTGCTAGAATTTCTACCTCATTGCTTTCTAGACATACTGCAAATGATGTATCTATATGTACGTATGTAAGTATTGTTGCCGTTTGTACTGCAATACCACATAGTGGTACATTACTCTGTTTGTCCTCCAATATGGCGCTGCAAATGGTTGCTATGGAACATACTCTGCATTGATAATGAACACTATTTGCATAACAAAATATGGCTGAAATAATTTCTGAGTGTCAAACAGATGAAAGATGGAAAACTGGATGTCCTTCATGATAAAATCTTGGCATGTATGAACTTGATGGGTGATACAGACATTTTACAAATTCTTTGTCCAAATATTCACAATACAATTTTACCCAAGGATTTACATTAAAAAAAACCCCACAATTCCAGCCTTCGTCCAAAAACATTTCATTTCCGACAAAACAAAGTTACGCCCTTTTTTCTAGTTTCAGATTGAAAACAAATCAACATTTTACTCAGCCGGAGCAGGAATCAGGATGTTGGAAAATAAATTAAATGTTCTTCTGAGAAAAAAAAGATCAATTGGCTCAACAACATTGGCCTGGTAATGCTACACCCATCCTGCTAGTAATGAATGCTTCATCACGGATATCAACACGCCAAAAATAAAACAAATTTGTGAAATATGCTCTTGACGGGTGCTGAGATGGAATGTGCATGACGGCATGATGACAATGAAAACAAAATCAGCCATCTTTACCGTTGCTATAGTACTTGACAATTCTCTATGTGACACGGGCAATAATATTGAATAGTGAGTGGGTTTTACCTGCTTTACTGTTTTACCCTGCATGGAAAAACAAATGAAATATTTCCCATAAAGAACGACGGAAGTGAATCATGTTTTACTTCAAAGAAAACGAAAAGTCTTTTGTAAATATTGCAAGAACCATAAACATTCCTTTCTAATTAAAATCCACAAATAATACAAATAATTCCCAATTTCAGAGCTGTTTTTATTAACAATTGTTTTTAATAATTGTTTTTTAATAATAAGATTTTATAATAAGTTTTTGGTGTTATATTTCGCCATGTATCTCAAACCCTTCATTTCATTCAGGACACAAAATGGCGGTAGCAAAATAAATCCCAAGCCTAGCCTCAAGCCTCATTTTATAAAGGCCCCTAGATAAATATTGACGGAGAAAGATTCACAATACCGTATGCATGTTCCTATCCTGGACTTCGTAGACATTAGCCCGCAGCCTGGTAATGACCGATATATTCCGCGTAGTCTCAAAGGAGACAGTGGTCAAGAAGAACGGATTGCAGCTCCGGCCAATGATCTCCGTCTGGCCACTCTTGGACCATCTGGTGTCCGGCGGAGTGACACAGCTGACCGACACGAAGGTGCTGGGCGCCTCACCAAAGCTATTCTTAGGCAGATCAGTGCATGCTGTGAATTCAAAATGGAATTTTTTTTATTTACTCCTAGGATGCTATCCGTAAGAAATATTGAATGATGGAATGAATTAATCAATCTGACAAACTCACAGACGGACATCTCCAGAATGGGTTCGGAGACGGTGGAATCGGATGGGTCGGTCCTCCCCATGACACCGTGTCGCTCCTCGTCGATGGGATCCTGTCCCGTCCTGGCCATCAACTGCATCCGAAGACTCTGCAGCTGAGTTCGCAGATTCTCGTAGCTGGCCGACTGCAAGAGCGCCACCCACTCGTCGCGAAGCTCGGTTGAATGCGCCGCAAAGAACTGGTTGTGCTCCTCACCAATGTATTCTGTCGGGAGAAGACAAGATGAAAACACATTTTTGTTTCCAAAAGCTGGCAAAATTGAGGCATTTATGAATCAATGTCGCTTTTACCAGGATATATGCATTTGCCGTGGGAGTGTTTTGACCTTAACAATGGTCCGAACACCAACGACAGTCAAAACAGCAGCATACTCCAGCTGGTCGGTCAAAATTTGCTACCTAAACAGAATTGAGTGCAGTTGGCGCTAGACACTGATGGTGGTAGGACATAAAGACGCAGACTGATGATATAAAATTACGGCCCATGAAACTCCGCATGAAACAGAATATGCTCTAGAACCATGATTCAAAACAACAAATGACTACCTAAGTACCAAAAAGCATACACACCAGTGAAAATGAAGTTGACCAGTTGGTTGAATAAACAGTCATTGGGCAATCCCTGCCATTAGCATGGTGTTCCCTAGTTCATCATCTTAAGGTCATATCAATCCTCTTAAAGAAACATAAAGAGTACCCTTCCTCTAAACAGAACTCCAGGTCTGTATTTAAGGAGTGTCCTCGTACTTCTTGATGCGTCTGGATCACTTCTACTGGATGAGAAGCAACAGCAGGAGCTTGCGTGCTCTTACAGCACAACTGACTAGACTCCATGAGAACAAACACCATACAGAGAGGGACACCAGCAGCCCTCAGACTGTGCTGGGTAACATGTGTTCCTGATAGTACATACAACAGGTGGATTCCTCCCAAACCAGAGAGTCTTCAGACAGTCTCACGTCACCATCAGAGGCTATTTCACATGAAGAGAGGCAACATGTGGTGCAGATAAATGACCCTGCCCTTACCCTCTTAGATCCAGACATACATACTACTATCACATAATCATGAGTAACTGCTACATGTACTTGTTTTGCATGGGATATGACCTGCTTTCTCAAGTGGAACTAAATTGCATTACTGCTGCAGCAATGAATGAGGCCAATTATGCACAATGTATTCAGGGGTCGATTTCACCAAACTCTTTGTAACTTACTATCAATCGTAGGACTTTTGATGCATTGCAGCCCTACGTGGAATAGGCCCCCTACGTTGGGTTATCTTTCATAACTCGAGTTACGATCGACCACAGGGCTTTGTAAAATCAACCCCTGATCATACAGAAAAATGGTGGAAAACAATACTGGTATTGTTATAAAAACAATAGTGATGTTGAATATTCAATTAGATCACATTCAGAGTAATGATGAATATTCATATGTGTGTGTATTAATGTGAATTCTAATGAATAATAATTTCAAATGCCCACAACGGAAACTGACTGGAGTGATTTTTTTTCTGTCTTCAATTTTTCTAGTTAAGTTGTGCCGCTAAATACGTGGGGATAAAAAAGGTTGGATTTTGCCTAGCTATTCCCTGTCAACACATTTTGAGTCATGACCTAGCCCTAGACCTACCCTTGGCTGATGAAGAATCTGATTCAGAATACACAGTTACAAGCCCACTCCCAGCTACCCTGTTTGGAATCAGGAGTTGGCGTAGGCTAACACCAGCAGACAGGAGAGCTAAGCACACAGGAAGGGTTTAATTATCACACTGTCAGGTCAGACCACAGCAGAATGCCAAATTCGCTGAATCAAAAATGCAATCGTGAAACATCCCGCCCCCCAAATAAAACACAAAAGGGTGAATAAGGCCCCTCTGATGATGTAGCAGAACCACGCCTACCAAAATACTCTGGCATGTCGCTAAATACTTGAATAAAAAGGCTGTCATACCCGATGATTCAATTACACCATCAGTTGCAGATCCACAAATCCATCGGAACTCGAGCAAGGCAGCGACACTCAAACCTGTTGATTCTGTACATAAATTGTGTTGTCTGTTTATAGCTGTAAATGGCCCTCTCGTCCCTACTAGAAGGAATGCTGATTATCACCCCATCCTGGTCACATGTCACATGAGACGATTAAATGCAAACCTCTTCCCTTTTGGTGTAGCATGTATATAATGGGGATGGTGTTCACTGTCTGTTAAATACAGCTGAATGTGACGTTTTTGTTTACATATCCACTTTCATTTCAGTTTTTTTTTTTCTGGTCTGTTTTGACTTCCATGACTTTTGCTTTTACAGAGCATAATTATTTTGGGCAACTTGGAAAAACAGCAATTTTTTCGGGGGTGGAGGGGCTTGATGGACCAAGGGCTTCTTGACAATGACCAGGTCATCAAGACAATGACCAGGGGCACCAAGGCAATGACCAGGGGCACCAAGGCAATGACCAGGGGCACCAAGGTAATGACCACGGGCACCAAGGTAAAGACCAGGGGCACCAAAGCAATGACCATGGCCACCAAATGGCCAGGAGTACCAAGGTAATGACCAGGGGCACCAAAGCAATGACCACGGCCACCAAGGCAATGACCAAGGGCTTCAAAGTATTGACCAGGGACACTAAACTATACACCAGGGGCAAGAAAGTAAAATCTGAACCAAATCACTGAACCAAATCAAATGAGCTTTGAGAGTTCGCTTCCGTCCATCTGCTTTGGAACCTTTTTGTATAATTCATCAATCTGAAAGAGCCTAATCAAATATGGCAGTCAACAATTAGTGCAATTTCCAGAATGTCCAGTTCCAATGATTCTGCTTCTGATTTGGATGGAAACAGAAACACCGAGAATATTTCTGTTTCAAGAAGTGAGTAGCAATAACAGAGATATTAAGAGAATTGCCTCAAACCTCGAAAGATCGCTCCTATAGTGTACCAATGAAAGCGAAAGCATATTCTAGTGGATTTTCTTGTACATGAAGACTAATACTTTGTTTTTGCGGTCGGCTAAAACAAACATGCTAATTGCTATGGGAAAACCACATGTTAACCTGAATAAATCCCCTCACTATAAATAAATGAATTTTTTTTAATGTGTTCTGTAACACCTTACTGCACAAGTTTTCACATATCGATTCTGAGTTGACCTCGGAACTTACGCAAGGAAATCTTGATAAGGGTTGTTTAGTGTAACTTGTAACGGTGTTTAAGGTAAACCAAAACACTCAGGCCCAAAACAGAAACTGATAAACAATTTTCTTTTGGCTATTTCCAATTCTGTACCCTACCTTTAAGCAGACCATTTCCGCTATAATTACCGTAGTACAAATGCTTTGCCCTTGTGTTTGCTAGCCTAGTACTGGATAGTTACAGATTGACCAACTTGAAAAGCGACAGATACCAGCTGCTGGAAGCTTTTGAAAACATACACGGACAGAAAAATACTTTACGAAGAATGTACTTACAATTAGAACAGGTACACATCACACAGCCACGTTCATGAATGTTGCACATTATGGCTGCTAGGAACATGTGGCAAAGTGCTAACTTAATGTGGAAGGATGTATACAAATATATGCAAACATTGCAAAGGTTAAACAAGGCATGTAGACAGGATGGTACCTGCGTAATACAACAGCAACTCCTCCACTTCCCTCTTTCCCTTTCAATCAAGGGCACGACCCTCGACTCTGTCAAAGTGTGATGCTATATTAGCTCAATGTGACATAATATAAACACTGTATACTCACAGTCCATCCTAAGTCCATGATCCGAGTGCCCACATGGACTATGAACAGATGAATGAGTTTTACACAGTGCTAATGATATGTCCGCAAGCAAGACTGTCATTGAATCGCAAAGAGTTTCATTAATATGTGAATGATAATGGATTTCTATCTGCAACAGTACCATTCTGTCATTAGGACCAATAAATATGAAGAATATCAATTAAAAATAGATAAACATCAATTAAATATGAATCAAATATGTAATTAGATCATATTGCTTTGACACAATCACATTTTGACGTGTATTTTTGATGCAAAATGATGCAAGTGAAATGCACCAAACTGCACATGAACTTCACTATTCAAACTCTTACCCTCCTGAATACCACAACTTTAAGTTGTTTTGTGTAGTAATGCATGGTTTGTGATCCAGTTCCCAAATGGAGACTGTGGTAATGTGTGGTAAACAGCTCTTGTCTTGTGTCATAAGTGTAGAGGGTTTAGGGCTAATGACCTGAAATCAACAATACTCAAGAGTCAGGAGGGCCTGACATTTCAGCCTAATTAGAGATATCGAAACGTCAGGCCTTGCTTTAAAACACACAGCACCTTTCATGTAAATTTATGTGAGTCTATAATTACATGTGTCATATTTCAGAATCCGTTCCAAGTTCTGGGAATGTTAGTGGACAGTTACAGGATGTCCTTGATGGGCGTTGAATAATTCCCGCACAATACGAACAGGAGGAATCCATGATATGTGAAATCTTGGAAATGTAGGCCCCCCTATAGAATGCTTATTGGGAGATTGTCATAGAATCTAATGGACGGAATATCCCTTATGAACATCTATCCATGTTAGTGACAAACCGTTTGTATCACATATCAGCACTTGAAAAGAAACTGTAATATTTTCCCGTTATCATTATCTATAAACAGCGCCCTCGCACGTCAACAACCAACCAGTCAACATTAATTGCAGGACCATGAGACAGAAATTCTCAATTGTGAAAATTGAAAAAAAAAAAAAACTCCAAAACAGAATGAAGATGCACAATACTAGCTGAAAATACCAGAGCAGTACACAGTGATCTAAAAAACAAGCGTAGTTTCTGACTCCTTAAAAAACAGAAAAACTGCAGAGAGCACGAAGGCACAGGTTCCACGTACATGTACTTATATGTTGGTGAAAAGAATATCCGGTGTAACTTAATTGATTGCTTCCAGTTTGCATGCTTGTACTTTGTGGCACTGGTTTCAAGTTTCAAGCACAAAGCTTGACGGCGGCATCATCCCTAGGATATCATGTTCCGTTGTTGAAAAATCCCTTTCTGGGAAAGTACATGTATGTTTCTTTTTTCCTGGGGGCCACATGCAGGCCAGGAAATGATGTAATACGATTGCTCAAACATTCTAAAGCATTTACAAGGCCAGGAAGATCACACTGCGATGATCTGCCACCTTTTGGGGGGAGGGGGGAGGGGGTGGACTGAATGAGAGTAACATCCTTAAGACCATATTGTCACGCTCATTTGGTTAAAGAGCAAATTTCTGTTGTGTTTTGTGCACACTGCTGGACTGTACTGCGTGTCCTGACCAAAGATCGGCTCATGGGGGCGCTCTGCTGCACGACCAGCTGGTGAAGAAACTTCAGGGTACTTCTCCATTTGGTTGGAATGTCGTCTTGACAGGAACCGACAAAGAAAGAAGGTGCCCCAGACAATACTGACAAAAGGAGGAGAAATTCCAACCATGACATTGTTGGAAAGGGCTGAAGGGGAGAGATGTCCAAAACTGTGTCCCTTGCAATACAAAATTTGACGCCAAACAAACAAATTCAATATTCAGATATCAAGAAAGGCATTCTCCCTAGAAACATGAAAATGGTTGTGCAACATATCCTGAAAGCTATTTAAGGCTGCATCCGAATCTGTTGTCTAGAGCTAGGTCTAGGTCTTCGCTCCATTGGAAATACGCAGAGACACCAAGACAATAAACCTAGCCGTAGCTCTGGCTGCATCCAAATCTGTTGTCTAGAGCTAGGTCTAGGTTTTCGCTCCATCTGAAATACGCGGAGACACCAAGACACTAGACGGCCTAAATGATTTAGGACCCTAACCACAAAAATGTCAAGTTCCCTTTACAGACAGGCATAATCCAAATGAGAAACAAGGAAAGCACCAGTCTCCTTAAGATTTTTACTGCAGTTATACTTTAATGTTCTTTTCCCCCCCTTTTGGTAATGTTAAGAAAAGAAATCCCTCTCAAAAGTGACAAAAAAAAGATAAATAAAAGTCATGTGCACTTTTTGGAGGGAAAAGTGCAAACAGAAGTCAGATTATCATCTCAGTAAATGCCATCTCCTCACCAGAGTCATCCCATCTCCCTCTAATTACTTCAAGGACAAGGCTGACTGACAAATAATGCATCTTAAAACCAATCACACAATTTGGTGGAGAGAAAAGAGAGGATCAGTCAAGTATGGGGAGCCAGGCCCAGCAAAAGCCCACGCAGTCGCAGGCAGTGCCTCTTGACCACAGGGAGCTACGACTGATGGTAGCAAAGGGGGCATGACTAATACTGTTTGTATCCCCCCCTGGCCTACGGCTACACAACATCTGACAATAACCAGAACTCAGAAACCCAAAAGCAGGTCAGGTTTTTTTCCAGTCTAACATCCCTCTGGTATTATTGTCATTGCTTCTCCAAAAGAAACAAAATAATTGTGTTTCTTCTAGTTTTTGAACGGTTCAAATCTGGGTTGCTTTTCTTTGCAGTTCAATTTGTTACAAAACAACAATCTTGAATGATATGACTCAAACTGACAGAGGCACTGTGAACCTGTTCCTCTGTGTATTCAGTGACTGCTGCTACAGTTTAACCCTCATATTGTGGCCGGACAAGCCATACCAAATAGGTACTTTTCTATTTGTCAAGCAACAACTACAACACGAAGTATGACAAAATATTTCTCCTTGCCCCCCGCCCTTTCTAATTTGAGATGGAACTAGAAACGTAAGAATGTCCTCCTCTGGGCATGAGTTGCCTTTCAATTTCTTTGCTGTATTGTACATACTGCTGATATCGTGGTTTGTCATTTGGTAGTTGGTACAGCAGTTTATTACACTGGTACATCATGATACATGTACCATGAGATTGAAAATTGCAGTTAGTCACGTCAGTGCAACCAAGATGTACCAACTTGTATCATGCTTTTGGTATAAATTTACATAAATTAGCAGAAATGTAAGTCAAAACAGCATGGGTTTTGTGTATCCAACCAGGGAGCTGTGACAGATATGACCTGGCTGTCCTCACATCACCCTGGCGTCCAGGAACCTCCGCTAGTTTTACTTGTCTAAACTTGACCTCAATCCAGTCTGGTCAACCATGGTTGGCCTAGTCTCACTGACTGTCCGGAACCAGCCTAAAGGGCATATATGCTGCACTGGTTACCGACAGACATGTCTTATTTGTTGAACTCTAACAGAGAAGCACAGGGAACCAGTGGCAACTGATGCACGTTCCAAATCTGTCAAGAGGACCTTTAAGAATTCCTGGCAAATGTACTACTTACCGATGCAGAATGCAAACGACTGTATCTCCCCATACTCCTCCTTGATAAAGCACTGCTCCAGCACCACAACACCTTGGGGCTCCGACAAGAGGTCACGACCTTTGAAGTAGAAGAGGAGGTTGCCACGGAGACGACACCATCTCTCACTGTAAGCTGGAGTAACGGGTCAAATCACAAGAATTCTGCAAATCAGTATTTTGCTAAACATTTCAAAATCTGACATACATTCAACCATCCAATTCCCTAACTTTTTTGTACGTGACATTTTTTAAGGGAAACACTACAAGCTAGGCTAAAAGACAAGAGCTATTACACGCATGTACATAAATTTGACTAACCCGGCCCTTGATGGAGAAGTTCCCATTAGAACAAATACATGTACATGTTTCCAGCTAAAATTCCATGAAATGTATATTGTTTGTGACTGGTATTCTGCAATATTTTCAACAATAAAACTGTATGAAGTTTTGCCCTGGTGTTTTTATTAGAAGCGTTAATGTTTGATGACAACCAAGCCAGCTGCAGGCAAAACAGCTTGCAGTGCCTAGCAACATCGACGTGGCTGTGAGACGCTTGTACGTGCTTCGACACCGTACGTGCCTGGTCGCACGTACTACAGCACCCAGCGACTGGACGCCGCAAATCACCACATTCACGATTCTCCACGCCTGCATCGCCGTGGATACAGTCGACATAGAAAGTCTAACTCACAGGAAATGAGCCCAAGCATACGGGAAGGCACTGCCTGAACATGGATTCTAACTGTCCGCTATAAATAGTCCCGATCCTATAAAAAGCATCAAGACCCAACTCTCCCGGGGATTCCCCCTATGAACTAGGGATGTGCATTCCTAAAATAATGCAGCGTAATGTTAAGGGTGACATATATACATTGAAGAGTTGAGCCAAGTTCAAATTAAGAAGTCTTGTGGGTCAGCTGTGTAATTCAATTTGTGCGTAATTTGTTTCCCCTCCCACGTTATTCTACAAACGGTATTAAAAACGCAACAGGTAGGCAAAAGCGGCGATGAGACTCAACAGAATCAGTGGTTAGATGTCCACATCCTCCCACCTACATTTCCCTCTACATTGCTGGTCTCTGGTTCTCATTCGACTCGTAATTAGAGCTTAGAGAGAGAGACAGTGGCACGTACGTGGATGCTAATTCATTCTGACGGCTTTCAGATCATTTGACACCGTGCATGGTGGATGCAGGGCTGAGAGAGATAAGGTTTAATGACCCGTACCCTGGAACATCGGTAGCTAGGATAGGGTGGAGGGCATGAACAGGCTGCCCTGATGTACTCTGTGAAAAAGATCATTACTCTTCTTCGAGTGTTAAAGACTGGTTGAGTGGTTTATGCATACGGTAGGCATGGAGGCATGCACACACGGCTGCCTTGCTGTGGACTAGGTACCTCTTCTTGACTTATCTGTACTGTGAATAGAACATCATTCTTATTTTAGAGTGAGGGACTGGTTTATCCATACCATATTAATGAGGCTTTGATCGTTACTTTGTTGTGGGCTTGGTACGCCTTCCAGTCATATTTGTACAAAAAAGAGATCATCGGTCTTGTTTCAGTGTGAGGGACTGGTTTCTCGACACCCTAGGGGTGGAGGCATTCATTGCTGCCTTGCTGTGGACTAGGTACCCACTTCCAGACATATTTGTACTTAAAAGAGGCCATCAGTCAGTGTCAGTGTGACTGGGACTGTTTTTTCTCCACATTGTCCCACATAGCCCACACCATGTGGCCATTTTGGTCTTGTGATGAGCAGTACCCGCCTGATCTAGACAGTTCTCAAGTAATCTCTTTTTCCCTTGTCCTGAATTCAGTGCTGGAGTTCGACAGAAAAATGTGGGTCATGAATGTGGTAAGCGACATGTCTTTCTCATTGACCGGTATTCATGTTGGCACTTCACCGGTAACCACTTACCTCAACATGCCAACACATGTGCCATAGCCGTACACAATGTATGCACAGGCAAACGCACATGTGTCGGCGCACAGGGCTTTTACCTCCCTCAAAAACTGTTTTTGTTGACATTAAACACAAGCCACAGATCCTAGGACAGAGATGGTTAACCTCCAATGACAGACTGAGGAACACTGCGCTAATAACCCCCTTCCCCCAGACCGCAGGTACCCCCCTCCCCCCAGGCCTTCTTCCCTCGGAAAGCACAATGTCAAGCGGATGAAAGGCAGCAGGGGGAATGACTCGAAGGACACACACCAAATCCACACCTTCCAAAAAAATCTACAATTTTTTTTCTTCTTTTCATTATTTTTGTTTCGGTTGTTGAGTCTATATTAGGCCCGCCGACCGGTTTTACCGTTTCAAAGATTTTCCATTTCCCGTTTCGTGAATTCCGCTTCACCCATTAGGTTGGTGTCGACATATTGGCTTGACCTTCACGGCAGACTCTGTTTGCCACGAAGATCAAAACGAACCGATTCTTCTCTGATCCAGCAAAATTTCAAATGTCAAGTTTTCATCATCGTTGGACATTGCGATAGATCATGTCACATATGTAGTTTCATCAGAGCTCAAAAGCTGTTTAAAAACAAGATTCTAAATGACTGCGGGGAAACCAGTGATTTGGATACGATGACTGTGCGCAAATTCTCTAGCAGGTGTGAAAATGAAAACAGAATAATGACTTAGTGTCACATGTGACCTTATTTCTGTTAATACAAGCTTAATGCACTACAGATGCACTACAATGACATTCAACTCATTGCTTAAAAAAAAAACATTACCGATATAAAGACCATAATATTCACATATTAGCTCACTGAGGTACATGAAGGGGGGGGAGTTCTCAACTTAATTAGATAAAATGACCAAGGTCGAGAACATGAAAATAAATGTCATCCGGGTAAAATCAACGATTGCTCATAATTTATCACGGTGCAAAGCTCCGCAAACTTGTCACAAGTTTCTAATCCCTCTCATCATTGACATGCAACAGATCATAGGGTGATGTACATTTCCTGGCGACATAATTGTTGATCGGCAGACCAGCGAGGCTTCATCGCAGCCGCACCTGACGACACCGTCATGTTGGAGTAAGTTATTATTATTCCATTGTAGCTATTTCTATGGCAGCATGTTGATGCCCGTCCTGACAGCAAACATCTGTACCTAACCCAACACCCTGATTTATCTCAGAGGATTATGTGGCTTTTACTGAACATCCTTTGGGGAAACACCTACTCTGTGTTTTCCACTCACAAGCTGAGTTGTGGAAGACTAATAAGAACGGAAATGCTGTGGTCAGAATCTGAGATGGACAGACGGACGGACCCAACAGAAAATGTCCGATACCTTTAGTGAAACATCTGGGTGATAAGACTCAGGAGCACTGTAAATTCTCCTACAATAATGAGGAATGCATCTGCATCCAAAACTGAGGCTATCCAGTCCTATGTTGGCTGTGTCCCTAATACATGTACCTAATACATGTACAGGTAGTCAATTATCTTTGTCCGTTTGGCAGTCAGAAGCCATGAAACCACTCACATACCTATATATCCTATGAACCTTTTCTCAGATATGTACAGAAAAAAACACATTGTAGAATCTTTGCCACTTTAATATGAAACAGCGACTATCAATGGAGGTCAGTTCAATACCGTTAGCTGTCACAGAGTGTAATGAACCAGTTCTCGGAGGATAAATGGTTGAGCTCAACTTCCCTCCGGTCGTCAGGGTCAATCAGAATGGACTATGATGAAACACTTTGCTCTCAACACTTGCGCATCTGGAATCCTTCTTGTTTGGAGCCAATGGTTCAAAGGGGATATTTCTGAGAAATTCAAGCGGGCCTCTTACTGACGTGACAACAGTTGTAATTTGAGCTTGATTTGTTTTGTCTCGAAGAGCAGGGCATGATCAGAGGGTCTGTTTGTTTCAAGCATGTGATCAGTGATCCTGCTGCTCTTGATCCTATTTTAGCATACCCTGCATGGGATGTGGATCTGCAAGATCACTGATCACGTGCCTGAAACAAACAGACCAAGAAGTCTTCAGTTCTAAGGAATAACGTACCGTGATAAACTTTTAAGTGAGAGGACAATTTCAGGTCATATTGTGGTCAGGGTTTCTGGGCCATTATTAGGAATACATAGCAGCTAAAGTAAATACTTAATAGTATTAATGATTACAAACTGAACTTGAACTTCAGGGGTTTCGCAAAAAAATGTTTTAAAAAGTTTCCAATTTATAGGGATTTGTATATGTACATGTGTAATTCACATTGAATTTATGGCTGGATAAGTTTTGAATGCAACTGGCTTGAGTAGGAACTTGGAAGCATACATACATACAGCTTGTCAGCACTAAAGCATGTTGGCTTGAGCGTAATGAATCCATGTAATACAAGCGCCTTAGTGGTTAACACGCTAACTTCATTAAGATGCAAGTTCCTCTCGCCAAATGCCGCTAACCCACCAAGGGAATGCCGTCTCTGATGAAATGCACGTGCGGAGCAGATAGAGTTGAAGTGGGACATCAGAGGGTACCCCGGCGCAGCGTGCAGTCCGGCTACATTTGGTATCATTCCTAGCACATGTTCAGATGTGTCATGAATTATCTATTACTGAAGAGTTACACGATTAGACATGACAAACTCCATCATGACACATCAGCTTCATGCCCAGCCAGGAACAAACCCGGGGATCTTATCCCGACCATCTTCCACAATATTACGACGAATTATGTATTTGTCCACCATGACCATCTTTCACAAAAAAACGTCTCGTTCGTTAGGAATACTATTTCTGAAAACCGTGCAAATTTTCAGTGGTAAATTAATTGATTTTCAAAAATGTCACTTACCATTTATTGATGAAAATACAAATGTTTTAAACCAACTTGAATTTCCATGTTCAAGAGCAAATGTGAAGTCACCCAAGCTACAAATAGCAATATCACACTGACATGTGGACACAAGTCACCAAATATTTAAGCAATTTTTACAGGCAACTTAGAGGCAACCAAGTACACCACATGCAAGAGGAAAGTCTTGCTGGTACAAAAATCATTTCTTGGGCAGTTTCTCACTATGGAAATTGAAATAGAAATGTTATTTCTTCTTGGAGATTCCCTGGAACTGATTGCCTGTAAATTGCCTGGGGTCGATTTCACAAAACCCTACGTTTGATTGTAACAAGTTACGAAGGATTACCCATCTGGGGTTGATTTCACCAAACTCATCGTAACTTATTATCAAATCATAGGACTCATGATGCATTGCAGTCCTACGTGGGATAGGCTACGTGGGATAGGCCCCCTACAATGGGTTATCCTTCGTAAATTTAGTTACAATCGATTGTAGGGCTTCATGAAATCGACACCTGGTGTAATATCGGCTTTAAGACCGTGTCATGTGACTTACTCTCTCCTTTCTTTCTCCAGCCGCTAGGAGTAATCTTCATGTACAAGGGGCCTTCCTTGGTGAAGAACTTGGCCGGTTGGACTGCTATGATCATCAGCTCCCTCCAGTTGAAGCGCATTCCTCGTCCGCCTTTTAACATGCTGCTGCTGTATGGAAACAGCAGAGCATGCTGCAAGGGGGCAGCGACTAGTCGCTGCTCCTCTATGAGGGCCGTCGTCTTGATTGGACGGCGGCAGCAGAAACGTTTGAAGATGCTACGGAGGTTTTTATATCATTTCCTGACGAGGGGTAAATATAATTTGATAGATCATTGTTAGATTCCTTTGCATCTTGGCGGGATCTTTGACCTTGCCCTGCTTTTCAGGGACAAGATTCTGTTGACTTTATACTGCCAAAGAAATATATTGACTGAATTGGCCTAGAGTTTGACAGGCAAACCAAAAGCATCCCAAATGTCAAACAACATTTGAAAGTTCTTTTCTAGCTCATTGGATCTGTAGTGATTTAAGTGACAGCCCGAATATTGGTTGAGTTATCTCTCAACAATGTCCTTTCATGAGTTACATTTGAAACATCAATCATCACGAAGCCACACCGACTGATTGTGGTTAAAGCAAGTCCGAACATCGGTGCTGATTTGTAATCTACAAGTTATCGACGGTATGAGTCAGTCAATTTCTTTCGCAACATTAAATCTATTATTTGAGCCTAACATTTCCACATGCATTATGGATGGTACAAATGAAACACAAGTGATTAATAATAACGCCAAGAGACTTGGGAAAAAAGGAAGAACACTGAATCACTCAACACATTCCATATCCACATGCAACAAGCAAGTTATAAGGAATATAACGGCCTGAATTCACCGAGACATTTTTGCCGATCTGACATTTCCGTACCTCGGCTGAACTTCAACTGCAAATGTTACCCGTTAAACGGTGCCTAATGCTCCTGATCCGACTGATGAAATACGGGCTCTCCCTTGGAAGCCCGGAGATTTTCAATTCAGCTCTTGAAACTTGATATATTGTTTGCGAAAGGCACCCGGCAGCAGGGCAGAGAGGGACCCGAGTCCCCCCCCCCCCCTCCACGCGCTGGGGATCTGGAGCGCAATATCAATACCATAAAAAGTCAGCTTCCTCTCTGTGTCAACTCCAATTCGCCACCCACGCCTTCTAGGAACTAGACCGCAGGTGCGCAGTGGCTCTAGAGACTGAAACTTGAGAAGGCAACCGGGCGGCCCCGGCGGGATTTGAACAGGGGGCAACTGAGGTGAAAGGCCAAGGTAGCAACCTGACCGCCCATCCGGCTGGCCCATGAGGTGGTGGATTGTATTAGGGGTGCATGGGAAGAGGGGTTAAAAGGTGAAATCTTTCTAATTTGTCACAAATGCCAAAGAGCTTTAGCAAAAAAGAAAAAAGGGTAATTTTCTCGTAGATTGTGGTGTCTATTCAATCTTTTTTGTCTGGGGTTTTTGTTTTTGATTTGAGTACTATTCATAAACAATATCTCAATAGAAATATATGCAGGAACCCTGTGTTTGATAAGAGAATTGTGTCCACTTTAACTGCATTTTCCTATTCGTTAAGGTCAACCCAGCCCCCCAGCCTGATGTACTTTATTACACTATTGTCCTACATCTCTAATCCAGATGCCAAACGTTTCTCTCAAGCTTCAATTTTTCAATTTCCCGCCCAAACTTGGAAAGCTTCACTCAGATCTTGAGCACTTAATAATTTGGGGAGAGATGACACTCACCTCTTTTGGCTTTTCTTAAAGACACTGAAGATGGATAAATTTCCCAAAGATGATACTGTTGCTGTGCAAAAAACAGTGCTAGAAATGCAGCCAGATCTTGCTCAGAGTTTGAGTGAGGAAAACCTGCAGAGAAAAGAAAAGAAAACAAGAGAAATCTTATTAAATGGCACAGAGGACAAATGAAAATAAAAATGTATATTGCTACATAAGCTATGTTTGGGAGAAACATTTTGTCAATGTTGGGGAGAAATCGGACGTTAGGGGAAAGTTTTGACTTCCCCCTAATGTAACAAGTGTACCCAGTTCCTTCTAAAGAACCATTAAACATTTTTCCTGCAAATTTCTTTTTTAAATAAGGCAGAGAATGCTTCCAATAAGAAAATACATGCATATCAATTTCAAGTTTAAAGGTTTGTAGGATATTAAGAAATTGTTAAGTAAAATATGGGAATTTCACCCCAAAGGTACCATAGTAGCATTAATGAACACTCTTGTAGATCTTAATGCCAAGGGTGAAAATGTGGAAAATCGTAAACTCCATTTTCTTTTCATTTAGATACTGTATATACTTCCTGTGCACTGCGCTGATTGAAAGACACAAGGACATTGACAAGTTTGATTTATAAGAGTCAATACATGAGTGTGGAACTGATTAAGAGGTCTAATCAGAAGGCGTGTTGCAAACATTGATTAATGTCCCTACTGGGAGTTTGGAGAGGGGTCTGGGAATTCATTGACTGGTGTGCTGGTTTGATTGAGCCTTTGGCGACCTTGGTAGGAGCTGTGGCAGGCAGAATGGTTGGTTACTCATTCTGTATACAATGAAAACGGATCCTCAATATCGGGTTTCACCACAAGGGACCCTTCTTGTTGCAATGCTATCTATAGACTTGAACTAGGCTTTCACAATTACAGCTGATAAACAAGGGCAGTCTGACCATGAACTGGATATAAACCAGTCACCCTTGGCAGGAATCCCTTGACCCTCGACTGTCGGCAGGAATCGAACCATCCAACCTCTGACCATTGGCAGGATTCGAACCAGTCACCCTCTGACCATTGGCAGGATTCGAACCAGCCACACTCTAACCTTCGGCAGAACTTGAACTAGCCACCCCTAGTAATTGGCTGGATGTTAACCAGTCATTCTCTGACTATCAGCAGGACTTGAACCAGCCACTTTCCGACCATCGGTAGGAATTGAACCAGTCACAAATATCACAAACAGACCAAGAAAGCCATTTTAATGGCACTACATGCACACATCGTTCTTTCACCTCTTTCCTTATAACATTGGAACAAGCCATGAAGTCCAGGCGAAAAAGGTTCACAATTTGAAGACGTACAATTGTCCCAATCATCGCATACAAGGCAAAGCAAGTGCAGATATGATGACTTGTGCAATAATGTATGCATATTAACCTCCATGTACTCTGTGAGACTTAAAACTTAAGAATCAGGTATTTGACAATGCAGACCGCTATAGACATACACATGTACACGTGTGTAATATATAAGCATGCCATGACTTACCTGTGATCCTGCCTCATCAATCAGCAAACTACATGAATGTGTCCAGTATCACTATGCTGTCAAACACACTGGCATCCAACTTGAATTCCAACGTCTTTTACATCCACAGAGCCACGTGAATCAAAGCGAGCTACCCAAGGAACAACAGACAGCTCAAAGACGAACACTTCCTCCTTATCATTCCATCGCTGTGGCCAAAACCGACGTACACCCTTCTCAGATATTAGCCAACGATCATGCACACACTGCCTCGGCCTGTGTGCATGTACACAGCCTTCTCATGGAGCCCGGTGGGTGATAAGAGTGTCTTACACAACTGTGTTCAAAGGACGTGCAACGGACTGACTCTGTTTGTGCGTGCCAGACAGCTGGCCTGGCGTGTGTGCGTAGTGTGTGAGTGTAGAGTCAGCGACCACACTCACGATTACTGGTTCCCCCTCCCAAGTACCTCAGCAAACAACCCTCGCGCATAGGTCAAGGATTAGAGTACATTAATAGGGTGGACATTTCAGGAAGTCTATTAATTACAGCCAAGGGCTGGCAGGACATTCCCGAGCCGCTGTGAGAGACTTGGCAGGGGCTGAGGGGAGCCCCTTTTCTTGCCCGATCCAGCCCGACTGGGCTCTTTTGGGAGCAGGAATTACACGCATGCATGATTCACATCTTAAACAACTTCTGACTTCAGAACCAGGCATATCCAAGGCTCCTTTTTAAAAATAAATTTCTATTGAAAAATGAACAAAGAAAACTTGACTGGAGCGAATTTGAACCAGTGACCTCCGGAATTAACTGGGAATATGCAACAGTGGGGACTTTTCCAGTCTTTTTGTAGATATTATGTTGGGACAGCATGCTTCCGAGCAACAGTAATTTAGTTACTTTTGTTGTCCCTGATCTGCATTTAATATTTTTCTTGTCGTTTTTGTTTTTCCTGTTGGCATGGAAACTGGACCACAACACAACAGAAGCCGTGGCCATCTAGTACCCGTGCCTCGTCAACGATGAGCTCAAACCTGAACTGTTGGCGAAGAGTCCCCAGAACAGGACCACGCCCATCCCACAAAGAAACACGTGCACACGCCTGGCTTATCAAACCTTGCACCCCACGCACACAACCCTTGACATGATACACAATGAAAAGGGTCAGTTAACAACCCCACCCAAAAACACAGTTGCCCAAGCCAATAAAGGCTTGCATCGGTAATGCATCATGTACACACACTCCACAAATTGAGTGATATTTTAACACAATGCATGCGTAATGAGCGGCGACACGGAATCCGTGATGATGCAGTGTCAGGAATGTATTCATCACAGATGCATTGTTATTTTAGTCCGTGCTTGTGTAATAGGACGTGGGAGGTGTGACATATATGCATGGGGGATGTGGTTTAGCACATGTTTCCAAAGTGATTGCATTTCTGCTACTTCTGTCTTTATCACGGAAAAAAGCAACTTTTTCTTAAGTTTCTTTTACTAGGTAACTCTTTGAAGTACTGTACCAACACAGTTTCTTGATAGAGCACATTTTGGACTGAGGCAAAGTTGGTCATCAAGCCTCATAAATCTACAATGTCTGGGCTCTTTGGTCCCAAGACCCTTAGAGTACCCTCAGTGCGTGTATCTCCATTTAACACAAATGTTTGACATAGAAAAGTTGGGCCATGAAACATCGAGATCCACACAAATTGATAGAGTTTGGGCTCTACAAGCCAGCATCCAAGTAATAAAACTGGCAAATTATGGACATCAAGGCCCATATAAATTTACAGTGTCTGGGCTCCACAGCCCCAAGTCCTTCTGAGTACCAACACTGATCAGATTCAATTAGGCAAAATAGGGCCACCAAACCACATAAATATAGTGTCTGGGCTCTACAGTTCCTTGTTCAAATTACCACACTGTGCTGTATCCCTCAAACACATAGCGGTACTTTACTCTGTCAATCTCCAGGATTTGTATAAACAGCAAGCTTGTACCAATAAGACTTACGACCTATGCATGGTGGAAGTATGGATGGTTAAGGTTTGCGGTAACACCAGCTAATATTACTCGTTAAGATTTGTGGTCGCTGAAAAACACCAGGTGGTGGTGTTTGAGGTTTAGCTAGTAAGCACTGGCTGAATTCAGGAGAACCGCACAAGGCTATCTTACGGCACTACATGTACCTTGGGTAAGATGCTTTGTCACATATTGCTCCTCTTCACCCAGGTGTAAATGGGTACCTGGGAGGGTAAAGAGATGGCTTTGTGGTTTGATTAGCCTCTGTGCACCTTATGGTAGCACGAGGCTGTATACTCCCCATGGAGTTGAGATGGTTTTAGGAATGTAATTTTGGCGCTCTATAAATTCATTTATTATATGATTACCTGCAAAACCTTACTTCATATCAGTACATGTACAAAAACACACATAAATTCGAAGCCCATGCTGCAATGGCCGTGGGCAGGGAGGGGGGATGGATTTCTGTATCGTCATGGGGACAGGTGAAGCCCTGGCCTTGTTCTCCTCCTCTCATAAATCCAAGGGAACATTCTACGACATGTTATCGTGATTAGAGCTGACTATCTTCATGGGGATAGTGCTTGTGATTCATGTCTACCCTTAAGCAGGGAGCCACTCTAATGTTAATTTCCCATTTCCGAGACAACATGAATTGATATAGGGCGGAACCTGTTTCTAATCACAATAATAGATTTTGGGGCGGTGTTTTTTTTTCCTCGGTTGTAAATTTTTTTTTTTGTAAGTGGTGTTTGGTGTGTCAACTGTCTTTATTTGTCACGAGATACATGTAGGTAGTTTGCATCAATCCTCGAGAGGTATTGTACAGCAAATGGCATCTCAATAAATTTTTGATCTGGCTTTTGTCAAGACTGACTTCAGGAAGTGCGCTGGTCGGAGGGCTCCTGGTGATAGGCCGTGCCAGCGAGCCGTGTCGGCTGATGCTAGGTACCGTCCAGTTTGACGACCAGTTCGCACCAGCACAGTGATTCATGTGACACGATTCAAATTATTGCACAGATCAGCCAAAACTTGTCCACTCTTTGCAAAAGAAAATCTGCTCCTGCTCTCCTCAGGTCTTGGCTATAAATAATTAACTGCTTGTCTATCAGTATAAGATACTCAACCTGATTGTTGCCATTCGGTGGTTTTTCTATACAGCATTCCAAGTCACTATAGCCACTGCTAACAAACTAAGTGTGATTGCATTTAATTGTCAGTGTTCAAAGTTGCCCTACAAAATAGGGCTTGTACGTTCATCTACAAGCGGAAATCCTAGTTTTTTCAAACTAGTTTAGGTCAGTCCACTTGACAGGGGTCCGTATTAAGCCTCTAATTTCAACTGATGGTATCACGGACGGACATCCCTCAGGATGGACAAGCCCCTTCTTATATCTATTCCTTGCCCCACCCCCCTAAGCAGAGCTGCTGAGACAGGCCCGCCTCTGTCACCATGGAAAGGTTTCTCAACTTTAAATTCACTTACGTAAAGAGGAAGTTATCTAACACGATAATGGCTGCAGCTGTCAAAGGTTGGAAGCCTTCATATGCCAATGAGGGAGTCTACTCGGTGATACTGGGTCAAAGTCTTGGGTTGGGTTGTACAATTCTGTAGGAGGGTAAGAATATCATTCAAAGGGGATTATCGTTTTAACTCTATACAAGTGGTATTTTTGACAAGTTTGTAAACATCCTGAATCCATCAAAATGTAAAAAAAAAAATGTAAAATTGAATGTGCCTGTCGCACACCTCACTGATATAGGCCAGCTTCATAAGGGAATGCATATCGGACATATGCACTGATTAACCACGGCATGGCATTTTATTTCATTTCATCCAAATCCAAATTTCTTATTTGCATGGTTAGTCCTCCTGTCAGTTCCTAAATAACATGGTTACAAACAAAAATCAGTAGCCAGCCTCAGTAAAAATAACAGTACGGACAGATTTGTTTGATGTTTTGATTTGTCCATTAAGTCTTAACAACATCAAATCTTTTTTTTCTCTTTTATATGCCTACAGTATCAGCAAGTCCTGTGCACTTCCTGCGAATATAAAACAAATGAGCTAACTGCCCCAGTACGGTCTTAAATGAGTCAAATGCTAATGTACAGGTACAGTAACTATGGAAACGGCCATGAACAGTCACTGCAAATTTGCAAAACTTTACTTTGCTAATTGGGGGCCCAGTTACATGCAAACATACACGTCATTTCTACTCAATTCATTTGGCACATTGCAGAGTGACAACTCCAAACAGAAATTGGATCGTGTTATTCTAGTCTAAAAATGCTTTGGCTAATTATAGCAAAATAAAGCAGGCTGACGGATGTTTCTGCTAATGAGAGGAACAATGAACATTTACTCCTCAGGAAAAAACTAATACTGTCAATGGCCCATTTGACCTGTTTCCCATACCCATGTCTCCATGACAACCGTCAGGATGACTATCTTTGCAAGAATGGGTAATTAAGTTAGAATGCCGAAACTACTGCAAGCAATTAAAATTGTTTAACAAACAAGTGTTCCTGCTTATCTATAATATCACAGATTGATCAACTTTGGTTGAGCAAGCCATGTCTGTGGTGTTGCTATGGAAACAAAGTAGCATGCATATGGCCATGTATCATGTCAAGTCATGTAATGTAACGTATATTACCATTAGCATTGAGTTTCATCAAATTCAGGGATAATGAGGCTTGCTCTTCAAAAACAAAATATCTCTGTCCCAGTAGGACATGGAAAGAAACCCACAAATGCCATTCAAAAGGAGAGGAAAATGTGGATTTCTGACTTCATTTTTGTCTGTCTTATGATAAAATGGGTCTTTCGTACAGGATGCCATCTTCGTCAAAATCTTTAAATTTTTAAGTGTGTACAACTACAGTACACATCTTATACCCAATGCAGTGATCTATATGTACATGCACAAGTTCTAAATAAGAAAGCGCAATGTTAGAATTTTTTCGAACTACCGCACAGCCGCTACACGTCACGCTGCGATTTGACAACTAAAATGATGATGCTCTGTGCAATCTGTAGGAAATGACGTCATTGGATTGAACGTTTTAAGTGTTTGTTCTCCATATCAAGAGACCTCGGGAAAAGGGCAAGGACTATTTGAATGGCAAATCGTCGCATCTCTCTATGATTCACTGTGGTGCCCCATGTTACGAAGACATGGAATATGTTTCACAAGTCGTGGCCTTTTTTGCCCCGACCCTGACCTTGGTGGCAGACATCAAGTTTTCTGATCTTTCAATGGAAGGGCGCTTTACAATGGACGTGTGGTACTGCACCTTTGAGGACTGCATTCCAACGTACTACATGGAGTTCAAACGCACTGACGAGACAGAGACTAAATTGGCAGTTCTAGCTTGTTCAGCATCAGCTCAAACAAGCATGATGAGTTGTCCATCAATTAACGAGGCCTCAAAAGTCCTTGCAAGTCTTCAAAAAGTTCTTTTTAAAGATACAGTGCAGGATTGGTAACATTCCCAAACAGAAATGTTCACAGATTTATGTATAACTTGCAGGATATGAAGATGGTGCTGGTAGAAACATACCATTAAAACAATTCCGCCTGAAATGGTGTATTTATTCAGAAATCAGTAAAACAAAGAATGAAAACAGTTTTGATCTCAGTGTAAGGCGCCTTCTCAAAATTGACTACCCGTTCGCGCCGCGTTCTTTCTGCAGGATCCTGCAGACTTTTTTAAAGATCAAAACCATTCTTTATGTTTTATACAAAAAATTGAGTCAGTTTTTTTCACAGGTTTATTATTTTATGATGACCCCTACCACTTCACAAATGCCACACCCCGGTGTGGGCCACACCCTTCCCCCTTAACCCTCTCTTTCTCAACTCTCCAGTCCTTTCACCCCTGGATGTTTTTGTTTCCTTTCTTGCCCCGTCTCCTGATGCAAATGATAAATAGTTTGCTTCCTCCTATTGCTTCCTGGGACAAGTGGCATGGAGCCCCTAGGCAACAAACTATTGTCCAGTTGCTTTTTTGTCAAAAACTAACAATACTAAATGAGTGTAAATGGCTACAATGACATGAATGAGAACCACCATTTCTTGAATTGGAACCATCGAGAACTAGATTTTTGCTACATAGAGCAAATCTTCTGACACTCAGGACCTGAAATAAAAAAAAAATCCCTACCCTAAAAAAATGTGGATTTCATTTTTTTGTTCTAGTCTCTACAGCACCAAACCAAGGAGTTTCCTTCAAACAAATTATCTGGGACAGAAAATTGTACAAGGTGGGAACAAGCATTAAAGTTGGAAAAAGAAGTGGGGCTGGTCAATTTCAGTCAGGTCCTCATCTGGATTGGATGCTCCTAGCATCTCAGGGGATTGTAAGCTAACAGAGTGTGCGGGATGGGAGGGCAGTTGGTGCAAGTTCCTCGTCCAAAGTGTGACCTGAGCCAATATCCAAATTAGGTCAACATGTGAGATCCTGTTTTGAGAGGTTTGTGTTCCCCCTCTCTGCGAGACTGCTAAAACGCTCTGGGACAAGGAACCAATTTCTTCTAGACCCGCTTTTCTTTTGGGGTCAAGGGACGAGCTAAGCACTTTGCCTGGCTCCAAAAATTTACAGGACTAGACACATATGCAAAATTCATGGAAGGGAAACGTTTTTTACACCGTAGGCAAAGGACTGTTCATTGTTCTGCAAGGATTAGCCTATATCTGATTCCACGTTATGAGTCTCTTTTCAAGAAGTTGATGATCTTATCCCATGTCAATGCTCCACAAAACCATGCAGTAAAACCTTGAGCCAAGACTAGGAAGACCACTGAGTGTTCTCCAGGAGATCTGCATTTAGTAGCACTGCATGATATGTTCTTGGTTTGTTGCTAGCCCAGTTTTTACCTGTTGTTTACAGAACAGCTTCGCTGACCGCGAAGGCTGCAAGCTGCCCGCGGCATGAACACTGACCATGGCTCTTTTACCGAGCTTTACAGGACCTAGTTTAGCCCATCAGTGCATGTTGCTTCCCTTCAATCCTTACAGCCGGAGCTTAAATCCCACCTAGGTCAACATGTGGGAAGGGTTTCCAGTCCCTAGTCCCCGGCTAACGAGCTTAAGGATGTTCTTAGAATCCTCAGGAGAGGCCAGACCCCCGCAGAGTTCCTGCCCTCCTCGGTAGCGAACCAGGTTTCAATCCGTCTCATCTGGTCAAATTTTACGGATTGAGTTTTCTTCTGGTTCCTGCTTGACAAATTGAATCTTCTACAACAGTTCCTCGGGGAGAGACGGCTCTACCCCTCTCCCCCTTGAATTCATTAGACCGTGCTCATTGAAACCCTGTGTAGAGCAGGTTTTTGTTGTTAGCCGGTCATACAGAGCTGAAGAACCCAATTTCATACAGACACTACACACTTTAACAAATACAGGTTATCGACTAAAAGTCCATGTAATGCGCACTGTTCACGACTGGTACTCAGCAGGTTTTTAGCTCCACACAGTGAAATTGATCAGCTTTAGTCCCCACAAAGACCTACAAACTACAGCTCAAGCCACCTGAAGCCCAAGTTTACGTCCCCTTCCTGAGAATTTGATAAAGGGCTCCAAATCCATATGAATGTCCATGTGGTTTCATTCTGAAGGCCTCACGTGACCCATGTGTGTCCTTGATAAAGTGACCTACTTTATGAGCTCTTTTTCTAGAGCAGAAATGTATGACTTACACTGTACATTCAATGAGCACGGTTGAATTTTCTTTGGCCAAAGGTGCACACATACATCAATCCTTTTATGCAGCTCATTCTTTCATGCTGAGCTAAAATTTTAAATGACACACAGTTAATACCAACATCATGTATGGCTTATCATTCACTTCAGTGTTGACAACTGCAGAATGTGTTAAAGAAATTTGTCAGCAAAGGATAAAATACCTTTCAACTCGGCTTCACTTGCACCTCAATTCTCTCTTTCCAGTGACTGGGCAAACATTCAGGCCTTCTTTATATTCTGTAAAAGAGAAACCACAACAGCAAAACAGACATGAAATATAGGTAAGTCAAATGAAGTTCAAAAAAGCAGTTGTGATTGTGACATAAACAAAGTAGCGTACGATTGAATGTCTGCAGAATTCCATCACTTTTGCCAGCATAAATGTGTAAAAAACATTTCAGTTTGAAATATCCACACTCGTAAAAGTTGGTTTTGATTCTTTTTCCAAAACCAACTTGTTTCCGGAAGTGCCGAGTACATGTACATCCAAGCTGGGCATGCTTTGTGCACTATGGATTAATTTATGGTATAAATACAACAGTTGGAAAATAAGAATGAGTTGCATTACTTCCTTGTACATATGACGGACAGAACATAAATACACCAGCAATGGAATTTGGTTTCTATAAGGGGACAGACATTTCCATTGTCAAGGATGTGTCCATTCAGCAAATTTATGTGAAGTCAATGAGAGCATTTCAAGGGGGCAACAGGGTCAAGACCAGGTGTCGATTTCACCAAACTCATCGTAACTTACTGCCAATCGTAGGACTTATGATGCAATACAAAAGATAAAGTGGGTTATCCTTCATAACTCGAGTTATGATAAACAATCGTAGGGTTTTGTGAACTCGACCCCAGGACAATTAAAGACCATGGATTATGTTGGCCTCTATGATGATATTCACTGTGAGTTCTATTGGATAACATCATGACTCATGGGGAATTCCCCAAACAGTGATCACATCATGGAGGTCTAAAAACTGCTCAAGCAGAAAAACTCACAAAGCAACGTTTCCTGAAATTCAAGTGCCTATATTCAATACCCAAACATCTATTGTAATCTGGGGCCAATTTCATAGAGCTGCTTAAGCACCAAAATTTGCTTAAAAGCACCCAAAATAAAATCAGTATGCCAGCCAAATCTCCTTGTGAATGTTATGCTCAGCAAACAATGGCCGAAAACAAGTCAAAAGTAGTAAACATCACATGAGAATTTGGTTGGTAATCCTGTTTGATCCAGGAAGACTTTTCATGTTTTAAAAGCAATTTGTTTGCTTTAAAAAGCAGCTCTATGAAATTGGCCCCTGGTTATAGTTCAAGTTGTCATGAATGACTTATTACTTTCATCTTGTCTTCCATGTTTAAATTAGCCTTTCATATATAATGCTTGTATTTTTATCAATGAGCTTAGAATTTCTGTATATCTGAGAAAAACAAAAAAGTAATGAATTCAGGATATGCGTTGTGATGAAACGGCGAACAGCTAACCTCGTTCAAGCAAGCTTGGCACGTCCTCAATTTACTTGGCAATGAGAAGTGAAAGAGAAAGAGAGAGGGGGGTCAGGGGGTTGATGAAAGAACCATGTCCCCATTTAACTCTCGTGGAAAACGTACGTACACAAAATTATAAATTTCCTACTGACTACTTCCCTGTGGGTCTATTTCACACAGATCAGGATCTTGATCAATGATGTGACGATTGCTCTGCGCACACCATGTAGCAGGAGGTTTTTTTTATGTGGGGAACCGACGGAATTGATCACTGATCTTAATTTGGGTCTATGTGAAACACACAGGCCCTATGGATGACCTGGTTTTGTAGCCTCCTGGAAAAATGCCAGTTTCTGACTTAACGACCGGGTTTTTCGGTGAAACTGTGTGAAAAACAAATGTCCCATGTCAGACGAGTTACACAAATTGTACAGTACAGCTTCAGGCCTGCGTGCAACTTTGACTTAACAAAATACAAGGAAATCCCAATCTTTACCATACTCTGTACAGTGTTTTTCACTTTTCACACTATGAATGTAATAGGCCTACATACCAATTGATGCATTGTTATAACTGGCCTGTCAAATTAAGTTGTTCACATGTATGCATTGGCATCACAATGTTGACTTAAAACCCATTAGAAACCGTTCCAAGTTTCAATGGATAGAGAAAATTATTCATTGTAATCATTCCCAGCATTTATGTGTTGTCAGGTGATATTTATGTTCATGATTAATACAACAACTACATGTACATTGATCCCACCTGTGATAACAGTGACAATTTCCTGCTCTACTTCAATCCCTCCATGTACACACACATTAAGAAAACATGCACACATTATGGCTGGGACATACAATGACGAAGTTCATGCCTATGTAGTAAGTGTACACTACATGTTACATGTTGACATACGTTGACCCAAATCATTACGTCAACAGAATGTGCCATAATTGTACACACGTGTGCAAAGACATTAGTACATTAAGGAAAGTGAAACACTATCTATGAGCTTTGAAAAGGAAATTAGGAGTAATCGTGGGTTCCAACGGTCCAAACGTCACACAAACAAAACAAAGTCACAAGACAGGAACGGGGTTCAACAACAATAATAATAGTTGCTAGGAAACGGTGACGGATTGAATTGATGATTTTTCATCTACCTGTTCGGAACTGTCAAACCCTGACCTTTTTAGGGAGAGTACAGGATACAGTCTACGTGTATGTCATGTCCCATTCTTATTTATATATCAACTGCTGTTTGGTTCTAATTCTATCTTTTCCTTCTGTTACTTTCAACATAGACTGCAGGATGCACGGCTATGCAGACTTGGCAGGACAAATTCCAAATTTATTTCCCAGCATAAAGAGCGAACGTGTGTCAGTAATTTTCACAATCAACAAAGTACATTCCTTTGCTCCTAAATAAATGAGAGGAACAATGAAAATACAAAAGTATGAACGATTCTTACATGGTGTTTCAGCAAACCGATCCACAGATACTGATATTGAAATCCTGCAAACATCCTTGCCACTACCTCCTGGCCCTACTCCACCCAGCCTTGACAGCCTGCTGGCCGATGATACCTTCCCTGGGGCAATAAGCCATTACTTCCCCCCTACTCCCTAGTTCCTGTGGCCCAACCCTAAGCATGGACTTAACTCTGGGCTTTATAACTTTAACGCTTCTGGCATGACCATTCGTCCAATGTGGCAGCGAGCATGTATTACTCAATACAAGGTACAGCAGAGCCATAGACACTTTCACAGATAGCTGTCCTATGGGATTTTGTGTACAAAATTTAAACGCAAACTATCCCACAATGCATTTCTCATTCACTGCACACTTCCTGTCTATCTGTGAAAGGGTCCATGAGAAATGTATGGTGACATACATGTAGGAGGAACATACCAAATGAAATAATTATTCATGATGAGAATCATCAACGATCATCATGAATATGCAAATTTAAATTAGCATAAAAATATATGTTTCTGAAATGAATGTGAATAAAAACATTCATGAATGTGAAAACCAGTACATGTAGTTTTTATTCAAGTCACCAGAATACTCACGTTATGTACCAAAGCCCATTTTAATATGAACTAGCTCTGCTCAAATTGTACCCAATGGCATTACATGGACTTGAGCCAAGACTATCCTTAATAGTAACATACACTGAAGGCCACTTCAGGTTGGGCCAGGTCAGGTCAAGCTGGCATACGAAGCTCGGAAGTCGGAAGGCAAAGGATCTTAGGGGGTCCTGCCTTCGTATTACACCTAGGAAAAGGAGACTTTACGAGGGCTTGAAGATAATGCCTAAAGGAACTTACTGCTGAGGACCAGACAAGACGGTTGCTGGAATGAACAAAACTACATGGAAAGAGAAGAAATATCCAACAAAATGAGTTGAACAATTATTCAAAATGCAAAGCACATGATCCATGACAGCTATTACAATAACTGTCCCGCCCAGCTCCTTTATAATAATAATAATTAAGGCATTTATATAGCGTTCTTACACAATGGTATCACAACGCTTTACAATAACTGGAACACAATACAAATTACAGTTACAATACAAAGCTACTCAACAAAAGTCTGGAATAAGTGAGTTTTGAGTGAGGTTTTGAATTGGGTGAGAGTTTCAGCATGACGAATTCCATATGGAAGATCATTCCAGAGGTTTGGAGCAGCTGCATAAAAACCTTTGGCAGATGAGGAGGATCGGGTTTGTGGTTTTGTTAAGATCCTGGTATCTGAACTAGAACGAAGTGGTCGATTAGGCTTATATGGAACGATGAGATCAGTGAGGTAAGATGGAGCACTTTCATTCAAACATTTATAGATAATAGTTAACAGTTTGAAATCAATGCGTTGATGAATAGGAAGCCAGTGGAGCTGTTGAAGGAGGTGTTAACATGCTAATACCAAGCAAGGAAGAATTTCAGCAGATACACACAAACGACAACTGCACTAAGAACTTAAGTATACATAATGAATGCACCACGGAGAGAAATCATACAGCGATGTACAACATGTGATTTCTACGATATTTATCAATTATTCTACCAAGATTTTGCAACTATTTGCCATGTTGAAAAACATATGGATGTTTTTGGAATTGTGTTTCCTTTTTAAAATGTCATTTTTTCTCTTGCCCTATTACTTCCAACAAAACATAGCTGGAAAAACAAAACAAATTTTCAAACATCCTGAAGTCTGACTCTGACAATATATAACAGATTCCACTTCAAAAATCATTCAATATTATAAAGTTCTGCATGATCTGTATGGAATCTAAAAGCATAATATCTCATTTTAACATCAGAATTTTCCAACTGACTGACCTCACTTGAAAAATTAATATGACCAACAGGCCAACCCAATAAAGTCCTGTCTGACAGCCACATTCCCTTGAGAAGACATGACCTCATTAACATCTGGACACAAACAAAGATAATTTCAAATTTTCAAAGATTATGAAATTCAAAACGGTTCAACTTCCTTGAGCTACAAAAAATCTTTTGCCTGGATCTCAAGCAGGGTGTGCAGCGATGTGTTTACTTATATTAATTTTTCACCGGTAATCAGAAAGAATGAATTTTTTTTCGGTCTCTGGCAAGTAATTTATGGGCTTGCTTCATGCCCACGGCAGGGGCTGAGGAGGAGGGAGGAGCCAGTAGGATCTTAGGGTCTGGCTGTTCTTAAACCTCTGCTTCCTGTGCGTCACGTCAAATCCAGCCAAACACTGCCAGGATGGAACTAATTTGAGCAAAGCGCTGGGACACTGAGCCCCTTGTCAGGGGGAATCTGTCCCTGCCAGACAGACAAGGGTGGCTGATCATTGTGATTTTCTTCTGGATTTGGCGGGAAACTCTCGGCGCAACAGCGGCGGTGAAGGGGACATTGGACAAAAGGCTAATAACATTCCTACCAACCAGGAACACAACAGTGGTGACAAATTGTCCGTCACTCCCAGGTTGCTATAAACACTAATAATGTAGAAAGTCTACACATTTAGAAGAACACATGCAAGACTCTCAATGGAACAATGGCCTTGAAAATATGCTCAAGAAAAGATCAGGATGTCATTTAACTCAAAGTCAAAAATCTTAAGTTCGTTAACTTAACATTCAGTTATTAATTGAATAATTGGTATTAATCCTAGAAATACAAGTTTCCAGATATCATATGGCACAGGTGAATAATCAAAAAGTAAATTCATTAAAAATGTAATTGTTTAAACAATTAGGCCTATAGGGCCTAAATGTAGCAAAACAATTTCTGACATTACACTCGAGTCAAAAACATGGATTTATAACCGTTCAACCCGCTATAGACTGGTTTCTCATTGTCACCCGACATCTTATGACAATGGGGAATCACTCATATTCAATAATTAGAAGAGGCAGAGACTAGACTTTCTCAAAGAAACAATAGATCAAGCATGCTTTGTCCTGTGGCACAGCAAGCAATATAAAGTCAGGTGTATAAGAAATAGGGGCTCATCATCCATCATATTTCTTCTGCAACAGTTTTCTTGGTGCAAGCCTTGGTCTGCAAGAGACATCAGTGATGCATATGCATCTAGTGGATTGCGCTTGAAATTTTGTTTTACACTTTTATAACGCAACATGTTGTGTCATGATTTAGCTCATGCTAAACATTTCAGTAAATCTGCCACATCATTGCCATTGTATGTAAATCAGATTGATGTCATGGTCGTTTAATGTATAATAAGAAATAAATTTTCATCTTCGGAGAGCGGGTCCCATGAACCTTACTCAGCCAATGAAATGCCTCTTACAAGCTGTCAGTGGCTGTGGGACTGTGAAACTATGCACAAAGCATCCAATGAGTTGCTAAGAGGTATGTAAAAACCCATGGTGATCATGTAACAAGAATCTACTTCTGCATGTATGTACAGTATGATGTCTGGCACCACTTGAGACAATAGCTCAGCGTGGAGTGACGTCATTCCAACTCGCCGATCTTGGAGCGATGAAAACAAAGCGGAAAGTTGATTGGTTTTTAAGACAATAAGCTGCCAGGGTTGTTTAATATTTAGTATGTGGTGTTTCAAAGAAGGATTATTGTCTGAGGACAAACTATAACTTTACAATGAAAGTCGTACAGAACATGATTACTGCTTCTTAACAAAAACACTGAATACTGAATCGCAACTCGACGACAGACGGTTTGTGGGTGATTTGTCCGTAGCTTGCACCATCTCTATGTTGGTTGTCATCAGTTGTCAAGTTCATGAGAATGAAAGTACCCGGATGTCCGCACTGATCTATAGCCACAAGATTAGGTAAAACAGATCACATCCAAAAGAAGCCCCTATCCCAAACCCAGATAAATTGGCATTGATGGACAATCTGCAGATGCAGCCCAGTAGAGTTATACATTCAGCACAAATGCAAGTCCACATTATAAACCTCCACTTCCCATTCAAGCGTTTCTCTACATGACCCTCCATGACCTTTGAGATTTACAAGCAGTATATATCATCGTTTGTGCCACCCTGGTCCCGAATGCCCGAACCGGTTACTCGCCCTTAACCCTAACCCTCATGAGCTGCTTACCACACACTGACACATAACCACTGTCTCCATAAGGGAACTGGATCATAAACCACATATTACACCACAAAGCACACTGTGGTGTATTTTGGTATTCAGATACCACACTTACCACAGGAAAACCATGTGGTAAACTGTGGTATTCAGGAGGGTTAGGGTTAACATGTACTGTCTGTATGCTGTATGCTGGTGCCCAACAAGCACACAATAATCTTATGCATACTTTGACTGTTTGATTTTAATCAAGTGCAAGCGCCCTTTTGCACTGGGGAAATTGCCCAGTCTGGCAATGCAGGCCCTGCTAGGTGCTAATGACTCAGCAGGTTTCCTTCGCTATCAGGGTTTCTGTTCTGGGTTCAATCTGGCTCCCTCATGCAGCACTATCACCATAGTCATTGATGAATGATAAACCACTTCAGGCTATGGTTGTGTGTAATGTACCCCTATTCATTGGTGGTATTATTTTTCCAGAACGCCTCGAGAGATTTTTGTTTGTTTGAGAATATTGTCAAAATAGAATCCTGGTCAAACAAAGTAACAACAACCTGAGACTTTCAAAGATATTGTTTTCCCCTGTGGGAAAAAAAAGATTCATGATTACATTTTTGTGATGATTACTTGATTAGTTCATTCTCAACTACTCGATTAATCATGCCAGCGCGATTAGTGCCTGTGACTTCGAGTGGAGATTATTTCCACGTCTCTCAAAATCAAAGGTCAAAATAGGTCAATTATTTAAAAAAGAAAACCAGCACACATCAAACAAGTGGCGTGCTGAAGCATAGGCCCTACACGTACATGTAGTGATGTACATGTACATCATACACTCTGCAGCGCACATCATGTATGTTGAGCACAATTTTTAACTTAACATTCATATGGGATTTTTTTAACCGTGCCGTGGCAAGTATAGCAACCTTCACTTCAGTTAGGCCTAGGTTAAAAACGTTGGACACAGCCTCACAAGGTTTTCTTTAAAAACAAGTCACTTTGGACAAATGGTTAAAAATTGCGCATGTCCATGATCATGTGTTTTCTTATGAAAACACACATGACACAACTAATGTAACAGTTTGAGTTAGGCCTAACTTGACCAAGTTAAAAAATAATTCTAAACCAAAACCAAGCAATGGGAAAGACTTTCCAATTCCCATAAAAGAACGAACAGTAAATTTTCAAGAAAAGGGTCTCCGGGAATACTTACAACTGTCTGTACAAACATGGAGGTAGAATTAGATAAAATATCACAAGTTCAGTTGTTTACAGTAAATCACTTCACTTCAGTCACAACCCGATGTCGATCTTGTGTCAAGTTCGATGAAGCCATTGAAAGTAGCGCCCTCTGTTGATCAGGTCAGCGAACTTAGACCAAAGCCAATCACTTAGCAGCGGCTACGGCCGCGCGTTTGGTCCCGTGCGTAATTTGAACAAGTCGTAGCCACACAATTCGGCATAAAGTTTCCTATGAGAGCATGTAAATGACAAGTCAAAAGGCTCAATTAAAACGTCGACCCATACAAAACATCGTACAAAAAAACATAAAAATTTAAACGAAGAATAATGAAAATTTCATCCAATTTAAAATCATCAACCTAAGGCGCAACAAACTCGAATAAGTGTACTAAAATGTACTACTAGAGACACCGTAACTTATTTCTTATCTGGGCAACAAATCGCAGTTAGAGCAATGTTAATGATCAACAGAAATTTCAACATCGTTCTCAAAAACTGCGATCATTCTCAATAACACTGTCAAAAATAGCAATGATGTCATGAGCTGTCTCTGTAAAAGAGGCTGTACATTCTAATTTGGTTCAAAGTACAACTTCGGGTACATTTGCATTCTTATCATGACGCACACACTGCACTGAGATATCGGTCGAGTTGGGGGGTTTTGCTTGGCTTGGAAACGAAAAATATCGCTAATTAGGGGCTTACCTTGTCACGTCAGTTCGTGAACGTCCTGTGGTGAAAACGTAAGTTTTTGGACAAGCTTACATGTGTGTTTAATATTTTGATTTTGTTAGATTTTCAGAGAATGAGATAACCAGCAAAATCTTGTCTTTCTTGGCGATTGTGGGTTAACGGGATCCCAAAACACATTGATTTTTTTGGCTCTGAACTAACTTCTACTCCTCAAAAATGATACTTTTGACTTTCAGCAAATGTTCCTGGGTCCTTAAAAGCCTACATTGAAGAAATTTGTTAAACATTTCAGGGTTAAAATTCAATTTTCTTACGCGCTTCTTGTAAACTTTAAAACAGACCGTCTGATCGCGTGAGGCCATTTTGTCTGGTCTGGTTAGTCTAGTGCCCAGACCCAACAGATCAAGAGTCCTCAAAATGTCAGAGTGGAAACCAGACTATTCTCGTCTGCGGCCGTCCGTGCGGCGGTGAAATGTTACAATCTTGGTTACCGTTTTTACCCCATAATTTCCCTCAAAAATCAAAGCCCTGCCCTCTTTTCAAAAAATTAAGCTTGGTAATATAGAGGAGGAGACCAACAAAGTATATGTAGGTAAGTTACTTTTCAAAAAGAAGTTTCCTTTCCTTTATAGTTTTAGGACCCGTAAAGCTACAATCCCCTCTTTCTTGAAAAATTAAATTAGGGCCTAAAAAATTATTGAAAACTCCCAAAACTTGAAAATTAGGCCTATAAAAAAAAAAAAAGGCCAGGTTACAATTACAAGCACTTGAAATAGGGGTGGGTATCCACTCCAGAACACATATGATATGTTAGTTGGCTAAAGTAATATTAATAGAGACCTGTATAGCAAGAGACATCGTATTGCAGATTGTCATAGTTTCCTCATGAAGAGTTCCATAGGCCTACACGGACAATAAAATAAACCATGTTAATAAAAATTAATTATATTCTTCACTTGTCTTAATAATGACTAACGTTAACGTTAATGTCTAAGTTCAGTGTGGCATTCCCCGGAGATTAATGTTAGTTGTTAGTCCACTCTGGTTTATTTGTGTACCCAGCATTTTGGCAGTGTATCTTTTGCCGGCACCGGCAATCTTCCTGCAAACGCAAAATAACCTTTAGTGAAAGAAGGCCGGCATGGCCAACGAGAAGAATGTATGACGGTGCCGGCAAAATATTGTTTTCATTTTCAACCATTTTTGTTTTTGTTTAAATTGGACTCGGATTGTGTGACACAGAAACGTAAATGCAGATATCAGACTGTGATTCATGAAGACCGTTTGCACAAGGCTGTACGCATCACCTTGAGGACGTATCATATAATGGGACTATGGTCAGTGTGAAACAGAACCATGCCACCCTCAGGACTCTGCCACGACTGGACTCCAAGTGGTTGAAATCAGACCCGCAAGTAAGCAATCAATTCCGTCTTACCCTGGGCTAGGTTGAAACGTGCTCTTAACGCGTGAGGTATCTTCATTATAATTTGGTCATCGTAACAGGTTGAGGAAGGATTCATGTGTTGTTCAGTCCATGTTGCATCAAGACACTTGTACCATTCTTCTGAACTTGACAGGTCATAATACGGATGATACCAAAAAGTGCGCCCCCAAGAGTTTGCAAATCACAATGCACGGAATCTGTCAACCCAATGCGCATCTGTAAAGGGTTGACAGTTTCCGTGCATTGTGATTGGCCAACGTGTTGCAAACTCTTGGAGGCACACTATTTGGAATCGCCCATACTCGGACTGTTACTTTGGCTGAGTAAAATGTCATAGTTGAAGTGAGCACCAAGACAAGACCAGGATACTAAGGCCTTTCATACACTCTTTGAACATCCAGCCCTGATGTCAATGATTTTCTGTCAACCTGTTGTTGATGTAAAATTAATGACCCTTCTGATATGCAACTTGCAGGTGGCCTTCTCTAAGGATGGCTTGAGTGGCTTATGGAATGAGCTTGTGAAAGATGGAGAGCTAGTCATGGGACCATCCCATCAGATTCTCAACTCGGCCGGAGCCGTAGCCACTAAAGGTAGATTCGTCTTCATCGTCTTAAGATCGTGTATTTAAGGGAGATAAAAGTAAAGGGAGAGATGTGTGTAAATTCAATAACCCTCAACCCATTGTCATCGACTAAAAACCTACCTGAATCCTTCAATAGCAAACACTTTGTATTCAATAGGCACCCAATAGATGATTACTTAATTTGGGTAGAAGCTGTCATAGTTGAATATGTAACACTGACATTCCTATTCCATTGATCTGCTACAGTGGATGTTTCTGAACCTGTTTTCAATTATATCCATGTACATTCAATCATCAGGTGAGAGTGGCAAGTATTACTGCGGCAGCATGAATGTACTGACTTGTAGCTGCTGTGATGGACGATGTGGACCCAGTAATGGATGCAACTGTCTGGCATGTCAGAAGCTAGACGAGGAAGGTAGAGAGGACGGGAGAGGGACGGCATCAGCTGTCAGCCTCATCGAGTCCTGGACGTGGGGTCGACAGCCCGGTAAGTCTAAATAATCAGGATGTGATGGTTTGCAAGAAACCTTTGACATATTCATAGCTGTTTGAGACAATTTTAATTCTAACCCTCTACTAAATCTTCAAAATTAACATTTAAAATGTTTTGTCTGTCCTCAATCCTGCAGAGTTCTCTCAGCTGAAGGACTGCTTACACCTCTTGCTTCGAGAACAGAATCACCTCCTTCAGGAGGCTGCCCTTTCTACTCTCTCCTCTATGCGTCTGAGGCAGCGGCTTGTTGTCCTGGAGCGGTACTTCATCGCTCTTTCTCGCCACTGTCCAGAACAGAAGGTCGTCATCCGGAAGCAGAAGGAGGGCGAGGCATCTCCAGTGAAAAGTAGAAGGTGAGTCTAGGAAGACTGTTGAGGGGTTGAGATGGAATGGAAAACGGCAGGCATGCTTAATCATTTTGGACCTAAAATCCCTTAAATGGAATGTTCGTCTGTAACCTGTTTGCTAAGCATAACTTGTCTGTGCTTTTATAGCTAACTTGTGTGCTTAGTTGCTGTTTGAAGTTGGCCTCAAGTGGATAGAGGAGTTCCCGGTAAGATTATCAACCCTGATACTATCTCTTTGTGTTCATCATTCACAGCCCTCAGAAGCCAACCGAGAAAGCCACCACGTCCCTGGCCCGCGTTGGTGCCCGTACTGCCCTCTCCTTTGCCTTTGCTTTCCTGCGGAGGGCCTGGCGGTCCGGGGAGGATTCGGACCTCTGCTCGGAGCTCCTGAGGGACGCCCTGGAGGCTCTCCAATCTCTGCCTGAGGCCACTCTCTTTGATGAGTCCTCCATCTCCAATGTCTGGGCCGAGGTGGTTCAGAAGGCGACAGACTTCCTCACGTCTGTTGTTGTGGGGTGAGACTCTTTTGAAAAGGAATTCTTAATAATTTTTAATTGAATAGCTGTCTGAGGGTGGTTTCATGGCTTCTGACTACCAAATGAACAATGATGATTGACTATTGGAGACACCACCAACATAGGTCTGGACAGCTCAGTTGATAGAGCACCGGTACTGTGGTCTAGGGGTTGGAGGTCGGTATGCTGGTTGTTCACTTTTCAATAACTTAAAATTGGATGCCAAATTGCTGTTCATATCGTCGCATCTGTGTAATAAGATTGCATACAATAAGGCCATATTTGCCAATGGTCTTTTTGGTATTTATCTGGGAACTTGGGTATCCTTAAACTTGTTACATGGAACAAAATCTGGATAACGCAGCAAAATTGTCTCTTTTTGCACGGAAGCAAATTGTTTGTGTGATGACTAATTTCATATTGTTGAAATAAATTTGCAGGGATCTAAATGCGTGTGCTAGTGCCAAAGGCAACAACAACGCCATCCCGATCCCCGACCAGCATAGCGCCCTCGCTCTTCTGCTGGAGCTTGCTGTACAGCGTGGCACCTTGAGTCACCTACTGAGCGTCGTGCTGTTACTACTGCAGCTGTGGGACAGTGGGAGGCAGGAGCCAGACAACAGGACCAGTCCACGGGGAACAACGGCTCCGCTCATGGCTCTGCTGAAGCGTTTCCAGGACATCCCGAGCCCTAAGGGGAAGTTTACGTCTGAGCCCAGCAACCAGGATGATGTAAGAGAATAAAAATATTTCCCATCCTTTTGCTTATTATTGTTCATCAAGAGCACAGTTCACATCAAAACCAAAAAATGATTTACTGTACTACCCGGTGCGATATGGATTCATTTTTCACTACCGACTCCAGCTGATTTGATGGTTTAGTTTGTTAGACATAAGCACTAGCAACTATGTCTTGGGTTCAAATCCAGCCCATGCCAACCTTTAAATTGTTTATCATGTGCTTTCAGCATTGCTAAGTATTCAGTGCTGATACACATCAGAGAAGGGCAATATAATTTGTTCCTTGCTCAGCCTAGACCATTCAATTAAGTATCGAGTATGATAGTTTCCAGAATTTGTTTTGTTAAAGGAATCTGAGGAAGCTTGATATCAGTGAGGCTCCTTAGGAAAATAAGTAAACTCCCAGAAACAAAGAAATAATGAGTTTGAAGGGTGAGAAGTCTTGGAATTATCCTTCAATTTGTTTGACCATGATTGTTTCTGCAGTACGTGAGCCCCACTGTGGTAAGTCCCACTGAATGCTTCCTACGCTACCTGACATTACCCGATGATGACGATGCCTCCATAGACTTGCGCCAGGCTGCTGTCATCATCATGTCCCACTTGGATCGACTGGCGGGCGCTTACATGCCAAGCCCCATCTGCCAAAAGGTGAGTTATACCTAGACCAGTGCAGGTTTACAGGAGCCATGCACTTGATGGGGCTGATGCTTATCTAAGGGAGTTTACAAAACTCAGGCTCCAGCCCTGCCATCCATATGCTGAAAATATAGGTTGTGGTTTTTTATTGAAGCTTATGCTCTGTTTTCTTTTTCAAACCAATCTTCGATCCAAACCGCAGCCAAAAGCCTCTATTTTGATGCTCGTTATTTTAGAATGAATTCACGAAATGGAGCCGGATCCTGAGCCTTTGGCTGTTTCAGAACTGCCTCTCTTCCAAAGATGAGTTACTCGCCTGGTGCATCTTAGGATTTACGTTCTTAACTTCTTTTGCCGTTTTGATCACAGGGTCCGGTCATCCCGATGGGTCAGGAGGTCTGGGTCATCAGGTCACCCTCCTTCACCAAGACCCCTTCCAGCTCATCTTCCTCATCCTCCAATGCGTCGACCCACACCCCTAACCCAGTGCCCCTCCCTGCATTCAGCAACCTGGGTGTGGTCCAGGTGGTGTGCGGGGAGAGCTCCACGTTGATCCTGACACGGACCGGGAAGGTGTACTCCCAGAAGAGCCATGCTGAACTGGTGAGCTTTGGTCCACGCTACTAGAGGATTGCTGAGTCTTTCTGAAATTAAATTATCAATGCAAGTGATAAACTGCTGTAAACTGCCCATCAACCGAATACTGACCTGAAATATATAAAATGCTTGGACTTAGGAAGGCCTGATGTTCCGATTCTAGCAGGAGCCTTTTCAAGTTCTTTTAAGAGAGATTCTGCTTGCTTTGAAAACTTCAGGCCCTCCTAATTCTTTAAAATGTAATTATGTTCAACTTGTCAAGCTACATACTTTTCATCATATATAGTGGCATTCCATTGTACATGTAAATTTCTTCAGTTTTGCAACTCACAATAAACACATAGCACGTGATGATGTATGAACTTCTTTCTGGGCTTCCATTTTGTTTCTCCTAGTACCTGGAACTGATCGAGACCCTGACAAATAAAGATGTGGTACAGCTGGCTGCTCATCCCGTGGGCAAGCATTACATGGCATTAACGGGTGATGGTGAGGTTTATACATGGGGCTGCGGTGATTCCGGGGAGCTTGGACATGGAGACAAAAGGTGATTATAGTCTGGCCAACTCTACTTATATCTAGGATTGGCTTTGTTTTGTCTGATTGTTTGTTTGTTTGTTCTAATTACATAAATAATGCTAAATTGCTCTCTGTGGTGCAAAACTGCAAATCAAATCATTACATAAGATGAATGATAACAAGTTAATTCATTTCCATGCTTTGTGTCACAGATCATGTACAGATCCAACCCCAATATCAAGTGTCTTTGGTTGTAAAGAGTCTTCACAGCGTGTGGTGTTTGTAGCAGCAGGGAGTGGATACAGCGCGGCCGTCACAGCTAAAGGGGAGCTGTATACGTGGGGATCGGGGAGCTATGGTCGACTTGGACATGGTATGTAACCCTCAGTAGGACAGGGTGTTGGGTTGGAGATGTTGGGATAGGGAGTCAGTCCAGTGAGCTTGGTAGGGTGTAGGAGTAGATACAAGGAAGATGTATACATTGGGATCAGGATGCTATGGTCGTCTAGGACATGACATGTTACCTGTAAACAGTGGTATGCATGTGGGTTAGAGTTAATGGACCATTCTGACTTTGCTCTTAAGCCCCACCCACCTTAGGAACGCCACGTGTTTTAAATACAGCATGTGACCCAGTTTGACTGAGGTAATGGGTGACAACGACTCCAATTGGTCAATGTGCACAGTTTGATTGACATGCTGGAAAGGTCCATACCCCCTTGCTTTGGGATACCCAACCATTTATCCCTGCATTTATTTTATACTCCTCTCAGGTAACAGTGAGGATCGTCTGAACCCAACTCTGGTGTCAGCCCTGAAGGGTCAGGTCATCAAACAGGTGGCATGTGGGTCACAGGACGGACAGACGCTGGCTGTCACCAACACAGGTAAGAAACCTCTTCCTAGTTATTTCCTTTACTACAGTAGTTGCAGACAATGCAGAGTATGTATGATGCATACATGAACGTGGAATAGGCCTAGCAATAGCATCAAATTGACGTAAATATGTACAGTGCTGCCCAGAATGGGTTTACCCTGGTAAAAGATTAGTGCATAGCTGTGTGTGTTTACTGTTTGTGTATATTATGGTCTTATGGGAGACCCAAACAATGGGAACAATAGTGCCCTTCCAAGTTGGTTTTTGTTCACTTTTGTGTCTAACAAGAAATTTTGAGTACTAAAGTCCATGAAAGTTTGGTGAACAATAGAACAACTGTACCCCCATAGGGGTGCATCCGTAGGACTGTTTGAGGTCGTTTGGGACTGACCGCCAAGTACCTCTGGCATTGACCAGATGAATGCATGAAAGTGTCAAGCTACAACCATGTTGCACTGATGCTATAACGCTAACATGCACCTGTATATAAACCTGACAGGTCTTGTGTATTCATGGGGTAACGTGGAGTACGGACAACTCGGACAGAAGGACAGGGAAGCACCCAAATCACCACGGCTTGTCGACAAGCTCCAGGACCAGAATGTAGCCAAAGTCTGCTGTGGGTCTCGCTTCTCACTGGCACTGGCTGAGACTGGGACCATCTGGATCTGGTAAGTCCAACAGGCTCTTGTAACATCAGGGGTCGATTTCACCAAATTCTTGTAACTTACTATCAGTTGTAGAACTTATGATGCATTGCAGCCCTATGTAGGATACGATGGGTTATCCTTCATAACTCGACTTGATCGATCGTACGGCTTTGTGAAATCGACCCGAGGTAATATCGGTTCATACTTCTTGCAATTCGTATTTCATCGTACTTCTCGTTTGGTCTCATGCTTTATATTTAATAAATGTTGAAGAATTGTAAAAGGGCACATTTTCTTAAAATGCACCAATTTTTGAAGGTGTTTATGGTGAGCTTATGACAAGCTGAGCAAATAGCACACTCGCCATTAGAGAGCCTGGATGTGTACAAAGCATATAGCTGTCAGTTAGCAATCAGTGATATGAGATACATATACTGAAATGACAACCATAATCCTTACCATATTAAAAAGTAGGATGATTATAATTAACCATCCTCGTTCACCTGGCAACAGCCAATGCCCACATCTGTTTTTGTTCTCATCTGGTTGTAAATTGGCAATTTTATATTCCTCAGTGATTGTTATGATAACATGTCAGACTGGTTTTACTATTTAGATGTAAAAGGCCAGCCTGTTGTTGACTGTGTGGGCCTGGATAATTAGCCGTCCGTGCTCCCTCAACTAGAATGACAGTGAGCTTGCTCCCTTTGTCTTGATATACAGAGTTGTTTTGCTTTCATTAGACTCCAATGTAATTCTGTTGCGATGTAGACAAGCATTATTGACACAACTCTCCCCCCTGCAGATAATAACAAGGCTGCATTTATATATACTTAAAAAGCTGGAACAGTCAGTTTTAATTTTGCTTCCAGTGCCAATGCCTGTTATTGTTCTTATCTAAAGGAAGCAAATTGGCAATTTTATCTTCCTCAGTGGTTGTCATGGCAACACAACAGCCTGTTTCTGTGTATTGTATGACGTCAAATAATGATTTTGAACCACACCCTTAAGTGACTTTTTTGCTATAGACCGATCCGACGGCATGATACCATCCGTCATTACTGCGGTGTCCCCGCCCACAGTAATGGCGGATGGTATATCGTGCCGTCAGATCAGTCTATATACATGTGGGTGCTGTTTGCAGAAAAATGAATTTGTGATAATGTCATTTCTAGAATTGGTAGGTTTTTAAGGAATCGGAACAGTAGGGCCTAGAAACATAGACACTGTAATTTGATATATGGTGCTTGATGCCCCAACTTAGTCCCAAGTCCAAAGAATGTGCCATAGAGATACTGCACAAGGCATTGTTTCAGAAATGCTCAGGAGTTTAACAAAAATCAATGGAATACACGGTATAGGTTTTTTTTCCATTTACAACATCGAATATTTATTAACAGATAAAGTAGACTTCTCTTTACATCTGTGCATGCTCATTAACTTTTTACTTGAACATGTTGAATATTAAAGAAATAAAATATTTGATGTTTCAGTGATTTTTTTTGTGATCGAGATACATTCCAATTGTTCTGGATTTTATTTGGGTAGAAAAAACACAATTACTTATCAATTGCTGCAAAACTATTGCACGATTACTGCAAAACTATTGCACGATTACTGCACAACTATTGCACGATTACTGCACAACTATTGCACGATTACTGCACAACTATTGCACGATTACTGCACAACTATTGCACGATTACTGCACAACTATTGCACGATTACTGCACGACTATTGCACGATTACTGCACAACTATTGCACGATTACTGCACAACTATTACACGATTACTGCACGACTATTGCACGATTACTGCACGACTATTGCACGATTACTGTACAACTATTGCACGATTACTGCATGACTATTGCACGATTACTGCACGACTATTGCACCATTACTGCTCCATTACTGCACGATTACTGCACAACTATTGCACCACTACTGCACCATTACTGCACAACTATTGCACGATTACTGCACAATTACTGCACGATTACTGCACAATTACTGCACAACTATTGCACCATTACTGCACAACTATTGCACCATTACTTTCCGATTACTGCACGACTATCGCACGATTGCTGCACAATTACTGCACAATTACTGCACCATTTCTGACAAAATTGCTCCTAATGAAATTACATAGCACACTACATCTTTGGCCTAAAATTGTTTCAAAATTCAATGTTAAAATGTCAGAAAATGTGCAACAATGATGGACATTTAGGGACGTATTATCACCAACAGCTATAGTTTCAGTTTTGTTTGTTTCATGGATATAATTTAGGGGGGCCTTAATGAGGAGTTTGTTGTGGAATCACAAATTTCTAAATGATTCAAATTTGTTCTGTTTCCAAATAAGTATCATGGAGAATATCTGATCAACAATAATTATTCAACCATTGATCGGTTGTCATCTTATTGTGCACATTAAATTGTGCATCACTCTAATCAATGTAGTAGTTATACTCTGCTATAGTATATCAGAAAGACATGGCTATTGGTTGGTTCCATTAAACCAGTCTAATCATCACCCGATCGACAGAGTTTGTCCAGGTACATGTACTCCTTGTGTAAACCAGCTCCTTGTCCAAGATGCAGTGTCACTCTCTTTAATAGGTCATCACTTCCAAATACAGAGTCCAACTGAGTCTTTTTGTTCTCCTTTGGCTCACTATTTCCAGTCGTCCCAGCGTTATGTTGTTTTTGCCTGTTTTACTCAGTCCAGTAACTTTCTTTGTGTTTGTTTACTTCTTTATACATGTACTTTGCTTGCTTTTTTTGGTATTGATAAGGAATTAAATCTTAAGACCATTTCATGCTGAAATTACCAGCAGCCATTTTGCACATAGATTTCTGTGTCATTGTGCAGCCTGCATCATTCCATTTGAAATTTTTATTATACAGGCTTTCACCACATTGATGCATGGTGTTTATGTCGTAGTTTGGTTCTCCCTCTGCCCAGTTCTCATACTGTCTAATAATAGTTCCATCAGTCCATTTGTATTCCCAATCAGAGCCTTTACCAATCAGTCCAATCCAAAAGTTTTCTTGAAAGATGCAACCCTTTGCATACTCAGATACAAAGTTTCCCTCTTCACGGTCAGCAATAGATGTCAAATGAGCAGGTCTACCAGGCTTGGAGAACTGTCCACAGTTGTTCTCAGCATCTTTGAATGTTAGCTTCTCTGTGACACACAGGTAGCAGTTACCCTTGTAAGCCAGCCACGGTGGCTGGCAAGATAGCTTTGTCTTCAGCATGGACCATTTAGGATTGACACAACTACCAGAGATGATATGGTAGTGAAGCTGTGCAATAATGTACAAATGCAGAATCCTTACAATGATCACCAGATTGGATGCCTTCAAGAATTTCATTTTGTTCGAATCAGAATTGTTCTCACCCTCACCTATAGCGTTTTTCAAAATGCTCTGTGCTGAATGTATAACAGCGAATAGTTTATCAAACGATGATTGAAAGTCCAGTGCAACCTCTGTGTCCACTTCCCTGATGGAAATGAAAATTACCACCAACATCTTACCATCTCACCAGCAGCGATTCATCTATGGTGAGGCTATATGAACATTATCTAATTACATTGCCAGGAAAAGACTTGTTTTGCTTAATTGCCATTAGTCATGCCCAACTTGCTACCAGTGGACTCAACAAAAGATCCCCGACCTCCAAAAAAACCCAAACTTGTTTACCTGGAGTCATGTCGTAATTGCATCCTCGTTGTTGCACATGTTGTCACCATGGAGACCATGCACAACTGAATACTCTCATCATTTGGAGACAGTTTGTTATTTTTTGCCGGGGTAATTTGGGAGGACATTTTAAGGTTTCCTTGCAAGTGCATAGTGATATGCATTCTTGCATCACAGATTTTTTAGCAGTCGGTGTCAGTTTCTGTGCTTAGTGTAAGTAATCAAGCAGTGCTATGAAAAAATCAATTGATTGTTCAGAACAGCACAAAGTCAACTTTAGTATCTGAATGAAAATGGCCCCTGTTCCAACAACTGTTCATTATATTAGACATGTCAATAAGCAGAGTTCTTGCCTAAACCAAGCTCTCGTCTGTATGGGGATTTAGTTTGATCATCACAGAGCATTTGACAAAAATGTATCTCTAAACAGAATCCAGTATCAATCCAAGTTGTGGATGAAGTCGGCATGATTTACGTTTTTTGGTTTCCTTGTTCCTAAATTCCGTGCTCTGCAAGTGGGCCAGTGGTCTTAATGCTTTCTACTCCTCCAGTGTCATTTGGCAGATCCATAGGAAGTTGTGCTGTGTGTAGGCTAAGAAGCTTCCTTGCTTTTGGGCTAAGTTTGGTCTCCAAGCCACATATAATGTTACAATATCCGAGTCTGAAACTGTGAGCAGGTTAGTTGTTGGAGCTATTTGTTGTTCATCATGTTCATGAACTTAGCAAAACTCCACTTCCTAGTCTCTGTGTAGATCTGTCATCAATGGAGTCATTCCAAGCTTCATGCATACAGTGTTCTGTTGAAGTTGTTATTTTTACCTAGTTTAACTTTGTGTAGTTGATTACATTACAAAGTGTTTGACTGTTCTGCAGCAGCTTGGGGTCTCAGTCTGAAACAGAAGAATTTCTTTTCGGAATGCTTGACTTTCTTGACAGCAATGTACTCGTCAGTTTTTCATGTGATGTAGGTAGAGTTTTTAAACGTGTTACTTTCTATTAAGCAGTTTTTTTTTCTGAATTCTGACAAGTAAATTACATTGAATGATAGTTTTTGCTTTGGATTGCTCTTCGTTTGTCTATGAAACATATGAATTTGTTGATTTCTTTTTCCAAAAACTTAAGAGCATTTCATGCTGAAATTACCAGCAGCCATTTTCGCACATGGATTTCTTTGTCAATGTGCAGTCTTCAGAACTCCATCTGAATTTGTTATTATACCGGCTTTCAACACATTGTGGAATGCCGTTGGCGTTGATTGGTTGTCCTGGTGCCCAATTTGCGTACTGTCTATCAGTTCCATCAGTCCATTTGTATTCCCCATCAGAATCTTTATCTTTGAATCCAATCCAAAAGTTTTCTTGAAAGACGCAACCCTTTGCATACTCAGATGCAAAGTTGTCCTCTTCATGGTCAGCAATAGATGTCAAATGAGCAGGTCTACCAGGCTTGGAGAACTGTTGACAGTTGTTTTTTAGCATCTTTGAATGTTAGCTTCTCTGTGACACACAGGTAGCAGTTACCCTTGTAAGCCAGCCACGGTGGCTGGCAAGATAGCTTTGTCTTCAGCATGGACCATTTAGGATTGACACAACTACCAGAGATGATATGGTAGTGAAGCTGTGCAATAATGTACAAATGCAGAATCCTTTTGATGAGGGCCATGACGGACACTTTATAGAATATGCACGGGCAGAATCGTATCGTTGACGTGTACCTCTTGTGTGTCTCGATTTATCGTCTGCTTGAGATGACTATCAAACTGATGATGCGATGATTCAGCAGCTACTGTTGCCTCAGCACCTGCTTCACCCTTATATACTGTATATCGGCTTGTTTGTACCATTACTTGAAGTCACTGTCACCGCTATGTCACCATTGAGAATCAATTATCATGCAATTGAAAAGCAGAGCGAAAGAAAATTGAGACTTGAGTTAGCAATTTACTTCACTCTCAGTTACAATTACCGGTAGAAATAACAAGGAGCTGTCTCTTCTGCATGTACTCAGGCCCAAGTCATTGCCATATGGTGTAACCATGTCAATTTCTCTCTTGACAGGTTTTATAGAATGTGAAGATCTATAATTGAATGTGGGTGTTATGATAGGGGACGAACTAGAGGCTACGTCACTTCATAACCGATTTGGCACTCAATAATTTTGAAACTGAGGAGTTGTTTGTCCGCTCAAAAAAGTATTTCATTTATTAGTGAAAGAAAATTGAGACTTGAGTTAGCAATTTATTGCATTGTCAGTTTTTCACAATTTGAAAATGATATGAAAATTCAGAGAATTGTAATTGTAGCTGTCTTTTCTGTGTGCACTCAGGCCCTAATCATTGTCAATTACTCTCTCGGATTTCATAGAAAATGAAGATCTCTTTTGTCTGTAATTGAATGTGGGTGTTATGATAAGGGATGAACTTGACGCTGCGTCACTTCATAACCGATTTTGCACTCATTAAGTTTGAAAATGAGGAGTTGTTTGTCTGATGCTTTGTATTGTTTGTCTCGTCGTTTGTCCAGGGGTCGTGGGGAAGACAATAGATTAGGCCAGCCAATGGACGACCACTACCGCCTACCCAAGCTTGTAGAAGGCCTTCAGAGCAAGAAAGTGGTTGACATAACGGCCGGGCAACGAAGCTTCCTGGCCTTGACCGATGCTGGGGAGTTGTTCCAGGGCAGCATTGGAATCAATCAGTCCGTGAAGGGGAGTAAAGCAGAGGTAGTCATGGTATCGGCGCTCGAAGGAAAGAGCATCAGTGGAATAACATGCAACTTCACAAACGTAAGAAATCGTGGAAACTTTGTTGGGACCAATATTGATCTTGCTATGTCAAACAAGTCAAAAATTCAGATATCATTTCCACTTAATGTGAGATGAGAGTGAGCTTCTCCCTTCCTTAGTGCACGTTGAGTCCTTTTTTTCCTTGTAAGGACCCAGACACTAACATCATATGTGGCCCAATGGCCCAAGTCGGCAATTGTTCAGAAAGTGTGTCAAAGAGATGTTGCACTGTTGGATTTTGGTGGATATGGAAAAATTCTACATATCCAGGCGCCAAGAGTAAAACATTTCCACAAATGAAATAAATTTCAAATTTTTATCATTTTTTTGTTTCTTCACGCTCATCTTTTTATTCCGCCTCAAAGAAGAAAACAATAGCCGTTGATATGTTGTGTGTATTTTGTTTACATGTTCAAATTTCCGTCCAGGCACTTATAAACAAAAACCTTCATTTTGATATATTTTCCCTCAGAGCTTTGCCTGGACATCCAGTGGCAACTGGTCAGTTGGCCTGAGCATACCGTTCAGTGTCCACGTGACCAAGTCCACCTTTGAGCAGCTGGATGGTCTTCTGGAGCGTGTCTGCGAGGGGCTGGACGGTCCTAGCGACTGGCCACCTCCTCAAGAGAAGGAATGTATGGCGGTAGCTGGTCTGAATCTCCTGAGGCTCCAGGTTTGTGGTCATACTTAGTAGAAGTTTCGTAGCCAGAGGCTAAATTTGATTTAAGGCTATGCATGGTGGAAGTACCTAAAATAATTGATTTACAGTAACACCATGCTTTCTGCAAATTTGTACTTGGAGCAGCTTGTTAAATTAGCTGTGGGAAAGATGTATCCATTTGAAATCTGGAATAATTTCTTTGTATTGATGTTGTCGTTCAGCTCCATGCTGCCATAGCTCACAGTGAGGACGCCAAGAAGCTCGGTCTGGGACTGGGCGGCACACTCCTTGCCAACCTCAAACAGCGTGTAGTGGACTTGGCCAGCAACGCTGGCGTCATACCCACAGTGCAGATGGCGGCACAGTACACTCTGCAGACGGGGTGGTCTCTCCTTCTGCCCACGGCTGAGGAGAGGGCCAGGGCACTGTCTGCCTTGCTGCCTAGCGGAGGTAGGTGGCTCTTCCTGCTGTCTTATAGAATTTTAGTTGAAATCATACTTCTTGAGAGATGCAGAAGTGACTGCATAATGTATCATAAAGATATTGTATGTATTATGTGGTATTACATTTTTGTTGAAAGAATCAGCTTTTATAGTTGAGGCTTTGATTTCAAATTGACATGTTATCTAGGAGGTGAGAGTGTCACCATGACACCTGGTCGTCGATTCATGATGGACTTGCTCGTTGGAAGCCTGATGGCCGACGGAGGCCTAGAGTCTGCCCTGGATGCAGCTGTCCGCTCCGAGGTCCGTGAACTAGAAAGCTTGAAGGAGAAGGACATTGCTGAGCCTCCTCCTGGCACGGACGGGGTCAAGGGAGGCAGGACTGGGGTCAGCGGGGAAGATGGAGACATGAAGACCCTCCGAGTGGAAGAACAGAAGACCAGCAAGGACATCAGCATGAGCATCCCTCTACTTCAGCTTGTCCAACAATTACTCAAGTAAGTTTCTTCATTTCAGCTTTATTTCAGCTTGTTTGCCATTTGTGCGGTTCTGAAAAGAACCAAGTCCATCGGCTATTTCCAGAACCACATAAACTCACAAAAGAGATTATATGTGCATCATGCTGTCACTATTGTTCTTGACTTGCTACCTTCACCATGAATAGCCTCAATTCTCAACTTTTATTCCGTCAAACATAACCTGCTCAAGGAAGTAATTCATAAGTGATTCTCTGATTTCTCTAATTATCTTTTTTCTCCAGAAACGCCTCGTCTATCACCTTGTCCAAGCTCCAGGAGCTGTCTGTGGATTTCAGCAAGAGCGACCCACCTCCCAGCATGGTGAAGAACGAGAAGTCCACCTCCATGGAGCTCCTGCTCAAGTTTCAGAGGCTCCTGGTCTGCTTCCTGTTCCCCTTTGACACTCAGCGACGTAAAACCGCCTGCGGTCGTCCGGAAAACTGTGAGTCTATGTCTCTATTGTCTTGTGCATGCACACGGTGTTTCTGCAAACGTCTAAGCTTATTGCCTGTCCCACCATGCAAACCTTCAAGTGCTACTTATCTATGTTTGATTTTCAGCTGCGGAGACCCACGGTGCTGTGTCCCTCTTGAGGAAGTACATTACTCTGTTGTCTGCTCATATTCATGATGTGCTGCCAGGAGCATCCGATCTAGCGACTCGGACTCCTAAGCAGTTCTCAGCAGTGGCTAGCATCATCGAGTCAGATCTGTCAGGTAGGATCCAGGATTCCCCTAAATGATAAAAGTGTATAGATTATATAGGGTGGATTTTCTATGGACATGTTTCCACATGGTAATCTCAGCATGGGGTAATTTCAGTATGGGTAAAATAAGACTCTGATGTTTTAAACATTTGGCTGTCTTTTATAAAGAGACCAAAATTACAGTATGTTCTGATACCCAAAGTTGGACCTATTACTATGAAAATGAAATTTGATAGATTTGATAAACCGATTTGGATTCATCCCAATATCATTGGCAGGTGTCTTGCTACCAGAGCTGATCACCAGTCTAGTCTTACTCCAGGTCAAGCGACGCTCCATCCCGGTCAGTGACCTGACCAGTCTGTTGGACCTGCTGGACGTATTCAACCGACTCTCCCCTGGCATGGACAAGGAGGATGCAGAAGATCTGGCCTGGTCTGGCCATCTTAGAGGTTAGTCAGAGGGTGGGGGCGGGGGGTTTGTCAGGCTTGGCTGAGTGTTACTTTCCCTGCCTTCTACCATGTACTCATTGTACTGCGGTCCCTGGTTCAAATCCCACTCAGGCTGACATGTGACTTGGTTTCGCATACCCTACATGTCTGAGAGTTTACCTCTCACATCTAATATCCGAACATTGGTGCCTCGCTTACACTGCAATGCAACCAAACCCCCTTACAATAGGACCTTCCTCAATCTTGCAAGACCATCCTTATATGGCGTTCATGTAATCCTTACTTCAGGAGGCATATCGAATCACTTAGTGTCAGGTGGAGCAGTCGCCAGCGTCCCTCTTACTCCTGAGGATGTTCCCCTGATTCGGAAAGCTGACCTGGAGAATCATAACAAAGACGGAGGCCTGTGGGTGGTCATCAACGGCAAGGTGTACGACCTGAAAGACTTCCACTCTAGCGCTCCTTGCGGGAAGGACAAACTCCAACAATATGCAGGTATGGTTGCTGTTTGTTCATTTGGTCTGTAACCATCCTGTTGAGGAGTTCAGAGCTACAGGTTTGTGGTTGGCATAGTATTAGGCCTTTCTGTCTGTCTTTTCTCATAAACAGCCAAAGATGCAACAGAGGAGTTCCAGAGCGTCGGTCATTCTGCCGAAGCTGTTCTCATGATGGAGAGCTTCTTTGTGGGGATGTATGTCGGGGTGAGTTATTGCTGTATGAACTAGTATTATTCCAAATTGCGAAGAATTATTGACCAAGAGGTTCCAATCCTTCAGCGTGTTACAAACTCCCTGATTCTTAAAGTAATCCTCCAAGAGGTTGTGTAATTACTGAACAAGTAGTCTCACCCTGCAGTATGTTGTAGTACCTACTGTATAAAGCAACCTTCCTTCCTGGAGGATAGTTATTCAGTATAGTAGTCAAAGTTTAAAGACCTCAGATTCTTAGAAACATTCATCTGAAGTTTCTGAATGTTTCTACATTGAGGTGACTATTGAGGCTCTTCATTTTCTATTCAAAGCCCAGACTTCAGTGAGTGGATTAGGAGTTGATTATTAATTTGCTTCCTCTCATTTGTCTGATGTCTCTAGCCGGAGGAGGACATAGTCATGCCAGCTGTTGATTCCAGTTGCACCTCTTCTCCTCTCATCGATGCCGAACGGGCCCTCGGTCTTCTCATTGGTCTTAACTCCTGCCATCAGGCTTGTGATGATACCCTCCATCCTACCGAGGTGGACCTGACTTATTGGCTGGATTCACCCTTGTTCAGCGGTGGACTGCAGCTTGGCCAGCGTCCCAGCATCCTGGAGCGTTTTGACCGTACGGGGTCAAACTCCTCCACGCCGGCCACCACCCCTGTCCAGGCCCTGAAGTACGAAGACAACCAGAAGTACTTTGCTCGCTCGGCTTCTCTGGCAGATGCAGCAAGGCCATTCCTGCAGGCTCTGGCCGATGGGAGGTTGCAGGATCCAGGAGTCAAGGCGTTCCTGTCTCAGTGCGACCGCTACTGCCGTCTGCATCACCTGTTGCCACCCATCGAGTTCCCACCTTCGCATCCTATCGAGGTGGTCGGCCGGCTCCTGATGGCTTGCATCTTGAAGCACCACGACCTGGGCCATGCCGCCTTGGCTCTGGTGGAGCATGGAGCCCAAGGAGATGGTCTAGCTCATCTCAGGCATACTGCGATGCCTAAGTCAATCGCTGAAGTTTGTAAGGTCGTCTGTCAGAGTAAACGGTCACTCATCAAGGTATCTACAATTCTAATGTTCTCTTGTCTCTCTCTGTCTTGTTTACATGATGGATTTTGAGGAAACATTTTGCTTTAGTCTGAAAGGAATCATCAAAATAAAGCATAAATTATCTCTTTTCGTACTTTTTCCTCCCATGTATTAGACCCGTCAGGATCTAGTTCATTCCTACGAGGACGTCTGCAACCCAGTCATCCAGCGCTGCCGTTTTATCTTCAGCGAGCTCCGTCCAGCCATCGGGAATGAAGTCTCAGCTTTGTCCAGGCTGAAGATCCTCAGCACGCCGCCCAGATGGAAGCAGGTTGTGCTGAAGATGATCAGACAGCGACGAGCTGCTGCAGCCGCCGCTGCTGCTGCTGCTGCTAGTGTTACAAGTAAGGAATTATTGGTTACTTGTCAGAGCTGCCACACATATGTAGGCCTCTTATGTTGAAAAGCAATGCCACAATTAAATTTTGACTTTTCTTGACGTGATTACTTCTTGTTTTGTTCAGCATCCGGCAAGGAGGAGAAGGCTTCTAAGGATGTGAAAGTGAAGACAGAAGGCGGTGAGACAGAGACTGAAGAGACTGGAGCGGTAGGAGGGATGGGAGTGGTTCGAATCTTTGCCAAACAACAACCAAAGACCGAGAAGAAGGCCACAAAAGACAAGGTTCGCATCCTCATTTCTGACATATTTCCTTAAACATTATCAAACGTTTTCAATATTTTAATTATTTCTTGATTTTTCATCAATCTGATGGAAATTTTGTCAATAATGGCTTGTTCTTCCACAATTTGTTTCAAAACTGTAAATTATTTGCTTTTGAGCAGTCGAATTGATTTTCTGGCCAGAATAACTTGACAATTTGTCTTGATGGTTTCTAAACTGAACTTGTCTTGTAATTCTTGGCCAGGACTCTTGGAGAGCAGTGGTCAGTGCAATAACGAGTGCCCGCAAGTTCAAGTGGTTGAGACAGCGCATGACCGGAGCCTCCACGCAGACAGCCCTCATGAGCCAGATTGTGGAGTTTGCTATCACCGACAACAACCTGGACCTGGAGAAACTCCGGAGGACGCTCTATTCCCAGGTACCGTCCAGGGGCCTTTCTCAAAGCTAAGGCTCAGGCTCAGGCTCAGGCTCAGGCTCAGGCTCCGGCTTCGTTTCTGTAATCTATATGCTTAAAATATAAGTTGTGGTTTTCATTGAAGTTGAAGCTCTATTTTCTTTTTCAAATCAGTTTAATAATCTACAGCATTCCTTCATGAACTTCATGGTTGTTAAAGCTTCTATGTGGCAAAGGTCTCTTACTGTCTTGATTTATTCCCACAGCTTGAGCGAGCTGAAAGCCGCCTACAGGGTGCTGATGCCATGCTAGCCCAGTTGAGGAAGGATCAGCTCATTCCATCCGTGCGCTATGCCTTACTCTGTGGCTGGCAGGGACTCGTGGACACACATCCTAACGACTCCCTCATCAACGATGCCAGCTCCAACTGCCTCAACAACATCAACCTTATCCCACCGTACGACCGCGTCATCCTCCAGACAACCTTTGCTAAGCTCAGCCGATGGGCCGTCGATGAGCTCCGCCACCAAGTCATCTCAGCTAATGAGACTCTAAGCTGCTCGGTTCAGGCTACCAATGATGATGATGATGAAGACAATGGGCTGACGCTAGGAGTGCTTCCTCAAGCACGCTTCATCCTGGCTACTCTAGGGATGTTGACCAAGGAACACTTGGCATGTGGAGTCAGTCTCCTTCTCAACTCTGGAGTGCTGGGTCTCATGCAGACAATCCTCAGACTCACAGGTTAGATCTCTCTGTCTTCTGGTTCCACCCAAAAATCAAATTCTCCTTACTGATGCATCTTTGAAACGTCTTATACTTCTCTTTACAGACACTCTAAAGCTCCCTACACAAGCCATTTTTGATTTAAATTCTCCTCACATGCCTCACATGCTATATATTCCCATCACAGTCTCATTATGATTTACGGGTACATTTTTCTCATTGGTGTAAATTCTCCCCACTGGTATTTTACTTTTTCCTTTTTATTTTTCTCAAAGGGTTTTTGAATACTGATGTAAATTCTCCTTACAGGTTTAGTTGAATTGATTTAAATTCTCCCTACAGGTCCAGACCACGACTGCTCCAATGATGACGATACACCTCTACCATCCACAGTGTTTGAAGAGACACGTAATGTACCACAGCCAGCACCAATGCCAACCAGCGGACCTGAGCTGGCTGGAATGATGAAGATTGGTACCAGGGTGGTACGAGGACAGGACTGGAAGTGGGGAGATCAGGTATTGGCTTGAGGGTTGATGAGAGTTAGGTTCTCATCAAATTACCCTCATTACTGACTTACTTTAAATTCACTGATTATTTTCCTCCTCTCTGGAAATTATGCAATGTCAGAGAGGATTTTCAGGCAAAAAGTTAGCGAAGTTTAAGACGAATGTCTTGTCTTATAAACAACTATTGGCTAGATCTTGATAGCTTCTGTCTCTCATGTTTGTTTGTTCTGTCCAGGATGGTCCACCACCCAGTGAGGGTCGAGTCATTGGTGAGCTGGGGGAGGATGGCTGGATACGTGTACAGTGGGACACTGGCAGCACCAACTCCTACCGCATGGGCAAGGAGGGCAAGTATGACTTGAAGCTGGCTGGACCCCTCCCAATAGTGGAACAGGCCGAGGACGAGAAAGAGTGCATCATTGATCCAGGTATGCATTCATGAATATGCAAATTGAATATTCATGTTCAGTCGTGAATATGCAGATTTTAATTTGCATATAAAGAAAACAAGAAACTTAGATATACTATTTCACATACTTTTAGAAGTTGTCACCATAAAATAATATTCATAATTTAATGTTTCTGTTCTCATCGTAGCTGCCAAGAAACGGCCGGAGAGCAGCCACCCTACGGCCCTGATCCGGCGGTCTAGCATCTGCCTCCTTCAGCTGCTGTCGCTAAGCTGTGGCATCCATGCTGAGAATGTACAGAAGGATGCGACTAAGACACTCTGCGGTCTGCTGAGGACGTTGGTAGAAGCTGGTAAAGCAAAACCAACACTAGAAGGTGGGTAGGCCATAGATTTAATTTTGAAAAAAATTAAAAAAATTAAGAAGGACCTGTGGTATTGTTTTGGGTGTCAATTAAGCCGAGGTGGTCAGAAATAAGAACTTGACGGCCAAGCGGACCAGGAGGAAGGAGAATCAACAGCAACCTCAGCTTGCTTCGTTGTTTGTTTGCAGCAGGTGCAACAGAGACTGCCACTCAAAAATTGGACCCTTCAGCCACTCTTGAAAGTGCTGATTGACCCTATTCCACCCCTGGAGTTACACCATCATCTATCAAAGACGGAAGGATGCCAAGGATTACTTTGTAATTTCAATGCTGTTTGTCTTGATGTGTCTAGGTGAGCTATCCCCATCCAGGCTTGTAGCTAGCCAGCAATACTACGAGTGGGCTACTCTAGGATTCATCTCCAGTGTAGCTAGTGCTCCTAGCCTGTGCCGTGCCCTCAGTGACCCTGACTGGATGGAACTACTACTAGGCATGGTCAAGAAGCCTGACGTCACACCCGAGAACATCACATCTCAAGTGAGTTCATTATTAGAGTTTGAGAAAGATCCTGCTAGAATCGAAAATGTCATTTGGTTATTCCTCGATACATCCATATCAGATTGGATTTCCTCAGAACCTTTTCTTCTGCCTCTGTCCTCCTAGATCATGGTTCTTCGTCTCTTGAGGGCAGTCTTACCAGCTTGGGAGCAGCCAGACCCATCATCTGGTACCACTAGACTGGTCAGGAGACTCTTCACTCTGCTAGGCTCTGTGCTGCTAGCTTGCTCTGCAGATCTCCCCTACCCATTCTCAGGCAAGTAGTCACCACTGAAAGAATCCTCCAGATATAGACCTTTCTTTTGCAACGTCATAGCCCAAGTTTTTGCCAACCAAGATGGTGGAAACTATGGAGAGCCGGGCATAAAAAATATCCACAATTTGAACACAATTTGTACACAACGATTCATAAACATTGACAGATATTGCCTATATGTAATGCAAACAGCACAAGCAATGATGGTATGTATTTTGCACAGCTATACATATTTGCATAGGGGGTTTATGAAACAGCGACTCAGGCTCAGGTTCCAGCTCTGTCATCCATGTGTTGAAAATATAGCTTGTGGTTTTTCATTGAAGCTGAAGCTCTATTTTCCTTTTCAAACCAAAGGATCTTCTTCAGAACCAGAGCCAAAACCTCTATTTTGATACCCGTTATTTCAGAGTGGATTCACGAAATGGATCTGGAGCCTGAGATGGAGCCTGAGTTTCCGTTTCGTAAATGTCCAATAATTAGCCTTACTCAGATATATGATAATCTTCTAGTGATATGAATTGTCCCATGCTGTGATTGGTACCTGTGATACAGATATCAGTAGTAAGGGCAAGACGCAGTCTCGTTGCAAGGTATCCCTGACGGCATCGATGGGAAGCACAGTGGCCGAGGAGATCATAGTCCTACTACGTCGTCTACACACTCTACCAGCCTGGAATCCGGCCATCAATGAGTACATCACACAGCAGCTTAGTACAGTCACTGATATACTGCTGGAGGAAGGTCACGCAGAGGTCAGGATATATGAATATGCTAATTAGTGCATTATGAATATTCATGTAATATGATACTTTTATCCAATTGAATCAGGAATTCATGATCACATGAAAGGGTATGGAATATCAAAATAATAATGAAGGACACTTATATTAAGCGATGGTATCCACCTATTAGGCGCTCATTATTATCCCTGGTCATCAGGCTACTTAATAACATTCCTGAAAAAACCATCTCAACTCCCTGGGGAGTATACTGCCCCCGATTTGCATCCCAAGCAGGGCGGCAAGCCATCACACTTTGTCAGTGGTTGTATCACATTTGAGGTCTGTACTTGAATATGAAAGTACAGTAGTGCCTTATGAATAGTCATGTTTATTTGATTGCTACCCTCAGCCTCGTAATGTCAGCCAAGAAGACACCCTTGCTAAAGATGGTGCCGTCATGTCAGCTCTGGCCATCATCGGTGGCCTCGATGGCCGGCCACGCCTTGGAGGACTGGTCAAGCATGACGAGTTTGGTCTAGGTACCGTCGCCAACATCGCAGCCAATGGCCGACTAACGGTGCAATTTGAAGATCAAAGAGTCTTGAGGGTGTGTCGATTGTCGTCACTAACATCGGTAAGCAAATAGAGATGGTTGTTGAAATGTTTGAAGCTGGCCTCAATGCCAGGACCAGGACATGAGAAGCCATTGCTACTCTGGACTCTATGATACTCCAGCCCTGCATTCCTGTTTCATCTCTAGGTAGTTGTCTTGCCCCTCAACTGATGCAATTCACTGCCTGACGTAACATCAGTCACAGAAACCTTTTAACATCGCCCATCTTCTTCACTAGGTCCCTGTTCTGAGCTTTGACGTGGACAAGCTGCCCCTTACACCTTCCGTCCTGGATGCCTGGGTGCATCTCATCAGCCTGGCTGGCTCTGGCTTCAAGGCTCTCAGGTCCCTCTCAGGAAGGAGTGGTAGTGGCCTAGCAGATCCAGGTATCATCATCTCTTTAAACGTCTTAATGCTCGTCAAAATTTTGAATTTTGATATCTTTACTAGGTATGTTGGCTGCCTCTATCTCTGCTTAGAGCTAATCAAGGTTAAAGTGAAATTGAGAGACAAACAGGTGGACAAACAAACAAACAGATAAGAAGACTCTGGCACCTCCTTTTTTAATGAGATAGAGAAACATCTGACACAAAGCTTTTAAGTGAAGTCAAGTTTATGCAGAGTTTTTTTGGCCTCCAGCTTGTCTTCATCGAAGGCTCACCCAGCTGCAAGAAGGATAAGCCCATAACGAATAAGATATATTAAGAACAAATCCAAGAGCTGTTTTGTGAATCTGCGAAGCCATGAAGCCTCCTTGTCTCTTAACGGAATCTCTGAAAACTCTCTCCTCTAGATGCAGTCAACCTGAACCGTCTCCGCAAGCAGCAGATCCGCCTGGCTCTCCTGCAAGCCACCAGGGTCATGTTCAGCAAACAGGACAACCTACGTAAGGTCCTGTCCCTCCTTGCTACCATGGACCCACCACCTTCCTCAGGGGAGGACGGTAGCAGCCCCGATGGCATGACACCTACCAACCAGACCTTACTCCAGCAGCTGATGAATGCTGCTACTCAGCCCTCGCCCATCAAAGCATTGTTTGAGAGGAAGGAACTAGAGGTCAGTGGAAACTTCAAGAGTTTTGGCTAAAAAGATGGAAAATCGGACAGTTGGTCATTGTATCAAATTCTAGTGTTATAGTTTTTGTTCAATACAGGAAAATTGTGCCATCATCAAAAAATCATTTTGTAAAAATTGATAAATTTGCTGATTTAGAAATATGCTTCAAGAATATGACAGTGTTATACTTGCTTTTATATTACACCAATCAGATAATCTTCAGATTGCCACAAGGGATTCGAGCCTGCGATGACCAATCAATGATTCCCATATAGAGCCTGTTGTCGTCTTAATGTTTTGTCTGGTGTGCTGTAGTTGTCATCAGTAGAATTACAGGGGCACATCAGTTGGTATAAAGAAGTGTCCGAGTAGAAGACTCTTCCGGCACATAAACATAATCAGTAGAAACTTGACAAAAATTGGTTTCTTAACATCTCTGTTCATTCTATAGGGAGCTGCATTAGCTCTTTGCCAGTACCTCATCGCCGAAACAAAAACACCGCCACCTACCTACATGAATGAAGAGATCCGCATCACGCATCCCGTCCGAGAAATCGTCAGTCCATCAGAGACGGCCACAGCACGTCCGGTCAAGCAGCGTCGGGCCAAACCCATAGAGGTTCCTCCCTCACCCCTGGTCAGTCAGCTGATGGAGATGGGCTTCGTCAGGAAGAATGTGGAGTTTGCCATCAAGGCGCTGAGTGAGTGGACTTAAGACTCATTTGGCTTGTGAAAGTTGGCACAAAAAATCTATTCAATCTATGCAACTGTTTTTTTTTGGTGATGTTAGACCCAATTTATTGTTTGTGATTGTTGAGCAATTACATTTTCCCTTTTTTATCACTTAGAATGTTTTATTTGGATGTTTATATCAATCTTTACATATTGGATGGTAACTTTAGACACCTTAAAAGCAACAATATTTTGCTGTTACTTTCCTCTTAAGGTGGTGGCTCTGATTCCAAGCCGAGTGCAGAGGCTGTCGTGAGCTGGTTGGTGGATCATCCTGACATCGACTTCCCAGACATCTCAGACTCGGACAGTGATCTCTCATCGGAGTGCATCCCTGATTCTGACATCGATGACGATTTATTTGAAGATCTGGAGGGTGACTATGAACAGGTATTGTTTTAGTTAAATGAACCTGTTAAATTTTTGGTAATATCAAAAGAATCTTGCCTGAAAGCCATTGAAACTAAACTTAGTCCTCGTTTGGAATTTGCTTTTGACTTCTTTCAAGTATAACTTACTTAAATTTGGGGGAAAAGATATTTGGAAACACTCTTTTTTTAATTCAAAAGTGTAGTGCCTTAATTAAGGGATTCAGGGGGTTAGGATTTAAAACATTTCATCATATGGGCATTTCTATGGTTTTGGACATTTTTGTAACATAAGTTACCTCTTTTTTGTGCATACTTGCATGCATTTTAAGGAACCATAAGGGGTATACTTGCTGATTCCAATAATTATTTGTAGTCTTTCAAGAATGATTGATCAAGGAATAGGCCAAAGTCACTTACGTTACCATGCAATTGCCTATTTATATCCAGATGCTTGCTGCAGAGGGCGCTTTATTCAAGAAACGTAGTGATTTCCTGAGTAATGACGAGTACGCAATCTACGTCCGAGACAACATTCAAATTGGTATGACGGTCCGCTGCTGCCGAACCTATGAAGAAGTTCAAGAAAGCGATATTGGCAAAGTTGTCAAGGTAATGTTAACATTGGAAATACAATGATATTTCATGCCTCAAAGTTGTAATGGTTAAGGTGGGATCTGAACCAGGGACCAGAAAATGAAAGACAATCCAGTTTCATGGTTCCTGCAAATTTCTAAAGTGAAGTAAATTTTCTTGCCTCACAACGGAACAAACATCTCATGGTGATTGCTATGCTACCAAAAATTGCTTCTGTACCTTATTCATAGGAAGTATGAAGCAGGCTTAATGGTCTAAGGATTCACTGTAGATATTGATTCACAAAATGAGGCTTGCAACTTTCCCTCCGACCAGCTGATTTCCTCGTTTTTATTTCATTATACTCATGTCATTGAAAATAGAAAAACACTATTGCACACACAAAGTCTTGTAAAGATTTTTTGTTGAGTCCGAGTTGCATGCATGAAAATTGTTTGTAGAATTTTCCAGAATGAGTAAGAATCGGTTTGTCTTTATGTCGCAGCTGGATCGTGACGGCCTGCATGACCTGAATGTCCAAGGGGAATGGCAGATTAAGACGGGTACATACTGGGTACGTTACATCCATGTGGAGCTGCTGGGTTTCACGCCGCAGTGTGCTCCTGGATCAAATATCAAGGTTGGAGACAGGGTACGGGTGACTCGCAACGTCACCTCACCAAAGTACAAGTGGGGATCGGTGTCACATCAGAGTATCGGCACAGTTACAGGTAAGAAGGAAAACTGCATGAGATTGATTGAGGTTCATGATCCTACTTTAATACCTTCCTTGTGAATCACTTGATTGAAAGATTTAAATGAGATTCTTTAATAAGCTTTAATACCAGGTGGGCCCTGCCATTGAAAAGCCAGTCCAGGCCTGGGCTTTGCCTGGGGGACTTGGGCTTCTGCAATCCCAAGCCATGAATTATCAACTTCAAGCCCCTGCTGTGAAGAAAGAGTTTAGTTTAATTTTTTCATCCTGTATCATATTTCAGGTTTTAGTTCAAACGGCAAAGACGTGACTGTCAACTTTCCACAACAACCTCACTGGACTGGACTGGTATCCGAGATGGAACTGGTACCCAGCACACACTCTGGCGTCACGTAAGTGCATGTCTATTTATCATATCCAAGATTCTATAGGAGACCAATGATCATTGCAAACCATTGTTACTAGCTTAGATTTGGGCATGTGATTGTCTCTTGAAACGGGAAACTTGTCGATTTAACAGAATTGTCCAGAAACATTATTCAGCTGAAAAATAGACTCTGTAATTTGTTTAATTATGAGATCCAACATTTATGCGTCAACATTTTTTTGTTTCCTCCAAATTGCAGATGTGACGGTTGCCAGACATCGCCCATCACTGGTCCCCGCTTCAAGTGCAAGTCATGTGACGACTTTGATTTCTGCGAGAACTGCTTTCGCATCAGACGCAATCACCGCCATCCCTTTGTGCGCATTGCCGAGCCAGGTAAGTAGGTTAATACACAATTACTAAGTTTGTCAGACGGCATTCCGGGGGGTCACTGGTTCGAATCCCGTTCCAGTCTTTGTCTTTGTTCACTTTTCAATGACTAGGCCTTTACAAGTTAGATTCTTCTCATAACTGCACCTCATGGATTTTACGAGACACCTGTTATAGGAATCAGCTGGAGAACATTTGTCTGTGTTTATTTATTTGCAGGGAGCACACCTGTCAACGTGGGCCGACCCGGCCGTGGGAGGCGCCGAGTAGGCCCAGTGGCAGGTGCTCTGATTGAAGACTGGTCACGCTGTGTCAAAAACACGGAGGTTTCATCCAAGGAAGGCCACATCTCGCGATTAGTAGACGGTAATCCTAACACCTACTGGCAGTCCTCAGGATCACAGGGCAAGGTAAGAGTATGATACTTGATAGCCTTGCTGAACAATGAGCAAGGTTTTTTACTGATTATATTTGAGGATGATTTCGTCAGCGACAATTTCAGTACATTTCCTCTGACCCATTGTCCATTGTGTTTTCTTCTTGACGTCCAGCACTACATCCGACTGACCATGCAGCCCAACATCTTAGTACATCGTCTACGGATGACCGTGGATCCCAACGATAGTAGCTACCAGCCCTCAATGGTCATCATGTCAGGCGGGGACAGTGTGCCCAACCTCAGGGAGTTGAAGAACATCAGGATTGGTCCCACCGAGTCCATGATAACCTTGCTTCAGGATATGACAGAGGTAAGCAGCTAACTGCGGGGTATTCAGGATGACAAATTCAGCCTCCGATTAGAGGAAGATCAGTTTAGATTCATGATGATAATTATGAGTCTGGTGCCTGTTCAGCAAAACACCAATCCTCATGATAGTCTATTTGACAGGTACTTATCATACTACTCCTGCTAATGAGGCCCTAGAAGCATTCCTTAGACCATCTCAACTGAGGAGTATACTACCAAGATGCTGCATCAGTCGCAATGGAGTAGTTGAAACACAACAGGCTGTACCCTCAGAGGTACCCATTCTGCTCCTCGGTCGCTAGAAGCAATTGAAGGAAATTCAGCCCCAAATCAAAAAAGCTTCTTCAGAGAGATAATGGCTGGGAACTTGTAACTCCTGTAACGTTTGCTCCAAGAAAACTTATGAGTTGTCCCTGTTGCTCTTTCCCAGTACCATCGCATCATTGACATCAGCATCAAACAGTGCAAGTCCAGTGGTATAGACTGCAAGGTCCATGGCCTGTCCATCGTCGGGCGACTATGCCCTGATGAGGATGACATCGCTGCCTCCTTCTCCTTCTTGGCCTCCGAGAATGAAGACGAGGATGAGCGGAGCAACGCCCGGGTGATAGCCAGGCACCGGTCAGCAGAAGGCATCAGCGGACGGGACATACAGACTAAAGTATTTGTCTGGGGACTGAATGATAAAGACCAACTGGGTGGACCTAAGGGATCCAAGGTAATCATCTTCTTGAGGTTTTGGGAAGAGTCCCGGGGTGGTGGCACTATGGGAATATGCTTTATGGAAGATGATTGGTTCTGAGAAGAACCAGAGTTGTTAACTCAGCATTCCGAAGGGTAGATGTTAGCCATCTGGACCAATTTCATAGAACTGCTTAATTTCATAGAACTTCTGAACTTTTCTCCCATCCTACAGATCAAGACGCCAGTCCTGAATGAGTTCCTGTCCAGTCTCAAAGTTGTCCAAGTCGCCGGCGGTTCAAAAAGCCTTTTTGTTGGTAAGACGTGACATGGTCTTCTGTAAACTAATCTAAGTTTCAGTACAAGTATTCAGGGGTTTCATTGGGGATCAGTTTTTGGGAGCCAACTTGCTCATACATTTCTTTTGACTTCTATCAATGATACAAGCCTGTGTTAGTCCTCAACATGCTGGATCTCCTTCAAGGATGGCCCTTTGGTTTCAATCAAATCTAAATCAATTTTTCTTTCTACCTGCAGTGACGGCTGAAGGTAGAGTGTTTGCTTGTGGGGAAGGCACTAACGGGAGACTCGGTCTAGGATCATCCGCTAATGTGTCTTCCCCAAAGCAACTCATGGCTCTCCAACAGCACACAGTCAAGAAGGTGGCTGTACATTCAGGTACGTTGGTGTGTTGCTTGATGGTGTGAGCAGGGTTTGATGTCTGGCATTCCCTTTGGTGAAGCATTTTGTAATTCGTAATAAGTCTTGTGTCCTTCTCTAAGGTGGCTTCTGACAGGCACCCTGAGCAATGATTGTTGACTATAGGGAGGTCCCATTATAGGGCTTCATAGCTCAGATGGTAGAGTACTATTATGGCAATAAATGGGTTATTTGGCTTCTGACTGGCACCCTGAGCAAAGATAATTGACTATAGGACTATAGGGAGGCCCATCACAGGGCTGGATAGCTCAGATGGTAGAGTGCTGGTATGGCAGTTAATGAGTTATATGGCTTCTGACTGGCACTCTGAGCAACGATAGTTGACTATAAGGAGACCCCATCACAGGGCTGGATAGCTTGAGTTTCTCAAAAGCAAGCTCTCTTATGAATAAACCCTCCTTCACATCTTGGAGCCTTTATTGTTGTGCCATCCTATTTGAGCAAACTTGAAACTTTGCCTGATCTCCTCTCTAGGTGGACGTCATGCCATGGCGCTGACCATTGACGGGAAAGTCTTCTCCTGGGGTGAAGGTGACGATGGCAAACTCGGCCATTTCAGCAGGATGTAAGTAAAATGGGTCTAGTCTGCATAAATTGACATATATTTTACATATATCATGCATATTTATTTTGCCTAATTAATGCTTTTGTTTGCATTTTTTAATGTGTATGAGACACTAGTCAGCTAGCGGAAAGTCGAAATCAAATTCTAAAAGCAATCATCTTGCCCACATCATTTTATATCTCCTCAGTTGTCTCATCTTTTTAGTATGCATAAAGAAAAAGCGTTGTATAAGTGTTGTATACATTTATAACACTTGTCTTAGGCTCTTTGTAGCGATTTCGTTTTTGAAACTTGCCTGACCTTCTTGCCTATATCCTGCAGGAATTGTGACAAGCCACGACCCATTGAGGCTCTGAAGACCAAGCGTATGAGAGACATTGCCTGTGGCAGTTCCCACAGTGCAGCAGTGACAGCCAGTGGGGAGTTATTCACCTGGGGCCTGGGGGAGTACGGTAGGCTAGGTCATGGAGACAACACTACCCAGCTAAGACCCAAAATGGTGAGTCATCGCGACCTGACTTCGAAGTTCTAAAGGGCACGCTTGTCGTTCCACTGGGTACACCTACAGTGGAAGGCATACTGACTGCTGGATTGGTCCAATGGAAGGGAAGGTTCAAAACATCCTTTCATTCTGACTTTTGAATCTCACCCTCAGCAATCGATAATTTGCGTCATTTGTTTTGCCATACATTTTAGGTGAAAGCACTTGCCGGGCAGCGTGTTGTACAGGTAGCCTGTGGCAGTCGGGATGCTCAGACCTTAGCCCTGACAGATGAGGGTATGGTCTACTCCTGGGGTGATGGTGACTTTGGCAAGCTAGGACGTGGAGGTAGCGAAGGCTGCAGCGTGCCTCACAACGTAGAGAGGTTAAACTCCCATGGAATCTTGCAGATTGAATGTGGAGCTCAATTCTCGCTGGCTTTGTCCAAGTCTGGCACAGTTTGGACGTGGTAAGAATTTATTCCTTCTTAAGGAGAAATTAAGATGGATGAACAAAGACATTTTTGCCAAATCAAGAACTGAGAATTTCTGGAATATATGCACCAACTCTGTAGTACTGAAGCTCCTAATTTCAATTGTTGAGTTATATTCAGCAAAATCTTCAGTCATATGACAGTTAAAATGATTATGCTTTCTGTCTGGTATTCCTTATGTTCCCACAAGATCTCAAAACCTTTCCTTCAAAGAAAGTTGTCCTATGATCCTAATAAAACTGATTTTCTTTGAAATCGAAACCAATTCTTTCAAGATTTACTCTTTACACAAATCACTACATCCTTCATGCTGTGACAATACAATAAAATGATATTTATGATTGAAAATTAATAAAGTAACATGCTTCTGTCCCACTGCAGGGGCAAAGGAGACTACTTCCGTCTGGGTCACGGCGCCGACTCTCACGTCCGCAAGCCGCAGGTTGTTGAAGGTCTGAAAGGCAAGAAGATCATCCACGTAGCTGCTGGTGCCCTGCATTGTCTCGCTGTCACGGATACCGGTCAGGTTTTTGCCTGGGGGGATAATGATCACGGACAACAGGGTAATGGTTGGTATCTTTCAACCCAACATCCCAAATGTTTTGTTTTAAGTTTGAAATTATTTTGTTCCTTCAATTTTTCCTTTGTCAAGTGATTTTACGCAAATGTGGTTTCCCATTTTGTTTTTTCCTTTTCTTGTTTAAATGTACTTTGGGCCTGTATTGGAGTGGTACTTGAGCCCATTTTGTGCTGAAGAAAATGTCTGGTTGTGTTGGCCTATGCCAACTGAGAAATGTGTGTGTGCGCCTGGCCTTCATAATCTTCCAACAGCAATGGAAACAGCTGTTTTAATACACAGGAACCATATTGTCGCATGGTACTTGACGTTGTTCGAACATGGTCTGATTAAATGTTTTAAATTGAGGTCTCACGTTTATTCCAATAAAAAATATTAATATGCAAATTAAATATAAAAAAATATTGAAAATATTAAAAATTAATTTGAAAAAATATCGTCTCCACTAGTCAATTTTTTTTTATCTAATTCTGTGTATTTTTTGTTTTGTTTTCCTTATGCTGTTTTGTGTGTTGGTCAGGTACAGTCACTGTTGATAAGAAGCCAACCTTAGTGGCCGGTCTGGAAGGTGTCAGGATTACCAACGTAGCCTGTGGATCGTCTCACAGCTTGGCCTGGTCCACCACGGATGCTGCTGTGCCCTGTATGCATGAACCGGTGCTCTTTACTACACCTAGAGATCCGTTGGGAGCCACTGAGCTAGGTAAGATGCTTCTCTTGTGGTTCTTCATGATCGATTGAAGGGTCTGGAGGGCTTGGCTTTGATGAGCATTGCATTGGTTTGCCATATTCTGTTTAGAAGACTCCCACTAGTTGCATTTTTTTACTTTACTGATTCAGGATCTGATAAGTTTAAACCAACCAATTGACTTTTCCAGCTTGATGGTAGAAGGGTTAGCATGTTGGCCCTTGTAAACCAGAGGTGCTGGGTTCACACCCTGGTGTAGATTCCCAACTATCTATCGATCTATTCTTGAGGAGTTGAGATGCCAGCCCTTGTAAACCAGAGGTCCTTGGTTCACACTCTGTCTTAGGCCCCCTACTGCTATCAGTCTGGACATGATTTCATGTTATTTGTCACTGCTACATAGGTGTGATGGGTGAGCTTGTCCACGATGCAGGAGATAAGAGTAACATAGGACAAGGTGGTAAGCAGAGGCCGTCTCTTGCTAAGGTGATGCTGTCACTGGAGACTAATGCATCCAGACAGATGGCCCTGGGACAAATACTGATGGCACTGCAGATCATCTATGCCAGGTGAGTACTAAAAGGGTAACAAGATGTCTTGAATGCCATTGTCCTCAGACTTTGACTTTCCCAAACATACAGCTTGATCTAGTATTTGAGGGCAAATTCCTCCTGAGTAATAGTGGTCAGTGAATATCAGATTTTCGGTTCTTCGTACCTCATTTTGTTGGATTCAGTTTAAATTCATTTGTGGTTTTCAACCAGTTTGACATTTTCTGTAACCTTGGCAGTTTCACTTCAACTTCAACCCTCCGGACTATTTAGCATTTATTGTTGGTCATTTATTTCTTGGTTTGTCAGGGATGCTGTGGTCGGCTCATTGATGTCTAGTACCCGCATGGCCCTGGCTGAATCCACCCAGCCATCAGCGGCCGTCACACCCAGCGAGAGTCCCATGTCAACCGCCACAAACCCCATCGATCTCTCCGACATCTCACTCAATACCAATGGGACTGAGGCAAGTCTAATTCATCTGTCATGTGACTTTGATTGCCACTGAATATTCATGAAATCTGTTTGATCTGATCTGATCTGATCTTTGTTTCATACAGGCTGTCATTGATGGAGATGGTGACACTCCCGGTTCGTCCTCTCATACCTTCCCATCCACCGGTGCTACCGTCGTCCCTGAAACCATCACCAGTGCTGATCAGGTAAAGAACACTTGGAAGTCTTCTTGGGAATAAATTAACCCGACCAAGCCTCTATAAAGTATCTCAGTGGACTAAACTACTATATCCGGAATTTGTTTGACATGTGTGTTGTTTTTCATCATGTCTAGGTAACCAGCCCTGACGATAAGGGACCGGTTAGTCCCTTGCCATCCCTAGATGACTTCACCAGTACCTTGCAGCCGGACGATGCTCGTATCCTGGTTGATCTACTCAAGCTGGCTGTAGCTAGCAGAGCTGGGCATCATGGCAAGCAGGCTATCTCGGATACACTGACAGCAATGGCCAAGTACTATCCTGAGGTTGGTATTGTCAGCATAATAAAATCTGTACAAGTGATAAACTGCTGGAAACTGTCTCATCAACCAAAATAATGACCTGAAATATATCAAATGCTTGGAGTTAGGAGGGGTCTTACGTTTTTATTCTAGCCTTAAGTCTACTTGTGGTGAGCTGACTCAATACAGGTTGTTGGCTGAGTTTCAGTGTGAAGCAGCACTCTGGTATAGTCGTATTCATCTCAGACATGAGAGGCCTAGATCAAGAGGTCTATGTGCTTCTTGATACCTGAAGAAAAGGAAAAACCTGTTCCGATTGTCACACCGATATCACAGATAAATTGACACAAATTGATTTTGATTGTTTTCTCTCAGGTTGCGGACATGCTCCTCGAGCTTTGCGTGACCGAGTTGGAAGACGTTGCCTTGGATACGGAGTGCGGTCGTTCAGCCATGCAGCCAGTAGTTCAAGAGAGTCCGCATCCATATGCTGATGATACCATCACCAATGGACACGTTAAAATACCAGGTACTTAGACAGAAGATCCAAACGACAAACAAGCTAAATCACTGAAAAAATAGAATTAATGCTCACTAAGTATATGTAAATCAGATATTCCCTTGCTATTTGGACTCTTGTACTTTTTGGATGAAAATCTAAATCGGAAATTAAATTCCTCTCCCAAAATTTGTTCTAGGCTGCTTTGTCGTTGTTTTGAAGAGCTCACCTTCTATGTCAAACAAACATAAATGTAACCCCATTTAGAGTAGTTGAAATCCTAAGGTAATGAATGTTAGAGGAAGACAGATTGTTCCGTGGTTCACAGTGTTGGCTGAAAAGTAGCAATGTTTTGGCTGCGGACTGCTAGCCTTTGTCAAGTTGGCACTTGCATGGTCTCAATTTATACCCATGCTAGACAAAGGCTAGCAGCCTGCAGCCAAAATGTCGCTTCTTTCTAGTCAACATCATGAGCCACTGAACAGATCTATCTTCTCCTGACTGTATCCACGATGAACAATGTTGTTTTATTTTCACCGTTTTCTTTTTTGTTTTGTAGGAGCTGAGGCATTGCGTGTTGAGTTTGACAGACAGTGTTCAACAGAGAGACGTCATGATCCTCTGACCATCATGGACGGTGCTGGGAGAACAGTGTCCGTCAGATCAGGTACAAACATCTTTGAGATCAAACAGAATCAAGTAGATATGAGATGATTGATTCGGTGTCCCAGCAGCATTGAAATGGACATTAAATGCTGTTTCAGGCTGCACTCACGATGCTGTTAGCTCTGCTGGTGGTTTTTGTTAAAGCAAACTAGCTAATCACCTGAAATCTTTCATATTATGATCATAGGACTTGTTGAATTAAATATACCTCTTAGTCATACCACCTTCAACTAGGATCTACTTGTCTAATACCTCCTTGTTAACAGTGATCCACAGATATGCAACAGATTTTTAGATATGTTGTATCAGAAGTACCTTGTGACTGAAATATAGTGATCTGTAAAAACTTGGATGTTACAAATTGCCATGACAACTGTTCTTGCCTGTTTGTAAAGACTTTGTTGGTTTTGTATCGCCATCAGGGAGGGAGTGGTCTGATTGGTCGGCCGAGCTACGCATCACCGGCGAGGAGCTCAAGTGGAAATTCACCAGCGACGGTTCGGTCAACGGCTGGGGTTGGCGCTTCACCGTATTCCCCATCATGCCTGCTGCTGCTCCCAAGGATCTCCTGTCTGACCGGGCAGTACTGGCCAGACCGTCCATTGACCTAGTGACCTGTCTACTGGACTTCAGGCTGGAGTCGTCGACTGACCGCAAGATCATGCCTAGGCTAGCGGCTGCACTGGCTGCTTGTGCTCAACTAGGATCTCTTGGTAAGAATTACCTCGCTACCTATGTAGCGCCCTCTGTTGATATTAATGGAAACAAGAAAAAATGATATCATTAATCAAAAGATGCGGACTCTGGTCTTTTTTTCAGGAGTTTTTTCCTATTCTATTGTCAACAGAATTTGTAAATGATATTTCCAAATGCTAGGAACATTTTTCCAATTAATTTTTAATTCAGAGTATGATAGATAAGCACTTGCTTTCTATTCATTGAAACTATTAATCAGTATCTGTATTAAGACACAGAGGATAGGAACCTCATCCATTGTTTCACGTCCTTTTCATGTTTTCACTTTTGACTTGATTTCTTACATTTTGAACACCAAGCCCAGGCTGAGGAAGAATTACAGGAATCATTATTGAATACAGTTTTACTGAAATCCATGCTTTGCTTTCTTCTCAATTGTCTGTTTAGCTGCTTCCCAGCGTATGTGGGCTCTACAGAGACTCCGTAAGCTCATGGCTACCGAGTTCCATGGAAAACTCAATGTTGAGGCCATCTTGGGTCTGGAAGTGTCCGATCGATCAGTAACTGCATACAATGTAAGATTCTTGATACCATTTGACGCCATTCTGACATCTTTAACATGTAGGATTTGAAATTGAATCCATGTAACCAAAATCTGGACCTGATTGCTCTAGAGATGATCCATGTTTGACCTAGAAATGATCTCTATTTGACCCAGTTTTATGATGAGGCATTTTTAGGTCAATTTCATATTATAAATTTGAGTACTCTCTAGCATGGCTTCCTACTGCTGCATGAAATATCAGATCACCTAGTGATCATCCAACTATTCGCACTTCCATCATTTCATGCCAGGACTCCTTTATTTCTTGAAGTTGGCCGTCTGCATCAGACTTTATTGACAAGGTCTTGTATCTTGCTTTCCAGGCCTTTAACGGCACAGCCCTCGCTGCTCTAGTCAAAGGTCTCCCTGAGGCCCTTCAGCGTCAGTACGACTATGAAGACCCCATCGTACGTGGAGGCAAGCACCTCCTACACAGCCCGTTCTTCAAGGTCCTAGTTGCCTTGGCCTGTGACCTCCGTCTGGACGGCCTCAGCTGCTGTGCTGAGTCTCATCGCTGGGCGTGGTTCCGTCGTTACTGTACCGCTGCTCGGGTTGCTAAGTCACTGGAGAGTCGCATCCTGCTGCCTGTGATGTTCTGTGACGAGGTAATCAGTTTGTCTTCAAATGAAAGGTTCTGTTTGACTTGTCCTGTCTTTAAGTCCACAAAAGCATCTCATACTTTCTTAATATTACGTAATTAATATTTATTCTTCTTTAATTGAACTTGAGCCATTGTGAGGGTTAAAATGCTAATTTCTATGAAAACTCTTATTTGAAGAAGCTACAGGATGTACATCACTATATCCTTGAAAAAAATCATGGTGTCATGTTTTTGAAAGAATTGGTTGGTTTTGTAAATATCTTTTAGGAGTAAGTGCCAAGCTGTCGTGATAAATGAAATAATTACTCCTCTGATTGATTAAATTATTGATTTATTGATTGATTGTTCAATTGATTTGTTGATGGACCGAATGCCTGATAAGTTTATTAGTTAATTTGTTGATTGTTTTCTTGCTCAGGTGATGAAGAAGATTCGTGAAATCAGCGCTGAGGGTGAAGGACCCACACAACATGAACATGAGAATCACATTGAGTTCAAACGAGAGCATGATGAACAGATTCTGATGTGGATGAACAGGTGCAGTGGATTTTATCAACAAATTTCAGTCTTTCATAATATTCTTGTATTCTTGCACTCTGAGGCTAGTCAACTATAAGTACACTTGAAGAATCGTCAACTGATTTGGTGTTTTCTTTCAATATTTCCCTTCTGGACTGTCGAGCAGGCGACCCGATGACTGGACCTTATCCTGGGGAGGTAGTGGCACCATCTATGGCTGGGGTCATAATCACAGAGGTCAGCTAGGGGGCATTGAAGGGGCAAAGGTCAAGGTACCTACATCCATCGAGTCATTGACGGCGCTCAGACCGGTGCAGATAGTCGGCGGGGAACAGACTCTGTTTGCTGTGACTGCTGACGGAAAGGTAAGACATGAAAGTTTCTGAAATTACTGTTACTATGCCATCCTGTCAAGGATAGGTTTTATTTACCAGCCACAAACTGCCTAAGGTCAGTACATTTACCCTTACCCCTCTGCACCTACCACACAATACAAGAGCTGCTTACCACACATTACCAGTCTCCACAGGGGAACTGGAACATAAGCCACACAAACTACTCTGTGGTGTATTGTGACATTCAGTATACCACACTTACTATGGGTAAAAAGCTTGTGGGGTTAACTGCTGTATGAAGCTGGGTTAAGGTTATAGATGTATGCCATTTTGGTTGGTAACCAGTTTGAGCCAGCTAATTACTACTTGATTGCATCATTTTCTTGACATCCAGGTGTATGGTACTGGTTATGGAGCCGGAGGTCGTCTTGGTATCGGTGGTACTGACTCAGTATCCACACCAACTCTGCTAGAGTCTATTCAACACGTACACATCAAACGAGTAGCCGTCAACTCCGGTGGTAAACACACCCTGGCGCTGTCTATTGAAGGTGAAGTGTACTCATGGGGTGAAGGAGAAGACGGGAAACTAGGCCATGGAAACAGAACGTAAGTATGGCTGGATCCTGGTTAGTGTCTATGGCTTGGTATTACATGTGTGTCTATGGAAGCCTGTAGCTAGTGGCTTCAGCAGATTCCCATAGACTGTATGTTATTTCTAGCCATAGCCAACTTGTTTGGACCAAGCCTTGTGTCTTATTACCAATAAAAGTGATAACTGATAAAATGCTGCAAACTGCTCATCAGCCAAAATAATGATTTTGCAATTTATGAAATGCGTGGAGTTAGGAGGGCCACATTGATTTAGTGTAATATCCTTTTCATCTCTGTTATAGAGTTTGTAGATTTTGTCTTTTGATTGAAGTTATTATTTTTTTGTTTCCTAGGCAATGTGACCGGCCAAGAGTGATTGAAAGCTTACGTGGGAAGGAGGTTGTGAACATTGCATGTGGAGGTGCCCACAGTGCATGCATGACATCCAGTGGTGAACTGTTTACCTGGGGGAAAGGACGATATGGACGGCTTGGCCATGGAGATAGTGAAGACCAACTGAGACCTAAAATGGTAACTACATGTAGTCTCTCCATCAGTAATGTTTAATGGCTTTCCATAGGGTCCTGTCCTGCAATGCTGTCCCCAGATCTCTTGCCTCCAATCACGTGTCACTCCTCAAGATGTCGACATAGCTCTGCTTTGGTCTGCCAGGTTTCCTGTATCCATGTTTTGGTTCCAGTGGATGAGTCTAGATGCAAGCTCCTCACTCCTCCTACTGCAGTGCCCTGATCTTCAGTCTTAGACCCTGAAGTGTCTTTAAGTCAGTGATAAAAGCCGAACAGTTCAGAACTGCTCTCATTCCATGACTGTTTCTTTATGGCAGGTTGATGCATTGAAAGGATTCCAAGTCGTTGATGTTGCATGTGGCAGTGGAGATGCCCAGACACTCTGCATCACTGATGATGATAATGTCTGGTCTTGGGGTGATGGTGACTATGGTAAGCTCGGCCGTGGGGGCAGTGATGGATGTAAAGTCCCTCAGAAGATTGATATACTCAGTGGAGCTGGCGTCTGTAAGGTGGAATGTGGATCACAGTTCTCTATTGCACAGACCAAAGCTGGCATCGTCTACACATGGTAAGAGGGTTATCCATATTTTGACAATTACAAACCATGAAATATTTTGGGCATTTTATTAGAGCATCATGTTGAATTGTTGGAATGTAGTTTTCTTTGACAAATAAATCATTCAATTTTCAGAAAAACGTAAATGTAAGAGTATTTTGAATCCATTTCTATCGTCCATTTCAGGGGAAAGGGTGATTACCATCGATTAGGCCATGGCACCGATGATCATGTACGGCGCCCTCGCAAGGTGGCAGCTCTCCATGGCAAGAAGGTCATCTGTGTAGCAACGGGGTCACTGCATTGTGTGGCATGCACTGATCAAGGTCAGTTGCTAAAATCATTGATTCATTATCATTCATCCGTCCCGTCCAAAACTGTGACCCCTTCAGCCCCGATTTTGTTTTTGCTTTATTTTTACTGGCGTCGGTATCAGTCACTTTACAAACTGTCCAGGCCATGTGTGCAGGGAGCTTGCCGTAGACAATGCGGGCACATAGTGGTAGAATACGGGTGGACAATAGTCCGAATTCCAGGCGAAAGCCGTTAATATGGAATTTTGTGCAAAATATGTCAATAGTTTATCATTTTATAACTTTGAAGACATCTTTTCATCTTGTTTGAAAGCTTAAGTCAGAGAATCCTTTCAGCTGATTAGTTGATCATTTCAACTTGCATATTTTACTAACTTTGTTCCCATCACTGTGTTTTGTTAGGTGAGGTGCATACATGGGGTGACAATGATGAGGGTCAGCTAGGAGATGGAACTACTAACGCCATCCAGAGACCAAGAATGGTCACAGCGTTACAAGGTAACCATGGCAATGCCAGCTCTCAATTCCAGGTTGTTTAAAAGGCCTGCAGAAGGTATCCATTCTCTGTAAATCTCAGAAGATACCAGAAATGTTCTTATACATCGATGACATAGGAAACCTGTGACACATGATGCTAGAAAAGGAAGCAGCTAATGACAACATAGTATGAGTATGATTTCACCAGTGGACCCTAGGCAGATGTTGATGCTGTCCTTGATTTGTTGTACAACCTCCCCTCTCTACCCACAGACAAGAAGATCACTAATGTGGCATGTGGCTCAGCTCACACCATCGCTTGGTCCACCAGCAAGCCAGTCAACGCCGGCCGGCTTCCCAAGACCGTGCCCATGGAGTACAACCTCCTCAGGGAAATCTCCATCCCTGTCATCCGCAACCGGCTGGTCCTCCTGCATCACTTCTCGGAGCTCTTCTGCCCCTCCATCCCGATGTTTGACTTGCATGCCGAGGAGGACACCAAGTCTGGGACAGGGAGCCTGGTCGGAATCGACGCTTTGAGGGGACTCCTGGTGTCTTCTGGGAAGGTAAGGTGTCATGGATCTACAAAACCAGAAGGGGGTACCTCTAAAGTATATTCAAAAGAACAACAAGGAATCATGCTGAAACAAGCTCTCTTAGTTTATGGTGTTGTCTTAGAGTTGCAGTCAGTCATCTGCTATCCCACTTCTGCCACCACATCTGTGGAGCCACCTTAGCTTGCTCTCCCCGCTTCAAAACCATTTCGTGTCAAACCTTCAGATTCCTATTATTCAGCTCACCTTTTAAATTTCTTTTTCATGACTCAAATTAATTAAGTACGGACAAAACATCTGAAGGTTGGCAAATCTATGGCTGAAATTTTGTCTTCCTGTTTTGAAACCCTTATTTATAGGAAGCAGCATTCCGTAAAGTTGTCCAAGCCACCATGGTCCGTGACCGTCAGCACGGTCCGGTCATTGAGCTCAACCGCATCCAGGTTAAGAGGTCTCGCAGCAAGGCTGGACTGGCTGGGCCCGATGGGACCAAGTCGGTCTTTGGTCAGGCCTGCTCAAAGCTCAGCCAGTTTGCCTCCGACAGTCTCCTACTGCCTCATCGGGTCTGGAAGGTCAAATTCATTGGTGAGTATCCAAGAGATCTGAGATAGTGTCCATCCAGTACTAAATATGTAACCCTACCTCTTCACTCGGTCCAGCCAAATTTTCGAAACTTCAATTTTGTGGACTGTTCCATTTTTCTCTTAACAGGGGAGAGCGTTGATGATTGCGGAGGGGGCTACAGTGAGTCCATAGCTGAAATGTGTGATGAGCTACAGAATGGTTCCACTCCTCTACTGGTGCTCACCCCTAACGGACGGGATGAAGCGGGAGCTAATCGAGACTGCTTCCTCCTAAACCCAGCTGCTAAGTCGCCAACCCACCAGAACATGTTCAGATTCCTAGGTATAGTTCATTTAAACATCCATTCAAAACCTTTGGTTCCTTCAGAAAAGTTCAGGAACTTTGGTCAACTCCTATCCTAACATGGTTCTCTGAAAAGTCCCTTTTCTGCCTCAGTAAAAACATTTCCTAACACTGCTAATCTCAGTTTTATGTTTTTGTACCATGTGTACCTGTATTGTGATTAAGAGAAAAACCCATACATTTGTGAATTATTTTCTCTGGTGTTGTAGGTATCTTGATAGGCATTGCCATTCGGACCGGTAGTCCTCTGAGTCTGTCCCTGGCTGAACCAGTCTGGAAACAGCTGGCAGGAATGCCACTAACCGTCACCGATCTCACAGAGGTAGACAAGGACTACATGCCAGGTAAGAGTCCCCGTCCCAACCATCTATCTCCCAGACTGAGTCAGTCTGACAGTTACCAATCTCTGAAGAAGCAATTCTCATATGATAGTTTCTTAATCATAGACTCTCTCAATAGGCCTTATTCAGGGTGCATCCATCCTACATTAGAAGCAGTGCAATTAAACCGAAGCTTGGATTCAAAGTAGTCAGGTACCCGTTTCCTTTTTAGAATTGGTTTTATCTTTTCCAATGGGTACACAAGGAAGGTGACAAGATGTATGCGTCTTGAATAAGGCATATAAGTCTCTTTCTTTTAGAGATTGTCTTTAGAGTGTTAACATCTTGTATCTCTTTGCTTCTGTCAGGACTAATATGTATCCGAGACATGGAGCCTGAGGCGTTCTTGTCCATGGATATGCCGTTCAGTACCCCTAGTGCTACTGGCTTAGACGTGCCACTTAGCACCAAGCATTCACATATCACGCTGGAGAATAGGAATCAGTACGTCAGGGCAGCTCTCAACTACAGGTAAGATTGATATAACATCTTCCACTTGGGGAACCAAGTCGTTAGTGGCTGCAGTGCACCAATCAGCATTGACCTCAGGCCACAAATCATTAAGGCAAAAATTAGCTTTGGCCAATCAGCATTGACCTCTGTGCACCAATCATCATTGGTCAATGGACTATTCCGGCTTTGTTTTAAAGCCCCGCCCACGTGTGTGTTTTATACTGCATGTGACTGAGTTTGACCGAGGCTTTCATGGTCATCTGATTAAAAGGCATCCTCCAAGTGATCAATGCGCACAGTTTGATTGACAGGCCGGAAGGGTCCATTGGTAGTGCACCAATCACAAAAATAATCTCATTACTGGTTGTGCCGTTTTTTTTATGTTTCTTCTTTCAGACTTCATGAGTTTGATGAGCAGGTGCAGTGGGTGAGAGAAGGGATGGCCAGAGTCATTCCTGTACCCCTCCTGTCTCTCTTCACAGGATCTGAACTGGACACCATGGTAAGAAACTCAAAGGGGTCTTTAAAATCTCAGAATTTGAAAGATATCATATATATGGGAAACAAAGAAAAATTTACTGGATCGGGATTCAAACTGGCGACCTCCTGAACACCGTACTACAGGCACTCTGAGCTTCTGGGGGTAGCATGTTTGCTAATTGAATGTTAATTTCCTCGTCATTTTGTGCTCAGGTCTGTGGCAGTCCTGACATCCCTCTCCACCTGTTGAAGTCTGTGGCAACCTACAAGGGCATAGATGCCGTGGCTCCCCTCGTGCAGTGGTTCTGGGAGGTCATGGAGGATTTCACCAACACTGAGAGGTCGCTCTTCCTCAGGTTCGTCTGGGGCAGGACCAGGCTACCACGAACCATCGCCGACTTCCGAGGTCGAGACTTTGTCCTCCAGGCAAGTGACAAGAGTTTCATTTTCAAATCTTGATGTTGCCTATCAATTGCAAAATCTGCAAGCAAAGTATCTGGTCCCTTCTTTTAGTTGTTCTTCATTGTGAATAGGTTTGTTCATCAGGATACAACTTTGATTAAGATGACAGCTTCCTAGCAAAGTTCAGTTGGACGTGGAATAATTTGCTGATTCATCTTTCCCTTTTGACATAATCTAGGTGCTGGACAAGTACAGTCCGCCGGATTACTTCCTGCCAGAGTCCTACACCTGCTTCTTCCTCCTGAAACTGCCCCGGTACTCATGCCAGGAGATCCTACGAGAGAAGCTCAAGTATGCCATCTACTTCTGCAAGTCCATCGATACGGATGACTATGCACGGATTGCGCTGACAGGCGAGCCAGCCGGCGGTAACTCCAGTGATGATGACAGTGATGAGTGTGATGATTTGGACAGTAATCCAGAATCGGAGTGATTCAGTTGATTGGACAAATTGTTTTACCAAAAGCAAATGATTGAATGAGATGGGGTTGGACCTGGCATTTGAAAGGCTTGGAAAGCTTGCAGAATCAACGGAAGTCCTGAATATGCATTGGGAATGTAAGGAAACTCTGAAAATTTCATTGGAAAGTCTGGAAATGTTGGGAAATCCTGGAAATGTTGGGATATCCTGGAAATGTTACAGAAATCCTGGAAATTGTAATGAAAATCTTGCAAATGTTAGAGATCCTGGAAATTGTAACAGATATTGTGGAAATGTTACAGAAATCGTGGAATTGTTACAGAAATCCTTGAAATATTACAAACATTTGGACAAAAAGGACAAAGTGAAACTGACATACATTTTTATTCCTATACTTCAATATAAAAGCAGTAAGTTTTAAAAAGAGAAATGCAATTTTTCGGATAAAAACTGCAGATGATAATAAAAATGCCAATTAACAATCCTACATTATATTCAAAGCTCAAAGACTGCTTGTAAAGGTCTATCTTTTTGCCATTGTCTCAGTAATAATGTCTCAAGAATTTGTGTTCATATTTTGAGTATGCACCCAAAATAAGATATGATGTAAATGTTTACAAGAGTCCAACTGTTAATCAAGCAAGTTGTTATTTAATGTGTGCGTTGTTTTGTTTGCCTTGTTCAGCTTGGTAAACCTGTAAAAGATCAGTGTACAAAATAAGTGTACAAATGAGTGGATACTGTATTATATCATATAAAATCTTGAATGTTTAATGTATATTATCATCTGAGCTGATTTTAAAAATGGAAGTTCACACTGTGTATTAATGTGAACTTAATTTCATTTGAAAACTTTTATGTTGAAATGAAAATATTAATGGCGAGTTGAATCATTTGAAAAGATAGCTATTGGTACCGGATATCCCACCAAAATATCATGAGAGATTACAGAGTAATCAAAAACCGTTTCATTTTCACCGTCTCCAGCCTGTATAACTTTATCATTTTTATTCCACTTTCTGAAATCTGACAAAGGCAGTCTCAATGCCGTTATGATTATTATTTTTTTTATTGGTGCACAAGATAAAAGCTTTTTGTATAAATTAAGATTTATGACCTCTGACCTGTCGCAGTGTTATTGGGTAATTGGGTTGATTGGAAATATAAGTGCAGAAGAAACGTTGTTAGATGTATGCTAATGCATAAAAATATTATACAACAATAAGATTTTTAATCAAGCCAGTTTAAGTAATAAACTGCTGCTAACTGCTCTTTGACAAGAACTGGAAATTGTTGGAATTTCGGAGGCCTGACATTTACAAACTTTCTCAAATGTTTAGTAACTGGAGAGAAGTTTGTTGTGTCACGATTTCCAGAGTTTCAGCATTTGATTTGAACTTATTTTCTCCAAATCCTAGCCCCGAATGTGAATGTTTTCAGATGTTGTATATAATGCATATGGATGTTGAGAGTATGTATTACAAGATGAAGAATTCTGAAGTAGCAATATGTCAGAGATAATATCAAGTGCAGCATTTTAACTCTCATGAATATAAACAGTGAGATTACCTTATACGCTTACGTGTGATTATTAAACAGTGGAATTTTAAATGGGCTTTAAGCTCAAAAGACTGAAAAGAGAAACAATGTTTGAGGCAGTGGTGTATTTTCGTTAATTGGGTATGATTTCAGGCAAACCAATACCTTTTTACAACAGTATTATTCTTTCAACCATTGCCGTAAAATCTGTTTAACAAATTTATAATGGAGTGCTGTTATTCCTGTTGTGGTCTGGAAGAATTTTTTTCTGCAGCTGAAATTAGTAATATAGGAGTAAATCTGTGTTAAAATCCCAAGAAAATATTATCAATGTGAAGCGGCCAGAAAGCAAAGAATATGATAACAAAAAGAAAATCTGACCTTTGTTAAGTTTTCAATTATGTTTCAATTATGATAAATAGCAATTATTTAAGAAATTGCATATTTAAAGAAAAAACACCTTTTTTTTTAATTAGCCTCATTTGACTCTATGCCTTTGTTAAATTTTTTTCAATCTTGAGGGATGTTTCAATTATTTGTGTTTCATTTTTGTAAACCATAAATTGTATGTATATTCATAGTGGACTTGGAGCAATGTAAATGTTTGTCAGGGGTTCGAGAAATAATTATTTGTCAGTTGTGTAAAAAAAAAACATAATTATGCCAAGCTGCAATATACAATGCTATTCAGCTAAAGAAAGAATCAAAACGAATGGTGTGCATTTTGTGTTGATATTTGACTTGAGTCTGTTGTTGTTATTGTGTTTGTTGTTGATTGTTGTTATTTGTTGGTGTTGTAGGATGTGTTTGTTGTTGTTTGTTACTTTTGTTGTTATTTGTTGTGTTTGTTGTTTGTTGCTTTTGTTGTTGTTTATGTTTTTGTGGGTTTTTTATAATTTTAATTATGGCCAGTTTATTTTTACTCAAGTACAAAAGAGGCTTTGAATTGAGCAAATTAGACCCCCAATTAAAACAATTACATTTTATTTAATAATACCATGACAACAAATGAAATGGTTAATATAACATATGGGAAGTTTTTATATAAAAAAGAATTCACACCAATTTGAATGAGATACAATAGCCAAAGCAATTTCAACTCTTTTCCCATTGTTAGATATCTTTGAAAATCAAAACTGCATAATTTAACTTTTTGAGTGTTTCCCTAACAAAAGCTTCTAGAAAAGCCTTCCAGTTGGTCACGTTCCCAGTATCAGTCGTACTTGATGCCACATTGGCTTTGGACGGCGCCAGACTTAAAATTCACCATGTGCCAATTTCATGAAACGGGCCACCTAGCTCCTAAGAAAAGGTCATAGAGAAACTTTGTGTTCAGCGTCCCTGGAAAGAATTACTTTCACTGACTGAAACTAGTCAGTAGTTTGGTGAAAAGTAGCTCAGAAATTGTCGACAAATGGACAAGGCAAGTTTGGACCAGCTGAAGGCGTTCGTGGAGCTATGTAAGGTCAACCCAGCCGTCCTGCAATCGCCCCAGTTGGCCTTCTACAAAGAGTGGCTCGAAAGGTGGTTGTTAATTTGATTTGTCGCAATTGCACCTATTTCGTGAAAATTGATAAATTGCCATTTTTAATATGATTATGAGATGTGACTAACCCTGCTATAATCATTTCCAAGAATACAATACAATATACAAGTTTATCTTTTGTTACACGATACGGTCAACAGTAGAGGATCACGAGTTCACGCTGTTTATTCGTAGGCCTATGCAATTGATTTGTGATTTCTGTGATTGTACATTTTTTCGTTTCTTGTTCTCTTGAATCTGACCGAATAAATAATAATAATAATAATATTGGGTGTTCAAAATCATTTTCATTGCATTTGTTGTGGCCATTGTGATTTTATTGCATTTTCAGACTTGATATGAATATCGAGTTCTACGTGGGGTAGTTGCGATGATCGTAACCCTAGGTGTGACATGGGGACTGGGACCCTAACCCTAAGGTCCCAGTCCCCATGTCAGACCTAGGGTTACGATCATCACAACTATACGTGGGGCTGCAATGTATCATAAGTCCTACGATTGATAGTAAGTTACGATGGGTTTGGTGACATCGAAGCAAGGTGAAATAAATGATGTGTATTTCTTATTTCTTGTTCACAGCCTCGGTGCTAGCGTTCCTTCTCCTATGCCTTCAAGTCCCCCAGCTGACGATGGACACCAGGTCAGTGAATATATTACAGTCGGACTGCTCCTACCTCCATTCTGCAACCCCATTGAAATATAAAGCAATAATCTATTCAAAATAAATTACCGATCCATTTTAATTTTAAAAAAAGCTGCGTAGCTCAGTTGGTAAGAGCGGCAGTACGGTATTCCGGAGGTCGCTGGTTCTAATCCCACTCCAGTCAAATTCTCTTTGTTCACTTTTCAATGATAATAAGAAAGAAAAAGGAATTCAAGCTCAAGTTGACAGAATAACCATTTTATTTTCTGCTGGCAGATGTTATGTTTCATTTGCAAGTTTGAGTGATGATTTCAATTTATATAAGATTTGTTTATTGCCTTGATGTCCAGCAGGCAGGGCCATCTGCTCCGGAACCAGAGCAGAGTCAAGAACCGGAACCTGAGCCAGAACCAGAACTAGAACCAGAGCCAGAAATGGAACCAAGTAGCGAGGAGAGTGATATTGGTAAGGCTTGTTTCAACAAGATTCACCAAATGTTCGGCGATTGTGGGTTAACGGGATCCCAAAACACATTGATTTTTTTGGCTCTGAACTAACTTCTACTCCTCAAAAATGATACTTTTGTCTTTCAGCAAATGTTCCTGGGTCCTTAAAAGCCTAGATTGAAGAAATTTGTTAAACATTTCAGGGTTAAAATTCAATTTTCTTACGCGCTTCTTGTAAACTTAAAAACAGGCCGTCTGATCGCGTGAGGCCATTTTGTCTGGTCTGGTTAGTCTAGTGCCCAGACCCAACATGTCAAGAGTCCTCAAAATGTCAGAGTGGAAACCAGACTATTCTCGTGTGCGGCCGTCTGTGCAGCGGTGAAATGTTACAATCTTGGTTACCGTTTTTACCCCATAATTTCCCTCAAAAATCAAAGCCCTGCCCTCTTTCCAAAAAATTAACCTTGGTAATATAGAGGAGAAGACCAACAAAGTATATGTAGGTAAGTTACTTTTCAAAAAGAAGTTTCCTTTCCTTTATAGTTTTAGGACCCGTAAAGCTACAATCCCCAAATGTTCCAAATAAATCAGTTATTCCCACAGTTGTGTCTGTAGTTAAGATGTTTATGGAGATGTGAAGGAACTTGTATGCCCAAAACATAAGTTTGACTCACATATATGCGATTGCCATATAACGTGCTTATAAACAATGATTTCGTTTACGCTATTAACCTTTGGGAATAGATTTTTCTCTGGTATCACAACAAATCTTCAATTTTTGCTGTAAGAATCATTATCTTGAACTCTAACCCACCTCCATGCCACAGTTTACCACACAGGCTGTTGTCTACAAGCCTTGGCTTATATGAACAGCCCCGTACTTTCTCCCTGTTCAACTTTAAATTTCTTATAGTATAATTTATTTGTATTGTTTATTCAATTTGTGCCCTCATGCCTAGATATTATTCTTACTACCAGTATATTTACCTGCTGTATGTCTTACGTTATCCAACCTGACTTGTATTGCCGTTGTTGAAAGTATGGAAATAAATGTTATTATTGAATTGAATTGAATTGCAATGGTATTCCCTTGGTATATTAATACCACAAAACACCACAGTATACATGCTGCAATCTTTTCCCTTATCTTGAAACTGTCTGTTGCTGAAAAAGCAAAACTAAATGGTAAAATTGGCATTTTTTGTCCCGTTTCCCAGAGCTGGACAAGGAAGGGGTGATAGAGGGCGACACTGATGAACCTCAGGCTATTGGAGATGACACATTGGAGGTAACCGAGGAGATGATGGATGAAGCATCCGATAAGAGGTCAGAGGCCATGGCAGCCGTGGGAGACAACAACCTTGAAGATGCCATCAAACTCTTCACGGAAGCCATCATGTTGAATCCTCACTCTGCTCTGCTGTACGCTAAGAGGGCAAGGTAAGCTCAACCAACCTCATTTACTTCCTTACGCCTATCAACCCTCTTCGGACATGGGCCACCAACAAAAACCAGGCCGGTCCTGTGCCAATCTCTCTACGTTCCTCCAGGTATAGCCCAAGACATCAGCCTTTAGGTCTCATGGCTCTGCTGTATGCCAAGAGAGCAAGGTGAGATCAACCAACCTCATTTACTTCCTTACGCCTATCAACCCTCTTGGGACATAGGCCACCAACAAGATTCCTCCAGCCAGGCCGGTCTTGTTGCCAGTCTCTCCATGTTCCTCTAGGTATAGCCCAATCTCCCTCGAACACCAGCCTCTAGGTCCCATTGCCTTGGACGACCCTGTTTTTTTGCCGTGTGGGTTCCAGCTGAGTGCTGCCCTTGTAGTGTTTTGGGTTGGTTTTCGAAGGGTGTGTCCTAGCCAACGCCAACGCCTCTGTAGTATTTCCTGTTCTATGGGCTGCTGAGTTGTCTTTTGACATAACTCTTGGTTGCTGATCACATTTGATCATACCCTGGGATATTTGGGTCGAGAAAAGGCCAGGATTTGTGTTCATGAAGAGGTTTTTTAGGACATCAGAGGGAGCATTTGGGAATGACTCGGATAATGGGTTTTATAGCTGTCGGCTGGCACCTTGAGGAAAGGTTGACTTTAGAAAATCCCTGTCATGGTGTAGGATAGCTCAGATGGTAGAGCACTGGTATGGCAGTAAATGGGTTATATGGCTTCTGACTGGCATCCTGAGCAAAGATAGTTGCCTATAGGGAGGCCCATCATAGGGCTGGATAGCTCAGATGGTAAAGCACTGGTATGGCAGTTGATGGGTTATATGGCTTCTGACTGACACCCTGAGCAAAGAAAGTTCACTATAGGGAGGCTCAATCATAGGGCTGGATAGCTCAGATGGTAGAGCACTGGTATGGCAGTTAAGGGCTTATATGGCTGCTGGTTGGTTGCGACAATTGTCACTAAGTCTCGGACGGTGCAGTCAAACTTCCTTTGTATACTTCAGAAACAATTCAACTAGTCTTTTCACCGAAACACACAAAGACCATTTTCCCAGTACATCTTCAACCATGATATCTTTTGCCTCCTTGCACAGTGTGTTCATTAAACTCCAGAAGCCCAATGCTGCTATCAGGGATTGTAACAAGGCCATCGAGCTCAACTCGGACTCAGCGCAGGGATACAAGTGGAGGGGAATCGCGTATCGCTTACTCGGTGAATGGGAATCAGCAGCTAATGATCTTCAGAGTGCTTGCAAGCTGGACTTTGATGAGCAGGCTTACACTGCGCTGAAGGAAATCGAACCAAGAGTGAGTTTTGAACATATCCTCTTTTCAGATTTGTGGTTTTTGAAATCAATTTCAATTCTTTGCACCCTGATTCTTATTTTTTCTTCCCAATTACATGTCTTACGTTTGCTCTCTCTATATTTATGCTCTTCAATAAAATTTGTCCAAAAAAATAAATTGTTTCAAATCAAAACACTTAAAATCTAAACACATCTGTACATAGACCTGTCTTTTAGGCAGTTGTGAGACAGGTCTAAAGATGTATGTAGACCTAGTGTTTTGATTTGAAACAACAAATTTAATTGAATCCAAGAAACACACTGTGAACAAGAAATGATACAGCAGAAAGCAGGTACTCGGTTTTTTTTCACAAATATTTCATTCCAGTTTTTGGTTGTAAACATTTAGTTACAAGTAAAAGTTCAAAATGTAGCAATGTAAATCTCTAAGACACGACTGTATGGTACAAATTGCAATATAATTGAAGTACCGTCTACTCACAACAAATTCAATATTCCAAAAGTAGAGTTGATTCAAGCAAAATAATTTAGATTGGTGCTGTATTCAATTAAGAAGTTTAAGTTTCTAACTAAAAATAACAGTAAAATTCATGAACATTCTTGATTAAATACACACGTTTTGGTGGTCTGTAATCAAACCCACGAAGGCACAAACACTTAAATTTAAATTTCCTATCAAAAAATTTAAGAACTAAAATCTATATAAATTTGCAAAAATTCTTATTTAAATAACGAAGTACACACAAATTCTTTGGTACAAATTACTGACTACCAAAATCTCTATGTAAAAACCTGCAACATAATTCTAGATTTTATCCTTTTCTTTTCTTTGTTTTATTGGGTTTTTTTCTGTTTTGTGCTTACAAATTGTTACTGTTACTTCACATCAAATTACTGAATCTTTACAAGAGAACACAAATATAAATAAGTCCTGTTTTACAGGAGTTGAAATCACACACTTTGATTTCCACACAAGAAATTTGTAAAGCTCACGAATGTTTGCATACATATTGCACAATAGTAACATCACTTCAATAAAATTATTAAATTTCTATTCAAAATTTTTGGATGAAAATAGAGAAAGCCAAATCCAAGCTGCTGTGTACAATCCGTTTCAAACACATCCAGAATTTGAAGGCTAATGCTGAAATGTTCATCACGTCAAGAAAACTTCAATTTTTATATTTTAAACTTTTATGAAATCAGATGATTATCATTATCATTGAAAAATTATTCCTGCCGCTACATCTGTTACAGTTTTCGTAATTTTGTAAACGGGAAATGGTTTCAGCAGCTAAATCACAGCAATTCTGTATGAAACACTGTATACTGTACTGTACCTTTCATGATAAACACCAATTAGTTTATTAATGTAAAGGTGGTTTGAATCAATCATAGTCAAGTATCCTGCCTAAGGACACAAGCACCTTTATCTAAGGCAGGGCTGATATGAAAGACTCTACACATGAGTTTGAAAATTTTACTCTATGACCTACATGTGAATAGTACATGATCATCTGCCTCTTGTCTTTCCCAAACTGTGTGTGAATCCTCATTATTGATGTCAGCAGATTTCAGTCACAGAAAAAATTGAAGCCCACCCAGTTTATTTAAGACCTTACAACACAAGCTGCTCTTTTTTTCTCTTTTTATTTTCTTTATTTTCCCCTTCCTTTTTTGGTCATTAAATGGACCTAAAACATGTAAAAGGATCCTTGAGAAGGTTTTAATAGAATTATGCAAATTAGGCTTGCCCTTCACCAACATAGATAAGCACTGCATACTCAGTGCTTTTTGAGTGCACGTGAAAAAATCATGCGCTGGCTCAGGTGGGATTCGAAACCACGACCCCCTGCTTTCTAGTGCAGATGTCATACCACTAGGCCACCAACAAGCTACATGTACATGTAGCTGGGGTCAGCAGGGCAAGTCGGATCCAATATCACAGAGGGTATTGCAATTAAAAATTGTTATTAGTGATTTAATCATCAATAGATCATGCAGCATTTGGGATAGATTAAGGATATTAAAGATGAAAAGAACAGTATCAGTATTCAGTTAGCAGAAGGAACAAATGTTCATCCGTGGTTCGAATCGTCAAATCATGGGTCATGGGTCAGGGTTTGGCATACAGATTGGTTTTGGGTTCCTTACAGCCGCTACCATCTTTGGAGCATTCCCCACCAAGCACAGATTTTTCCTGTATGGCTTCTAGGAGCTTGGGTAAATCAGATGATATTGCCTGATCAATGTGCTCCATCAGGCATCCAGAGAAATACCCACAGTGCTTCTCCAGCAGCTGAAAGGAATCGATAGCGTTGATAGTGAAGAAGTTCTTGAATTCCTCGGGGTCCGGCAGGTCGTATTTACTGATGTTGGCTTGGGCTAGCACCGTTTTAAAGATGTTATATTTGTCTGGGTTTTGGACAATGTCGCGCATCGTGTCCTCTGGATTGCCAAGGAGAGACATGGGCTTGTAGCGGTTGAATTTCTTCAGATATTCGTTGACTATAAGTGCGTGGGTACGTATCTCCTTGGCACGTCGTCGGACGGTAGCTATCTTGTTGTGGAGCTGATTTTCAATCATGTTGTTGAGATCCATCAGAAGAGACTTCTCCTCTGACAGGAACAGGTCGGTGTAGGTGTTCGAACGGAATGGCTTCTCCCAGAATGACCCCACGTAGACCCGCGGTGGCTCCGTGACGTTGATCAGAGGGGCCAGGTTCCAAAAGAGGGCGCCATACACGCGCATGAGCTCATGCGGCGCGATGGTGTCCGCCTTGTTCAGGATGATCCGTATCTGTGATTCCCGTCCTTTCAAACGCTTGAAAGTTGACTCCAGCTCCGTCCCAACGTCTAGTTTGGTCGGGTCGAACACGACGAAGATCAAATCGGCACGATCCATGAACCATTCACAGACCTCATTGAAGGGGTACCCCCTCTCCTGCTGTTTACGATTCTCAATGATACCGGGCGTGTCCACTATAGTGACTTTCTGGAGCATTTTGTGTGGGTACTCAACTCCGTAGAAGCGCTCAAGGAACCCATTGCCAAAACGCTCCAGACTATTGAAGGATTTCTTCCCGTCAGTGGCTAGTACAAGGCCCTCTACAGTCCTGTACTGGCTACCATGCATTATGACTGTAAAGTCTGCCGTCACGGGTTCAGCTCCTGAAAAAATAACCACACAAGATCTATGTACGAATCCAGTTAGGTGACATTTAATAAATGGAAACATTTCATAGACTGTAAAATAAATGAGTATCCTCTAAATCATCACAGGATTCGGTGAACAATGAAAAATTGACTGAATGCTGTTGGAAAGGGTTTTTCCAGCTCATTTCATGAGTAATTTGCAAAAATTTTTTTTTTTTACCTGTGGGTAATTTTTGCTCATCTTCCAGTCCAACTAAGTAATTGATCATAGAAGATTTTCCTGCACTCCACGGACCCAGAAATAGCACCATTGGTTTAGCATCTAGCTCACCATCTGCACAGTCAAATAAAAATATGTTACATATAATTATTTTCAATACACATCCAGGTTAGTCATGGCAAACTCTCTTATCTCAAGAGAATTGCTCTGTTTCACTGAATATTGTTTTTAAATTTATACAAATTGTCTCCAAAATCTCTCAGTAACCCTGCTGCATTTTCTGTTTGTAAACTACTTAATGTGACACAACATCATCTCACTTCAATTCCAAAACAGACTTAGGGCAAGATTTAATTCCTTTCCGGTTTCAAGTCTTTTGCTATTTACTCCTGACTCAGATGTCCGATAGAGCTCAAATTTTCACAGGTTTATCATTTCATGTACATGCTGGATCAGACAAAGTGTGAGTGCTGCTCTTTGACCTTTACCAATCATGTATTGTACCTTTAAGTGCATTTTTTTGTCAGGGATTTGGTTTACCTGATAGTGGTGGATGGTTCATATCCTGGAATCTATACACTTCAGCCATGGGCTCGATTGCTTTGTGATAAATAACCTTCATGTTGTCGATGATATCTTTGACGAAGCCTCCATCTAGCAGTAGACCTTCTCTGTGTAGATTCAAGATGTTGAAGATGTGATCCCTCTCTCGATAAATACCATCTGGTGTATCTGGTGCTGCAGGGGGGTCATCCTTGACGGTCGTGTCTGGAGATGGGGTAGATTGTTTGGTTTCTGGTGATGTAGTGGGCTTTTGAGATTTGACGGTCGTTTTTTTAGATGATGATGGATCTGCAGTGGAGGATATACGTAGAGAAAAGCAATGCAAAATGTAAATGGAAGCCTTTATTTGATGCAAACACACCAACATTCACATGGACATTGTAAGTCCTTGAGAGTAATTGCTTGTTTAAAGCTACTAGAGTACATGGTCGATATGGATCAGAAAAAACATCTTTGTTTTACGTGTTGGTGTACAAACGTTCACAGAATTGTAAAGTTCATTCTAGAAATATGAATTAGAAGATAAAGATCTGGGAAATATTTCTTTCATATATTGAGCAGACTGCATTTGAAAGCATGAAAAAAAAGTCAGTCAGTAATTTTAATTTGCTAATACTCCAGACCAAATATTTAAACAAACATGGACAAAATTCCGTATGAAAACACAAACCTTTTGTTTTTTGGGCTCAAAATTAGATTATGATGAAATTTGCTGTTTGAAAACCACTACATGACATGATGCAACAACAACAATCATGTTAATTTAACCAATAAAATAAATGCACCATAACCATTAAAATCCAGATAATTTAATATCTAGATCTGTAATATAAATGAGTGAAATGCATTTTTGTGACAAGGTTGACATGGATTCTCATTTTGAAAGGAATGCATGGAATTTACTTTCATTTAAAAACAGACATGTATTTTCCTTCAACATGTACATGTACAAAGGACGTATGACCATGGAGGCCTACTTCCATGGTATGACGGATGTACATCATAACACAAAAATTACATGTACATATACATGTCTCATTACACAAAGGTCATGGTAGAAAATGCCCCAAATACTCACCTTTACAGCTCACAGTTGCAAAAAGCAGCAATGCAATGACAATCCAAATGATCCAATGAGCTAATTTATATGAAATAGCGGCTCGTTTCCAGCCATTTGTGCTTTGTTTTTGCAAATTTGTGCGGGTGCTGCAGAAACACCTGCCTATGCTGTGGTCTGCCATATTGTAAATGACCCCCTAAGTTGGTAATAAAAGGTACAGATTCAATCAGGGATCATCTCGACACACTGCAGGCTGTAAAATATGTGCATTGTTCTCTTTTGCCTCAACCTTGAGTGGGTTTTGAGTTTTAAAAAAATGAATAAAAAGTTGCAATACATGTGTCAGTAAAAGGTTAAACCCTTGTAAATACCAATTTATTCTGTTTCCTTCTCAATTGTTCTGTCGTCCTAAATACCTCAAAATGACCTTTGTTTCCCTTTTGCTCTTTTCCTACTTTTCCTACACATTGCAAGTATCTGCCCATTATTCAGCTTGGTGGTTTATTGGTATGACATCTGCTCTTGCACATGTCAAAACAGGAGGTTGTGGGTTCAAATCCCACCAGAGCCAGTACATGATTTTTTTAAGTGCACTCAAAATCACTGAATATGTAGTGCTGATATCAGTGAAGGGCGAGATTAATTTGAATATTAATAATTATTAATATTTTAAATAATCTCCCCAAAGGTATTTTAATCATCAATAACAATAATTGTTCTCATTGCTAGACATTGTCTGTCTTATTGTCTTCCACAGGCCAAGGTGATCAAAGATCACAAACGGAAGTATGAAAGAAAACGAGAAGAGAAAGACTTGAATGAGAAACTGGCCAGGGCCAAGGAAGTTAAAGCAGCTCAAGAGAAGGCCAGGAAGGTAAGAACCAAGAACCAAGAACCAAAAATGCTGATGAGGTTGTGATGTGGAAGACTGTCTCTCGTATGATAGGCTCTGGCTGCATCCGAATCTGTTGTCTAGAGCTAGGTCAAGGAATTCGCTCCATTGGAAATACACGCAGACACCAAGCCAATAGACCTAGCCGTAGCTCTGGAAGCCCGTTTTGAACCAATCCCAAACAGTGTGATGTATTAATAATGCTTAGTGTCAGATTTGAAATGATTTGTGATATCATAGATAAAATGCCTAGGGGAGGGGGGGGGGGGCAAGAAACTGAGGTAGTAATAATGTGATAAGCTGTCAGAATCACAAGTGTCTTACTGTTAGGATTAATCTCTCATGAACCACACATTTAGACCAACAGAGCTATATCTCCAAAGAGCCTGATACTCATGGTCTTATTCTCTGTCAGTGGTTACAATTTTTCTTTTATATTTTGTTTGCAGAAGGAAGAGGAACGTCAAAAGAACAGAGGACCCACCGGCTTCCCAGGCGGGATGCCCGGAGGTTTCCCAGGCGGATTTCCAGGAGGATTTCCGGGTGGTTTTGCGGGAGGATTTCCCGGTGCCGGGATGGGCGGGGCAGGTGGAATGGGCGGAGGACCCGGTGGAATGGGCGGAGGACCTGGTGGAATGGGCGGAGGACCTGGTGGAATGGGCGGAGGACCTGGAGGAATGGGAGGAGGACCCGGTGGAATGGGCGAGGCAGGTGGAATGGGCGAGGCAGGTGGAATGGGCGGGGCTGGAGGAATGGGCGGAGCTGGAGGAATGCCAGGCGGTATTGATTTTAATGACATCCAAGGACTCATGCAGGATCCAGAGATCATGGCAGCTTTCCAGGTGAGCGATCATCCTGGTCCCAAGTCAATTAATATCCTTAGATATTTCAGAGCAGAGAAACCAAAGTGAATCAAGCTGTTAACCGTCAAAACAAAATGAAAAGATGAAACACATCCAATTCGTTCCCTCTTCACAACATGTAGACTTGGACATCCAACAGCTTTTAGTCAGAGTTGGAGTAAACCTCTTCTCAAACAATGTTTATTTCCCAACAACATATTGTGTAAAGGGCTCAAACAAACAAGAGTTAGGGTTTAGCGTTGGAGTTCACTTGAGAACTTCCTCAAAGCCCAACTGTGACAACTGTTAAAAAAATGGCTGGAAAACTGTTCAGTAGATTGGAATATTAAAAAAAAGAAAAAGATAACAATTTTATTGGCCTGAATAAAGTGCAAATTGAATTGGATTACTTTGATGAACTTACTGTTACTTAACATATGAAGCTATTTTGTTTTAAGGCTGCTAAACACGTAGTCTTGAAACTATTTCCCACATCTCCTCGAGTTTATAACTCCAAAGTAAACGTTGATATTCCTTTGTCTAGGACCCTGAGGTCATGGCAGCCTTCAGCGATGTCAGCAAACATCCAGAGAACATCAAGAACTATCAGAGCAACCCCAAGATCGCCAACCTTATTGCCAAGATGCAGGCCCAGTTTAGCGGGGGAGAGAAGGGCCCGACGCCCCCACAAGGCACCCCTGACGGAGACGTAGACTAAAATAACCCTCTTTGTCTCATGCGGTAAGACGAAGAATTTGCATGGTTTAAAGGTAATATCATACTTTGGATTTTATCAAAGAATACAGATTCATGGGCAAATTTATCAAGACAGATACAGTAACAGTCATCTGTAAAAATGTCAGTCCCATACGGTACTCTTTGAGAAAACAGTGGAAAACAGCCACAGTGTTTCTTAAGTCTTTTCTCTTTTGTTTTAATCTTTTAAAAAGATCAAAAAGATTTTCGGTTTGTTTTACTAATTTCTGGATAAATACACCATTTCAGGCGGAAACATTATAACGGGATGTTTCTACCACAACCATCTTCATACTCTGTAAGTTATACGTAAATCTGTGAACATTTCTGTTTTGGTTTCTTACCAAAGTATGATACTACCTTTAACAATATCAACAAAATGTCCGTCACTGTGTGACCTGGTATATTGTATGTCAAGGAAGTTATACTCTACAGATCTAACCTAATGGAGAACCTAAATGTTTGGAAGTTTCAAACTTTGAATTGTTTGTATTCCTTGCTATTTTTTGTCGGACGTGCTAATTCCAGACATAGTCTGCATTTATTCTTACTTCATTGTATCCTTTATAACCATCCAAACTTACAAAGTGCTATCTTTCTCCAAAAGCTTGAAGAATTGTTTTTATAGAACTATGTGAACTGTGCTGTTTTACTTCTGTAATAAGAAGGAATCAAATGTGACAACTGATTACAACTGGTTACAACTGGTTACAACTGATTACAACTGCCCCCTCCCCCTTAAAACAAAACAAGTATGTTTGTAATCAACTATGGTGGGCTTTCATTGGCATGGTAATTCTTTCAAATGTCATATGATCAACAATTATTCAAAATGTTAAGATCATGTGTCTTGTCATGAATTTTTGATATGCATCACTATAAAACGATAATTTTCATTGGACCGTTATGAATTAAAAGTGGATGAAGATTTTGGGTTGATGATGGCGATAATGGCGATAATATCTCACTATGACATTAGTTAATTTCTGAATAGAATTTCTGCCTGTGTTTTCATGGAGACTTAAACACTTTTTTTTAATTATTAAAAAATGATTCTCACTCACCATCTTGTTGCTGAATTGTTGGCATCGTTTTGATTAAGGTGACCATATTTTGTTGAGATGATCCGGGGACAGTGATCCGTGTCCTGGGGGAGGGGTATAATTTTGAGGGTTTTTTTAATCCAGATGGTACTTACATGCAAAATGGTGGCATCTATGGACATCTTGTCCAGTTGACATGAGTGGGTTACATACTTACATGTCTTAGGCGGTTGTCTTCGCATATTTCTCTGAAGAATGGATCTTCTTCAGCACAGCATATGTGTTCATTTTTTTTTTTTTTAGGACAATTAGATTTTTCGGGGGCATTTCATCAAATCGGGGACATTTTCGGGGAAAATTTTTCATCGTGGACGGCACTGTCAAATCGGGGACTGTCCCCGGAAATCAGGGACGTCTGGTCACCTTAGGTTTAAAAGGTTATGGAAAATGATACAATCATGATAATGAAATACTGTTTACACATTGTACAATTTTTTGTTGATTGAGTTGGATTTATTTTGTGAGCAGAACATATAATTATGTATTAATCTTGGAAAGCTTGAATCACAGGGATATTTTGTTGGAACAACCCCCCCCCCCAACCCCACCCACCTCCTCCTACAACTCTTGTGTTCAAGATAAAAAAAAAACACTTTTGGCAAAGGTTGATACACGGGTTTACACTTCCAAAAAAGCGCATGCGTGATAGTGCCTCGTTTTGAAGTCGTGATCAAAACTGCCGAAGTGTAAACCCGTGTATTGTCTTCGACAATGGACGGGTTTACACTGAGAAATGTGCGCACGCGTGGAAGTGCCTCGTTTTGAAGTTGCGATCAAAATCCAACATGGCTGCCATGGTGTAAACTCGTGTATTCTGCATAATGTACGGCTGAGTCACTACAAACTGGTACAAGCTTTTGATAGACCATAAATGTTTGAACAGATGGTGCAAGAAAATATGTCACGGTCTGATTTATTTTCATATTCAAATTGCTGTTTAGAATTAGTTACTAATCAATCGTACAATTATCTTCATTTTAGAAGAATAAACTGAATTTGTTTGTGTCAGTACAAGATGGTTCTATGAATATTGTGCAATAAGGTTGTAATTGCACTACATTCATACATAAATTTGCATAAATTCATAAAAAAGCAATGTCATTCAACATTCATATGTTTAATGCATTCATCAGAACTTGTGCATATGCAAAGTATTGATCATTGTCCTTAAAACGGTAAAGGTGTATTGGAAAATGTTAATTTTATGACAAAAACATTAATACTTAACAGGATTTTTGAAAGGGTGCCTGCCTTTGTTACAACTGTATGATATAATTATGCACTTCATAACATCCTTATTGCATTGATAGAACTGCTGATCTGTTGCAATAAAATGAGTAATTTGGAAGCTTGGTCTCAGATTGGATCTTGATTTTTGAAGAGTGCTAGGGCAGTTAATGGTGGTGGGTTTTGGACTTTAATTATACCAGAATTGGTGTCTTTGTCAAATAAACGGGCAACTTTACACCAAGCTCGACAAATTCAAGCTTTATAAACTTCATGAATCGTTCTCTTATCACCATTAAAACAAAATTGCTATTTTGGGTCAAAAATGAGAAAAACGGCAAGAGGTACCCCTTGTCATTTTTCTCATTTTTGGGCCAAAATTCAAGTCGATTATTATCACTGTTTGACATCGAAAACGACTTCCTCTTACTCTAGAGCAGCTTTTGGAGCATTTTGAACCAATTTTATAAAATGGCTATTTTGGGTCAAAAATGAGAAAACGGCAAGGGGTACCCCTTGTCATTTTTCTCATTTTTTGGCCAAAATTCAAGTCGATTATTATCACTGTTTGACATCGAAAATGACTTCCTTTTACCCTAGGGCAGCTTTTGGGGCATTTGGAACCAATTTTATAAAATGGCTATTTTGGGTTAAAAATTAGAAAAACGGTAAGGGGTACCCCTTGTCATTTTTCTCATTTTTGGGAAAAAATTCAAGTCGATTATTATCACTGTATGACATCGAAAATTACTTCCTCTTACTCTATGGCAGCTTTTGGAGCATTTTGAACCAATTTTATAAAATGGCTATTTTGGGTCAAAAATGAGAAAAACGGCAAGGGGTACCCCTTGTCATTTTTCTCATTTTTTGGCCAAAATTCAAGTCGATTATTATCACTGTTTGACATCGAAAATGACTTCCTCTTACCCTAGGGCAGCTTTTGGGGCATTTGGAACCAATTTTATAAAATGGCTATTTTGGGTTAAAAATTAGAAAAACGGTAAGGGGTACCCCTTGTCATTTTTCTCATTTTTGGGCCAAAATTCAAGTCGATTATTATCACTGTTTGACATCGAAAATGACTTCCTCTTACTCTAGAGCAGCTTTTGGAGCATTTTGAACCAATTTTATAAAATGGCTATTTTGGGTTAAAAATTAGAAAAACGGTAAGGGGTACCCCTTGTCATTTTTCTCATTTTTGGGCAAAAATTCAAGTCGATTATTATCACTGTATGACATCGAAAATGACTTCCTCTTACTCTATGGCAGCTTTTGGAGCATTTTGAACCAATTTTATAAAATGGCTATTTTTAGCCAAAAATGACGAAAACGGCAAGGGGTACGTACCCCTTGTCATTTTTCTCATATCTGGGCCAAAATTCAAGTCGATTATTATCACTGTATGACATCGCAAATGACTTCCTCTTACTCTAGAGCAGCTTTTGGGGCATTTTAAACCGATTTTGAAAAATGGCTATTTTGGGTCAAAAATTAGAAAAACGGCAAGGGGTACCCCTTGCCATTTTTCTCATTTTGGGGCCCAAATTCAAGTCGATTATTATCACTGCATGACATCGAAAATGACTTCCTCTTACTCTAGAGCAGCTTTTGGAGCATTTTTAACCAATTTTATAAAATGGCTATTTTGGGTCAAAAATGAGAAAAACGGCAAGGGGTACCCCTTGTCATTTTTCTCATTTTTTTGCCAAAATTCAAGTCGATTATTATCACTGCATGACATCGAAAATGACTTCCTCTTACTCTAGAGCAGCTTTTGGGGCATTTTTGAACCAATTTAGAAAAATGGCTATTTTTAGCCAAAAATGACAAAAACGGCAAGGGGTACCCCTTGTCATTTTTCTCATTTTTGGGCCAAAATTCAAGTCGATTATTATCACTGTTTGACATCGAAAATGACTTCCTCTTACTCTAGAGCAGCTTTTGGAGGATTTTGAACCAATTTTATAATTTTTGATAGATATACGTATGAAGCCTGCGTGTGATTGATGATAGATATACGTATGAAGCCTGCGTGTGATTGATGATAGATATACGTATGAAGCCTGTGTGTGATTGATGATAGATATACGTATGAAGCTTGTCTATGATTGATGATAGATATACGTATGAAGCCTGCGTGTGATTGATGATAGATATACGTATGAAGCTTGTCTGTGATTGATGGTAGATATACGTATGAAGCTTGTCTGTGATTGATGGTAGATATACGTATGAAGCTTGTCTGTGATTGATGGTAGATATACGTATGAAGCTTGTCTGTGATTGATGATAGATATACGTATGAAGCTTGTGTGTGATTGATGATAGATATACGTATGAAGCCTGCGTGTGATTGATGATAGATATACGTATAAAGCTTGTCTATGATTGATGATAGATATACGTATGAAGCTTGTCTGTGATTGATGGTAGATATACGTATGAAGCTTGTCTGTGATTGATGATAGATATACGTATGAAGCTTGTGTGTGATTGATGATAGATATACGTATGAAGCCTGCGTGTGATTGATGGTAACTACGCATTCTCAGGCAGCTTTTGGGGCATTTGGAAGCAACTTTGGAAAACGGTTATTTGGGGTTCCCCCCTTGCCATTTTTCTCAAATTCAAGTCGATTATTATCACTGAATGACATCGAAAATGACTTCCTCTTACTCTATAGCAGCTTTTGGAGCATTTTGAACCAATTTTATAAAATGGCTATTTTGGGTCAAAAATGAGAAAAACGGCAAGGGGTACCCCTTGTCATTTTTCTCATTTTTTGGCCAAAATTCAAGTCGATTATTATCACTGTTTGACATCGAAAACGACTTCCTCTTACTCTAGAGCAGCTTTTGGAGCATTTTGAACCAATTTTATAAAATGGCTATTTTGGGTCAAAAATGAGAAAAACGGCAAGGGGTACCCCTTGTCATTTTTCTCATTTTTTGGCCAAAATTCAAGTCGATTATTATCACTGTTTGACATCGAAAATGACTTCCTTTTACCCTAGGGCAGCTTTTGGGGCATTTGGAACCAATTTTATAAAATGGCTATTTTGGGTTAAAAATTAGAAAAACGGTAAGGGGTACCCCTTGTCATTTTTCTCATTTTTGGGCAAAAATTCAAGTCGATTATTATCACTGTATGACATCGAAAATGACTTCCTCTTACTCTATGGCAGCTTTTGGAGCATTTTGAACCAATTTTATAAAATGGCTATTTTGGGTCAAAAATGAGAAAAACGGCAAGGGGTACCCCTTGTCATTTTTCTCATTTTTTGGCCAAAATTCAAGTCGATTATTATCACTGTTTGACATCGAAAATGACTTCCTCTTACCCTAGGGCAGCTTTTGGGGCATTTGGAACCAATTTTATAAAATGGCTATTTTGGGTTAAAAATTAGAAAAACGGTAAGGGGTACCCCTTGTCATTTTTCTCATTTTTGAGCCAAAATTCAAGTCGATTATTATCACTGTTTGACATCGAAAATGACTTCCTCTTACTCTAGAGCAGCTTTTGGAGCATTTTGAACCAATTTTATAAAATGGCTATTTTGGGTTAAAAATTAGAAAAACGGTAAGGGGTACCCCTTGTCATTTTTCTCATATCTGGGCCAAAATTCAAGTCGATTATTATCACTGTATGACATCGCAAATGACTTCCTCTTACTCTAGAGCAGCTTTTGGGGCATTTTGAACCGATTTTGAAAAATGGCTATTTTGGGTCAAAAATTAGAAAAACGGCAAGGGGTACCCCTTGTCATTTTTCTCATTTTTTGGCCAAAATTCAAGTCGATTATTATCACTGCATGACATCGAAAATGACTTCCTCTTACTCTAGAGCAGCTTTTGGGGCATTTTTGAACCAATTTAGAAAAATGGCTATTTTTAGCCAAAAATTACAAAAACGGCAAGGGGTACCCCTTGTCATTTTTCTCATTTTGGGGCCCAAATTCAAGTCGATTATTATCACTGCATGACATCGAAAATGACTTCCTCTTACTCTAGAGCAGCTTTTGGAGCATTTTTAACCAATTTTATAAAATGGCTATTTTGGGTCAAAAATGAGAAAAACGGCAAGGGGTACCCCTTGTCATTTTTCTCATTTTTTGGCCAAAATTCAAGTCGATTATTATCACTGCATGACATCGAAAATGACTTCCTCTTACTCTAGAGCAGCTTTTGGGGCATTTTTGAACCAATTTAGAAAAATGGCTATTTTTAGCCAAAAATTACAAAAACGGCAAGGGGTACCCCTTGTCATTTTTCTCATTTTTGGGCCAAAATTCAAGTCGATTATTATCACTGTTTGACATCGAAAATGACTTCCTCTTACTCTAGAGCAGCTTTTGGAGGATTTTGAACCAATTTTATAATTTTTGATAGATATACGTATGAAGCCTGCGTGTGATTGATGATAGATATACGTATGAAGCCTGCGTGTGATTGATGATAGATATACGTATGAAGCCTGTGTGTGATTGATGATAGATATACGTATGAAGCTTGTCTATGATTGATGATAGATATACGTATGAAGCCTGCGTGTGATTGATGATAGATATACGTATGAAGCTTGTCTGTGATTGATGGTAGATATACGTATGAAGCTTGTCTGTGATTGATGGTAGATATACGTATGAAGCTTGTCTGTGATTGATGGTAGATATACGTATGAAGCTTGTCTGTGATTGATGATAGATATACGTATGAAGCTTGTGTGTGATTGATGATAGATATACGTATGAAGCCTGCGTGTGATTGATGATAGATATACGTATAAAGCTTGTCTATGATTGATGATAGATATACGTATGAAGCTTGTCTGTGATTGATGGTAGATATACGTATGAAGCTTGTCTGTGATTGATGATAGATATACGTATGAAGCTTGTGTGTGATTGATGATAGATATACGTATGAAGCCTGCGTGTGATTGATGATAGATATACGTATGAAACGTGTGCGTGATTGATGGTAACTACGCATTCTCAGGCAGCTTTTGGGGCATTTGGAAGCAACTTTGGAAAACGGTTATTTGGGGTTCCCCCCTTGCCATTTTTCTCAAATTCAAGTCGATTATTATCACTGAATGACATCGAAAATGACTTCCTCTTACTCTAGAGCAGCTTTTGGAGCATTTTGAACCAATTTTATAATTTTTGATAGATATACGTATGAAGCCTGCGTGTGATTGATGATAGATATATATACGTATGAAGCCTGCGTGTGATTGATGATAGATATACGTATGAAGCTTGTCTGTGATTGATGATAGATATACGTATGAAGCTTGTCTGTGATTGATGATAGATATACGTATGAAGCCTGCGTGTGATTGATGATAGATATACGTATGAAACGTGTGCGTGATTGATGGTAACTACGCATTCTCAGGCAGCTTTTGGGGCATTTGGAAGCAACTTTGGAAAACGGTTATTTGGGGGGTACCCCTTGCCATTTTTCTCAAATTCAAGTCGATTATTATCACTGTATGACATCGAAAATGACTTCCTCTTACTCTAGAGCAGCTTTTGGGGCATTTTGAACCGATTTTGAAAAATTGCTATTTTTAGCCAAAAATTACAAAAACGGCAAGGGGTACCCCCTTGTCATTTTTCTCATTTTTTGGCCAAAATTCAAGTCGATTATTATCACTGAATGACATCGAAAATGACTTCCTCTTACTCTAGAGCAGCTTTAGGCCTACGTATGAAACGTGTGCGTGATTGATGGTAACTACGCATTCTCAGGCAGCTTTTGGGGCATTTGGAAGCAACTTTGGAAAACGGTTATTTGGGGGGTACCCCTTGCCATTTTTCTCAAATTCAAGTCAGTCATTCAAAGATTCTTTTGGCAAAAGTACTGGAAACGTGTATAAAAATGCATTATATTGTTCTGCCATTAATACGAGTTATTTCAACATAGACCACATTACTTTCTTTTATTAAATTTGAACATGTTATACACATAAAACAAGCAATTTCAACACAAAGAATGAACGATTTTAGCATTGCATTCGTCCCATTGCTTAATTATTACACTCACAAAATTTCATAAAATTACAATTAATATGTCATGCTGACAGTATTCTAAACTATGGCAAGGCTAGGAAGCTTTCTCTGCAATTGAAGTATGACAAAGAAGACGTTATATTAATGGAATTGGTCAATGTATATGATTGCACAGGATGAACATGGAAGCATAATTATTTACAGACATGCAGTTAGCGTACTATCACATTAGTATACTTTCTAGTTCTAAATGGACACAACTGTGCCAAATGTTACAAATTGACTTATTATACAAATATTAAATGCTGGCATTTTGGTTCAGTACTCAGGAAAGTACAATAGTTACAACTTCCAACAGTTCACTGGAAGGTATGGTGGCAATATTACCAAAATAAAGCAATGTCAGCCAAAAGTACTTGGATGGAAAAAATATGCATAATACTGACATCGTTATTTCTTGGTAAAAGAAGATAGTGATGGAGGTATTATTGACAATTGATTAGCTTTGGTTTGGACCACAACTCCTTCTGGTTTTAAAATGTTACTAATTTATCAAGATTCGCAGACATCTCAACAACAAGTTTCAAACAAATCAAACGTTTGGAATTGTTCATCAATATGTTGTATTAAATAAGCTTAAAGAATACTGCTGGGAAATGCAATTGTGAATCCTTTTTGTGTGAGCTGGAACTCAGTCAAAATCATTGTCACGATTTTAAAATCAAGTGGAAACCGTGCCCATCTTCCCATGACAACCTGGAAGTGTTACATAACTTGGTGTTACCATGGTGATGTCTCATCTTCAGTATGTATATTCATCATCATTGGGCGTGTACTCTGCACCATCAGCGCCCTCTCGTGGTCTGCGTCCCTGGAAGTACTTGCCGTCCTTGTCAAGTGCAGTAGCCTACCAGAAATGGAAGATACAATCAATCGGATGACATTCATTTCCCCAAATTGAAAAGCCAAATTAAAGGGAGAGAATTACTGCCATTCTTTTAGTGAGTGGGCAATTAAACTAGGCCCTTTGCTCAAATGTACCTTGGGCTATGTTTGTTGTTTTGATTCATTGGCTTCATAACATTCAATTTGAAGTAGGTGTCAAACTTTCGGCAATTGGCTTAGATTTTGAAGTAAGAAGTAGGTCTTGAATGAGAAAAACTGACCATCTACTTCAGCCAAGAGCTGTAAACCCGTATTTTTAACTTTTGGATGTTGAAGATCAAAGCCAGACTCAGCCTGACCCTGCCTGCCAGAAATTTTGACTAATGCCAAGGATTGTGGAAGATTGTTTTAATATTTTGAATATAGAAATATTCGGGATACTCACAGCTATCAGTGCGATGCCAGCAGCCTTGATGGAATGCTTGGGTTTGATGTTGAAGTGTGTATTGAGCTTCCCGGTTACATTAATCTGGCTCTGGACTTGTCCATCGTCGCTCTAAACAACAACAACAAATACGAGAATAACACAAAAGGTACAAGCACCAACAGAAGCAATTCAACCAGGACACCAACCAAGACATTAAGAGCACACTGTCAACAATTTCCGTAACATGTTGCCCAGTTTAGGGCAACACACCTGGGCAACATGAATTTGGGCCCTGTGTACACTAGCAACATTTGGCCAATATGTCACCAAGATGTTGCTGCGACATGTTACCCAACTCGTTTTGGCAACATTTTCGGCAACAACGTACCTGGGCAACATGTTAAGTCGTCTCTGTTAATTTGTATTAAAATCAAAATGATTGTTTCTTAATCACGAAACTGTAACAAGAAGTAGAGCGCATGAATAGGCCTACTCACAGCCACCCAAGGGTGATCCAGCACTTGAGCAGCTGAGAATCTCCTGTCTACATCCACCTCCAACATGCAAGAAATTAGATCCTTAGCAACCTCAGAGATGGAGTCCCAGTACGGTGAGATATATTGGATGTCTCCAGCGATGACATGGTCAAACAGTTCCTCTTGGTCATTGTTCTCACTGTATGGCGTAATTTAAAAATGATTGAGAACGGGTTATTTGATTGGTTGGTAGAATTAATTGGTAGGATTTTATTGGTTAGTGGAATGAGCAAGCAGGATGGTTGATGGTAGCTATACGTATGAAGCCTATTATGTGATTGATGGTAGCTATATATTATGAAGCCTGTGTGTGATTGATAGTAACTATGCATAATGAAGCCTTTTTGTGGTTGATAGTAACTATATGTATAACATTTAAATTTGACGTTTTATTGATTTGAATAAAGTGGTACCCTGAAAGAGTAACTCTAAGTTATACCGTCTTGACATACCTTCTGAAAGGAGGGAACCCACACAGTAAGATGTAAGTGATCACACCAGCTGCCCAAACATCGACCTTCAATCCGTACCTGTCAAAATCACACGTACAGAGAAAGAAAAAGAAGGAGAAAATTGAGTTGACTTCTCAACAAAAGTTAAAGAAAAATCTTGGTGCTAATTTCAAAATTCCCCTCAGTAATCCACAGTAATGTGAAATACGAAACCTGAGTGAATGATGGGTAAGCAGAAGCATTTTAAAGTAATTTTCCAATTGTGACTTGGAAAAGAGGAAAGAAATATGAATTTAAATGCCCTTAAATTTAATTCTTATTAACTGTAATGGACCTTATTGGTTTATTAATTCGAAGCCAGTGACAAAACAGACTTATGACAGTCATCTATAAGTCAATCTTATTAAATGAAGTTCCATGAGACAGACAAAACCTTGATTCAGTAGGACTCACCATAATGGGTTTGTATATTTGCTTAAGATTTATGTAGTTGCCTAATGGAATTTAATACCATGACACCACTGGTGAGTCATCACAGAAAGAATTACCACATAGGAGCATGCACAGATATCAAATCTACACACATATATTCCTTTCTAGTCTTCCTGTGCAATGGTATGAAAATTTGAAATTTCTACTAGAAATTACGCTTTGGGTGATTTTAGTATTGAAGGGGATACTTTTTAATTCTAAAAAGCATGTATTGCATGGAAGAATGAGTCAACAGTAAATAGTGAGAGCCACACCCTCTCTCTTATAGAAAATTTGCTAAAGATGACCAGATTTGTGATTTGTAACTTCCAACTGCCTCCTGTTATCTGGGCAGGCCAGTGGCTGACCTAACCCTAAGGTCATAATTCACAAATGACCATCTAAGTTTGACCACCACTTAACCTCCCTCTTCCTCTCATGTCATGTTAATATTCTAACTGCAAACTCCAGGCTGAGCTCAAAAGGAGAAACAGTGAAGATGACCTACCCTGTCTCCAGTATGATCTCAGGGGCTACATAAGTTGGTGTCCCACACACCGTGCGAAGAGGACCAGTCACCTTAGTAGCCAACCCGAAGTCACCCAGCTTGAGTGACTTGGTTCCATCTTCATGCTCACAGACAAGAAGATTCTCTGGTTTGATGTCTCGATGGACGATATTCATTGAATGTAGGTACTTGAGAGCACCGACTAGGTTGTGAACCATGCATCCTGCATCACGCTCTGTGTACTTGGTGGCAGAGGTGATAGCATCAAAGAGATCACCACCCTACAAGAAGATGTAGGAAAATGTGTGGTACATGTATTACCAAATCCTGTACAGTTGACATGTAGATTGGTTTTCAGTCAAGCCCTAAAAGATATTTCAGTTTTCCTCATGTTTCTGAAAATTGAACAATTGTTTTGCGAGCTTGCATTACACAATGTTTAGTGCATGTTGACAGTGATGAATAATCATGAATATTAATGATTATGGTCGGGAAATAGATAATATGCAAATTAGGATTGCCCCTCACCTACGTGGATGAGCACTGCATACTCAGTGCTTGTTGTGTGCACATCCAAAAAATCTCGGTATAGCATCTGCACTTATAGTAAGTAAGAGGTCGTTGGTTCGAATCCTACCTTTTTTATCAAATCGATCAAAATAAAGCAAATGATGCCGTGGAAAGGATTCCTTGCCAACCAGTAGGCCTAAGCCTCAGTTTAACATCTTCACTTACCTTGACAAGTTCCATGACCAGAAACAGCTCCGAGGGAGTATCAAACTCCTCAATCAGACGTATGATGTTAGGATGCTGCACCATGCGCAGGATGGATACTTCATTCTGGATCATTTTCTCCTACAAACATAAATGCACAAGTTAAGAATCTTAGTCAATTTTTGTTAACAGAAAACACTGAAACACACTTTTACAGTTGACTATACAATCTCTATATCAGAAAATTTAAGATAATTCTTCGGTATCTATTCATTTTTTTTCATTTACATTATATTTTGATTTTGGGAAAGAAATTTTCAGAAACAGATTGAATCCCATGTATACATTGAACCTTTGCAACATCTATAATATAGTCATAATTGCATACATGAGAATAGAATCAGATGAGAATAAAATCAGATGAGAATAAAATCAGATGAGAATAAAATCAGATGAGAATAAAATCAGATGAGAATAAAATCAGATGAGAATAAAATCATACTAGGGAAACTTAATTTCCTTCATGAATTATTCATGTTCTTACCTTCCCAACACATTTCCGTTTGTCGATGATCTTAAGAGCGAACTCGTTCTTGTTGATCCTGTGATGAGTTCATGAAAAACAAAAAACTAGGAATGTTAATGGACTTGCTTGCCTTGGTGTAGTCATAGAAACAACATTGCTATGGTAACATGATCTTTTTCATCAATGCCGTGTCCCTGCACAAATAGTAGTTCATTTTAATTGTGTGTGAGGCATTTTTCTGTGTATGAAAAAAAAATGGATTTAATGAAATTAAAATGAGACCCCATCTGGTAAAAGGATGTAATTGAATAAGATGCCACCCAGTAAAGGCTGACCTCAATAAGATGTCGTTAGACATGTTCTTCACCTCGCCCTACATAAACGTCTGGGACCTTTCAGCTGAAGCGTATTGATTTAATTGCCTTGGACATATATTGCTTGAACGGGGCAGTCAGGTATTGAACATTCCAGTCATGGTTGAGTAATTAACGACCTTTATATATCATCTATATGATGGATGGTTCTGTTATTGCATGAATCATCTCCCGAGACATTCCCGTTGACTGAATTAAAAACAGACAGAAGATCCTCAGTGTGATTTTGTTTTCAGTCTGTACTCATCACAGTCCTGAGATGTTTGAATGAATTGTATAACAAACTTCTTGCCATGCTCGAGTCTGAGCTTTGTTTAATTACTGTGAACCCTATTTAATAGTTTCTAGATTTTGGTGGCTCCAAAAGTGGTAAGAGATGTCAATTCTTTAAGAATTGCTAAACCTTTAACTATGCAGAAAGATAGCCTTTGGGACCAATATTAAGTCTGTTTATTTTGTCTGAAAGAACAAGACTTTTGAGCCACCGACAAAATGGAGTCTTCAACTTGAAACATTGGCTCAGCGACTGTGCAGACCTATTGACGTGCCTTCAGAATAATTGTTACCTTGTTTTTGATCTGTTTGCATCTTTAACACATCTTTTTTTACCATTTCTGTCATAATTATTTTGTTGGGGCAATTGAAATGTCTAAATTAGGGTTTGTCCTTCACTGGCATATATTGGCAGTACAAATTTAGTGCCCACGAAAAAAACATGTATTTTGGGACAAATTTTGGAAAAAACATCTCTTTTGAAAAAACATCAGGCGAAATGGAAGTGTAAAGAAAGATAAAGAAATTCAAGGATAACATATTAAATATTGACAGACATTATTATTTTGTCTGTGTTAACTTTGATGTTCAATCTTGTATATTAACTCTGGTTGATTGACAAGCCTCCTTGTTCTTTTGAATGATTCATAACCATCCTCAAATTGTATTGACACTGGATATGTCATTTTCCCTTTTTTACCAGTTTAATAATTTGCCTGTCAATTCTGAAATCTGTCTGTGAGTTACTTTTGCTGATTGTGGTAAAAGTGTCTACATTTAAAAGGAGTTAAACATTTACAGAGAGGCTACAATGTTCTGTAGTGTCCCTCTTTAATCAATGCGTCATTGCATTGAGTGCTGATGTGCAAAGAGTGTGTCCTATATGGATGTCAGGGTCTGTGATGATGGAGAATCTAATGATCCAATGAATCCAGTCTGTGGGTTGAATCTCAATCATAAGAAATGACTCATAAAAAACACCGCCATGAATCTTCATGGGTTTATTCCAAATGGGTCGGCCTACGCCTCGAGAAAAGACAAATTAACCGGAGCTCTTCAAACAAGAATATTTGGGTACTGGGAAGTGCTGAAGTAATTAATTCCCAAATCAAGAAGAGGAATAGATTGATGCTTTTCAGTCTTGTTGGAATATGACGAAAATTAAAGGTAGCATCATACTATGGTGGCATACCAAAACAGAAATCTTCACAGATTTACCTATAATTTACAGGGTATAAAGATGGTGATGGTAGGAACATACCGTTAAAATGTTTCTGCCTGCTGAAATGGTGTATTTATCCAGAAAAGAGTAAAACCAGTGCCCAAAATTATTTTAATTAATTTTCATTATTTTGATATTTTAAAGATTAAAAATAAAAGAGAAAAGACTTATGAAATGCTATGGCCGTTTTCCACTGTTTTCTCACAAATGGGCACCATAATGGGACTGTAAATTTCACAGATGACTGTTATTGTATCTTCCTTGATATTTTATGCCCATGAATGTGCATTTCTTTAACAGAAACCAAAGTATGATATTACCTTTAAGAGTTGAGTCAGTGCCGTGTCATGTAAAAGTGCATCGCGCCTGTTCATGTGTGCAGCATTTTTTGATCAAGGTGCTTATGTGAAAATGAGATGAATTTGAACAGTGGCTGTCGGCAAGGCGTCTTTATCGGGTGCTGGTGGGTGTATGTCTAAAAGGTCATGCAAGACAGAAAGAGTTGAACCAGGAAACGGCATGTCTGAACATAAAGGCCACTCAATTTATGTCATGTTTGTCTGACTGTGCATAAAAATGTTAACCACTTTAGGGCCCTGATATATTCCCTTATGTTATTAGAAATTTCAGGTAAAATCCTGAATACTTTCAATTGGTTAATGTGCTTGCTTATAGAGTATCATTTTCCTCAGTTTTGATGCAGATGTTTGCCAGTTCTGAAATTCATTTGATGTCAAGTAAAGAAAAAAAGAAAGGTTGAAAATATGTATAAAGGGCCAATTTCATTGAGCTGTTTAAGCACAAAATGTGCTTAAGCATGAAAAGTCTTCCTTGGTCAAACAGGATTAACAACCAAATTTTCATGTGATTTTAACTGCTTTTGGCTTGTATTTGGCCATTGTTTGCTGAGCACAACATTCACAATGAGTTTTGGCTGGCTTACTGATTTTTTTTACCAAGTTTGTTGGTGCTTAAGCAAATGTTGGTGCTGAAGCAGCTCTATGATGTTGGCCAACGGTGTGATATTGATGCTTATAATTATCTGTGTCTTTTTTGACATTTTATGCTTAGATTGACTTGAAATTAAACACAAATCCAGGACATGAGCAGAACAGACAATGGAGGTGGAAAGAGAAAAGAGAAGTGCCAAAATTAAAACACAAGAAACACCAATCATGCTTTCTGATATACGGCTCATGCAGGGCACCGGTTTATTCATATACAAAAAGCAGCAACAAATTCACATGAACAGTGTCACAACTGAGTCAGGTTACCAACTCCTACAAGTAGTGCAAAATAGGCATGGGGTGATGGAAATTTTGCAATTTTGTTGATCTCCAGACCTTACAATTTACAAAACTTGGAGTTAGGAGGGCCTGATGCGTTTCGATCCTAGCAGGATCTTTATCTAAGGCAGGCCCTCCTAAATCCAAGCATTTTATAAATTTCAGGTCATTATTCTGGCTGATGAGCAGTTTGCAGCAGCTTATTAACTTGCTTTTAATTTACAAAACTCATCTCTCAGTTAAAAACCATAATTTGAGGACTTATGTCAGTATTTTCTGGAGATCACAGAACTTGTTTGCCTCTTTTAGTATATTTCCATCACAAACCTCTTAAAGCAATATTTCATTGACAAGTAGACATTAAACATTAGTTGGCAACAATAACAGTTAAGTCCAATTGATATGTACAACAGCAACAAAAAAACCAATCCTATATGCAAAGTATCCTTTAGTCTTTGCACAGGATCATTTTTAAAAGTCTTTACAATAAATACTGTGTTCAAAAAAGTGAATCTCAAAAAGAAAAAGAAATGAGCAAGAAAGACTGAATGGAATATGAGATGCCTATTACAATGACCCCAGCAGACGTTCGATACCCTTTACTTAGAATGTGACAGAAAGCATAAGATTGTGCTGGGCCAAATTTCATAGAATCTGTTACCATTAGCAAAAATTCTTCGCTTATGATAGCATATTTTTTTGGCTTACGGTTAGCGTATTTCACAAAAGAGCTTTCTCGCTACGCTAAGCACAAACTTTCTGCAGAATGCATATGACAGCATGTTAGCAGAAAATAATCAACCTAGAAATTCTTCGCTAATGACAGTCTTGCTTACTGATTCCAAGAAATAGGCTTATCAATGCCCATAAGCACAGAAATAGGATGTAGTGGATTCCATGAAATTGGGCCGAGAATGTATAAAACATTAAATGAAATTCATTACCTAGAATACTCACATAATGCAGAAGCAATTATTTATCACTTTGCTGTCCTACCTAAGGAATACATATTGCACTTTTAATTCACCAATTTACCTAAACGTCTACCCGTGCCGAACCTATAACATAAATATAAAATTTGCTACCACCAACATTTACAAATTGACAACACTGCAATCTCTGTTAAGTTATTATTACACATTGTTCATAAACATTTTCTTGTACATATACAAAAGAAATTGATTCATTCAAAGATAATTTCTATATGGGCATTTTATGCCATAATATTATAATAATCGGTCTTTCCAAAAATTATTTTACTTCGTAAATATTTGCTTTTTGTAAATGCTGGTCATTTTCTATGAATTTTATACAACATTTCATAATAGTAGCCAAAAATAAGTTTCATTTTCAATATACCAAAGTTGAGAAAAAGAATACTGCAAAAGTCATCGCTCATCATTCAAAATTATAAAAGATCATGATTTGTTTTTCAAAAGTAATGAAAGACTCTTTCCTGCTCCCCATCTTGTATTCTTCAGTAAATAATAAATGTCGTATGGACAGTGTTTACAGAGCACTGTGTTGGCACATACGAGGTCAATTCCTTAACTTATTATTTGTTCTGGCTCTTCAGTACAGTTTCTGTATATATTTACATCGTGTGACATTCTCAACATAACTGGCTCACTTCAACCCCCATCCTATCTTTCTTTCAAAAAGTCACATATTACTTTATTCCTAGTGGGATTGATAAATTCAAAGAGACAATGGATAACACTATGTGCATTATAATCCCGTTGCTAGGCACTAACCTCATTCCCAGTGCCAAAATGAGCCTGATTGATCTGGGCATGCTGCATATTGAATACCAAATTGGCTTCATACCCACACCCTCAATAACATGCACACTGACTGAAATAGAAATGACGCCATCGTTTCAAGAATGTGAATTCAAGATTTCCAAATATTATGATTAAATATAAACATGAGTGTGAAATCCAATAGTGAAGAGCGTGAATGTTAAGATCCCCTTCCCGATATCAAAAGAAATCAGAAGTAATACAGTTCGCTTGGTGACTTCATACTGAATACGTCAGATGTGCAACTACACATAAGGTTAGAGGAAACTGTTTCTTGAAAAGCTAAACGTAATATTTTCAAACTTTATAGTAAATCGTGAATTGCTTGGGAGAAATTACAGCATCGATGGGACTTAACAATTTTAAGCCTTTAATTTTCCTATCAGATGTATTTATAAAATTGAGCAATGAGATAAATAAATTCACTATGTACAGTTATTAATAATTACATTAACGTCTTTGTCTTAAAACTTAAGGTTGATCTCTTCAGTTGCCGATGATTAAAACAATACCAAAAAGAAAATGTGCACACCATATACATTAAAATAAAAATAGCAGTGCAAAATGGTACAAAATGTACAAAAACTGAAAATAATGATAATGGAGCCACCAAAGGTAATAGCTGTGCGGGACATGATCACAAAAGCTTACAATACACTGTGCAGGAATAAGGAAAAATGCAGATAAATAAAATGCTTCAAATGGATGGAATACTGGTGAACAATGACATGCAGGAAAGAACTTTTTTTTTAATGGTGATTTCAAGGAAATGGATTACTAAACTGAATTTCATGATTTTGGTTTGATGACAATTCTAAAAGGACTTGAAAATCATGAAAAGTGAGAGGAAATTTGCAAAGCAATTGGGTATGAGTGTTAGATTTCATAATGACAGCATAACTACATGTTGCCATGGAAACTGTGCTGTCTATTAGTGCACATGATGGAAATTTCCAAATAATGTTTTCAGGCAATTTATTTTTTGTTTTGAGAATAAAAAGTCATAAATTTCATCATGATTTAGGCAACTGCATTTCAAGATCAATCCATATTTGTTGGTTAATTTTAAATAATTTTGGGGCTGCAAGCAATGGATCAATTTAGCAATGAATTGTCAAAAATACATACACTGAATACTATGAATACCAATGCTTTTCAAATGTCATAAATATCCTCATTTGTTTCCCTTTTTTTTTTTACAATGGAATACTGTCACGAAAGTCTTTATTCTTTATGAATAAATTTATGCATTCATTTAAAATTTGTGTTCGTTCATTTGAATAGGCAGTGTACCGAAACAATGATATGGGCAAGTTTGGATGATAAAATACTGGTCAAAGTGTAATGCTGAACTTTTACAGGGGAAATATTCCGCAGTTTTTCCCCTAACAAAAAAATAGATATCATATCAATTATCAATAAGTCATCTCATAATGCTCAACGGTAACCTCATGATTTTCATCCAAAACCAATTGAAACATTTATTTTGAGTAGTTTTCACACTTTTTGTCTTTGAGCATCTTTTCGTATCTTTTGACAGTATATTTGCAAGCCGCTCAGCTGACAAATTTTTTAGAGCTGCCAATTTGTCTGTGCTATTACATTTTGATGGTATATTCCCATTTGCTCTCGCCCGCGACTGCTACAACAGAATACATTCACCTGTTCAGACACTCTTTCACCACCGCAAAGTTGCCGTCACCGATCACGCGTCCCACCTCGTATTTCTGATAGAGGGCGCTCTCTCCATCCTCCACCGAACCATTGTCCTCGTTGGGGGAAAGGTCAGCTTCTTGTCCTGAGGACGCAAAACAATAACAGAGTGACCAGCTGTGGAACTCTCTGTGGTCAGTTTCTAAATGTACTGGCAATGACCAATGACTAATTGCTGTATTTAGTACTGGCAATGACAAGTGAATAATTAAAGCATTCATCAGAAGTTTAGAATTCACTCATGAATTAGTCATTGAGTCATAAGAGCAATCCACTGAACCATTTAGTTTATTGATGGGAACCGTGGAATGAATACCGGTTGTCGTTTCCATGACCCATATTTCATTTCTGATTTACAAGTGTAACCTGCAGCAGAGGGCTTATCAATTTACAATGACAAATGATGAATACGTTAACCCCGATAAAAATCCTAAAAATCATGTCTATGAATCATTTAATCATGTTCTTTGAAAAAAAATAAAAACAAAAGAATCTTTGGCAAGTTTCACAGTTGGACAAATGTACATGAGGTTTTCTTCTTAAGAATTGTATCACATGAAAAAAAAAAAAAATGAAATTTGTTAAGGTTAGGATGTTGACAACAGTTGACCTGGCCTCAATGCATGCCTCAATAAACATGCTTCTAAGAGCATTTTGATTTGATGAGAGGCGCAGAGAGGCAGGAAAGGTCATCCACCTGTCATGTCCATCTATCATTTGCCAACCAATTACCAAAGGACTGTTATCATTGTCCTATATCAGTTGACAAGGGCAACATACAATGACAGAGAGGGGCCCACTTATTAGCCAAATTAGTCTGGTAGCCAAGGACAACGATGGATGTCAGATTACAACCTGGGGACACAGACTATACAACCAGATGAGTAAACCTAAACCACTGGCATTCAAGACTTGTGTTAATAACCCAGACATCAACTCTATTCATTTCTTGTGCTTCATTGATCAACCATCCACATGCTAATAATATCAAGAAGGTAATAGTCAAACCATGGTATGTTTAACACATTGTGTTCATTATTAATGTCAATCTCTTATTCATGTTCACAGTAATAGGTACAATGATGTCACTAACAAGACAGATGGTGTGATGTACATGATATCACCAGAAGGCTGATGGAACATTGACACATTTTCACTAAAAGATCCCAGGAAACATTACCCCAATCTTATTTATGTCTCACATGTCTCACACGCTGGCTATGCCAAGACTTTCCATACTGAGCCATTCACTCAGTTACTAAACCTGGTCAATATTGCTTTCCTTCACAACAAGAAAATTTCATGGCCCTGCTTAGCACAAAAATTTGCTTAGCATGAAATTTCTCTCTTAAATAAAAACAGGACTAACAACAAAATTTCCATGTTGTGTGTTTAAACACATTGTTTTTTTTATTGTTGTGCCATGAATATCAATTTTTAATGGTGGTCTGTTTTATTGAGCAAGACAGATTGTGCTAAGCAATCTTTTGTGCTTAACAGCTCCATGAAATTGGCTTCTGGCCTTTGACTAAACAATGGAGGATACTAAAGATGGATGTTAAGAAGGTGCAATGCACAAGCCAACAGCTTCATGAATACGTATTGGGTCAGATTGCCACCACATGGTCAATAGCATCTCAAATGAGAAACAGCAATTCTTAGAAGCAAACCAGAGGTCAACTCAATGATTTGCTAGGATAACAAAGTCATCACCAAGAGTACAGTATGAGGCAACAAGGACATCAACCCACACTACGTTCCTTGATTAGCATAAGCACATCCCTAGGTCCTTTAATCCCTACAAATCTTTGAACGTAGCCTGTACCATTCAACACTACGGGCAGATTTCCCAGATGTTTCTGACCTGAATGGGAAGATGCATGTATTCATCTCAAATGTATGCAAAATGAAACCTGTAATATTAAGGGATGGTCTTACCTGTGCCAGTGCTTGTAGTTGTGCTACCGGAATCACGTCGTCCGGCCTGAAATTTAAAGTAGAAGAAAAAATGATATATTTCAAATATGGAAATAAAGATGATTGACTTTATTAAATAACACTGAGCAGGATGGAATGGGAGTGACATTATGAACAGTACAACTTGATTAAAATGTGAATGGATTACATGTAATTTGAAACTGCCAGGGGAATTTGGAAATAAGCCTAGATAACATATGGAGCTTTTTTGATATTAAAATGCTGGATCAAACCTTTACTCTACAGAGACTAAAACTACACACAACTTCTGAAATGTAGTACTGTATAATTTAACACAGTACATGTACATGGTCATTAATATGATAAACACATTTAGAAAAAGAAATGGACAAAATATCATTCTTGTCTTGAGTGGTAGGTTCAGAGGGTAGAGACTGTGGTAATATGTGTTGTGCACCCCTCGTCTCATGTGGTTGGTGCATATGGTTAGGGTTTATACTTATATGAATATAAGGCTTATTCCTAGTCCATTTTAGAGGTAATAATCTCTAAATTTAGGATTTGTAGAATTTTCCAATCATATTATGGTACTTGATCAGCACACTGAGTGTAAAACGACACGGAGGATCTTTATTATATATATATGCCAGGATCAATACAGACACTAACCGGTCTTAACGCTAGGAGGCATAGATGTAAATGAGCAGTGCAGACACTGAACAAAAAACACCATCTGGATCAATAGGAGCACTGAGGCAATGGAATTGGATCCTTAAAGGAATCAGTGGTGAATTCTATGCATTTGTTCAGTCCAATGTTTATAGTAGTGTCTGCTGGTTGTTTGTAAAGCCAGTCTGTCTTCCTGTTTTGAAGAGTCGGGTCATCTGTTTGTTTATGCATTTTTGCTTGTTTGTCTGTCCATTCCATTCAAACACAATTATAATTCTTCCAATTTGTGCTGCTTTTTATATAATTATATATAATTTCTTTTAAATTCTTCCGTTAATTCTAGTTGATTTGGTTCCTACTTACAAAAATTGTTTTTGATTGTCGTTTTCTCTGTTTCTCACCTTTTTGGCTCTAGCACAAGCTTAAGCTTCATGTATACTTCCAATGTAAGGTAACAGCTATCAAAATAATTTCATAAGCTTTTGGGTTGGGTTTTTAAGTCAATACTCTGTTCTGAACATAAAAGGAGATTAATTTTCAAGGAAAAAGCCACATCCCGTATTTCCAGCTTTGAGAAGATGGAAACAACGCTTGAGCCAAAAACCCTGGGGAAGAGATTTTGAAAAAGATGCAAACATGAAAAGGGAGCAGTCATCAACCCCTTTTCATTTTCTCCGGATTGCACACCCACTGACGGCTGATCCTACCTGAATAATGAGGAATATTACGGGTGAAATAAGAGAAACGTGGTCTGACCTTTGACTTGGATGAGATGATAGATGACCGTGGGCTGTTCTCTGTGCTGCCAAGTGGCTTGATGTTGGTAGGTTTCGGAGCAATGACTGGTCGTAGTGACATCGCTGTGGATGGTTTAGGAGAGGCTGAGGAGGGGTAGAAGGGAACGTCAGGCCGGTGCACTACAAGAAAAATTAAAGCGACATAAAATAAACATCTCTTCTCTTATAGACGACTAGCCGACTCCAAGAACTGTGTGGTTTCACTGAAAGTGTGTCTGTTATCTTACACTTCCTTTGAATATTATCTATTAATACTTTCTCTTAAGTCTTAATACTATTGTAATGTCATGTTTTGAAGTGTAAAAGTCACAATCAGTATAGGCATAGGAATAGTGCTGCTGTCTTAAAAAAACATTCATTCTTGCAATAAAAATAAAAGTAATAATAATAATGGGTCAAGATTTTTTGTGACTAATGAAAAACACATCTAGACATATGAAATGTAAGAGAACACACAATAATGTGGCTGTTTTGGACACCAATAAGAAAATGTTATACCATTTTATTTCCATAACTGAAAGTGAAATAAACCCTGTGATAAACACATCAGATATTAGGCTATGGGTCGGAGCTTGACTACCGTGTTATCCAAAGAACAGAATCTTCCTTGTACAAGTTTAGAGAATGTAAAGTCATAACTCACTGCTTGGAATGTGCCAGTTACCTGGTGCTGCTCGTGGGGAGGAAGATCGTCTTGGTGTACCAGGACTTTTCATCATGACTCGATCTTTACGTTTGGAGTTGCGATACGGCGAAACCATCTTACATTCTTGATTTGGAACAAATGAAAGAGAACAGAGAACAGACACACATTGAGCAAAAAATAAATATCATGTGAGAAAAGAGAGGCCCTGTTGATATATGGAGCTCAAGTAGTAGACCAGAAACCAATTTCACCGCCCTGCTTAGCAAAAAAAATTGCTAACAATTAAATTTCTGTCTTAATAAAAACAGGATCAGCAACCAAATTTCCATTCAAGTCTTGTGTATCACTTGTGATTGTTCTTGGGCTTTTGATCGCTGACCATAAATATCAAATGGAATTTTTAATGTTGGTTTGTTTTGTTGAGCAAGACATTTTGTACTAAGCATTTTTTTTTATGCTTAACAGTTCCATGAAATTGGCCTCAGTGGTCTCTTATTCAGTTCAATTGTCTTTGATCTCAAAAAAGTCAAACCAAAAAGGAAAACAAGTGCAATATGAAAGAAAATTATGGTTTATTGGCATGAATAATGTATTCATGAGTTAACCACAATAATGAATGTCATTCAGGGTTATTTGCCTCCAGCCGACCAGGAACAAGACAGGTGCTATGATGATCGTCGGTTAATTGAACATCAATTCTGGTTGTGGTCTACGCGCCAGACTTATTATCAGATGGAATATCATTATGCTCAACCCAGTGAAGCAGAGAAGGTATTAAGCTAATATCAACGGATCACACGGCTTGACGATGAAAAGTGTAATATTCCAAATATGGGGTTTTAATTAAGATATTTCGGAGGTGTCCAACAAATGGAGCAAAACTGAGAGAGAAGGCACATGTGTGACTGTATTTTTTTCCCTTAATTGTTTAAAATTTCAATTCCTTAAAATCTGAAATCCATACCTTAATTATCATCAGGAGAATTTGTTTGTTAATGATAATAAAATATGTTCTATTGAATTTTGCATATTTCATCTTTAAAAAAATGATAATTAAAATGATAAATATAAATCTTCAAAATGACAGCAGAATTTCACATTTCACCGAGATTAAATTTTGCCTTCAGGGGAAAAATTCTGCCACTTGAGATTCCAAATATCACACCAAATATCTGACATTTCTAAATTAATTCTCGATTCTCTGACTATGCAATGTTTGTGGTACCCACCAGTCCAGGATTTTAAGCCTTAACCCCTTTGCATCAAATTAAATCCAAGTGTGAACAGAGTCAGTTTAAGTCTCCTAAAAAAACTCCCCATCAGAATCAAGTGTGAATGCAGCTTATGCCTCAGGACATCTCATGTCCTATCACATTTATGTCCGTCTCTCATGAAAAAAAATAAGAATAATCCCCGCCCCTTCAGGGTACAGAATGAGTCACGTCTCCTCAGCACAATTTGCTGTCCTTATTAAAACATCCATGGAGAGTAAACAACTCACACTGATGACAGTGACGAGTGATGATAAGTCACATGTGCTAAACATTGTCATCTTCCTCCATATCTGAAAAGTGCTCTCAACTATCCAATCAAATGTGACATATCATGCAGAATGAATCCAGTTTTAAGTCAAGGTTACAAATGATCCCGAACTACATGTAGATTGACTGAACATTCATATTTCATGCATTTGATAAACACTTAGCCAAACAGTGGCAGTTTTTAATTTTTGAGTCCTTGATATTACTATATAATTTGATTTCCACTTCTTAAGACAGAATTTTTCTCACATTTGTACGATGTCTAGAATGTCACTGTACTGTTCATATTTTCCTGTTTATTGATGGAAATAATCTGATCTCCGCTAGGTGATGCGATCAGACAAGCATGAACTATGTAATAATGGACGTCAACGTGACTGCGGACTTATAACATGGTATGTGCTGGTGCATAATGCTGATGGGTGTGTGAAACTTGTCTGGAACAATCATAGTAAGAGCTATGTTGCTTGCTCTATGGAACAAACCAAGGACCTGTACACACAGCTAGGTATTGGTTCTCACAATAGCACATAGCCAGTGCAGGCACCATACTTCTTTGTCAGAAAACCGATTAGTTCGGATTAAGTGAAGTTGTCAAGATAGACTATTGAGACCAGCCAGTCCCACATCCTAATTCCACTTTGAACCATTCCCATCCATTCATGTTCCTCTGATCCTCCATATTCTTCAGGGATGCGCTCCAATCGCTGCAGGTTACATCCTCAAGATGCATGAAGGTATAATCTTGGAGCCTTAATTTGAAGGCAAAAGCCATTACCCTATGGCACCAAAGACATATCTTTATGACAGTTACGGCAGTCGTGATCTTGGCTTCAGAAACTGATCCCAATAATTAATTGACAAAGCCTTGTGGAGATGTCGACTGACAGAACAGACTCGCATTACCGTGCATAAACAGAACGCTACGTGCTCATAAACCACGGCTCTAGAATATTCCACTGGTCCTTACATAGAGTCAATGATTGATTTACCAGTATGGTAGACTTGAACAAATTCCGGAATCTTAGCCAAATAAACAACACCGAATCATTAAATTACTTTTCTCTGGCTTAAATCAAAAGAGGGCGCTATATTTTAAACAATGGCGGTGTTAAACAATACCTTCCTCTGCGATATCGAAGTCATCGTGTGAGTATCGTTCCTGCCCGTACGCAATGAATACGTCGTCATCTTTGAAGAAATCTTGAAGGCAAGTTATCTGCAACGACAAATGAAAAGGAAAAACAATCAGTAACCGAGTTTCAACCCTAGGGCACACTCAACACAATTAAATATTTCAGAATAGATAAGATTTATAAGACAAAAAGGCAATATAACATTTCTCCTGAAATATTTACAAAAGATAAGAACAAATTTGATCAGAATCTTCTCTTCCAAAACTGGAAAAAGTAGTGAAGTGGGCGTGGCTTAATTTACATAAACTTGCCTCCTCCCCCTTCAAATATCAAGCCCCTCCTACTTTATGCAACCTTTTGTTGAAATATCAATCTCATTGAAAGGTGAACAAAGAAAATTCAACAGATCAGGATTTGAACCCGTAACCGCCCAGCCTCTGGAATACTATACCGAAGGTCACAGGTTCGAATCCCACTCCATTCATAATCTTTGTCTACCTTTCAATGCTTTGAGTTTTCCCTGTGTTTTATTTGATAATTTCAAGTTATGAAAAAAAAAAACACTGTTTCCTCTTGTTTTTGACTGAATATATGCCCCAAAATCTTGAATCGTGTCAGAAACCTGAGAGCATCAAAAGTGCTTGGTCACAGTTACACAGTACACCAATAATGATGACTGTTGTTCAGCATGATCAAGTTTCATGGTGTTTGGGGTGTATTAGACACTGTTTCATGCCTATCGTGGTAGTCAACACTTTCCGAACGTGGGTTGGCACTGGGCCAAGGGATCATGGCGGGTTAGTACCAAAGCCTCAGGATGACCATGATCGTGTGCTCGTATCCCTGAACTATAGTAACAAGACTACAATCGATTGTCCAGTGCCACTCAGGAGCAAATGGGAGAATTAAGCATGCACAGCCAATAACGTAACGTATATCAGCTGATTAAGCTGAAAGTAAACAGTTGGTTGCCAATAGATTACTTTTCCACTTGGAAATAACCGACTATCATCCTCATATAGGGTCTAAATGTACGTAATTATGCACCAATACCTCAATAAGTGGAGCTGCATAAGTAATTACCATTGTATAATATTTTTGGACGGTGAACAAAGGAAAATAGATTATTGTATAATATTTATGTTACTAAATTTGCATCACTATTTATGGAAATATTACTCTAAACACTATTTTTTTTAAAAGATGCAAGCCGTTACAAGATCAAACATTACAAATGACTATCACACGTTATTTCTACCTCTATGGTTTCTACACATTTCCTTGGAGCCATTGTCATTCAGACAAAAATCTTCACCAAGTTTGCAACAAATAGATTGCAAATTGTAATAATCTGTAGATTAGCTGATAAAATTCAATGGTAAATCCTGTTGAGGACATTTTTCAGAGAGACCTTCCTCCACGATAAGAGATATCTCTGCCATCTGATCCTAAGGTGTACGTTACAAAAAAAGCCAGACGGTTAATACCTGACTTATTCCTTCTCATTTTCATGAATTTCTCCTAGTGGGGCTCTCCTTCCGCCACGAAAAATTGATTTTTTTTCCCTCCTCAGTTGATTCATCAGCAATTACAAAGCCTTCCTAGTATATATTTCAACATGCCAACAACATCTGCACCAAGCAAACAAAAATATCATTACAGTATCGCACTGATGAAAGCGCTGGAGCAATTTATTGAGTGGATGGAATATTTATGCATACATGTTCCCTGTATACAATCTCCAGACCATAGTATCTATGACTGTAACTTTATTAGGGTTTGATAATGAGATTGGTTTTGGTGGAAAGTAGGGGAGAACGTTTTTGAGAAAATTGTGCCAAGATGGAAGCCTGTGGGACTTGTCTCGTCTCGGACATGGCAGATGGCGAGCGCGACTCTTCCTCTCATCTCATCTTAATTTTTACACGTTGGTCTCAGTCCTAGAGGGGTTGGGTGTTCACACGTCCCACCCCAACAAAGAAGAGTCACGGTGAAAGCACCCGATTCGGAGGGACATTCTTCTCAGGTTCAGCCGCCAACGTGAAATTCGTCATAAATATTTACGAGAACATTAAGAGGTTCTGAGGTAGTTTCTGACGGGCAGTTATGTTTGTTTTGACTGATGCAAACGATGGGTAAACCTTCGTTCAGGTGACTCACAGATAGTGACGTGCCATTGAACTTAATGTAAATAGTTAATACCTGAATCATGCTAATATTCATTAAAAAATGTGAAGTAAGTAAGAAATTTAAAGAATTCAGTATCTTTGTTTCTTTAAATACCTAAGTGTCATTGACCCATTGCAATCACCATAATTGTACTTACTTGTGTTATCATTGATATTGCTGAGTTAAGATCCTAAAGTCATCTTCATTACTGTCCTAACAAATATGCCATTGCGATATGTAAATATGATCAATGTATTTGTTAAGTAGTATTTGAAGCTTGGCAGAAGTAAGAATGTAAGGTTTGCAGATACACCATGTATAAACTCTTTTATAGATGTGTGGATCTGAAAAGAACCGGTGAGAATTTGATCTCGACATTCTGGTCAGTGTAATCTAGCCATCCTCAGGAGAGACTGTTGCTGTTGCTATCACCAATACTTAATAGTAAAATACAAAATTCTCTTGGCATATACTGCACTGTGCAACCAGGACTACCCTATTATCACCACACATTATGATGTTTTCATATTCACTGCTCACAAACTGCACAGTCTTTGCAGAAACAAGAAAATATTGCGATCTCTCTGCAGCAGATGGATCTTAGAGTGTCGGCAAACAAAGAACAGTTCAGCAAAAAACAGAACTGAGCCTGAAATCTACACTCTCCGTCGAATTTGTCCGGAAATGTAGGCGTGTCCTACCTAATCCATACAAATACCATTTATAGAAATTCACACAGGCGCTTTTCTCGATTTTAATTACAATACAAAGTGCTTTTATAGGTGACGGGGCTAAAGAATGGAGCAAATCTCAACGGCACGACACGACACCCCCCTGGATGGTTTCCATCTAACAATAGATCCAGTGCTTTCAGTGGGGTTGAATTACAATGACAAGTGGATGAGCAGAGTGGCTAGTGATGGGGGAGATGATCTTTTGGTTTGGTAGAGCTACTCCCAGGAGACTGCCAGGGCGTGCCCTGATGAGCATGAGGGCTTACCAATGGGCAGCCTGGTCACAGTCCGTGACTCCGCTAGCTGGGTGCTCAGTTTCATTTGCAAGGGGGATGCATCAACCACATTTACAATAATGGCACAAATTTGAGATTATCATGCATAGCGAACAATTAGCAGAGTACAGGGTTAAGTTCATCAACACAAACATCCCATATACAGAGTTTTTGGACGGAGATTTTGACTGAATGTCCCTTTTTAGAATTTGAAATATCCCTAAATTGAATAATTAACTTCAAACTCCTTCCCAGTCTTATTTTTTTAAGAGACAGATTTAGTAGAATTATAGTGCTAAAAGACATTCTGTTCATTATACTGATGTAGGTTGAACCTGGAACACTGATGAAATTAATTCCAAACCAAATGTTGAAACTGAAATATTTAAATCTCACCCCCCCCCTTAAATATTACAAAGACCGTTTCAACCAAGTATTGAAATAGATTCTTTAATAACACTGAAAAGTTTCTACATTTAATACATTTGCAAATACATATTATATTATTTTCTTTTCTTTTTCAAATGAACTCAAACAAATGCTTAAAAGGTCTCTTTATATAAAATATTAAAATATTGAAAATAATGGAAATGTATAATTACTAGGCTTACAAGTACGATGAACTAGTCCACTCCTTTCAATAATTGATCACCTTGATACCAGATTCAGATATTGAGGTATGGTTTCTACATGTCTTGGACTACAGGCGCTAACACACAGTGCAAACACTTCTCCATTATAATTAAAGTCAGGAACTCAGGCTTATCAATCAAATATGGCAAGATAGGTTAATGACTTGAAGCAGCAAGGACCCATGGGATTCTGGATATCACAAGTCATGCAGATGCACTATGTATGATTTGCAGTACATATATAATTTTTGTACAGGAAGGCATAGCAGGATCTACCCTACACATTGGTGTCCATCCAAAATTCCACAAACATCTTTTGTCTAATTTCCACAGTTCTTATTCTTAATAAACATCACAACAACTTTCATCTACATCAAATAAAAACCTGCCAGCCCATAATAAACAGGAACAAGTTTTCCACAAAAAAATCTGTCAGTTTAAAAATTTATGAGTTACCTTTTACATAGAAAATAGAAATATATATTTTTAGCATCAAATAGGCCTAACCACAAGGGAAACTGACTGGATTAATTTTAATTAATTGAAAAGTGAACAAAGAAAAATTGACTGCCACTTTCCAATGACATACAATATATATTTTTTTCTTGTTCAAGATTTTGCTTGAACACTTTAATGTTTTAAAATTAATGTTGAACGATTTTCCATAAGATTCTTACAATAGTTTTCCCTCTAATGTGAAAACATTATATTATTTATGGTAAGAAATACTAAATATCCGTCCCACATCCTATACCCAGAATCTCTTACTACAAATAGCAGACATGGATTGTATGCTGAGTGGATGGAGAGATGTAGATTGTAAAAGACCAATGAAATGAACACCCTACTCCTAACTATTAAGTGTTAAAATCTGTGCAATTCAATATGCCTGAACCAATGTCAGTCATTTATGTACACTGTACAGAGGGCAGATTGAAAGTTTTGAATTTCCCTGCCGATTCAAAGAAATAAAATGCAAAGTAGCCAGCGGCAATCAGTGACAAGCCTGCAAGGTCACAGTGTGTGTTTGGTTTATGGATATATTATGTACTCACGTCTTGATAAATTATGCAGAATTGCAGCCTGTCTGTTGAATATGTACTTTGTACATTGAACAAAGCCAAGCCTCAAATTTCTCGTGGGTATATTGAAGCTGAGCTTAGTTTTAAGTATGAAATAATGATGAATTGATGATAATGATGATTTACCTTCACAACAATTTGCTCGTACATTTAAAATGCGCAGTGTGTGAAGGGCATATATTTACAAAACTACAATTGTGGCCTGATGTTCTGATCCTTGTAGCATCTTCATGGACTCTGATAAAGGATTTTACTTCGTTAATATGTTTGTCACGTGGGCTTGAATAAAACAAGACTAATTTAGGTCAATGCAATCAATACCTCTTATTCCCCTTTGGCATTGTGGCTGGGAACCTTCCAGAATCTTCCCAAATCCAACATTACGAGGTATTTTCAAGGCACATTTGTTGGCACTGAGCCAAGTCGGGCCAGCAAATATCCTACATTGAGCTTCGACATGCAGACTCTATTGTGTACCTCTTCAATATGACATGTGCGGTCAAGTAGATTCTTGTGAATATTTGGAAAGGTTGGGGTTAAAGTACAATTCCTCATAACATTCCTCAAATTCCTACATAGTACCTGTCTTTCTTGTATGAACTATCTTATCACATTATCATGATAATTGCTTAATTAGTTTCAGGGTTCCTGTGAGTATTTAATTAGTCATGCACTAATTACTTCATATGCACTGACTCTCATTAAGATGCAGGCAATGTGCTTAAGATCCTTAGGCTTTAAACTGACAATTACAGTCATGAGTTCTCTATGTGTAAGAGGCTAGCACTAAGCTGGCTGAGTCATCACGGATAATCCCTGCAGTTAATTTGCTTTCAATTGGAATATGCGCCCTGAAAGTTGGCCAGACCTTCACTAACTCAAATTAACTGACAAAATTCAGTATTTTTCTCTTGAGAAAAATACTGAATGTTGTCAGTCGCACTGAAAAAAAAATGTTCTTGCCTTTTTTTAAATAAGAGAAACATGATAAAGACAAACCATTTGTGGATTTAACTCCTTTTTTTGGGGGGGGGGGGTTGAAAAATAAAGGATTACTGTAAAAAATGTAAATAACATTTGGATGTCCAAATCTTGGCACTGTATTTGGAAGGCATAAGTAAATATGCAGTGCACATATAATTTTAGCAGTAAATTTACCCACTGTGGGCCTCTGTGAAAGGGGACACCAACTTCTATAAATATCGTCCCCGTATTCTGATGGAATACACCACAGCTCACATTTATTATGGGAAAAGAGTGAATGTATAGATCTAGACATAAGAAAATTTTTTGCATGGAAAAAAAGATAAAATAATGTTTAAGAAAATACCAAGTCTATTGTCATCACACTTTGCCCCTGGCACACCTATTACCATGACACTTTACCCACAAGAAGATTAAAATATGAAATTTTATACTTTAAAGGACAAAAACAGTCGTGTCTAATCAGGAGATCGTCCAATAAATCAGCCGGAAGGAAGCATCGTGGATATCTTGATAGAGACGAAGGCCGTGGTCCTACTGTCTTAATCACACACAGCCGACCTTTCAGCTGATTTATACCTTGTCTGTGAGTCTACATGTTCAAGTCTTAGAGGTATATTAGACCATTGTGAATACTGACCAAACAATTGAAGACTCTTAAACCAACTTTGCTGAATTTAAACATGAATAAATTATGAACATTATTTCTAATTATAAAACTGATCAGTACAAGTAATAAAACTGCTGAAAACTGCAAAATAATCAAACCCATAACCAAAAATAATGACCTGAATATAAAGAGGGCCTGAAATTTTGATCCCCTTCTGAAACTGACAAAAAAAAAAACATTTCTATTTGAATTTACATCACATGACCCATTAATGGATGGTGCCAGACAAATGAAAAGTCTTGAAGTTTCCTGTCAATGCAGATGTAGTTTCACTGCTTCAGTTTGTACAATAAACCTTCTCAAATATCTGATACAAAATGAGATTCACTGTAACCATGGTAACATGATCCATTGGCAAAACAGAGAAGATGAGCTGATCCAACCCGCGCCATCTATTTATAGAATTCAGTTCATTTAAAGTTACAGTGTCTAAAAGAAAGGAATCAGTAAATATGACAGATAGCGTAGTAGGTAAAGTTACAGGATGCATTTTATGTCCGTCCCTGAGTGAAAAACTCCTCATCTTAGGAGTGCACTATTTTCACAGATATTGCACTGATCCTAGGCTAATGTAAAGACACAAAAGCAAGCAATCTGAAACAAATGTTATATTTTTAACAGACACTAGGTAAAACATTATAATCAATTGCTGTTGCATCAATTTGTAATCGACAACTTTAAGTGCAAATAGTGGAAAGTTCAAAGTGGAATGTTCAAAGTTGTAGGCTCTTGTGCTAAATCTGTGATTCTTTTCTTTATTTCATGTTTGTGTGTATGTTACACAAGACAAATGAAGAAGTTACAGCTATTTCTTGCAGAGTGAAAAATAATTAACCAAACTTATGTCAAACTTATACATGTTATGCAACTGACCTGTCATTGCTTTTATTTTCAACACTATGAATAATCCTGTGATTCTGTCCCCTAGAGAGCAGTCATTTCTGCTTTAAAGACTGACTAGTGAAACCCGTCAATAATGAAATGCAAAACCATGCAATCAATACATAGTGCTTAGTGGCATGGGTGCAGTGCGTTTTAGTTAATTGCAGTTTGTGGAGAGGGAGATGGGATCAATACCTTGCACCTCATTAGAACAATGAGGAAAGAGACTGTGATGTTGATTCAGTAGGCAAGCTGGATCTTACATCCTACGATCAAGATATTGCTGGGTAAAATGTAGAATGTATATGCCTATGGGTCATAATGTGACTGGCATGTAACCGTGTTCTCAAATTCAACTGAAGAACCAATGTATGAAAGAATCATAGTTCTGTAAATGGACCAAAAAAAACCCTAATAATTGTCACAAATGACAATTTAAAAACCATTTTCAGTGAAAAATCTGAAGTTTCAGCATCAGGACTCAAAATACTTCATCATTGCATTGAGTTAAAGTAATAATTAAAACATTATTTCAACATTTTAGCATGGTAAACACAAATGCAAGTTTCATGTTCCATAACAGAAATACATGAGAAATCCTAGGTACTAAAAAGAGACTTGTTCTAACATCCAAACTATTAGTTGAGTTTTCAAAAGGTTCTGAAAATCATAATAACAATTCCTTTGAAAATAATTGTCGCCCTAATGTGGTTTGTTGCCCTAACATAGTTTTTTTCCATAAAAACTGTCGCCCTATTGCTGAATTCAGTAAAAAAAATAACAATAAAGAAGTAAAAGACTGAGAAAAATGCTGAACATCATAAAACATCTAGTCTGACTGCTCATTTAAAAAATACTCAAGATTACATGTAGCTCAAAGCTGTACCATTTGTCTTCCATAGCATAAATCTTTCCTCTGATTAAAATGAGACCGGTTCTCAATCATAATCCGCAGAATGGGATTCCCTGGGGTGGTATAATACTAGCACACCAATAATGGGTATTTGTTCAAAATCAAAACAAATACAGTGAGTCACCAGATGAGAAAGTACCACCGTCTACCGCATGTTGTTGTTGCATTAAGTGTGCGGTCGTCTGAGTACCAGGGGCATAGTCAGAACCTAATGAATCGTCATCATCATTATTTGATGATGTGGTACAGAAGGGGGTTAATTTATTTTTTGTATCCTACACATGTATGCTTCCTACAGCCCCATTCAGTATGGTACAGCTGTGATGCTTTTTATATGATGTGTAAAGGCTACATGGCTTCTGACTCATTTTAACAAATTAAGAATTAACATTTTGGAGGGTAAATTGATTTCTACTGTTAAATCCATGTTTTACCTGAAAAGATAAAAATAACATCCTTTTTTTGTTGTAATAAACAACAAATATTCTACATACAAACAGAAGCCTTACTTGTCTGTTCACAAAATGAAATGAAAAATTGTCTTTTTTGGTGTAGATTGAAAAAAATTGAAAACAAAAAGATTGTATGTTGATGGAACAGCTTTTCCTTAAATGTTTGTGGCTGATAATCCAGGCTAGCTAGGTTACACCCTCAAAAGAACGGGGCAATACTACTAGGAATGTTACAAGAAGTTGAATTTGATTTAAGAGGTTTTCTTGATGTACACAGTCGGTAGACAGGGGTTTAAGCCTACAGCGGACATGTGACTTATATATGGCTTACCCACGCTAAACAGATTCTCCATCAACAACTATATTAACCACAAACACCTAGGGGCCATTTATCTACAGCTTTTCATACATTTTGAGAAGTCTGAATAAACTCAATTGTCTACTACACAACATTACAACAACACAAACACATGGAAATACAACATCAAAATGTTATTTTAAGCACAATGACTAGTATCATTTGTGTAAGATTTTCACAAAAAAGCACCTAGATGTAGGCCTATAGCAAAATAAACAACAGCATTTTGAGCTGCTTTTTCTGAGCTGTATAGTGTAGTTTCACCTGTGGGTATCCCACGGGCAAACTCCAGCTAGCAGTGTATCTATAAAATACCCATATTCCCTTCAATGCCGTAATGCCATACTGTGACTAATTGTCTTTGTTCGTTGTCATAAGCGAACCGTAATTCCTCATACAATGAGCCTAGTGCCAATAACCTCAAATACACCGTGCTATAGTGCAAATGATACCATGTATGTCTACGACTTACATGTACAGTGCAGCTGCCAGGCCTACACTGTATTAAAAGAACAAATGGGACATCCAACATATTATTTATTCAGTCGCTCTATATACTTGTAACCCCCTCCCAAGGTGCTTTTGTCATTTCTAGCAAAGAAACCAACAGAATCCTTCTGGAAATTATTCAATACAATATGTGGAATTAATAAAGACAAGTCTACACAAAGACAAAGAATTCATTGACTAATATTCATCGCCTGGGTTACTAGGCTAGAAAGTTCTAATGCAGTGATAAAATCCCCCAGAAATGTCTTTGTATGGTGGCACAGCACAGAAAATGCAGTAATACAAATGCTTCCATCAAAATATCATAAAATCTCCTGTTTATAAATACTGGGATGGTCCTACATCTATCAAAATCTGTAATTAAGGAATTTAGATGGCTGATATCACCCTTTTATGAAGAGTCTGGAATCGCCATTGTCTTTCAGTGATGAGCATGGTTGCTATGGCTAAAACCATTCGAATACCGGTAATGCCATCTAAGCTTGTTTTGTTGTTGTTACATTCAGTCGTTTCGATTTTGATCTGATGGCCTGTTGAAATTCACCTCTGTGCTCCATGGCTACCATCATTTGAAATGAAGTTATTATCATTATTATAATTCGGAGTAATGGTTTTCATAACCAGAGGGGTGTGGCCTGGTTACCACTGCCATGGTAATGCTCATTGCTATGTAAACCCTGTTCCATATCTGTAATACGCACACGATCTTGCAAATCAAATATTAAGACGACCTGTTTTATCAGTGCAAGATAAATTTGTAAACCGCAATTTGAAATCCTGGCTTGTATAGAGGTTTACGATGACTGGATTTCAGGCTCATGTGCCAATGTCGGCAGAACATGGATGCATATGTGGTAAAATTCAAAATTGGACTAATACATGCAGGAACATCCCCTGAATTCCAGTCCGAACACGGCCACTGCATCGTGGCAGCTTGTTTCATTGCGCAAAGAACTTAATTACGATTGCTCCTTTCCACCCATGGGTCCCTGGGATGGAAGACGGATTTGAGAATTGTAAGAAGGTAGAATCAGGTCAAATGACTGTCTGCATTCAACTGCCAGGGGGTAGATATGTGCTTGAGAGCCATTGACCTACAAACAATACCTGTAAGCGCTTTCATAACTAGATAACTAAAAACCTATTGGCTTAGCCCCCCCCCCCTTAAAAAAAATAAACCCACACAAATATTTCATCAATTGTATGTGTACAAATATACCTTTTGTTTGGTATAATGTATAACCTCCATGATGCAGACCTGTACAGTACATGCAATACATACCGCATTCTTTCATTTATAAACCAATTTTCCTAAAATGTCACACATTTTCCTGTTGTACAGCAGTTTGATATAAGAAACTAAAATAATAATTTTTTACCAATTCACCAAGTGTAAGGATTATTTTGTGATTTTACATTGAAAAGCAGTCTTACTACCTTAATGACAAAATGTCTCTTTCTGAAAGGAAAATTCATGTCAGTGAAAGCTATGATACCAACAAATGATGAATCAACTATGTTGTTCAGAAATTCAACTAGTAAATCACCAACCACAATCTTGGTATAGCACCAAGAATTCTTGTTGCACAAATAAAAACTGAACAAATAATCAGACCATAATTGATGGAACTTATAATCCAGTTGAAAGGGTCTTCAATTCAATTGAATCTTCACAAATAAGTTCATTCATCACTAAATATAAGCAGTGCTTCGCAGAGCAAGCACCTCTTGTAAACAGTTGATGTCCCTAATCATAACACTCTCAGTCTCAACATTTGAGAAATAATTCAGATTGGCGGTTGGATTTCATTCGCTCTGGTTTCCTGAATATTTGACAGAGCTTTCATTATGAATGGAGTGTGAATATTTATTGCCCCGGGCCTCATGTGACCCACAAATGTCTACATTTATGACCTGTATTAGCATAATTTGGGAAGATTTCATCTTGCTAAAAGCACAGATTACAAAATTCGAAAGAAAAGCTGTTTTCATATCAAAATTCTCATTATAATTTGATCATTTTATAAACTTCATTCCTCAGTTAGTTGTCCATTTTAAATCGCAATTTTCACTGTGCAAAAATAAAAGCATTTTCCATTTTTGGCCCCTTCCAAAAAACCTACCACTCAGCACCCCCAACAGACACAAATGTGCTTTTTGTTTTTAAATAATGTCCTTTGTTTTTTAAATTCAAGTACCATAACATCATCATTCAAGCAAAATATATAATTAAGCATTTATCAAACATTGTGAGAAAAACATTCGTTAAAAATTAATAGATGCTGTAGGCCTATCAGGCATTTGACAGATAATGAGATGCAATATTAGCCTTAGAGCATCTCAATACAAAACTGTAAACAGGTCTTGTTTGTTTTTGCAGATTTAATATTTCTGTTTCATCTTACACAAACACGTATCCCTAGAGAGTTAGACACTTTATCTTCAAGTCTCACATGTCCAATTTATACATTAAATATGCAGCCCTAGAGTCAAGAGTACTACGAAGCATGCCATATGGAGGAACTCAGACGACAGTGGAATGGGAATTTATGTACTGCAGAATTCAAAGGACACCTTACTGATTATGCTGGATGCTACTCACGGACATATTCTTGTGGTATTCTTAAGACAATCAACTTTGTGACTTGTTGTTGTTGTTGTCTTTTTGGCAATGTTTGGGGAAGGAATTTTGTTAGGGGTTGCAATTTCAATAGCGTTCCGCACTAATGACGTCACACCATGCGCGACGCGCACACATACTTCCATGCATGCTTCCACTCACCACACGTTTGCATGGCCGCGTTGCAATGTTGGTCTGAGGTTCGGTGCTATTTTTAGCGCAAGTGCGCAGTGCTATTGATTGCCTAGATTTCTTTGATGTGAAATACTGAAACAATGAATGAAAAAAAGGTTGTACTTTAAATATAAATCATGCTGTAGGCCTATGAGGGTTTCTTCAATGACATGGAAATGTAAGTCAAATAATGAAGTTCTATCTTTAAAGACGTCATGTAGCATGCCAATATTCTAAAGGAGAGAGACTACATGCTCGTGCATAAACAATTACGCCCATAAAAATAAAATATTATTAAGTTGTGGTAGACCACTATTACATTATCTTTATGCCTCATTAGCACTAAGCATATAGCCATGGTCAATGGTACTTGTATACTTTGCTGAACTGACTGCATTTACCAGTAGGACTTGCACACAGGTAATTTACATACATTTCTAAAATATCCTTATTTCAGTATGTAGATCAAGAAAAACAAACAATCATGAGCTGTTTAGGCCTCATTATGGACAGAATATTTAGACTATTAGTTATTTTCATGTTTTTTTTTTTTTTTTAGAAATTAAGCCTTTATAGTACGCTTTGAGAATACAAATGGACCCATTCACACTGATTCAATAGGTGCAGCTTATAACCAAAATCATTCAATGACATGTTATTTCAATTGAAGAAAAGAATTTTTTAGTTTTAGTAATTTTCGGTGCATTCTCATTTAAGACCATACAATAATGTCCTCATTTATATTACCAAATATTTTGACTTCTTGATCTACAAGTAACAATGGTACTAAGATAGATTTTCAGAAAAAGCCACAGTCAATGAGGACCATTCTTTTTGTTTTACAAGAAATATTACAAAAACAACAACAGTGGTTTCAACCCTAGTAGAACTTCATATAAGAAGGGGTTACAAGGTGTTTGACAAATAAGATTAAAACAATAGTCTGTTGTTTAGTTTCAATCCAATATTTCAGGATATTAATTTCATAATTTCAACACTCCGTAATTTTGAAATGAAAACAGACTCACCTGTCTGCCATCCAGGGTGTAGAGTTTCCTGACAGCTCCAGAGTCCAGCTTGATAGCATCTGTTATATCTGTCAGCACCTGATCAAACGAGTGCGCCGTCTTCTTGTTCAGTAGAATCCTCACAGCTTTACGAGGCTTAGCCCCACTCTTGATGATGGTGACAAGTTTTGGTTTGATGAACTCGCGGTGGTCTTCGATCAGTCCTTCCGCGGGTCTGGGTACTGGGGTTCCACTCTCCCTACCGACAGCTGATTCTTTTTCTTTCTTGCCAACGATCCCGACGCGCCAGCTTGGATCGCTGTTCTTCATGTAGTCGATCTTCTTGAAGACCTCGATGGAAGAACAGACGTAACTCTCGCCAGCTTCAAGCTGGTCTAAACTGGAGACTTTCCTTGATCCATCGATGCTGAGGATCTGTCGTACACCTTGAGGAAGATGTGATTTGTCAGACAGAGTCCTGGTTAAGTCGGCGAGGAGCGACTCAAACGTGCGGAACCTTTCCGGAGAGACAGCGTAGACAATCCCTTTGAAGAAGCGATCTCCGTTTCGGTAGAAGCGGACTTTCTTGGCCTTCTTCTCCAACGTGCGTTTCTGGAGCGAGGTGCGCATCAGCAGGTTGTGGGCACTGTGACAGGGGCTCGGCATGCCATTGCGAAGATGGTGCTTGCGATCAGCTTGTGGCCGGAAATGTTCAAACTCGGCCATTGATAATGACAAGTCCGCCATGACTAATATGATCTAGTTGTAGACTGGAGTGTTGTGAGACCAGCAAAGCCACCTGCACCCCTGCGAGAAAAATGCACACCAAAACTAATGCATTTCAGATTAAAATAATTGCCATAAAAATACAGAAAGATACAAAATATCATTAACAACACCGGATCAACACTCTGCCTGAGACAAAGGCATCATTGTTAAGCCTGGTAAAAGCACCAGTTATCAATCAATCCATTTCATATTCAGCAGTCAGCACAAATTCTTAATTTTGTGAATAAGAATGGAATTGGTATCACTGCCATTGTAAGATGTTACTTACCTGTTAAATCTAGAAATAACGATAAATGAAAATAAATTGTTCATTTACCTGTAGATGTAAAAATACACAAACAGTGGTCCTATCTGGATAATGGCCCAACTGTATTAATTAGCCAGCTAACCGAACCAAACAGACTCTCTTCGTTTACGTTCTATGACAGAGCTGTCAAATGAAGCATCTTAGGATGAGCAATGCTGCCTGCTCAATGCACCAGTGTACAATGATGAGGCCCCTTCGTAGAAACACCACACGAACGTCACAGACGCACACACTCAGGTTTCCCTGCATAAGGCTGACTCACTGCAGACATATATAAACTATGACGTAGCTGGCACTTATAATACAAGATGCACTGCATGCATGCTGCCTATACACTGATCAGACAGGGTAATGTAATTAATATATTCAGCTGTGAAGGGGGTGAGGGTGTATGCCGTGCTGAGTGCGTGCTCCTGGTCTATGGAATTCCACTGATTCATATTGGTCTTAATTGCATCCTTGCGTAACATTTATGAGTCATCTGCATCTCATAGACTCGTAAGGCCCAAAGGACAACAGTCATCAAAGCCATCAACTGATGAGTTTAATTCTGGTATAAATTTTCATCTAGCCTTATTCTATTTCTTAATCATAAAAACATCCTTTGTTTCTCAGAAATAAATTTCCCTGAAATAAGAGTAATAAAAGAGTTTTTCAAAAGATACCATTGTTGCTAACAGCTGATCCTGAGATAGCATAACTTAATGGTCCAAAATGCACAAAACAAACAGCCACAAAAAAGAGTCAACAATCAACCTGGAAAAATGTGACATGATGAAATATTAATTAATTACAAATTATATTTATTACTAAAAAAATATGTCTTTGACCAAAAATATCATTTTTAGAATTTAATAAATATGATAAATGTGATAATTAATGTCCTAACCTTAGGCTGTAATCATATCATTTTAGAAATATAAAGCATGATTTTCATTAAACCCATTTAATTACAGCGGCATCAAGACAAAATTTGTGTCAAATCTTGGTCCAAACTGCTTTTCCTGAATAATTAACACAGTGAAACCTACTGAATTTCATACAGATACGGAACCTTGGTTGATGAATTTATGTTTGGTGTCAATGTAAGGTGTGGTACATCATTGATTATGCAGTGTTTGTGTGTTGGTCTCTCTGTTTGTTTGTTTGTAATTGGACTGTCTTAACATCTATTCATTTCAAGTTTCCAATCATCTGGTTTTCAAAATAACATATCGCTGTCAGTTTACAACTCAACTAGTGGTCTAACTTGTGAAAATGTCAGTAAAAATGTGAACATATTCTTTGAGAAAGCAAAAATAATGCATTTTTGTCTAGATGACTGAGCACGTTCCTATATCGTGTTTAATTGTTATTGCTGCAAAAATCTCAATAAAACAATTAACAATTAGGACAAACAACTAGAAGTTTGTCTGTCAACTGACAGAGCAAATGACTTTTTCGCCTTTTCTCAATTTGAATTTTTTTGTTCAAAGAACGCGCATTCAAGGAAGCATAAAACCTGAGAACGGCATGTTAAATTTCCATTGTGATTTTTTTTAAGCATCAATGTTTTATTTCGTTTCACTATAAAATTGTCCGTTTAGAGGATTATTGTGAAGCAATTTAATACCTAAAACTTTGCCACAGATTTAAATCAAAAGTTTGATGAGGTCATATTTCAAATTTTTAATAACCACATTACTGCCAGAGACTGGCATCGTTGAAACCAAGTTCGTATCTTGCTCCAATTTTAAATTTGACCCTGCCGGGTTTGACCGTTTTTGATCACGTAAGTGTCACGAAACTTCACGCACACGAGAAAAATATTTAAGGTTGCTTGACACATTTTTTAAAACAAGAAAGTCAAATACGATTGAATATACAAAATTCTGTTAAAAACATTACTCGTTGACGTCATCATGTTCTTGGGACGCCCCTGCACAACGGTTTTTTATTGTTACAATTTGATGATGATCCAAACTTGAAAAAGCAATAAAGTTGTGTAAGGGGAAAAACGCATACAAACTGAATGGGCCGTTCGGGTTTGATACTGAACACACAGGGATGGGGTGAACGAACTTTGAGACAACGCACGGGTTGTGCGATGCACAAAAAACGTGGACGCACGTGGTTTAACCGAGATTTAAGTCTCCGTACATGTACACCCACACTCATGCATGTACAGTACATGTGAGTTGTGTTGTTGTTTAATTCGAGGCACAGTTTCGGGTTGTCCAAATACAATTTCAAGCCTATCGCAGGGCATGTCAAAGCTCACTGATCACATAGAAACATAAATAAACCACAGAACTACCTTTATCCTGCTATTTCTAGGAAAATCAATATTGTATCTCTTATGGTTGATTTTTCAGCTTTTTTAAAGAAAAAAATTGTTTTTCCATTGTAACTTCCGGACTGATGACGTCATCAATCTAAATCTTGGCACCGTTGTTGTCTGGTTGAAGCTCATCTTAAATATATATTTTGGAGCAATTACCTCAAACTTCGCCACAGACATCAACTAAAAATGCATTTTTGAATTTTTTCAACTTGTCGCTAGAGGGCGCTCGAATGTATGATGACGTCATCAATCAAATTGGTAAACACCTCATGACTGCCAGATACTGATATCGTTGAAACCAAGTTAATATCTTTCTCCAATTTTAAATTATAAGACATTTCCTGTTTTGACGTTTTCGACCGGAAGTAAGGGTCACGTGACTTCACGCACACGAGATAAAATTAAGATCTAGGGTTACTTGACACATTTTCAAAAATAGTAAGGCAAGGGAAAGTACGGTTGAATTGATATCGATTTTTGAAGATAAAAACCTATCCATTTTTGATTGCTTGTAATATGACACCTGATGACGTCACGATGACGTCATTCTTTATGGTGATACTCTGTCATAGGATCTATGCCTCTTCAAAGTTTAGTCAAAATCAGAGATTGTTTAATTGCTAAAAAGGCGAACGGAAAAATGTAAATTTATTCTTGGAAAACGTGTACAAAGTGAATGGGGCAAAATAAATATTCAAAAATCTATAAAAAAAACAAGTGATGACGTCATCATGACGTCATTGCTTTTAGGATCATCCTTGCATTAGTGTCCTTCATTGGTATAAGTTTGATGATGATCCGAACTTGCAAAAGTACTAAAATCGTGCTTAGAAAAAACGTGTACAAATTCTCATAGACTTTTGGAGAAGAAGAAGAAGAAGAGGAAAAAGAAAAAAAAAAATCAGAACAAAAAGAATAACTTTTTCGCACTCGAAAGTGCGAAAAAGTCAATAAAATACAACAAACAAATAAACATACATGACCGAGTCAAACCCATTCGATGATTTTATGGTAGATTTTGAATGCTTGGAGTAAGGAGGGCCTGAAGTTTCAATCCTAGCAGGATCTTTATTGAAGGATGAAGACTAATCATTTAGCCTTTATTCTTCGAAAAATATCCTGCTAGTGCAAGGATCGAAACGTCAGGCCCTCCTAACTCCAAGAATGAAATTTCAGGTCATTTTGGGGGCTGATGAGCAGTTTGCTTGCAGCAGTTTATTATTTGTAGTTTTTGAATGTTAATACACTTCAAAGACGACAAATAGGCACGTACAATCATCAGATGTTCTGGGTGTTAGATCTTGACCCGATCATAGCAACATATCTTGTTCTGTTTCCTAGCTCCATGTTCCCATGGACTTTGTACTATTTATCCAGGGATGACCCTTGCTACACTGGCCTAGTTCAATGTTTGAAGGTCGTACATAAACAGTGTTTTTACAATTAATTGCTTACCGTTCTCAACGTCCAAATAAAGTCAAACCACAACATTTGAAGAATCGAAAACATAAGACGATTTACACAAGCTAATACCTTCAATAGATTATACTGGACTGGATCGGTCTGGCTTAACGGTCTTGGTCCACTACTGGTCAATATTGACCGAAGAACACTGGACTTCTACACTGGCAACAGTGGCCTGGAGCGCCCCGTAGTGCACGGCTGAAGCCCCTGTAGAACACCGAGCTGAAGTACGCGGTGCCCGGTCGTTTTAATGATCAATGTTTGCCTTAGTGATGCGATCCTACCACACGCTGAATACATAAACACATAATAGCCTGGTACCGTGTCACATTTACACTCTTCCAACCATATCACGGCTTGGGTACCAGACTTATGATTCACCTGCCTATTTTTTGTGACACATGCTAGATTGACAGTTATTTCTGATTGGGGCGCGTGCCTCTCATTAGCATATTCAACACGCAGAACAGGTGCTCGGTCTGTGATTGGCTAGGCGTCATTTATATATGTAAATGAAGCCGTTCGAAACAAAAAGAAAAACAGGTTTTGAACTGCAACCAAGTAGCCTAGCTTCAATTGCTGGGCTATTTATCTTTGGAATTCATCAAATCTTGATGCTTTTTCTGAACAATATTGCAGATTCAAATTTTCCTATAAAAATGCAAGAATAAAACTCATTTAGGCAACATTTAAATGTATAACAAAGCGAAAAAGTCAACAAGATCACATTTTACTAAAAAGAGCATCACATTTTGATATTTAAAATATGTATCATGGAAACTACGCAAAAAAAATACATTTACCACAAATAAGATATTCCTTTGAATATTTTTTAACATGGCGAGATTTATTCCATACTCTTAGAGAAATTCCAATAACAAAAAAACTACTTATTTACAAAATTGTTGATAGTGAATTTACACAAGTACAGGAAAATAAATGCTTCTCTAAAGACAACAGAAATTTGCATAATCATCACAAAGTAATTATTGCATGCATATATATTGAGCAACTCTCACTTTTGTTTGAAATGTATTAATTAATGTACATGAAGATGATACTTATATGTATGTTGTCCCAGCACTATATTCTATAGCCCAGTCCAGTTCTACCACCCTAATTACAAATATTAGTAATGGGAACGAAATACAACACAAAAAACAAAGAATAAAATAAAAAGTTCAAATACAATATACAGATATCCTGCTGGCTATATGTAATTAACTTGCCACAATGCAACCAGCATTTCGAGCAATGCTCATTAATCAAACAATTAATCAATTAATCAAAAGATAATTAAATTGAGAGAATTCTCAGATGTGTAAAATACCACTAAATCAGACTGGTTTCTTAATAACAATCTTGTATTTCTGGGTATATACACAGAGTAATTCTCACATCACTAGCACTCTAAATATCAAGCAAAAGCCAGAGTTTGTTTCAAATTCATTCACTCTTTGAACATTATCGTGTTACGCTTATTTTTGCAAATTGAATGTGGACGAGTATCAAAACAAATAAAGACCACTCAACTTTATGGGGAAAAAATAAGACCTTTTTGAGATCCTTAAATGTGTGGCCGAGACACTATTTCTTTCCTTTGAAAGCTGAAAACATATCTTGTGCTTCTCTCTAAAAGTTGCAACTCCATTTTCTTGTTCAGAACGAAGGATTTACTTTGGTACATTAGCCTAAAGGTTGTGTTTTGATGCTTTTGCTTTAAAATATTTTTTAACTGAAGCTTGAGACATAGTAAAATAAGATGTTTCTCACTCGGGCAGAAATATCATGCTAACCCTGGCATGTTCTGTAATAGACATTATACGATATGATATAAAACAAATAACGAACTTCCAGACAAGCTATCGCACATACAAATCCATTATCTGTCAATTGTCATTACAGATGAAACACACAGGTACATTGTAGACTCATCAACTCTTTTATCATTTTTTTCTGACCAAATTTTTCAAACGTAAAACACCTTTAAAAACATAAAACAATATCAGATTAATTTAGATGTTTTATAAGGAATAGACATTTTTTAGTACTTTTGTTAAGTTTTACTAGATTTTACTTTTACTAGATTAGATTGTACAGGAAAGGGAAAAAGCAATTACAATTGATGGTCAACAATTACTTTTGGCTACTAGGTTGATCAATCTTTTGATGCTGCAAGTTCTCTTAAAAATATCAGCATAAAAGGTAAGAGTCTTCGAAGGCTGTGTATTGAAATTGGCCAAATTACAGCAGCTTTTTGTCCAAACACCATCTTTCAAAATTTTCCATAAAACTTTTTTTCCCCTAAAATGGAAAACGTTTGTACAAAGCCAAAAAAAAAAACCAAAATACAAAAATATTAGAAATAAAACGTGCATTTAATCCAATAAGGTTCAGAGTTTATAAAGAAACATGGATCAACTCATATAAAAAATGTATCATACAGTCACAGTGCGAAGTGATGTGTGGGATGTTTACTGACTGTATACATGCGGTTTTGAACACTCCTTTTTGGCATTAATAAAATTAAATATTTAAGTACGTCTGTTCTTGATCTCAGCACAAGCCACATGTGTACACTCTTCACAAAATCTGACTTGGAACATAACATCAACTCAGAGATATACCGATTTAATGTCCGTTGTTTTCCTAAGAAACTTAACGTTGAATCAAAACATGGTCAATTTGAAAACCTTTCTTCAGATTAAATCATAACAGAGGATATATTCCCTTTACTGGAAGATTCAAAACAATATTTCACCAGCACAGAGACATTGGTATTTATCTCCAATCTGCTTCACTTTGATAAACAAAAATGCGAGTTTGCAAAAAAAACCACAAAAAAAATGACAAAAGAAAAATATGCATGCTTTACAAAACACCTATTAACAAAATCAAATTTGAAGACAAAATAAAGAAATCTATCTCAAAGCCTAATTGCAAATTGAACCAACATTTTTGTTGTGACTTGATCACAGAAACCTCAAAACATTAGAGAATGGCTGCAGCATAATTCCTGATGAAATTCAGGACATAATAATCATAAGGACATAATTGATGTATGTTTCTGACAAATCTATCAATGCGATAAAACAAAAAGAGAAAAATATAAAAAATATGGCTGTCTTCACATCAATGGCTATGGATTGAATGCCATCACAGTAACAACAGCTCCTTCCCAAAGACTCATGTTTTACTTCAAGCCATAGCCAGTCAGTTATAGACATAGCCTGGTATACATGTACATACAAGAATGCAATTGAACTTTGACATGATTGAAATTAGGCAAATGCCATCACTAGAATTCTTGGTGTCAGCAGGTAACATTTCAACATATCTTAATTTTCTGATTATGTGTGCTGATCATCTTAGGAATGATGAGGAAAGGACATGATAGTTGCCACTAGGAGTAATGATGATGCTTATTGCTGAACTTCTATTACGTCATTTCAAAGTAGAATTGCATTCTAGCCTCAGTCTGAAGGATCCATTCATCTTATGAACAAAGTTCATCATCAATGAACCTCACTACCTCAGTGTGACAGTGTGAAGTACAGAAGGTAATGCACCCAAGTGTCCATTTATGAAAGTTAACAATCATCAAATAACCACAAGGGAAACTAACTGAATTTTTAAGTCATTGAAAAATGAACAAAGAAAAATTTTAATTCCAGAGGTCGCTGGTTCGAATCCCGCTCCAGTCAACTGTCCTTTGTTCACTTTTCTATGAAGGTTTACATTTGAGGCTTGAATCTGAAGGGAGAATGTTAGGTTGAGGAAGCTTGCGGGAATGGAATCAGTCAGTACTGACCGTAACACACTATCGAGCCTTAGCCTTCCTCCATACACAAGCAATGTTCTTTCTCTGTATGGGTAATGACAAAAATGACGACTTTGCCCAGAGGGAGCCTCATTTCTCACAAGAGTCATCCGCCACCTTCTCCAGACATTCCATCACTTCTGTCTTTGACAGGAGTTCCTCCACCTTCTCTGAGGAAATATCGCCCTCGACGGCCACCTGCATCGTGCCGTCACTACTGGCCTTGACAAGAGCCAATGGGATGACCTCTCCATTGTCACAAGTCACACTGACCACTCCTCCTTTGGTCTGAATGGACAGTACATTCAACGGCCCCGTGGTGTCTTTTTCAGGTGAGACTTTCTTGGAGTTAACTTTTTGAGCATTTCCCTTCTTGAGGGGGCCTTTCTGACCGCCTGTCTTTTCATTGTTCGGGGGCCAACTAGCGCCACCATCTTCTACGATGACAATTTCCGAACTTGGGTCGTTGTTAATCATCTCAACATCATCATCACTACCGTGGAGACCATTTTCTTTTGTGCCACCATCAGGTAATTGGGACTCTCCCTGGACAATGTCAGTATTGCCGTCCTTCAACAAATCACATTTCTCTGGAATTTCAGAAGTTGATTTAGGTAATTCACTATCACTAATTATGCTTTCAGACTGTTTCTCACTTAACTTTTCAATTTCATTTTCATTTCTGCCAGATTCTTCTGGACTTGTTTGAGAGTCAGTTTTTGAGTTAGGGATTTCTGGGTTTTTATCGACATTTTTGTCAGTGGAGATTTTCTTTGACCTAACCGTCAAATCAACAGGTCTGTCATATTCTGCACTTGGAGAGGCTGGAGAACGGATCTTAGTTTCTTTGTCATTATCAGGTTTCAATTCAGCATCAGGGATAGCATCTGATGCCTGGCTCATGACTGGATCTGAACTAGGAACAGATTCTGATACATGTTCTACTTCTTGCGAGGTTGAATGCACGGGAGCCATATTAAAGCTAAATGGAAGAGCAGTTAGTGCAACGGGAACAGGGCCCTTCGGAGAAACTTGGGCTTCTCGCAAGCTTTTAGAGACGGGTGGCTTTCGCATGACTCTTGGTGATTTAGCACTGGCAACCGGGATGGTCTTAGGAAGTCCGAGGTGATGCGCTGGTTTTCTCGGAGCGATGGCGAAAAAAGGAACGCTTGTTTTCGGTGGGTTTTCCGCAATGCTAGAATCTACATGATTATGGTTCTTTGATGGAACTTCAGGCTGGGTCCTCTGGACTGGTTTGGGCGCCGTGTCCAACACCGGCTCCTCACTGGTCTTCTCCTCGATGTCATTCTCCTCGTCTGAAGAGTCCATGTTGACCGATTCCGAGTCCTGAGAGGTGGTTTCACTCTGAGTGACCGGGGAACTGCCATCGTGGAGCTCCTTCAAGTAATCATCAAAGTTGGGATCCTTCTCGTCCGTGAAGGGCGTGGGGAAATTCGTGATGTTGACACCTATTTGTCAAAGTGCAAAGAAAAATGGTTTAATACAACAATAACCATTCCAATAGTGAATAGTTTTTGATGAACAAATGCTCTAACCTGGGGCCGATTTCACTAATGCTTTGTGATCATCGGAAAAGCCTAAATCCATCGCTAAACAGAAAATCTATCGCCACTTTGAGTAGACATTTTCCGTTTAGTGATGGATTTGGGCTTTAGCGATGATCGCAGAGCGTTAGTGAAATTGGCCCCTGGTCCTCAACTCTAATCATAGCAATAGCATTTGGATCATGCTGGCTTTTGGTGTTTTATTTGTCTATGTAATTGTTTTAATTATTTATCCTTTTCTTTTGTGTATGAAACCAAAACTATCAAATCAATATCGAACATGGAACGGTGAACACGCAAGTAGACAAGCAGGATAGCCTTCATCAGTTGCCCGATGAAGGCTAGCAGTACCAGCAGCCGAAATGTCGCTACCAGCAACACGACATCGCATGACTTTGATCACCCTTTTTCCAATATAAATACTTTGAAACATTGAAAGTTACCTAAAAGCGATGCCAGTTTGCTCCGCTTCTGGAAGATCCCTTGCTTCAGTTTGGTTTGCTCGATCTCCATGGAGAAAGCCTGTGACTCCAGCTGCTTGACCTCTTTGACAGCCTACCACGGAAGACAAGAAGAAATCATGTCAGGTTGTTGAATAATAATTCTTATCCAGGGAATGCATACATTAATCATTTCATGGTCTCAAATGAGATTTGTTGCAGCCCTACGAAGCATAGGCCCCCTACGATGGGTTATCCTTCGTAACTCAAGTTGCGATCAATCGTAGGGCTTTGTGAAATCGACCCTTGGTCATTGGGCTACATTTTACACTTCTGATAGGCTAATACTATCTCAACTCCCTGGGGAGTATACAGCCCCGACTGCTGTATAAAGCCCACAGAGGCTTATCTAGCACAACGGTATCTCTACCCTCACAGGTACCCATTTACTCCTGGGTGAAGAGAAGCAATATGTGACAAAGCGTCTTGCCGAAGGACACAAGCACCACTGACCCATGGCTGGATTCCAGCCAACAATCTGTCGCTTTACCACAAGATCTTGATTTCTATGTGAATATAAACCAATCTAGGCAATTACACTGGAATAAAGAGAGTGGAATCACTTGAAGGAAATTCTAGGTTCAAGATGGAAAAGGGAATTTATACAAATCAAAGGCTTCAATCACATGTTTATATGACAGAAACTCAAATGCATACATGTTGGGTGCATCATAGATTCCACTTCACAGGCCTTGATTTTTAAGGAGAGTGAGAGTGATCACTCTCCTCCGCTCAAACTTGATTTTGCAGCTCAAACTTGATTTTTGTTAGTGAGAGCAAATCACTCTCCTCAATTCTCTACATTGATTTAAGGAGAGCGATTTGCAGCTCCCCTAATATTTATTAAAATGAAGGCCTGACTTCAGATGTTCTGGGTTTTGATTCAAATCCTCACCATTTCCAGTATGGCCTGTTTAGAGACCCTATCATCCTCGTTGTATAGCATGATGGACTTCAGACCTCCAAAAAGATCTCTTTGATCCTGTCGTCTCTGCCTCTCCTTGATCAGATGAAGAACCTGAAGACAAGATGATAAAGCCAAATAAATTATCACTCTATTTGCATAGTAAAAGTATGACTATTGGGAACACCACCAACGTGAGGCTGGATGGCTCAGTTGATAGAGCGCCTGTGTGGTATTCAGGAGGTCATCGGTTCGAATCCCGCTCCAGTGAATTTTTCTTTGTTCACTTTTCAAAGAATGATGAAGGAAGGGACTAAAGAATTCATTTTTATGAGCGACAAATTAAAAAAAAACCTTAATGTGGCTGTAACCTTTTTCCGGGGGATTGTCTCAAAACACAGCATGATGTTCACAGATTTACGTATAACTTTCAGGGTATGAAGATGATGCTGTTAGAAACATACCGTTAAAATATTTTCACCTGAAATGGTGTACTTATCCAGAAATTGGTAACACAAAGACCGAAAACAGTTTTGATCTCAGGGTAAGATCAAAAACCATTCTTTATGTTTTATAAGAAAAAAGAGTCGGGATTTCGCTATCTTCTCGTGACTCGGATGTCCGATTGAGCTCAAATTTTCACAGATCTGTTCTGTGACTTTACCAATCATGTATTATACCTTAAAAAAAAAAAAACCAATTATTCAAAACAACTGATGATTATGTCAGATACCTTGTTCGGTTTATCCCTCTTCCCCTTCTTGGGCTCCTCCTCGGTACTGTCCTCCTCTCCTGAAGAGACCTGGAAGTAAGACTCGATGAACTCTGGCTCTTCAAACGCCATGACCGACCTATTCTGCCTGACCGGAGATTTCCTTTTCCTCTTGCTCCCAACAGATTGACGCTGACTGCTACCTCCTGCACTCTTGGGGGATGAAGTCTTGACGACACGTTTGGTATCCTCAAAGGATACAACGTCTATTTCTTCATTTGGGTCATCAAATGTCTCAGATGGACGGACTGTGGGCTCAGCATTCTGGTGGGTTGTTTTTGGAGCAATTGGAACAAACATGGATCTGTACATAGGAGCATCTGATATCAAAGCAACAGGATATAGAGGCTGTTTCACAGCAGGTCCGTGTTTGCCAAAAGGAGGGCTGTCGCTTGGTTGTACTTCGTCAAGCCCCTCCACATCAACAAATTCTTCTGAGACTTCATCTAAATCAGGTGTAGATGCAAGGCTTGGCATATTCCGCAGGAATGAGGGATTCCTTATCAACACCTCTACGGTGCTTGAGTTAACATTTGTAGAATAGACTGTGAGCTCATCTTGTTGATGGGTTGCTTCTGATGCAACTTGGTAACAAGGAGCATCTGATGATAAAGCAACAGGATAAAGTGGCTGTTTGGGGGCAGACATTGATTTTAACAGATTGGGTTTATGTTTGCTGGAAGGAAGTTTGCTTGGCTGTACTCCATCAGCCCCCTTATCATCAATGACTTCTTTGGAGGCTTCTTCTAGACCAGGTTCCGATGTAATGTTGGGTACATTCTCCAGCAAAGTGGGAATATCCGACGTCTCAACAGGGCTTGAGTTATCTTTTGGTTCTTTCAACTGTTCATCTGATTCAGGCTCTGCTGTCACATTAGGGACATTCTCTAATGTGGAGGAATTCTCAGAAGACTCATTTGGGGTTAACTCAACATTTGCTTCTCTAAACTCTTCAACCGACTCAGTTCCTGGCGATGCTTGTGCTGGCTTGACACACTCCGTGTTCAGTCTCAAGGATTCATCGCTCTCTGCAGGTGTTGATGCCTTTTCATCTGTCGCTAAGGATGGAGATGAAGAGGCTGCAGACTTCTCCATAGCATCTGAAACATCAAGCTGAGATTTCTCCAATGAACTCCCTGGGCACTTGAACAAAACTTCTGGTGTAGCATTTTTCTCAGAACCAGCACCAATAGATCCTGGTAGATGGAGAATGCGAGCTTGTTTAATTTTGGCTCTGTTCTCAAGCAATTCACTCACTGATGGAGGACCCCTCTTGGTAGCAGCTGCAACAGCAAGCTGATCATGAACAGCCTTCAGAGGAACCAAATACCCAGAGGGATTCTTCCCATCAGATAGCAGGATACTTCCTTGAGGAAGCATGGACAACAGGGGTGCTTTACCACTGGGTGGAACAGTGGTCACAGTCCCAATACCGGGAATATTTATTTGCCCAGGGCCAAGAATGTTTGGAGGCATGTTTCTGTTGGTCTTGGTATCCTTGGATGAAGAATGGCCTGATTCTGACATACTAGGAATGGACATGCTTAGCTTTGCATGTGCACTGGTTGTCAATGATGATCTACATGTACTTGGTTGTTTGACTGGTCCAAAATGACGCTCAATTGCCGTGGTAGCAGTAACTGGAAGAGACTGGTGCACTGGTTTCTTGATCTTTACAACGGGATTATTTTCCCTCTTTTGTTTGCCCTGTATTTCTACGAGAAATTTGCCAACACGCACAACGCCCGGTATCCCCTCTGATGCACTTGTGTGCTTTGCAATAGTATTTAAAATTTCATTTTTGGTGTCTATCCAATTGCATTCGGACTGAATTTCAACCAGCAGAGGTGAACGTGATGATGAATCTCCTTTGCTTTTGGTAGAAACAGATTTTCCAGGCAAAAAAACTTGTGTCTTTGTCAGACCTGGTTTATTCGAATCACCCTCCGACTTCTTCACGGTGTTCGACAAAAATGGGATTTTAAGTGACGGTACATCTGTTTTGTTCGTCTTTGCATCAGTCTGATTCACTTGCGGCTGACTTTGAGATACTGTTTTGGTCAAATCAGTGGCAGCGTTCATACTGGTGAGTGCTGAAGACAATTCTTGATTATAAGACAGGTTGTTCTTGGCAGGCATTGATCCTGCAGCTGGACTGGTTGTGGGTGATCTAACTGGACTTTTGGTCCTTCTAACCACTGCCCTGATTGTCCTCTCACACATTGCATCCTCTGCACTTTCAAGTTCTCCTTTCATCTCACCAGCTAATGTGGAAGCAGCTTTGGCTAAAGTAGTGTCAGAAGTGGGATCACCTTTTTCATTGAGTCCATTAGGCACCTTATTTTCAGATACAGCTAGGAGGCTTTGATTGTCTGGGTTGATGTTTGCTGGAATATTGACTTCTGGACTGATTGTGAACGCTGAAGCTTCAACATGACAGGCATCTTGTCCAATCCCAGAGAGTGAGTGGTTTGAATTACTGCAAGCAGCATCACACTGAGAAGTTGCTGTACCATCAGACTTAGTTATGGAAGGGTCCTCAGAGACCAAAGCAGTAGAATCCTTTCCAGCAGGATCTGTGGGTTTTCCAGATGAAAGAATGGTAACATGCTTCAGGTTGTTGTCACTTGTCTTTAAGTCTTTGATATTTGTGATTTGCAAAATCCCAGTTGAAGAGTTTTCTGCATTAGGCGATTGACTTTTATTGCCTTGTAGATGTATTTTCTGTACCATGAATGGTCGGGTATTTACTGGAGCATACAGAAGGACAGATCCACGCTTGTCTGAGAGAGGAACTTGAATAGGAGTATAGAGAACACTAGGTACAACATCAGTGCCCACCACCCGCTTGCTAGAAGTTATCTTGTGTACACGGGAACTTAGATCTTTGTCTCTTTGTAATTGTGAATTCTTGTCCTTTGGGTTCTGTACAGACACACTTTGAGCTGATGCGCTATCACTTGAGTCCAGTTTGGGCAGAATCGTGGAAAGTGACACTTCTGAGGCCGGGTTACTTTGTCCTTCAGCTGGCTTTGCTTGGCATTTCCGCTTTCGCTTGTACACAACAGCCCTTGCACAAAGGCCACGGTTGGGGCCTAAGATTCCTGGCTTTTCCCTGTCTTCAACTGAGTTTGATGATTCATCAAAACACGAAGTGCTACTGTTGCTGAACATCCCAACTCCATCATAGAAAAGCATAGATTGCTCCTGGAAGATGGTCGGCCTCTTACGATTGCGTAAAATGCGAATACTGCTACGCTGACAGGTGCATTCAAACATGCAGGCAGATTTCCTGCAGTGCTTAGTCAACTTTTCCACAGGTAAGTTGAGATTAATGCTTTCACAGATGCATCCCAATTGGCAAAATTCTTTAGGGCACCTGGCCTGCTGATCAAGCCGCACAAACTCAGAAGGCATTTTGTTTTTTCTTTTTCTCTTCGATTCACGTTTGCCAGTTTTTGTTTTATTATCATCTCCCTGAGCCTTTGTCTTATCTTCTGTCAGCTGAGTGGATTTGGAATTGATAAGATGTGCATTCCGTCCAGGTGCACTGAGTTGCTGAACGAGACGGCTATTTACAATCTTCAACCTTGTAGCCCAGCTTGTTTGAGATTTACCCTTAGGAGGGCTTTTCTTCAAAGCATTGGATTCCTTCAATTTCTTCTTGACATTCTCCAGTTTCTCCTCCAAGAAGCGTTTCTTTTCAACAAGTTTCACTTCCTTTATTTTAGCTGAAGTGGATTCCTTGTTTGGTGAGACCAAGGTTAGATTCGATGAAGCCTTTTTCACTTGTTTATCCTGGGCTGGAGGAACCTTATTTGGTGTTTTAGTAGAGTCTGGAGGCAATGTTTTATCAAAGGTCTTTTTATCTTCATTTTTATCTTCATTCTTTGGTAGTTCTTGCTTCAGGCCCGAGATTCTTAATGTATCGGAGGTGTGCTTCAAGTTCTTGGCGAGTTTCTCGGCTGTTTCTGCAACTGTAGGCACTTTAGACTTACTCTTCCTCATCTGCCTTTGCTGGAGGGCCATGTCTAGTGTCTTGATGTAGCTAGACTGCTTACAAGGCATTAGGAAGGTGACTGAAGCTGCCTTGCTTTGAAGCAAGGGGTGCGCAGGCACGGACTTGGAAGCTGACTGCTTCACCTCCTCTTGCAAGTACTTTTCCAAAGCATCACTGACAAAAGCAGACTTGGAGGACACTACCACCTTCTCAAAAGGTTTGAAAGGGGCACTTTCTTCAGCTGGAAGAGTCTTGACATCCTTTGTCACCACAGGCTCTTTTGAAACCTCGGAGGCTTTGCCATCAACTGGTGCTTTGGTTTCTGGCTTATTTTTCTGTGGTAAAGTGAACTTGATTTTGAGTCCCGTTGTTGGGGTTGCAGTACGTTCTTCAATGACAATGGAATTGCTAAGCTTTGCTGTTTTAGGACGCTTTCTGCGTTCTGTTAGACGGGATTTCCTGCGCGACCTAGAAGCACTTGTTTCTTTCTTTTGAGTGAAACGTATTCCTAGAGCTCTCAAATTTGTGCTCTTGATTCCTTTTGTAATGAGCTCCTTCCTGATGGAAAATCCATTACCTTTGAGCTTCGGATGAAGAATTTCATGGTTGCTGCACTTCTGTAAATCAGCAACAAGTTGCCGCTGTTTTTGATCAAAGCTTACTGGCACGTTCACACTGCCAGTAGATTCCTCTGTCTCTGGTGGCGGTGAATTTGAGGAAGTTTCTGGCTGTCCATGTGTTGGCATCCTATCTGGCTGGGTTCTCAGGTGGGATTCAAGATCTGATTGGGTGCCAAAGGAAGCAAATAGTACTCCATCGATGTCATCATATTCTCCTGCGTCTTCCTGCTGAAGTGTGACAGGGCTCAAATGTACTTCCAGTCGGTTCAAACTTATTACAGGGCTTTCGTGTCCTTGACCTACAAAAGGATCAGGGTCATTCAGATCCTTAAGTAATGAAGTGACTCTATTCCTGGCATTACTAGTGGAATGAGTCAGAGCCCTGTTGCTGTCTTTTTTAGGCTTACTCGTGGTAGCATCTCTCTGAGGCAGATTCTTGGCGGTTTCTTTCCGAGGCAAACTCTTGGTAGTATTTGTTTGGGGTGAACTCTTTGTGTTAATTTTCTGAGGCAAACTCTTGGTGGCACCTTTCTGAGAGAGATTTCTGATGATGTGCTTCGGTGGCTGGGTCTTGATGGGCTCTTTTGATGGTAATCTCTTCATAGAGATCTTCTGAGGAAGGGTCTTGCTGGGCTTCTGTGGCGCAATTTTGAGATTCTTCTGAGATACAATCTTAAAGAGGTTTGTCCGAGGGCTAGACTTATTGGGATGCTTCTGGGACAGACTTTTCCTCTTAGTTGAAGCGATACCTTTAGGTGTTAATCCTGCTGACTGAGCTTTTCCAGGTACTTGTCGTGAGGCAACTGAGGGAGGAGCCATGTTTCCATTGGCTTTTCGATGGGTATGTACCACTCCTTGCACCTTTGGAGGACTTGGTTTTGATGGGGATCTTAAGCATGTCATTTCTGATTGATCAAGGATGTCAACTTCACAAAGATCAATAATTGGAGAGCTTTTTGAGGAACTTGGAGTTAATTTCTTTCCCAGAGCTACTATAGGAGATCCTTTGATAGGAGACTGTTTACTTGTGCTTTTGGCATGAATGCTCTTCACTAGCTTCTGCGGCAAGGTTTTACTGGGAATCAAACGAGACAGACTGGTTTGACGCTCTGTTGAGATGCTGCTGGATTTTTTTTGAACGGAAGACTTGTTGGCATTCACTGGGCTAGCTTGCCCTCTGCTTTTCAGCTGGACTGTACTCCTGTCCTTGTATGGTTCCATTCCTGATCCAAGAGAGCCACTTTGGCCTCCTCCTTTCCTGGAGATACCTAAACCTAGGAGACCTTTCATCCTTCTGTTCAATTGATTTCCATCTTTGGAGAACCGAAAGTCCTCATATGGCTCCAATCTGTTCAATCCACGGGAGGAGGGATGATGTGCCTGACTTTTCAGCTGTTTACCTCTATAAGGCGCAGTGTCCTCGTATTCTTCCAATAACTCAAATTCTTCATCAACACAATCAAAAGTCAGTGGACTTGCTAAGCATTCCTGTAGTTCTTCGAAGACATTCTTTGTGTTAAAAATACTGTCCTCCTCACAAATGCTTGAGACTTTGGCAGATGGAGGGGTAATGCTGTGTCGAGCTCTCTTGGTCCTTCCTCCTGCATGGGCTTTAGGTACAGTGGGCGCAGTCCGTCCAACTCCAGCTCCATGAACTCTCTTGGTGTTCCTTTGTCGACTCTGAGAAAGTCCAGATCTTGATGTGGATGGAGTGTTTACAGGTTGTTTCTGCCTTCCGTCATTGGAACCTGAGAGATGCACACGAGAGACCGGTGGAGGGGCTGTGGGCTTTTTGAAGACAAAATCTTTACCACTTCTCCCGCAGAGGTTTGCAAAGTTCCTGGACGAGTTCTTTGACTGGCTGTACTGATGTGAAGTTGATGTTCTGCTTTCGGATACTCTCTTCAAACTTGGACTGCTTGGCTCTCCAAGTGCTGAAAAAATGTTCCGATCAGTCTCTGATTTGGGACTAGATGATCGGCCTCTGATTTTAGCCTTAGGGAAGGGCTGCAGAGCAACTGCTGAGTCTGACGTCAGCCATATCAAGTCATCTGGTTCGTCAAGATCTGGTTCTGTGAATTGTGTGTCCCAGATGCTCCTCTCATTTGAGTTCCTGGATGTAGTTCCTCCTGTTGAACTGCGTGGACCCTGGCTTGAGGAAGGATCATCCCTGTCAGCCTGAAGGGAGCCGGATGTATCTTCCCAATGCCTGTCCTCAGATGACAATCCAATACGAACCTTACCACTGTGGGTAGACTTCCTCGCATTTGGCTTCACTCTGGCGGAAAACATCTTAAAGTCGCTTCACCAGTCAGCCTAGGACATAGACATCAGGAAAACACACGTGAATTGGTCAAAAATAAGAATATGCATAGCCTTAAAACTAATCACTTGTCCATTGTCCAAGGACAAAATTAATAGCAAAATCCAACAAGCTGAGCACCAAGCTCTGAAGTGCATGGGACTGATATTTGATACAAATGTAAGTGACCAACAGTCAAACCCCTGAATCTCAAAGCACAATGCTTCAAATTTGTTACCTATAGTATGTATTAGCTGCCCAATTTACTAACTGGGTGGTAATGGCCTTCTTAACAGGTGTTACATCCCATGTCGAATGGCAGGGTATACTGCCATATTTCCCAATGGGTATCATATGTCTTGTGCCCTTCCGTTCAGTAGGTATGCCCTGCTAATACCTGATGAGGTATGATAATGATACTGCCCCATGAACCAATGGGATATTACTGATAGGTTGTTCATCACCTCCTGATAGGTACACACTGCCCTCCTAACTCCAAAGTCTCCCATTACAACCATATAGTACAGATAGGTATCATACAACCCCATTCAAGGATGGGATGTTGAACTGGGGTGGAACCCATTTCAGTGGTGGCCCCAGGAAGAACATATCTACAGTCTTTACAGTGTGAACCAGGTAAAATGCAAGATCTTCGAAGCCATGCCCCGGGCAATCTCACTACAAGGCAGGTTTAGCCAAAAACAAATGCAGGGTTGAAATTCGGGACGATCACACGTCTTAGGGTCACCCTAAGGTCACCCAGGGTGAATAACTTACAAAGATTGATGCTCTTGTGTTGAAAAGCATTTCTGATTTATTCACAAAGTGGGGTGATCTGGGCTGGATTTCACCAAACACTGAGATTAATCTTAAGATGAGTTGTCAGTAACACCATAGTGATTTGTATTGTGACATCACATGTTGCTTAGCAATTAGCATTGATTCACACTTAAGATCAATCTTAGTGCTTCGTGAAATCGGCCCCAGGTTTACCATAAATGCATTCCATGATTCCAAGCTAAGGTCGGTTCAAATCTCCTACAAATTGCGATGCAAAGTGAATTTTATTGTGACGCAAGAAAATTCACTTCAGTTCAGAATTGCACATGAAGAATGAACCAGACTTATACATATATTTATATCAAATAATGGGAGACTTTTGAGAATCAGTCTTCAAGTCAACAGCGCACGCACATGCAATTGCGAGCAAGCGTTGTTTTGTGCGTGCATACTCGTGCGTGCACTGTTGACTTGAAGACCGGTTCTCCAAAGTCTCCCATTTAATTTGCATAAGACAGTTATTATGAAACACACACCTGGTATGATTTGATCCTGGGATAATGTGACTTCCCTCGTATAGCCTATCTAACAGGTACCATCTCCACCTGTGGAGGAAAACAGGCAACAAAATTTTAATTTATTTTAAAACGTGAATGGGATGTTCGAGCTGATGTCCGTTCGAGCTGATATTTTCACAGGTTTACCATTTCATGTACATGCAGGATAAGTGCTGTTCTGTGACCTTTACCAATCATATATAATACCTTTAACGTGAAATCTTAATTAATGAGATAATTAATGAAATAATGAGGCTGAGAAAATTTGAACTCAATCAGCCATCTGAGTCACGAGAAAAAAAACGAAAACCCGACTCAATTTTTCTTATAAAACTAAAGAATGGTTTTGATCTTTTACCCCGAGGGTTTTGATCTTTTACCCCGAGATCAAAACTGGTTTCGGTCACAGTTTTACTTATTTCTGGATAGATACACCATTTCAGTCGGAAATATTTTAATGGTATGTTTCTAACAGCACCATCTTCATATCCTGAAAGTTATAGGTAAATCTGTGAATATTTCTGTTTGGGTATGTTACCAATCCTGTACTGTACCTTTAACTGTGATCTGCCGAAATGTTCGCATCAGTCTGGTTGTTGAATGATTCTGTCTGACGATCGGTCCGTCTTTTCAGTCTGTTGTCGGATATGGCAAATTGTTTGTTTTTCAGCTATTCGTCTACTATGTTCGATTATGATGCGATTTTTAATGTGTATTTTGATGCAAATTTGACAGGTCAGTACAGTAATTTTATTGCAATATTCTCACATCTTTATATTGATCTCTTTGGTTTTGTCAAATGTTGATGTTTGTTTGTTGGTCTGTGCATCTGTCGTTGTTTGTTCTGTCTATGGGGCATTCTGTATTGTTTATTACTTACATATTATTTACTGATTTCAGTGATATGCATTTTTATGAAAAAAAAATTGAAAGGTCAACTACGCAGAACAAATTCCATTTCCATTTTTTGTGTTTGTTTGTTTATTGTTAAATTTTTCCGTCATATTATGCGATATACATGAACTGTTGAAATAAACTTAATGAAGAGTTATATCTTGCAGAGATCATACTAAGGTATAGTAATAACATTAAACAATTTGATTGGGAAGGGGGAGGGGCGGGGCAGGCATAGGGGGAGGAAGCATTCTTTGTATAAGTCACATACCCCCCTCAATAGCAAAAACAATTTTAAAAGATCAAAACAATTTGAAAAAAAGACGAAAGAAATTTTTTTATTAAAAAAAATCAACAAATTTAAACGATAAATAAATTATCAAAACGTGGAGTTCACAGCTGTGTAGCAACCATTGTGAGATCCCCTTTAACAGTCAGACATAATACGTATTCTAGTGTATATTAATGTACCGGTAAAGAGTACTGTGTATTGTCGATGCAGAAATAAACATTTTACGATATGTAATTTGTGTGAAGACAATGAGCTCACTGGTAAAAGGCAGTAACATGCAGACTGTATATGTACAGACACATCTATATATCACTGGTATCCACGCATTGTGATTACAATGTATGCAGCAAACACAAACTGCCAAAGCTAGTCTCCAGGCGATCTATTCGCTATTCCCACAAAGTAACATGCGTTCAAGTACATTAATTACAAGTATGATGCACATGACAGGAATGTACATAATCCAACAATACATGTACACCAAGCAAACATACAGACATTCAACATTCGATATGAACAAATATCCCTGTATCGGTAAATAAATGTTGTTATATCCGAACAATTACCGGGCGCTGCTTTTATTCTGTGAATTTGTCTTCCTCACTAATGTATGTGCACCCATGGTGTATCAGAGCCTCAATGATGAAGAGGAAAAAATGCTTTGAAATCGCATAAAAATGGTAACACCCATTAGGCCCAATTTTATGCCTTGTGTTACTGATACCCATCACTGTTGGTAACACAAACAGATGGACCACAATTACTGTTACTGGCTCTGCATTGCATTTTAAACATGACAAAACCAAATTAGAGAGCTTTTGGTCACACACCAATAGTGCACACACGCACATTTAGCTAAACGTAGGTTTTCCGTTTTGAATTATGTGTATTGATTTACCGGTAATGCATTTTCACTTTAAGTAAACGTCACTGGTACACAAAGATTGATGACGTCGCTGCTAGAAGTCGGTACTCCGCTTACCATGTCCATAGAATCCTAACTCTAACCCTAATCCTAACCTAAAAATACATGGGAAACAGCTACCGTCAATCTCGTAAATATTGGACGAATGTATCTATGGGTCACGGGTACACTTTGAAACTATCAGGTATATTAACGAGAAATGAAATATTAAAGCGTGAAATGTCCAGAAACAAAGTTGAAACTGTACACCAGTACTTTTAAAAGCAAGCATCTGACTTGTTCAATAGTAAATTCCCCATCCACGAAGAATCAACTGAGACTGACTGACTGAGAGTGGCACCAAAATTAATTTTGTTTTGAGAGGATGCCATTTTAGGCAAAATAACATCTGGGCAAATAACAATTGGAAAAAAACACCAATGTCTGAACCGAAATGTTAAAAGCAATCAACGTTATTATCACAAAAAAGCCCATCAACAGATAAAAGATAGTGAAATACATTTGTCTAATCGTACCTTGTGAATACATACAAAATATATGCCAAGAACCAATTAACTTTCCCAATTAATTGGCTTGTGCCAATGTTTTTTTTTTTAATGTCATTTGTCACATACCGGTATGTCTGTAAACTGGAATTTCTCACGCACATTTGTTACCAAATGATGCAGCTTAATTCCTTAATTGAACAATAAACCTTAACTGGTCAAAACAGACTCAGCGCAATCATGAACATCAGACAGATTCGATAATTCAGTTTTCCAAAGCCAATTCCCTTACAAAAAAGTCCTATAGGAATCCTATAAGAAAAATCCTATAGGATCCTAAAAGACTTATCCTAATGGAATCCTATAGGATTCTTATAGGTTTTTCGTCACTTCCTATAGGATTTATGTACAGGAATTGCTAAAGGATTCCTATAGGATTTCTATGGGATTCTTATAGGATTACATACATATCCTATAGGATTTGTCTATGAGAATCGTATAGCATTTCTGTGAGATTCTTATAGGATTACATACATTTCCTATAGGATTTTGTCTATAGGAATCCTTTATATTAATCTAAAGAATTCCTATAGCATTTCTGAAGGATTCCTACACACTTTTCTGGACCAATCCTCCAGCCGGTGGAATCCTCTAGTATACGGTTAGAGTACTTTTCGATCGACAATTCCTGTGGATTGTTACTCGAGAAGATATGCAATATTATTGACAGCATCAATCAAGATTCAAGAGATTCAAGAGATGAACAAGTTCAAAACTGGATCGGAATCTGTGTACCTCAAAAAATCTAAGAATAAACAACTTCAAAACAAATGAGAGAAGATTGGAACACGTAAAAATTGAAGGTTTCATCGTTTCGTATTACTATCAAATTCAATTTGTTTCAAGTATACAATATAATAACACGTCTGGAACTCACTTTCATGTAACGATAACATTAAAATATTCGGTATAAACTATATATAAACTTCTGTCCAAACTCTCAAGCTTACAATCAAAGTGTTGAAGAAAACTAACATTTGAGGAATGTCAACACTTAATCAGGTTAAGTTTAGTCCAAAGAAAGTCTTGAAAATGTCAAGTGAAGTCTATCCTCAAGTTGTCATATCCTTGTTAAAACTCATCTTTAAGTGGTGACATTTCTCGAACTCTATAAACTGTTAAATCTAACAAGTTACTTTTCCTTGCCAATGTGGAAAATAAAGGCAAAATAATAGTAGCCATTTTTTCTTTAATATGATAACACATGGCAAAACAATTTACATGAGAATAATTGGCATACGCCCTTCCGGTCAAGTACATTATTTTGTGGTAACTTGGAATTGAATTTCTTTTTGTTCAGGACTGTAAAATAATAATTTTACTTACCTTAAAACATAAAATAAAAGCACTATTTCGTTTTGAGTTATTCAAGGTATTTCCACAAGTGTTAAAATTAGGAATTATATTCCATCGTGCTACATTCATAGAAATTAATACTTCAGTCATTTTGGCTAATCCTATTATTGGAGAGCATGTCAAAAGGGATGTCTAAAGGTAAACAACATACTTTGTATTGAAAGAAATGCAGATTCATGGGCATATGTTTCAAGAAAGATACAGTAACAATCATCTGTGACATTCCCAGTTCTGGCCTGACCGTGCCCACTTTTTAGACAACAGTGAGAGACGCCAGCGGTATTTAAAAAAAAAGTTTCACCGTTATTTTTTATCTTCCGAAGATCAAAATTGTTTTTGTTTATTTTGGTCGTTTACTCTATTCTAGATAAATACATTTCAGGCAGAAAGATGTTAATGGTATATATCTACCATCACCATTTGTATACCCTAGAAATAGTTATAGGCCGGTGAAGATTTGTTTCGGTATGCTACCGAAGTATATAGCACCTTTAAACAGCTTATAAAGACATCTGGTAATTTTAGCATTTGCCTTGCGCGAACGCACAGAATGCTCAGCAAAATCTCCCACACAGTATGCACAATCATGACAAGGAGTCTGGACGTAAAAACATACTTTTTACAGGTTTCCCTATACAATTTATGCTATTTAACAAAAGAAGTATTTAGGAATTTAGGAAAAAGGAGTGACTTTGTCTTCAACTTTTTTTGGTCATTAGCATCGACGTATCACTTTCTTAAAGAAACAATGTGTTCACACACACAAAATATGTATGGCCTAATTATATCACTATAATTGAAGCGTAAGCGGTCATTTTCCTGCTTTTTAATTTTTTTTGTAATAGAAAAAACCTGACAATTGACTCATTCTGAATGTTTTATGCACTGTCTGGATCTTAGTTTTGACTCGGTGTTCAGCTTTGCCCTGATCGCCTGCTTCACTGCTCCTTCTTCCACCTTGAACGCTGCCTTCATGTGAGCTGTTAGGAATTAACAAACCATTATCATACAATGTTTATTTATTGAAACAATAATGACAATATGAAAACCGAAAGGAACAACACAAAAACACACACCCCACAAATGCACACACATAAACGAACATATAGGCCTATAATACAAAGAAATGCCTATTGGAATTTGTCATTTCAATTTGTGTTATTAGATACTATAGATTTGTATTGGCCACGAGTCCGTTTGGTGAATGTTTGAACTGTCACAATGATCGGAGGCTTGATACCACTATCTTGAGGTCAAGACGCATTGGGTTTGCTTTAAAAAAAACTAATGCATGGGTTTATTATATCTGCTATATACTAATAACATTACTCACCGATCAAGGGCATAATTATATTCTTTGGCAGAGCTGGCTTCACTTCTTTATCTTTATGAGCATTGCAGCACGATCCCGAAAGTGAGCATGTTGCCAGTTGCTCTCGGCTAAAGAAGTAAAGTAGACAGTCTGAAGCATACTTCTGCAGGTTGGATGAACTCCACATGTTTTTAATAGCTTTAGGGACCGTCAAATCTGCATGTAGAGTAACCTTTATATGAATAAAAAAATATAATAATACACGCATGATTAGTTGCAGTTGCATTCCAAGGTTTAAATGTCATATTTCGCCGTGTGAAATTGTAAATTATCACTGTACAGTACAAACAATACGGACGATCTTTTCAATAACGTTCATGGAAAACACTGACGAAGTATCATGCATGTGTGAATAAGCAATCGCTTCGTCATAACGTTACTGGCACTAAAGTGGTGAAAACCATGAAAAGTATAAACAAAATCATCAAGCATGCATTAATCTGCCACCATGCATCCTACCTCATCTGAAGAATGGATCGGATTGGCTTTTGCTGGTGGCTCAGGCATGTCAGGTACCGATTTGTGTGGCTCTCTCCTACTAGGGGGCCTACTCCTCAGCTCCTTCATTGAATTAAGAAGTGCTGGTAGATCTCCAGAAAGAATTACATGTAATAATTATTTATGTTAGACTCTTCACATGACAGGAAATGTGCCTTATTGAGGATCCATTCAGGTTTGCAATTAACATGAACTTACATTGCACTTAATCGATTAAATTTTGCGAGCAAAATAGACAAAGGAATCTATGAAAAAGCAAATAATGAGTTAATAAGAACATAACATTCACCGCATATATTGGAAATAACCAACATCTTTAAAAGTTCAAAAATCATTTTTGTCACTGGAGTTGACTCTTTTCTGGAGAAATACAGCATTTCAGGCAGAAATATTTGAACGGTATGTTTCTACCATCACCATCTTTATACCATGTATGTTATAGGTAAATCTGTGAAGATTTGTTTCGGTATGTTGATACTATACCTTTAATTAAGATTTTGGTATGCAAGTATACTTACTTTCCAAACAGGACAAGGCGTCAGTGAGACTTTCCACCTTTCTCTCGAGTAGGGATTTCTGCACTCGCAGTTCTTTGATGGTCCTGTTTAGTTGATTTATTGTTATGGTGGTTTCGTTCGGCGTCTCCTCTCTGAAGGTTGTCTGAAATTCAAATAATATTGTCTTTCATTTCATCGTTCTGTGTATAGCTTGTGCATGTCTGGTACGAAAGTAGTGGCTATATTTTTCAAGGTCCATTTAAAATGCACATATATTAAACTCAATCATGCAAAAAGCATCGTTCAGCCCACTGCAAGCATTATAAGTGACATACCTTGTCATTTTTTCCCACGTTCTTTTCCATCCAATTGGCTCGTTTCTTCTTTTGTACGGGCCTGTAGGTGTCCTGAAAAGATACATCCACATTGTCAAGAAAATAATAACCGGGTTTATCTCGCTATATAAAAAAAAAAAATAAAAGAGCCATCGATCGATAGCTGCACAGCAAACGCAGTTTTATAGTGAGATAGTGAGAGGAATTCACCTCAGAAAAGTATCAACCTCAGAGAACTATCAACAGATGGAGGCGATTTGAATAATAATTAATTTTTATAATTAGCAATCTGTATTTGACTGCATACCTCACTGTCTTCAGACTCCGTTTCCGAAACATATTTTTTGTTTGGAACTTTAGTCCTGCTACCTTTTCCGAGGGTTTTGCTGTTGCTCTCCAGTTTGCCTGATGAGGTGTATAAGTTGCGTTTGCTTGCAAGCACCACTTTGTTGCCTAAAAGTAAATTCAAACGTAAATAAAGATTACACAAAGTAATAAACTGCTGCAAACTGCTCATCTACCAAAAATAATGACCTGAATTTTTTTTTTTAAATAGGCCTCGGCCTACTCGGAGTTAGGAGGGCCTGACGTTTCGATCATGCCGGGCAGGAGCATTATCAAAGAGGACAAGAATATGCAAATAAAGATAGGCCTATACACATAATGGACGAGAGGATCAGAACAAAAAGGGGGTCCGGATGATTAGGGAGGACAGGCGTGGGGGGAGTGTGGTTTATATAGGAAGGGTACAAAGTGGTCTGATAGTAACAAAAAAAAATCAAACAAAAACGTTTTAATTATTCGCCTGGTCACGAAGTCCATAAGGGCCTAACGTTAGGCATAGTATCGTTATGTGCCTTAACACCTACGCCTACGGCTAGAGATATAGGCAAAAGGCTTAGCTTTGGTTTGAACGCCAGTCTCCGTTCCCAGTGGGCCGAGACTGGCGTTTTACTAGAACTGAGACAAAACCTCAGCATGCTCAGGATTTAGGCCTATTTTATGCATTTCAAACGGAATTCGTCATTCACAATCTCGTAGGCCTTAAAAAAGATAGCTCTATGCCGAGGTAGGGCATATGCAGGTTCGGAATGTACAAGTTACAATCCTCGGTATATAGGCCTATAGCCTTCATTATGCCTAGGAGTAAGGGCTATGTTCGAGTAGGCCACCACGACGTAGCCTATACAGGGCCCTGCTATCGTGTTTTATTAGACTATAACGTTAAAACAGTTGTAGGCCTAGGCCTATATGCCCTGTGCTAACCCACCATTTTTTCTTTCACATGGTTCTCTCAAAATTCTACAAGAGCTTGGCACACGCCTAACATTAGGCCTAACGTTAGCATAGCTTACCACTGAAGCACAAGACTTTAGCTGGACATCTCTTTATACTGGTGGTGGTACACAAACTCGTGTTTGTCGTAGCAGCTTTCCCAGACCGCCAATTGCAAATAACTTCTTCTCCAATCCAGCTCTTATAGTTGTCATCTCTAATTTCGTCTTCCAACCAAGACGTTTCCGCGATATCAACAGTTGTTGGTGATTCAGCAAAGAATTCGAGGAGTACAAATTTACACCTCTCCATTGTGCCGTAATCAAACTCTGAGTCAGCTGGTACGTACATACATGTACAAGCGCGAACGTGCGTTTCTTCAATTTCAAATAATGGCGCGCGCGCACAAAAATAGCGCGTTATAGAAACGTGATTAGACAATCAACACTTAGGATGCCTTGCGCGACTCCCTCTGCGCGTAGTTAAACGCAATCCATATGGACACACGTACGCATTTCTTCATCAAAAATACGTGCACGTTCACATGGGCTGGACGTGACGAAGAGCGTTTTCACCCGTTTTCAACTTCTGCTGCCGCAATCAGCCATCTGTCGGTAGTGAAAATTATAGGTAAGTTAACACTTAAATTATATACGATCAACTCGTCCCGTGTACACGTAATTGGCTTTGAAGTTTGTTGTTTTCAATTCAAATTCATTTTGCTGTAGGCCTATAGAGTATAGGGTCTAGCATTATAAAGATAAAGGGCCTATTTTTAGGCTAGTATTAGGCCTACTAACTTTTGTTAGGCATAATTAGGTAGGGCCTAGGTCTAAACATACAAAGTCGAAAGATTAACATAGGCTAAACAAAACTTAATAAATGTAGGCCTATAAAGGGAACAATAAAGGCAGTGCACATTATTTTCGCCGACACCGACATTCTTGCTGCAAATACTATTTTTTGCCGTTCCCTTACTCTGATTGGCCAATTTGCAGTTTTAGAACGTCCCAAGACCTATACCTCCCGCAAAAGAACCTTGAGAGAAAGAAGGCCGATGTGACGTATCGATCAAGAATTGCCCAATTGGAAGAATGGCAGTGCCGGCAAAATATACACTTTCTACAATAAACTAAGGGAGGAATGATGTATCGTCTTGAAGCCATGGCATTTAGAGGCCATTTTTTTTTTATCTCAAAACACATGCACGTTTTCGGAGACTTCAGCTTAGATTGTTTAGTCACACGATTTATGAAATCTTTTGTCTTACGTGCACGGGAAACTTTAAAAAGCTTGAGGGAGCAATTTCTAACCTGATCGAAAACGCGTAAAGTACTGCGATATGAGGGTAGGCCTCCTTAGGGGGGCCTATATACAATTTACAGAAGAAAATCTAACGATTGAATAATGATAGAAAATCTAACGATTGCATAATGATAAAGTATTAAACGTTTTGCATTCCTTATTGCAGTCCTCCAGCAGAATGACAGCCACAAATAATCAACCTGAGGTCCGCCGTGGCTCATACAAGCGCTACCTGATTGACTTGAATGTCCCAGTGCCAAGGACAAGCATGAATTCCTTGAAAAGGTTTTGCCATGATCATCGGCAACCTGAATGGCAACTACAGAATACAGTCACGGTGGGTTCAATATATACATGCATTGACTTTTTTTTATTTTGACAACTCTTATTTTTGTGAAAACAATATCGATACAAGGTTTGTTTTTACTGAATACATGTGCATGGTATAACTGTGATTGAAGGTACAACTCAATTATTATAGGTTTCCCTGTCATTTTCGGCCAATGAGCTGACAATTTAAACGCTGCGTCATTCCATTTCGCGTTAAACTGCAAAGCACCTCAAAAACAGTCATCCGATTTAACTTCATGTTTAACCATGTACACAAGCATTAGTCGAATAAAACAATTCATAATCTTTCAATTTAAAATTCCATTCAAACAACATTCAAATTCGCAACGGCTTTTGACAACGTGCTAAATAAATGCCGATTTTGCATGCTGAAACTGAATGACTGTTGCATGAATTTAATTGAATGCAATGCTATGCTATATAAATACAGATGCATCAAAGTGAAATCAATTGATGGTTTCAACCGAGGAGGCAAAATCACGTCAACACTAATCCGTGAAAATGAAATCGGCCGCTCACTGGGAAAACCTATATTACTACCATTATTATCACTATCATAGTCAGATGATAGGACACATTGCTCACTTGTCTATATAGTTCAGATATTCACGTAAGATGCAAAGTATTATGTCCCCCTCATAATAATGTTTTCTCAACTTTGTTCCCCTAATGTTTTTACAGTCAGCGATATTTATTATGTCTATCAATCATACTATAACAGGATTGTCAGATCGGAGAAACATTTGATGATGACGATGTTCATGAAGACTCCGACTCTCTTCAAGACACGTCAAATTGCGAATCCTCAATTGTAAGTGTTTGTGTTGAATAGTGTTACTGTAATAATTATATCGGAATTCAATTTCCATGTTAAAATCCTTATAATTGAACTTACCTTTATCGTTTTTAATATGGAATTGTTTTCACAATTATAAAACTCTAATACTTTACGCGAATGAATTCTCATTCAAGACGCTAATAATATACGACTGTTTAATTTGTCTAGTTGCCTGACGACAGTGATGATGATGAAGTTGAGGCCAATTCAAATCAAGCAAGGGTGCAGGATATGAATCGTGTCGTAGTCCAGGTAAACCTTATACCCTTCCCATTTTTAGTAGACCCGCAGTGCAGAGTTTTAGTTAAATCTGTGCACGTGCTAATCGTATAGGTGTTCTTTTTAAGATCGTATTCCTATAACAGCCCGACAATGAATCAAAATGTGTAAATTACCGCACAGCATATTATTAGTACTCGCATATTTCAAGGGCCAATTTAATACATATTGCAAACTCAAGCTGAATGGCTGGAAACTAATTCACTGTCAAGTTGTGTATTATTCGTTGCAAGAACCTGCATATGACAATTCAACTTTGTCAGTGGAACATTCATTTAATAGAGAAATAAACTGAACTTTTATTAAAGGTAGTATCATACTTTGGTAGCATACCGAAACAGAAATCTTCACAGATTTATCAATAACTAATACAGGGTATAGAGATGGTGATGGTAGAAACATACCGTTCAATTTGTTCTGCCTGAAATGCTGTATTTATCCAGAAAAAAAGTAAAAACAGTAACCAAAATTATTTTGGATCTTTTAAAGATCAAAATTAAAACAGAACAGACTTAAGAAAAACTGTGGTCGTTTGTCACTGTTTTCTCAAAAGGTGGGCACCGTATGGGACTGCAATTTTCACAGATGACTGTTACTAACAATTATATTCTGATTTAATACAGAAATAAACTTAGAACTTTTATTAAAGGTAGTATCATACTTAACTTTTGGTAGCATAAACCGGAAAAGAAATCTTCACAGATTTCAGGGTATAGAGATGGTGATGATAATGGTAGAAATATACCGTTGTTCTGAAATGCTGTACTTATCCAGAAAAAGTAACCAAAGTATTTGTGATCTTTTAAAGATCAAATTAAAAGAGAAAAACTGTGATCGTTTGTCACTGTTTTCTCAAAAAGTGGGCACCGTATGGGACTGAAATTTTCACAGATGACTGCATGTTACTGTATCTTCCTTGATATTTTTTGCCCATGAATCTGTATTTCTTTGACAAAAACCAAAAGTATATTACCTTTAAGCTTAAGGAGGACAATTCATCACTGAACTGATCATTTGTATCTTAAAAATATAATTATTATTGTGAAATGAGAATAAAAGATACACGCTAACAATTATATTCTGATGTAATTGAATTAGGATGTTCTTTGTACAGTGACTAATTAATAATCTTGTTTGCATAAGCCTATGCATATATAAATATTTTTATTTATGAATTGTGTTCTTCTAGGGAGCTAACATTGGCAGAATCTATGATTCCGATGATAATTCTGATGATGACGACGGGGATACCTATGATGACGATGATGCCAGTTATGACGGGGATGGGGATGATGTCGACTCCGAAGGGGGTTTTATGCATAACAGACCCTATGCTGAGGAAGATAACACAAACGTGAGTATGATTTTTTTGATGTGCACAGTCACATTCAAAGTAGCATGGGTAATTCGTCCATCAAACTTTCAAATTGTTTAGCTTTTACACTCGACATAGAAAAAAAGGAAAATTCACATTTTTGATTTAGCATATGACATACCAAGAATGGAATTCCACTGATTATTGTTTTCAAAATTAATTCAACAGATCTCAGACGATGGTGACGATTCATCTACCTGGGGTGAACGCGACAACATGAACGAACCAGTTTCACCAGGGTCCGATATCACAAAGGGTCAAAGCTTGCTTTTGCTTTTGGCATATTGCATACGACATCATTTGTCAAAAGATGCTGTGCAGGATTTGTTGGATCTACTAAATTTGTACGGTAATGTTGTCCCTTCGACAAAGTACTCATTTTTTAAACATTTCACAGATTACAAACGACATGTTCAGATCCATTACTACTGTAAACACTGTTTGACATACATTGGAGAAGCAGGGAACTGTGATGGTATCACTGGTTGTCCGGATTGTGACGAACCTTTTTCACCTGATGTGAAAGGTGGGCATTTCTTTTTGACCTTCCCTATTGCCGAGCAACTGAAGCAGAAATTTGAGGATGAAGGTCTTGGGGCTAAGCTTGTAGACAGGGATGAAATAGTGGACGGCGGCACCCTCAGGGATATCATGTGGGGACAGCAGTATAAGCGACTGTGTAAGGATGCAAGCCTAAGAGTTGACGATGTCACTCTTCAGTGGAATTGTGACGGAGCTGCTGTATTCAAATCTAGTGGTTACTGTATTTGGCCTGTCCACTGTTTGGTGATTGAGTTGCCCCATCATTTGAGGAAGCAGAATAGATTGTTGACAACATTGTGGTTTGGAAAGCTTAAGCCTCACACAGACACCTACTTGAAACCGTTTGTACAGGAAATGGAACAACTTGCAGCAGAAGGTATGACGTGGAAAGATGGGGAATCAGGCTGGGTTAAACGTTCTAGGGTTATAGCAGCTGTTTGTATTGCGGACACAGTCTGTCGGCCAATGCTAAGAAACTGCACACAGTTCAACGGGCGCTTTGGGTGTGACTGGTGCTACCATCCAGGTGTTATGGTAGAAAAGGGTCAAGGCCATGCACGAGTGTATCCGCACGAGGAGCATCCCTTGCGAACTGACGAGGAACATCACATGCATGCTGGTCAAGCTTTGGAAGAAGGACCCGGTGTAAGAGTGTCTGGTGTTAAAGGGCCCTCAATACTGATGCGTCTTCCTCACTTCAACATGATCAGTGGATTTGCCCCAGATTACATGCATGCAGTTCTTCTTGGAATATGTAGACAGATGACAACACTGTGGTTGGATTCCTCATATCACCAGTCACCATGGTATATAGGGAGAAGTATTGGCATGCTTGATGAGCGGTTGTTGGCAATCTGTCCTCCACAAGAAGTAACGAGACGTCCACGCTCCTTGAAGACTAGAAGGTACTTCAAAGCAAATGAATGGCGGTCATTTTTGCTGTTTTATTCTACAGTCATTCTAGAAGGAGTGTTGGGTCGTAGATACAAGAAGCATTGGGATCTCCTGGTTGGTGCCATTCATACTCTGTTGATGGATGAAGTGAAAACAACGTCCATCGACGTGGCTGAAAGGCAACTCTCTGATTTCGTGATGCAGATGGAAAATCTGTATGGTGTGGAGCATGTGTCATTCAACATCCACCAATTGATGCATATATCACAGGCTGTTAGAAGTTGGGGCCCCCTCTGGGCAATATCCGGGTTTACATTTGAGGACCAAAACGGAGTTTTGCTGAAGTTTGTCAAAGGAACGCAGTACGTGCCTGAGCAGATTTATAATCAGTTTGTTTTGAAGGCGAGTTTGCCTTCAGAATCCAACAAGAGCATGACTGGAGCCACATCATCAGTGTACTCAATGTATTCGCGACTGACATCGACGCTGAAGCGTCCACATAATCATTACCATCTGTCAGACGATGTTGTTGTTTGTGGCCAACCATTGCTTTTAAGAATAAAACCTGCAGAGCAGATTGCTATTGAAGATTGTTTGGGCAGAGTTTTGAATGTTGGTCCGGTGCTTGTACAACACTACACACGTTTCATAGTAAATAATACAATGTACCATACACTAAAGTACAAGCAGTCTACAAAATGTTCCAACCACACTTTCGTGTCTTCAGATTTGTCATTCTGGGATATAGTAAGTTTTGTCTCGTTGAAGGTATGTGGCCATAGGGAGTGTTGCGATTGCAGATATGAAATGTTTGTCATTGGGAGACAGCTGAGACCGGTGTCTCGATGCCAGCGACTCTGTGTCAAACAGGTAGAAGTTGTTCAGCACATGTATAGAGCTTTCTCGGTCACTGAAATGGAAAGAAAGGCAGTCAGAATGAAGAATGGGCTGAAAGTTTTTGTTGCACCTTTGCCAAACAAAACTGAAAGTGATTAAATTTCTATAATGTATGCAACATAAAACTAGGATTAAAAATATTCTTGTATGTACACATCAACTACAATATTTAACTTTTTTTCAATCAAAGACAACTTTTATCCAAGTATACTTAATAATTGAAACGGTCCCACATACTAGAAGAAAATCAACCCATGTCCGAAATCTGTGCTTTACATAATTGAAGTTTGCCGTTACAACCAAATTCGCCAAGTTGTCCTTACTTAAGGTCGCGTCAAGCCTATCAAAATATTGACCCCGATTAATACATAAATTATAGTTACAATTTATAGTTACGGTATTTGGCACCGGGCATTTTTTGACAGGACACCTACGTACATGTGTATACCTGTTTATATTCTACTAGAGTGCCCGTGGGCCTACATTGCCCTACTTACCTTGAACGAGCAGACTGTGGAGTTTTAAAATCACTATGCATGTAACATCTCAGTGTTACAGGGTTTGTCCACAACAGAAAAAACTCAGTTTGAAACTCATGGCATGGTGTCACATCAATGTTTAGTTCAGTGTAGTGTCCAGATGAAGCAGAAAATCAAGCAAGTTTCAACTATAGGAATAAAGACAGAAAATACCTAAATTGAGTTTGCAGTAGATAACCATATAATATTGTATAATAAAGCAGAGTCTTTAAAACAAACATTATAAAGACAGATGGCAAACTAGAAAATTGTCAAAATTATTCAAGCTGGCTAAACAACATGATCCAAATTTGTCCACAAATTTATACTCAAAACTCAAAAGGCAATGAAAATTCACACTAATGAAGAAATGATACTGAACTTACTTTTGCTGAGCTTTCAAAGGGGTGTCAACTCAAATAATTTGTATCAATTAACTGATGTCATCAAGGCATGTCTAAAACTAGAGACAGAAAAGTTGTGCATGCATGTACAGTACATTTACTGTACATGTGCATGTCATCTTGCATGTCTGGTGTCTATACACACATACAACATTATACAAATTAAAGCGCCCTCGTGTTTACGGCTCTGCCTCGTGTGACCAAATAGCGCCCTCGTGGGCCCAGAAATAAAAACAAATAAGTTTACTCAATGTCACTTTCTGCGGTCAGTAACAATACACCAACACAGATGGAGTAAAATGTCCACTTATTACATTACCTTGTTTGCTGATGTATTTTGTCTAGGATTTTCTCTGCTGTCTTGGTGCTTTGTATGTTGCTTCATGTTTTGCAAGGTCAACCTTTTAACATTTGCACTTTAATAATAATTATGCTGTCTTCAAGCACTTCTCCATTTAACGTGCATGACAAATGCATAAATTATTTATCAGTTTTTAGAGAATTATTTTAAAACATGACAAGGCAGGCTCTGCCGGTGATTATAAACTAATTGATTTAACGAATCAGCGACGTGAACATTCTGAAATGACTCCATATTTTTCATACTTCAATGTGTCTGACACGGCCACAACTACATGTAAATGATTATTAACCCAACTTGTATATATTTTTTTAGGCCTATACTGCCATGCATTAAAAAAAATTAAAATGCTCCATTTCTGGTCAGTAAAGGTTTTCACTCTTCGGAATGTGACATCCAGGGGAGATATCCCACATTTATTTAGAAGAATAATTATATTCGGCAGAATATGTTTTCGAAGAAAGAAAACAACCAGACGCCTTGTTTTTATGGTTTGGTGATTAATTAACATTAAACAAATCTTTGAAAATCTGAAGGAAAAGAAACATTTTTAAAAGCACGGACAGTGCAACCTAAAGTTATACGGTGAAACACAACCTACCACAACATGCATTGTTATTTTGTAGCAGGCCTTTTATACTGACTGCTAATTAAGTGCCTTATATAATTAACACTGTTTATAGTAAAATTGTTTTGAAGGTAGTGTTATACATTGGTAAAATCTTCATAGATTTACCTATAACTAACATGGTATAGAGATGATGATGGTAGAAACATACCGTTAAAATTGTTCTGCCTGAAATTATGTATTTGTCCAGGAAAGAGTAAAACCAATTACCGGTACCAAAACGAAATTATGATCTTTTAAAGATCAAAAAAAAAATTGAAAAGACTTAAGAAATAATTATACTGTGGCCGTTTTCACTGTTTTTATTTTTTTTTTCAAAAAAGTGGGCAAAAGACTGAATTTTTTAAGATGACTTTTACTGTATCTTCCATGATATTTTTGCCCATGAACCTACATTTCTTTGACAAAATTAAACAAGTATGATATTAAAGAAATTTTTCTTGAGAACTATAGTTCTGTGTTGAAAATAAAGACTGTTATTCAGAGTGAATATTTTATAATTAGTGTATGGGTACAAGTACATGAGATGTTATTTTAAACCAAATAATGTGTACATGTTTTTTTGCTCAAGTACCCAAAGTGTTGTTGTCATTTCAAATAAAACCGCTTTTTCAAAAATATATTGGAAGTTATTGGTGATATTATACCGGTAGTTTGCATAATTTGCCCCTTTCATTTACAGGTATATTTTACGTATACCATTACGCAGCTTATATCTTAAAGCCACCGAACCTTAATTGCATAAAATAATATCTTGTAGACATTAAAATTCCTGGGTGATGCGCGGCAGTAACAAGTTAACAAAGCCTTCAAGTCTATCTCAAAAAACAGTGTTCCCACTTAAAAATACGTTTGCTAAGGACATTTCCTTACCCTTGTTGCCGTAGGAATCTTATAAGTTATAGACAAAGACAAGAGTCATGTAGGTCTATAAAAACATTATGTCAAGGATTCCTATAGGAATTATAGACGTCCTATAGAACACAAAGGAATCCTATAGGAATATTCACAGTCCATTACATGTCCTATAGGAATGTTTCAAGTCCTTTACGTGCCCTATAGGAATCCTATAAGAATTTTTACAGGCCTTTACATGTCCTATAGGAACATTTTAAGTCCTTTACGTGTCCTATAGGAATCCTATAGGATCCTATATAATCCCCTAGGATCCTATAGGATTCCTATAGGACTTTTTTGTAAGGGTTAATTCTAATTTCCCTACATTTCTGAAGGTAGAACGCAAAGCATAAAACTAAAGCATTTAAATGCAATGGGAAATGCTGTACACAGTAGAAACTTCAAGCAAACCAACTTTCACATACTGAAATGTGAATAACATTAACAAACAGATGTACTAACAGTAACACCACGAACGAAAACACCAGCTAGTGACCACATGTACAGGACGAGTGTTACACTTTAGTGCAGTATGGCCACATGGCGAGTGTACAATAAACCGTATGGGTGTAAACATCGTGCACACCTCACGTACACTATACACGCAGTTGTTATTCAATTCAAAACCAGTAACGTACGTACGTACACTCACAGAGCCTATAGCCAGCCAGGTGTGTCTCTATCACGCGATACGTGAAAGCAAAACACGTCATTTTGATGAAATAAAAAGCCAAGAAACAACTATATTTATCTAATTAGAAGTTTAAGACATTGTATAATAACTACTGAGTTCGTAACTTGAGCACAAACAAGCATTTCTCGTGCAATGGGGGCAGACTTTACGCGACCACACTTCGAGTAACTTTGAGTTTTGCAGACGGAACACACGTTGCGTAGCATCAAAACACCGAACTTTCGTTCAGAGAAAGACCCCCCAAATCACGCCAAAATAACATGAACGACAACTAAACCTCGATTTTATCACACATACATTATCGACCTACCATGCCATTTACTGTCGCGACCTCCAGTGGATGATTTAGAGAGGAAAACTAGCTGAATCCAGATGCAGGTCTGACGTACTGAAATAGTTTCGCAGCCGCCATTTGTCACGCTCTGTAAAGCAATGCATTGTGGGAGTCCTATGACGTCGCGGTTAGCGCGAATTCCCTCCACGTGGTGAGGTCACGTGACGGGGCGCATGCTCGCGCTAATTTCAAATTTTCGCAATATGATTTTTATTGGATGGCGAGCCATAAATAAAATTTTATTAATATACATTTTAGAAATGAATTACATCGGAATTAATCGTTTCTTTATACGTATAATGCAAACTCACTTAAAGCTAGTAATGAAAAATAACCACAAGGGAAACTGCATGACTGGATCAATTTTAGGTCATTGAAAAGTGAACAAAAAAAAATTGACTGGAGCTGGATTCAAACCAGCGACGCCAGAATACCGATACTGAGCTATCCAGCCCTATGTTGGCCCTGTATCCTAATTCATAGTCAAAGATTATTGACCACTAATACTAGGCCTATAGTAGGCCGACTATACGGACACCGCCAACATGCCGTGACTAGCGCTTATAGCTAAGCTAGGTATGCTAACCTGATGGTTATGGTTTCCATGCACGAGCTGGACCACCCAATGAAAGCCAATGATACTTAGGGCCTACCGTGAACAATGCTCGACTGAGGAAAGTGAACTTCCTTGGTAGTCAGCTTCCCACAGTCGAATAACTTCTTGCAGAACCAAGCCGATATCACACTGCATGGCGATGGCTACCAATTTTGGTGAGATGAAGATTGTGTAAAAATTGTCAAATTAGGAAATCGATTGGACCAAGTACAGTGGTCGTCAGTAATATAAATGGAGAGAGGGTTGGGGTTGGGCGTGGCCTATGTCACCACCATCGAGGATCTTCCCAAATTATAATCCAAATATTCGGACTTTTATAACCCAACAATATTGTGATAAGAAGCATAGGCCTGGGCTAATGGTAACTCCTCTTCACCCACAAAGACGACTGTTACTGCAATAACCTACGACGAGCCTTTACCAGCCAAGATGTTGTCATGTAGAATTATATTGGTGCACGACACGTGGCACAATGTATATGACCTTGACGCAAGATGGTATGAATGATTGTATTGACTATCATATTGCATGTATACATCAACTAATGGCGCGCTGTGGTCTGTAGCCAATGGTAGTGTGCCAGCTAGGCCAGGATGCCATAATGTGTAATTACAGCATGTGGACGTGGCTTCACTAGCTTAGATACCAGTTGTACCTAGTAAGGTTGGTACAGACACGGTGTCGGAAGCGTACAAGGCCTAAAACGTAATACAGTATCCATGAAAGGTGTGCTGTACCATAGAGTATGGTTGTATATTCCTGCTACAGGTATATACAGTATTGATACACAGTCATGGTCCAATGCGGTCACGCTTGATTGGTGTTATACAAGCAATATGAGGCTGCTTGGGCAAATTTGCCCATGCGCCAGGCAGTGGCGCAGGGAGCCTACATTATGAACGCGTGGCCTCGGGGAGCAAGCCTGGGTCTATACGGGGGAGACAGTCTGACGATTGGGAGCAAGGCCTGAACGAAATCCCCGCGGGAAGTTGGGGTGCCCAGGGGGCTGCATCACCCCTAATGATGAGGGTGATGGATGATACAAAAGAACCCTAGTTTTTAACAGAATATTAAAGCAATCATCAAATAAACACAAGAGAAACTGACTGGATTTAAAGTCATTGACAGACGATGAACCAAGAAAAATTGACTGCGGCGGGATTCGAACCAGCGACCTCCTGAATACAATACAAGCGCTTTACCAACAGATATCCAGCACTACGTTGCTGGTGTCCCTAAAATGGCTGGGATTGCACCACAGAGCATCTAGACATCATAATATCATGGACATTATACAAAATGACAAACCGACAGCTAAAAACCTTGCTTTTAAACAATTTAATTCATTTTTCTTTTGAGAATCTACAATGTTTTTATGTGGGGCAAGAAAAACCTGCCTCCTGTAAAAACTGGAACTACACTCTAATTGAAGCAAGTACAAATCCAGTACACTTGATAAGGGAAAGAAATGATATGTACACCAGGTATAAAATACAGCTACAATTATAAAATATCAAATTTTACAATATTTCTGAAAATATTACAGCAAAACGACCAACCCGTGTCTCGTTTTCATTATTAAAATGAAGTGTAATTAACAATAATCTATGAGTTTGTAAGGAGTCCTTTAAAAGACACACACACAGTTTTGTAAAAGAAAAATCTTTAGGCCCTTGACCAAGTTTTCTTTTCAAAAAAGAAAAAAGATGTTACTTAAAAGTTACCGTAAATGTTACCAAACAATATACAGGTACATGTACTTCTCAATCATGTATAAATATAATGTATCAAAAATAAATTCCCACTTTCACAGTGATTCAGGAGATGTTATTCACTGCTTCATAACATTTCAATAGAGGGTGCATCACATGTGGTCGGAACAGTATTCATGTTTTGGACCAAACATTAATATCACTGGGTGTACAGCTTATTCATGAGCATTCAACACAGGGCCAATTTCACGGCGCTGCTTAGCACAAAAAATGCTAAGCATGACATTCCTGCCTTAATAAAAACAGGGTTAACAACCAAATTTCCATGTGTTGTGTAGGCCTATCACTTGTGGTTGTTCTTAGCTGTTGTTCGCTGACCATGAATATCAAATGGAATCTTTAAAGCTGGTTTGTTTTATTGGGCAAGACATTTATGTGCTAAGCAAATTTGTGTGCTTAGCAGCTACTTGAAATTGGCCCCCTGATGTACAGCCATGTTTGGTCCAATTTTAGATGGTCAGTGTTGCAACTTTCCCTATTCTTGGGTCTCTTTCATTTTTACACAAAAAATCCTTATTTACAAAACTTGTAGGGAGGAAAACAAACTAAATATCATCCAAACTTCCCCAGAATTGCATAAAAATTTCAATTACATTCTCACTCCATTTATATTTTCAAATTTCAATTTTAAGACCTAAGTTTTAAGTTTTTCCTTAAATCTTGATCCAAGAGGATTTGCATAAAGGCAACACTGACAAAACACAACATAATACAATTAAATTGTAAAAAGTTAAGAAAAAATACATTTAACCAGAAACCAATCTTCACCAAAATATAAAACAAAAACAGATCAAGTTAAAGACAACAGTATAAAAATAAGTAGTTCTCTCTCCTAATTCAATTTACACTATGTACAGAGCTTGGAGATATTCCTAAACACTACAAGTACAAAAATAAGTCTCCAAGCTATTTGCATTTTTCGTTTTTCCTGATTTCTTTTTTAAACTGCTGCACATTGCTCATCAACCACAATAATGACCCGAAATATATAAAATGCTTGGAGGGGGCCTGTTGTTTCGATCCTAGGAGGATCTTTCTCCTTTAGCCTTTGAGAATGATACTGCTAGGATTGAAGGCCTAACTCCAATCAATTTCTTTCTCCGACTTGTGCATAGCCTGGTGATATTACTCTACATTTTATTACCATATCTGACCCGTTTTGATTAAGAGTGACACACAGGCTGCATCCGAATCTGTTTTCTAGAGCTAGGTCTAGGTCTTTGCCCCATTAGAAAAGTATGCGGAGACACCAAGACAATAGACCTAGCCATAGCCCTGGAAACCCATTTTGGAGACATGGCATCAGGTAAATTAAGAAAACCTATGGGTAGTTTACATACAATAGGATGATTGATTAAAACTCTCCCATTCATAGGCTTTCATACAATTTTGTTGGCTCCTTTACCCTATCAAACCTGCATTTTATTAAAAATCATGTACATATAGCACCTGTTATAATTGTTAAACCCGTTATTTTGACTGTTGTACTGTCCACAAAATAGCAGAAGGATGTTGCACACATTACACCTGTGTCATTAATGCTGTGAAAATCTTTAGGAAATGATTCCTTCTCGTACTCGTATTGTCTAACCTGGCTAGTCCATGTATTCACCTTTCCTATCCGATGCCATGCTGTTTCTTAAGAGCCTCCAGACGATCTTTAACAAAGTAGTAGAATTCGTACTCGTAGTTCAGCAGGGACGTCATGAGGGCGGCTGCTTCAGGGGAGGGCATCTGCTTATACTTGGTCTTGGTGGAGAAATGATTAATATTTTGCAACTGCTCCTTGTCTAACAAAAGAAAATCAAATGTGCAAAGAATTTAGTACGTCTGACTAAAAACAACTGGCTGGTACGATATTCCGGAGGTCGCTGGTTCGAATCTCGCTCCAGTCAATTTTTCTTTGTTCACTTGAATTCAAATGAATCGATTTGAGTCAGTGGTTGTCTATTAGTCAGGCACTGGGTGGTTGCAGCCTTGCAATCCATTCCAATCAATTCTTCTGAACTGGAGGGAAGTCATTTCATTGGAACAATTATCTCCAATGTATGGATTTCTGCAACTCTCCACCCATTTCGAGATGACAGGTGCCATTCTTATGTTCACCCTGACTGCTAAAATATTTGAGTCACTAAAGTAATATGGCCAAGCAGGCATTCTCCCAAGAATCAAGGCCAAGACTACACTGTTCCAGATACGTACTCACACCCCTGCTTACCAGGTTCAAGGTAGAGTTTCACGACGCCCTTGAAGAATCGCGGCAGCAGCTTCTCGAACAACCTGAAGGTGCTCTCCAAATCCTCCAAGATTCCCACGACCACGAAGTGTTTCTCCACGTTTTGTTTGGCCCTGTCCAGCGCCCACTGACTAGGCGTCCTGCCAAAGGGTGAAAAAAGAGAAATTACAAGGTCAACCATTTAAATGATAATTAAAACAGAACCTGCTGTAAACTGCTCATCAACCAAAACAATAACCTGAAATATAATGCTTGGAGTTAGAAGGGCCCGACATTTTGATCCTAGCAGGATCGTTCTGCAAAGATCCCGCCTTTGAGAAAAGACTTTGAGCCAGAAAGATTCTGCTAGGATCGAAACACCAGGCTCTCCTAACTCTCTATAAAATGATAATTACTTGACTTTCTTAACACACATCTTTGGTCAGTCACAACTACTCTAGCTCTACCATAAATTTACTTTTTGGCTTCCACAAGCTTCCATGTTTACCTGCATGATTCGTTCTGCCCACAAAAGGAGGGAATAATGAACATTCGTCCTTTCTCTACACACTCCATGCGCCGTTGCAGTATGCAATCTGTGACAGACTGCACAAACACAAGAGCAGAAAAAGTCATATGTTATAATGTACATGAAGTCCAGGTAATAGACCACTGACCTCTGACCTCTTGAAGTAGAGGACGAATGCCAGTGGCCTTTCTCAAAGCTCGGCTCCGGCTCCATTTCGTGAATCCATTTCAAAATACATGTAGCGGGTATCAAAATAGAGGCTTTTGGCTGCAGTTTGGAAGTAGATTTTCTGGTTTGAAAAGGAAAACAGAGCTTCAGCTTCAATGAAAAACCACAATCTATATTTTCAGCATATGGATTACAGAGACAAAGCCAGAGCCTGAGCCGGAGTCAAGGTTTGATACAGGTCCCACAATTTTACAAGAAAGGATCGACAATATGGGTTATGGGTCAACAGTTTTGAAATACTAATACTCAATTGCTTTGTATCTTTTTCAATAAATGGGCCCGTTGGCGTTATTCCAATTCTGACCGGAGCCGGAGGGAGCACTGTTGACCAATTCCATTCCTGTGTCTCAGTTCCCGCATTTTCAGAATTAACTCAATCACAAACAACGTTACCTCATCCTCTTCCAATTTCTTTTCTTTTTACTCAAATGACCTAAAGGGTCACCTAACCTCACCCTGTATTTTCTCTTGTCTGAGTGTTTGTAGTTCTGACGAGTCCTTCCATCACCGAATCTGTTGTAGTAGTAACTGGACACAAAACGGTCCAGGGGATCTCGTATGATGTTGATGTACATCGGCCGCTTTAGATTAAACCTGTCATTTCATTCAAACCAAAAACAATCCACCATTATGCTCTCAATCTAATTTTTTCTTGTATAAGAAATATGTGAATTATGAAAATTTATTTGATATTATTTGACTGTTGATCGTAGCTTACGTATCAGTGATCAGTTAAAAGAAATATGCCTGGCTTACAATACGGGCAATTCCAAATAGTGCACTACCAAGAGTTTGCAATGAATTGACCAATCATAATGCACGGAATATTGGGTCGACAGATTCCTTGCATTGTGATTGGCCAACGCATTGTCAACTCTTGGAGGCGCACTCTTTGGAATGGCCTATGTCTAGATTGGACACGGAAACAAAAAAGGCAGAATCTATAATTTCACTCACTCAGCAAAGTCGAGGAAATAAAGATGCCTCTCGAACAGATACGGTGTCTTGATGCGGTCCAAGACTTGTGCTATGTGCAGCTGTGGACAAAATCAATTACATGTAGATTGGTGTTTATAAACAGACACTAATGCAATGTCTACGCAGTCATAAATGTTAGGGCCATGCTACATGAGGCAAGTTTTAAAGGAAGCCCATCAGCAACAAACTGAACTGAAAGGGGGAAACGTCGGTAGCACAGAAGGCATTGTTCTGGCAGTGTCCTCAATATCCAAGACAAATATGCAAATACTGGATTCAAGTAAAGACGCTGACTGACTGGAACTGACTGCATGTATATTGCCTTGTGTGATACGGGTCACAGGATGCTGACCTTTGACCTCACAAGCCAATGAATTTTTTGATCCAAGGGCTATGGCTACTGTGCCCTGTAGTCAACCAGTCCATCTCCAATGAAGCATCCTTAAAACCTTCTTAGCAACAGCCTAATTAGGCACAACTGTTTACAGCTGATCTGTCTAAATCATCATCCTTATCAATTTTGGCATTTTGTAACTTTTTACGTTTCCACCCACCTGCTGTGGGGGACTTAGGAGAGTCACGTTATACACAATGGATGACACGAAGTTGAAGTTGTTTAAGTTAGCCAACTTAATTATCAGGTCTAGTACGGTTCTGCTTCCACATTTTCCAACTCGGTTGAATATGAGAGCCTCCTCGTGCTAAATCAACAAGAGAAAAAAGAAAAGATAATCTGAACTCCCATAAACCCATACTCCCAAGCGGTGGGCTTTGTTCTCATGGTCAATGCCATGAGGCCTTTCTCAAAACTCGGCTCAAGGCTCCTGCTTCGTCTCTGTAATTCATATGCTGAAAATACAGATTGTGGCTTTTCAATGAGGCTGAAGCTCTTTTTTCTTTTTCTAACCAGAGAATCTACTTCAGAACCGCAGCCAAATGTCTCTATTTTAGACCCGTAGTTTTAAAATAGATTCACGAAATGGAGACGGAGCTGGAGCCGAGCTTTGAGAAAGGTCCCTGGTACCCAATGCCTATTGCGTCGACGGCCAAGGTAGTGCCAGAGACTTTGATTTATGGATTAAACTACCTTGGTTCGCCGCGTTACTGCCTCGACGTCCCCTTAAAATGTTAGCATTCCACTTCTTCAGTTCAAATAAAAAGACGGGGATGTTATAAGACAAAGGTGATGCCGACTCGTGGAGTGCTAACAGGGAAGAGGCAAATGCCATGTAGCATGGAAACTAATTAAGACATCTATTCTAAAATTCACCTTCCATTTTCTATCATCTTTGTGTCGTGATGGTAGATGTTTATAATCATTTGGATCCGCGTCATTCCAATGGTAGACGTTCCTCGGGAGCGAAGGTTTCTTCGTCTTTGTTGGTTTTTGTGGCTTCTTTTCTTTCACCGTTGTTCGCATGATATCATGGAGCACTGCGGCGCTTTGTGGCATTACGTCTGTGGAACAAACAAAACAATACTGTCAAAACCAAACCAAAACAGTCAGGCCCTTGTATTTGGAAACCTCATTGAGGAACGAAAGTCCTGACAAGTCGTCAAGAAACGGCAGAGTAAACCAAGGTTATCTTGAAGGATTTCAGGAATGCCCCTGACCCAATGCCATAGAGAACATTCTGTCGACTATCCAGGATGTTTAACAGATGCAAGCTAATAAATTCAAATGGTTAAGATTTAAAACACAGCCTGTTCTTAAACAAGTTTTAAAATTCCCCTTTTTTCACCGTTTCTTATCAATCCAAATCAAAGTTGCAATTCAGCAAATCTCTCAATGAATCATAATATCCTAACACTGAGAATCCAAGCCACTTAATTGAGAAAAAGTCAAAATCAATCATACTTTGGAAGTAGGTTAGTGGTTTAGTGCACAACGTTCTATTGCATGCATGATTGACAGGACCGAGTATTTGCTCTACGGTTTGAGCTCACAATTAAGTAAAATTGCTGTCAATTTTGAACCAAATTTAGCTTTTTATATCAAAAGGGACATGACAGCAATGATAAGTGTACACAAATTTATAATATGAAGTGTGATTCTCTTGTTTTACAGGAATGTGGTTCATGTTGTGAACCAATGTCAAACAAAAGGTTAGAACTGATTAAAGTCCAAAAATGCAAACCATCATACTCTTCTGAACGTCTGCAGACGTTTGCCAAGAATTCCTCCTTCTTTGGGATGACTGTCCATGCATAAACTTGTTAGCCAATCGCAGTCTACTCTTTGCTGGTCTATCACCGACATAAACCTGCTGGGAAGCATGCTGGCCGATTAACTGCCCGCTCAGGTGGATGAAAATCAAAGTTACAGCCATGCCAAAGAATGTTAACAAGACAAAGACGGCTTTCTTGGTCGGCCATCTGGCCAGGCAGGTGACCGTGTTGTCTTCTTTCTCCATGTCCAGTGGATTAGGCCTACGTGTAATCCATCAGTTTATTTCCACCAGGCTTACGTGGACATCAAAACTATCCAGCATGAAAGAGAAAATATAAGATGAATATAATTTTCCATGTTAAGAAAGAAAAACATTGTTTCAGGCTTTTTGTATGGATATTGATCGCATGACTACAATAAGTGCAGGCTGCACTCTTTCTAGCCCCACTAGTGTGGCACGAATTTTCGCTCAAGCCGCTCCATCCTTAGCCACACGTCCAACAGCCTGATTTACGAGGGATATGTTCGGCTCTGGTGCGCACCCTCTTGTCATCACATTGCACACACTTTCTACATACACAAATGTTCCTTAGTGTCTCATCTTTCCAATGATATATTACTCGAATGATTTCAATCTTGTATTCATCTATTTTTCGGTCATTCACTGGTGTAGCACCAGAGCCGAACATATCCCTCGTAAATCAGGCGGTTGGACGTGTGGCTAAAGCCCACCGCACACTATACGATCCGACATTCCGACTAGGACCCGACTGGTTTTTGGAAGGATCGCAAAGCATTCTGGGAGTCTTAACCGTGATTGTTCCCAGTCGCAGACCCACTCTGATGGCCAGTCGGCAAGATTCGACTGTCGAATCACGGTTAAGACTCCCAGAATGCTTTGCGATCCTTCCAAAAACCAGTCGGGTCGTAGTCGGATCGTATAGTGTGCGGTGGGCTTAAGGATTGAGCGGCTTGCGTAATTGTTTTTCCACTCTTGCCAGTGGGCATATTAGCATAAACGCGCCGTTATTGGTTGGATTTCTCCCGCACGCATGTTGAATTATTCATGACAGTCCAATCCAAGTATACACGTACGTGGTCCATGTGGGTGTACGTGTACACGCACGCTGTACGCGTACTTGTACTGTATGTATTGCATGTACAGTACAGCAGTGCTTTATATAATCCTTTTACGTGTACAGTAGTTGTCAAAAAAGTTTTACTGCACGTATTACACGCACAATTATACTGCTGCCTGTTACTGCATGGCATCATTCACTTTTTCCTTAGAGATGGTTTACTGCCCCAGGGGTTTAGACAAGCAGCTCATTTAATCTTGAGAAACAGTGACTCCCTTGTTCTTTCCAAAGACCATGTTTTGGTGAGGTGGGTCCTGAATGCTGGCCCTGGCATTCCACAGACCGGCAGTGAAGTGAGCACACCAAATTTGTTTTCGCTCCTTCTTCCGTTATAAATTTCTGCCTAGAGTTTTGGTCTGCAGTAGACTTGGTTGTTTAAGCTTGAGTGGTTTTAATTTGTAACTTTGCTTGAACACTGTTGTTGGTTTTTTTTGTATGTTGTTATTTTTTGGTCTTTCGGTTTTCCTTTGTTTCGTTGGTTTAAAGTCTTTTAAATTTTTGGTCGTTTTTGGTTTAAGGTTTTGATTTGTTTCCTAAGGTCGGTCAAAGTTTATTTTACTTGTTCTGGATTGTAAGGTTTTCTGGTCAGATTATTGAAATTCCTGGAATAAGTTGGTTCACATGAAATATTTCACAGTTGTTTTGGTTTTTAAATAGATTTGATCTTTGAAATTTCATTTTGTTTGGTTAATTGTCCAACTTCAAATTACAACTGCTTGGATTTTCACAACATCTCTTGACTTGTAAACTTCTTTTTTTTTTTTTTTTGTAGTCATCTAAAAGATTGGTTTTTGTCTCTATTTCTGGAATTATCTCGCGACTTCTCCCTACACGATTCAGATTGTATTTTTTTTGTATGTGTTAATCCCCAAGAGCGAGTTCAAAATTCAGATTTTCTTTATTTTCTTTAAGCGTGTCATATTTTCAGGTTACACTAGGATTAGGAAGGTTTGCGGGGGAATATTTCGAAAGGAAGGTTTTGTACACTGGGGATATTGCTATAGAGAAGAGAAACGTCTCTATAGCGCACGTCTCTATAGCATATTGATATTCCTGGATGAGGTTGTTCAACACCAAATATTTCACGGGTTCTTTGGTTTGAAATAGACTTCATATTCGGAGTTTCATTTTGTTTGTTAATTGTTTGGTTAATTGTCAAAATTTATAATTACAACTGCGCGGATTATCTCACCTCTTTTGACTAGGCTAATTGAAAACCTTTTTTATGGCGAATACTCGTGGAATAGAGATATTTTGTACGGTCTGAACGATTAGTTTACTGTCTCTCTCTACTAGCACTACATTTCTGTGTTAATCCTCAGCCCAAAATTGTTATCTAATTTATTTTGCCATTTTCCAGGTACTTTTATTCAGTATAGTGTCTATTATTGTTTCCCTTTTCCTTCCTCTATTTTATTCTTCTTCACCCTTCTTTCCATTTTCCTTTAAATTACATCATCCCCTCTCCCATTCCTTAAGTTAACTTGCCAACTAGCCAAGTTTACATACGTGTACATCCACTTGGACAGGGATACTGCATACTGACGGAAAGCTCTTTAAACTCTTAAGAGACCACCATGGTTTTCCATGCTTCTGCGTAGAACCAAGATGATCGATGGCCATCAAACTGTTTACACACTGTATAGCTATTTCTCAAGGTTTCCACGGCTACACGGTACATTTTGCCTTATAGCGAATTAACATGCTCGCGCATCCCCTCCTCGACCTCGAGCTATTGGATTGGACTGTCATGAATAATTCAACATGCGTGCGGGAGAAATCCAACCAATAGGGGCGCGTTTATGCTAATATGCCCACTGCCAAGAGTGGAAAAACAATTACGCGAGCGGCGTGAGCGAAAATTCGTGCCACACCAGTGGGGCTAGACCTTGCTATGGCTTGCAGGTATGTGAATAGACGGCCTAAACCACATTATTACCACATAAAATACGTGAACTTAGACACATTAAAATTAAATGACATTCTGAGTCGTAGTACCATGGTAAAATAGAAGATTCTAAGGAAAAGATGTACGTACACAAGTTCGGCCATCCGCGCCCGGCCAGCTGCAGCAAAATAATAACCTTCACTTTTTTTTCCCAACAAGCGCCCTCTTTCGGTGAAAACTTGTCCAAGTTCGGCCGAGATAAAAACTTGTCCCAGTCTCCCAAATAAAACAGTGCGTGAAATACATGTATTTGATGGTGGAGATGTTGTCTGCTTTTTAGGTTTTTTTTTTTTAGAAAAACGTGATGAATGAGTCAAGAAATAGCCAATACAACTAATAAACTGCTGCAAACTGGTCATCAGCCAAAATGATGACCTGAAACAAATTATGTGGTTGGAGTTAGGAAGGCCAGACGTTTCGATCCTAGCAGGATCTTTCTCAAAGGCCAAACGACAACAGGACAAGAACAAGAACAAGTAAAGAACAAGAACAAGTAAAGATACACATAAATGGATGAGGAGATCAGAACAAGAGAGGGATGTAGGGAGCAGTCAAGAAATAACTAACAGACCTTATGCAGACAGTGGGCGGTGCCTTATTAATGCACCTGTCACTTTTGAAAGCCAAAATAATTTGTTTCCGATTTTGAATTTGTTGGAATATATTCATAAATAATTCTTACATTGTAGAAGCAATTATCAGGATGATTTTTCAAATCGAAAGATTTGTAAAAGAAAACGTGTACTGCTCTTGATTACCCATGTCTCATGAACGTCTTTCAAGTTTACTATAACTACGGTAATTAGTATATTAACATAACCAAAATAATTCTCTAACAGTACACAAAAATTGTTTTTCTCAAGACCCGTTTATTATTATGAGCTAACCTCAAGCGATGTTGGTGCACGTCAACGCACAATATGGGGGAAATGAAGGAAAAATCAAAATCGCTTTGTACATAACTAGTAACGTGATTTTAATATTGAGAACTAGTCATAATTTATAATATTTCACAATCCGGTAAACGTTTTGAAACAGTAACGCTGGTTTACAGTGTTTCATTTTCGATATTTTATACATAATAAAACGGAATATCACTCCCCGCTATTAGTTTTTAAAAAGTTGTTTCTGTAACGAGCAAGTAAAATATGGCCAAAACACTGCCTGTGCACCGACTGCAGTCAAAAATGTATGATTTCCATCAACTACAAACTGAGAATTACAACAATAATCATGGATGATTTAGTTATACAAATCCATGTTATCCAGATAAAAATGACGATTGGGAATGGAGATTGGAAAATCACAAAATGTCACAAAATAATTCGAATTTGTGTCTTGCCTCGGATTTTTATTTGTGTCTAATGCGATATTTTACCTTGCTTTTTACGAATAAAATCTTCTTTAATAATAAAAAATGTCTCGCAATTGAATATTAAAAGATTATGTTTCATAAATAATTAAGAATTTGGATGTATAATTATGATTATCGTATGAAATATCTAGACTAACACGCGAAAAAATATCTGGCCCAACGACCGTTTAAAATTAGACAACAAAATTTTGAAAATTAAAAAAGCTGCAACAATGTATGGATGCAATAGATAACAATGAAGGACAATTTAAATAAAACTTAAGTTTTGGCAAAATTGTAATTCAAAACAGAAACAAAATAAAAATCCAAAGGTATAAAAGCTTAACTCCATGGCTGAAACCGTCTAGGTACCAGACTTCAGTGTGTGCACCATTGATCATAAAAACAGTCTGGTGTCGTTGAAAACAAATTATTGTAGTCCTACCAATTCTACCAAAAAATCACATATTTATTTGGGGAAGGGCCCTTTATTTCTAACGAAACCGACATTCATTTGTATGATCTTCACACCGAGTAAATGAAAATGAAAACCAGGAAGGGGATGCCTATAAACATATAAGGGTATGAAGCAAATACATAGAAACCAAAGTATAGCAATAACAACCTACAAAAGAAAAACCAATTCGGTGGTAATACAACAACAGTCTGGTTTGATAATCACTTATTAACGGGTTATCAAAACGTAATCCAGACAAAAATTCCCAAAAGCTGCCCTAACCCTAAGTGTAAATAATAATCAATACAGTATTTCATAAGTAATTGTGTAAAACATGCGCTTTTGGGGTATTAAGATCTTTCAATTGAGTTAGTCGGTACATTCCATAGAGTGTTCGCAGCAAGTAAGCATGCTATATCCAATGTATCTAATAACCTTATTTCAGTTCAGTAGCGTGAGTGAAATTGGTACAAAACGCTGTGCAACTGGCTATGATCATAAATTTCAGATTCTGTTTGCTAAAAATAACAAAACAAACAAACAAATGTAAAAAGATACGCCAAAAAGATCCCCCTCTTTATTTTTCATTACAAAGGAAATGTAAGTAAAACCTGATAATATACCACAAATTCACCGGCAACGATATAAAAAAAAATGTCGGTTTTTCTTGAATGGTTTAAGTTGACGCACATGCAGCCGTCTGGTTTCTGTCGATGATTCAGGCAACGCCAATAAGAAAAGGGCAAAGCTGACGTCACATTAAAGCGCGCTCTTTCAATTTTGCCCCAAAACCACGTGTCAAAATGTTTTGACGTAGCAAATTCCCCAAGAACTTTGTGACTTTGTGTTCAAATTAGCACATTATTCATAACAATGCTTACACGGAAACCAATGTGGGCTTTTTAATTCCGCTAGGTAACATAATGGGTCATCATATAATTATGCACAATGCTGTAATTTCGTGTTTCTGCAAAACTGTCTTCACTAATAAGTCTAAAGGGTTACATCTAACACGGATGACAAAAGTTATGAAATTTACATGCGGGAAAAATGACTATAGATATTATAACCTTTTTGCATAGACCGACATCTTAACGTTTTATCTGTACATTCCATAGACTAAAAAGTACGTGATAGTGAACAGTGTGATGCGATGCATGCAGTCAGTCTCATAATGTACAACGGGTAATCTGACGCATCTTTGGTAAAACAATGTATTCACTGCACACTTAAAATTCAGAAACAAAGTCCCCTGGCCAGATGGTTATTAACAAAAGGAAAAAATGAAGTTAATTACAGAATTTGGGGACACTATAGCGTCAACTTGCTTTTAGCTACACACAACTGTCGATCTGTCGGCCTTTTTGTACAAAATGAAAATGGCGGGAAACACAAACGTCTGGTTCCCTGTCTATGTACAGCCACATGTACACTTACAAAGTCTACATTAACAAGGAATGTGGTATATAAATACGGGGCACCTTACTAAAGGTGTCGATGAGCATGGGACAAGTTGCCTTCGCATGGAAACGTCAAGACTTGTCTACCAAAATACCTTCATCTTCTACTGAAGCTATTTTGTGTTTAAAAACTACACTCTGTGCGTGTGTCGTAGAAAATCTCCCAACTCTTGCTATAAAGCTACACTAGCAACCTGATCCACTAAGCATTATAACTCTCAACACAACTGTGCTATCTATAGCTTTTTGAAAACATGGCCCACAGAAGCGGGTCAGATTTGGCGCCAAAGATCGTGTCTTTCCGTTTCCATGTCAGACGTTCCATTTTGAAACAATGTCCCGTCTCTAATCGTCACAGTCCTAGAATAAAATACACGTGAGTTGCTGTATGACGGCAACGTACGTCTGCCAGTAAATGCACATAGTTATTAATAATTATATCTATATACACAACTTTTAAATTAACAAGATATCGATTATTGTAGTACAAATATCTCCCGTTTGTTTTACAAGTTTCCAAGGTACAACGAATCTCAAAACAACATAGATTCTGTTCATGTACAGGATTTATACCAAAATCCCTCCAGTAGTCAAATTTTCTACTATGATAAAAGTATACAATTTTTTTTTTCATCGGTTTTCAGTGATCTTTTTTTTTCTTTGTATAATCCAATAAAATGACATACATTTGTGTTTATATTAATTAAGTACAATCTCTCTGCATGATGACGTCATTTCCATTCAGCTAAAAATACCACTCCACAATATAAGGGACAATTTCTAGAAACAAAAACACCAGTTTGTAAGCCCGCTTGGTAGAAGGTTTATGGGATAGAACGAAGACCCATTAAGCAAGTGGGGTGGGGTAAAAAAATACGAATTTTGTGTTAATGCAAATCCATAAAATAATTGAACGAGAAGGAGTCTCAGGAATGCAGGGGTCATTTTGTTGGACTGCAGCGCGAGAAAGAAGCCCTTCATTTCAAAAAATGCCAATGGACTAACATAAAAAATAGTAGCATTCTGGATAACTACATAAGACTGGGACTGACTTCAATGCTAGTAGCTGGTTTCAAAGCACCCCCTCCCAAATCCAGGCAGAAAACAGCCAAAAAAATGTCCCTTTAAAATCACTGAAAAGTAAAAAAACTACAAAAAAGTGGACAATTGTTCAGTCCAAATAAAAAGAAAGTCTAACAGCCTACAGAAGACAAGGAATGTGGGTTGTTTCCATCAATTGAGGTGAAAAGATTTCTTTTGCAAAATTTCCTTCTATATTAAACTGCAAATCATGCCAACATTTTAGTCAAACAATTCTGCCTTTGGCTAGCCCTGCCCTATCAGCAATCAGCCTTGAAGCAAGTCTACATGTTTCGGTACCTGCACTGTATTTATATTATATCTTAATGGGGGAATATGAGGGTTTAGACTTTTCTACAGGTTGCACCAGACTAATAACACACTTTTGATGGAAATGTCTTTACAAAAACATTATATGCATTACACATGTTATACACGGGATGATTTTGTTAAAATATCTCCTTAAATGGAGAAAATAAGTTTTTGTAAATGCTAGGTCCCGGTACTTGGCCCAGGTAGAATTTCTACATAATTTTCTGGGATGAGACCAGTTTTGCCGTTCAGCGTCCCTAGCAACCAGCCTTTCTCTTTCGATGCCCTAACTGCATTGGAGCAAGAAAACAAATAAGAAAAGGACAAACGAGTTAATAATGAATAATTTCACATCAATCAGGTTTAGTGATTACCAGGGAAGCATTAAGCTACCAAAAGTTGCTTATTTGTCAATGAAAATAACATGGAATAAAAATGGAAGATTTGTCAGTGGCCTTGAAAATGTTTTGATTGTAGAAAGACAATGAAATACAGAAATGTGCATACAATTGACCAGAAGTGCAGAGTACAAGGATGCATTGCCATCTCTACTTTCATATAACACCACAGTTTTGCACAGTGAAAACGCCCACAGTATTTTAAACATCTTTTCACCGTTATTGTTTACCTTTAAAATATCAAAATTGTTTTTGATCATTGTTTTTACTCTTTTTCTAGATAAATAAAGCATTTTAGGCAGAACAACTTGAGCGATATGTTTCTACCATCACCATCTTTATACCCTGCAAGTTATAGGTAAATCTGTGGAGATTTCTGTTTCTCTGCATTATTACACGAACAAACCTTCATTATTGGTGTCTGTGGAAGTCTGATTAAAACATTTCAAAACTTTTCAAGAGGGAAAAGTGTAATTTTTCAAAAAGCACACAAATATCAAGGGAGTAGGAATTATAGAATTATAAATTGATTTCATTCAATCATTCAAGGGAATGAAATAAGCAGGGAGGAAAGAATCCACAAACAAACAAACAAACAAACAAACAAACAAACGACAGGCAGAGAAACTCACCGTTAATAATAATCTCATTAGGTACAAAGGAGAGCTCAGATTCGTTGTCAGCATCGCATGCATATAACGTCCGCACACAAATATCCCTGTTATGTAACAACGACAGATTGGGTTAAAAGCATAGCACAGCGACTGGAAATGAGACTAGGGGGATGACAGTCATTGAAATACGGTAGGATCAGAAGGCATGCAAGGTACAAACGTTTGACCTAAATCCTGAAATTTCTGGGGAGGGGGAAATTTTCTGTCTTGTCCTAATCTGAGATGGAATATTTTCAATTTTACTGAGAATGGAATTCACTAAATATTAATTATAGATGTACTTTAATGCGTGGGCAATTCTATGACATGTTTGGTGGTTCAGGGTTCACATCCAATGTTCCAGGAACGTTTCTGATGCCATCACAGAATGTTAAAACAAAAGTTACCTGCATTTTCTGATTTTTTTCTGAGAATTATTAACTCTGATAAAGACAAATTAATTCCCTTAGTGCCATCTCAAACAAACCAATGAAAGAATGACCTTTGCATTAAAGGTCATATCCAACCATACACCTCATTAGAGAGAAATATATGACCTTTGACCTTTGACCATGGTGTTAAGTTTGGAAGGTGATGTTAAAGTACAGGATCATCCACAGCAAACCAATGAGTTAAATTGTTAATTAAACATGAAAACTACAGTACAGTGTAGTAAACAAGCAGGATTGAATCTTCAAGAATCATCTACCAACAACCACACAGAACTCCACTCACTACTGTAGAAGCCAAGGGGTATAAAGAGGAACGTTTGTTTGGTTTCATGCAGTTCACTTGTTCTCATGCAAACTTACTTTTTACTAGGATCAGATTCAATTAAGCGTCTAATTTCACTTTTGGGAGGCTGAAATCCAGAAGTATCTGAACTGCTGGATCTGGAAGAATCAGGAGCAAGTTGGGAATAAACAAGAAATTACAGCAATTTTCCTTGTTTTTTTGTTTTGGAATGAGTTCATTTTTTGTCTTCTGTTTTCATGGACAAACAAGCATACATTGAGTGGTTTCTGCAATGAGTTTTTTTATGTCATGATAGTAATGCAGACAACAGCAAATAGCGAGTGCACAGGTGACAAGAATGATGCAAATGACGATGAGTGAAGATGGTTAAGTGAATAAAAGTCTCACAGATTCTTTCACTGTTGTAACTTTCTCTGTTGCTACAGCAAAGATTAACTTTTGTTCCGTCAAGTACAACTTTTGAGAATTAAATGGTGGGTTTTTTAGAGAAGAAAACATTTTAGGATGGGATCAAAGTTTTTAATTTGGAAAGGTTCCATCGAAGGCAGAAAATGGTGAAATGGGGCTGAGCAGATGATACAAGCTATGTATGTGCAGCACACAGGATGAGCCAATGGCCTGCTTTCCTTTTATCTCTAGCTTTGAAGTTTCAGCCTTGAAGTGATAGCAAAAACTCTGGCTTAAGCGCGATAAAACACTTCAGAATTAAATGTTACTGTAACTAGCTTTATTTTGTAACTCTCACAACTGTTAATGATTGTCTTTCTTTATTTCTGGCCCAAACTGCAGCTAGTTTGAAAGCATAGCATGCTTCTACTTTGGTGAATATCTATAAGTGCTCAGTTTGAATCACAATATGATCACAAATGCACATGAACAATGGGTGAACAGAAGGAATGGAAAAGCCAAACATGAAAAATGTAAACAGACAGAATATGTGTGAAGACTTTTTACAATGGGCCAAACATACACATGAGAGGAAATGGATCTAAATATGCACATTTTGTGAAAAAAAAAAAACTAAAAAACTAGTGAAAAATCTCAGTAGTTAATATGATACCTTAGTTATCAAATTGATAAATTTTAATGTGAAGAGAAAAATATAAATACTCAGAGAAAAAATGACAGTTGAAACTAGTTTTTATCCATTTTTCCCTCTCAACTTAAACTTCCCACAGAAATTGAGTACCAGCACCACAAGTTACATAAACTTATGGCTGGTAACCAGAACTACTATTAAAGCCAAACTTTGGTCATTCTCTGGAAATTGTATGCGCAGAGTAGCAATATGAAACCCAAGACAAACCAGGAATAAACAACAACAAAAACAAAACAACAACTCTGAAAGTGTGAGTGATGCATCCTACAGACTCTGTGCTGATAACGTCATTCTCTGTTCACTTTTGAGCTTTCCAATGAATTCTGGGGTCGATTTCACGAAGCCCTACGATGAATCCTAACTCGAGTTACGAAGGATAACCCATCATATCCTAAGTAGGGCTGCAATGCCTCACAAGTCCTACAATTGATAGTTAGTTACGATGGGTTTGGTGAAATCGACCCGTCTCCATTGGAAAGTTCACATGAATAAAACAGAGAGTGATATAATGTGTACATAGACCAATTAGTTCCATGACAAACAGCAGTATTGTAAAGCTTTGAGCACTTACTGTGAAGCTGATGATGTACTTGTATTTGAACTAGCGGAAGCACTCTTGTTACGAATCTGTACATCTCGGCTATCCCTGTCAAATCTTAAACAGATAAGAGTAGAGTCATTACAAAGCAGAACAAATATCATATCAGATGCCTGTTGAAGCTTCCTCAGAAGTCAAAATGGTCCTCGCATGCCTGGAGGAAGATTCTTTGATCAATACATCGCATTCTCCTAATATTTTGATCTTCATTCAAGTCATTCAAATGTGAACGAATAAAGTTGACTTTGAGCCTACAGCCTCTGGAATACCATCCCAGCAATCTGGAAACTGAGCTTATCAGCCCTACGTTCTCATTCTCCCAATTTCCTTTTTGCTCTTTGATTGCTTCTCAGAAAACTGTGTCTTGAATCAAGATAAAAACAACTGAAAGATAAAGTCTCTCAAATATCAACTGATATTGTTTCCCCAAAGGACACATGCTGGTCAACTCTGCCAGGCTCGCTCAACTGTACGGGTTGAATAATGTTGCAGAAAATGTGTTTAAATCTGGGTAATCTATCATGATTATTGAGGTACTTACATTTCATCAGCCCTGGCTAATGGTGGCCTTGTTATAGTGCTGGGGGCACCTAGGAAGAACAACAAGGGGACTAAATGTCAACCACAGCTCCTAAATTCTAAACTCTTCTTGTTTTTTGTTAGTTACCAGACCAAATTATACAAACCATGTTAAACAATGCATGCATTATAAATTAAAACAATGATGTTAACCAGAGAATACCATGTCTCACAAATGGCCAGCTTGTCCATGACAAAAAGCTTGAAACATCTTGAACACATTGATCAGTTTTTGACAGGATATTATTCATATTTGTTGCAATCTCTGATGGTTACTTATCAATTTGGGCCATTTCTTCATTGTGGCAACCTGGGCATAAAGATGCATTGCCCATACTTGATGGCATTCATGCAACATATACACATTTAGGTGTTAGCATCCACAAATAAACTCAGGACATAAAAACAGTTTACAAAGGACAAACCACCAATTAATTAGATTATTTTTACAATTAGAAGATATCCCACAAAAGGAATTGCAGGACGAGATGAGCTGGTTTTTAAGCTACTTCTACAAAGTTCCCGCTTGTGTTATTTGCACCGATCCTCCATGACTTTTCTACTGAGTTTATAAATCCCTCCTAATCCATGACCTGCCAATATCTCTCTAAGCGAGAAGCTGGTCAACAAAAACAATGCTGACAGCTTCCACACCACCAAGACCTCAAGCACCAAGAATTCCGAAACCAAAAACACTCTTCATGCTCATACTGAGAGCCATCTTTCAATATACCCCCCTCTAGCAATTTGTTTTTCATTATAAACTTTTCACAAAAATAGGAGAATGAAAAGGTCAAACAAACAAACAAACAAGACTGAAGTATGTCTGAAAAAAAAAACCAATCAAGGATCTTGTTGAAGGCCATCAACTGAGTAGTGTTCTGAAAATGGGCCTCAACCTTAATTAAGATTGTTATTTAATGAAAAAACAAAAAAAGAAACATATCAGCAACCAATCAATATATATATCATGTATGCATGCACAACTTATAATGGTTGTTTATCCAGGATTATAATAGAACAGAGATTCAAATTTAGGAGTTAGTGAACCACATTTTTAGATTTCTACATTTTTTTTTAGCATTTGAGAAAGTTCCTGCTAGGAACGAAATATCAAGCCCTCTTAACTCTAATCATTATGAAACAGATGACACAGAAACAAACACAATTTAATCAGCAAACAACTGTTATATATGAACAACTTATTAACAACTGTTAACATGAAAACTACAGATCCCAAACAGATCCCCTGTTCAAGAGGCACGCAACGCAACCCAAGAACACACAGAAGGCCATCAACTGAGATGGCCTCAGCTCAGACCCCAAGTCACTGACTTCTACACTCTTCAAGTTAAAAACCGGACATGACAAAGCAGAACCATACACACACATACCACTGGAAAAGAAAATATGTTATTAGGATTTCATGCAAAATCATTGGAACTCAAAGAAAAGCGGAACCACAAACGAAGGTATGAAAGATCTTACAGAAGGCCGTCAACTGAGTTACCTTTGACAGGTTGGACTATATCAATGGGCTGCCTCATGAGAGGCATTACTGATAACTGTCTATTGTCCTCTAGACTTCCAGGCAGACTTAGCGGTGGTGTCTTGCCTGATTTGTTTTCAAGAAGGAAGGAAGGATTAAGTGAGAAACAGAGGGAGGAGAAAGAAGATGGTGTCATGAACTCATTTTGCTTGGACATTCACATGCAAACTTAAGACGTCATTCCCTGTATAAAATGCATCAATGTGAGACAAGGTGAAGGCTTGCTAGATGACTTGCACTAGTATAACTCATGCCTTGCATTTCAAAGTCAAGTTTGGGAGATGAACTTTTTGTCATTTCGTAATTATTCCTCAATCTTTTCTCAGTTAATTGTGATATGCTAAATTAGATCCTTTAAGTAAAGAAACACTGGACACAAAGTAGAATGTAGATGCTACAATGCGCTTGTATGATGTTTGCAACTTTGCCAAGCTTGTGGCATAAGTCGCAAACATCATACAAGTGTGGCTGTATTTCCAAAAGTTACCAGGACAAAATTTGAACTGACAGGAAGTCCAGTACAAACAAATTGCAAAATTGAACATCTGCTTTTTTCAAGCAATTATAATTGCCGGGTATTATCTTCCCCACATACATGTACCAGCTCTAACATACAATGATAAATCCCAAAGACTAAATGAAAACTCATCAGATGTAACAAAATCAAACAAAGTAAATACAAACTCAATGAGTCCAAGTGTTTGCATTAAAGTGACATCAAAATTAACATTCCCACCAAAAAGTGAAACATCCATGAAAAAATGAGGATTAAAAAGTTGAAATGATCAATCACAATTCTTTACAATGTTGATTTGTAGATGACATATCCATCTAATAAAATGTTGTTCAAACCCATGGTAGTCTGGTTTGAACGGATTCTATTCACATCACATTTCCACAGATGACAACTATCAAATACCAACCTTTTGTCTACTCATTTTTCATAAATGAAAACAGTCCATAGTTTCAGTAATAATTACAAGTATGAGCCATTATTTGTCTCCATTGTGAGGCTTATGTATGCAAAGAATGGCCTATAGATTGGTTAATAATGGCCCCCTGATATGGCTACCTCCATCTAGATTAAACTAGACACCTGTCGAAGTTAAGAAGGTTGGCTTATAGGTCAGTATGTGGTGTATTACTATATGGTGACCTTCATCTGAACCATTGCGGGATATGTTATATTACAAAGGTCAACATGGTAACTTCTTACACTAGAAAAAAGGTTGTTCATTGTGGAAGAGTTAATTGAGTTAATAGCGCTCCGCACTTATGACGTCACAAAATCCTCGGATGTCAGACAAACATTGCCTCACTCACACAGTACTATGGACGTGCACACGCACACACGTTTGCATGGTTGCAATGTTCATCTGAGATCCGGTGCTATTTTTAGTGCAAGTGCGGAGCGCTATTGGTGGCCAATGATCCTTCCACTGACATCGTGAGCCACCGCATAAATTATCTTCCATGATAACCTCCTTTCAAAAAAAACAAACAATGTACACCTTTCAATGCAGTCATACCTTTACCATTTGGTGCTATCATAGTTTCATGTTATAGATTGATGAAACTTAGCAGTTCTTCTTATAGAGTGTTAACTTCATATAGGATTTGTTTCTGAAGTTTGGGAAATTTAAAACCTAAGACTGAATATTAGTGACTGTATACTCATGCAGATACTACACGACAAACAGCAAAGCGGCAAGGTCACAATGTGCACAACATGCTGGGAAATATGTCAAAGTATTCATTATAAATCTGTTGGCTTGGCAAGTCCACAAAACATGACTGACACAGGGTTTTGTGGACGAAACCATGCCTGGGACTTACATCGCTACTGCCACTTAAGACCAACAAAACAAAATGAAGGGATTGGGCCACGTGATGAAGCCAAAGAAAGGCTCCAGCTTCACCATGTATCTCAAGCCCTTCATTTCATTTAGGACACAAAATGGTGGTAGACTCATTTCATTGAATTAGAACTTTCACTGCATGACAGAAGGTTGCAGAGAGGGTCTAGGAGAAATATACAATGAGGGATCGGACAACTCAAATTTTTTTTGCACAAAATCTCAAAGGCTCTTGGTATTTGATATACTGTATAGGCCTATGATGTTATGTTTGAGTGCATACAACGAAACCTGAATAAAGCCTTGTCTGTTTCCTGTAAATCAAATGAATACAGGAAGTAAACAGACAAACAGCCTTGGCGTTGATGACCTTTTACAGGGCTACAGCCCACGAACGGTTCGTGCACGTGTGGATGGGCAACCGTCTCTATTAAGGTAATCATCACTAGAGGGCGCTGTTGTGCACAGAGTCACAACACAAGACAGTACAGCCAGCAAATTTGATCATTCTCCAGCTCAGTTCATACATCGCAATAAAAACAGCATCACATAAATACAAAGCCCAAAATAAAATGCAGATCACAGTACTAGACAACAATCATGCAATGCAACTACATCAAATATCAAATCATATCGTACCATCTGACAAATATGAATAATGATGTTAACTCGTATCGGATAGCCACTGTCAAATTAAAACACGGACAAAATCAGACAACAAGAAGTACATCTTCCATGTACAATAAACATAAATGCGTCAAAATGCCATGCCATGCAAAACTATTCGATTTAACACTTTATAAGTGTACCAAAAAAAACCCTGATTTCAAGTCGGAAACCTCAATTACACTGTATAAGAGAGAAGACACAAGAGGAACCAGTGACTGGAATATTCCACGAGAATCACACAGACATTCATAGCTACAGGGACACTGACAGCCAGCAAGAGACTCTGTATAGGTTCGTGTTTATTTTACCGTGATACGTGTGGTACTTTGGATATTTCCGCATTTGTATAGACCTCCAGAAGACTGGTTACAGTGGCAGCGTTAAACGGGATGAAAAAAATGGGAGGGTGAGATGGGGAGGCAATGGGAAGAGCAAAAGGAATCAATGATGCGGGAAGATGAGTAGATGAGAAGGAAATAGATGCAGTACTCGAAGAGAAGGAGGTGGGGGTGATAAAGGGACAATGAGTAGAGACAGAAACCATTTTACAAAAAGAGACCAGACGTGAACAATGACAGATGACGAGGAGGAGGAGATTATCAGACACAAATGAAAACGAACAAAGACGACAGGTTTAGTGCCAAATACAAAGATGGATAATTGAGAGTGTAAGGAAGGCAAGGATGGATTAATCCGAGGATCATATCGAGGGAAAATAATAAAACAAATACATCCCCACGTGAGGAATTATTCAAATTGAGGGAAATTGCACAAATAAAAAAGGAAAAAATCACCAAACCCAAGCAAGATGACAAACATTTGAGAAACATCGTACATTCACACAAAGGACAGGGACCAAATAAACCAAAAGTAAATGACAAGGACCAATAAGGATTCCAATGAAATCCAACAGACACAAAGGTCAAAGGTTAAAGGTCACAAGATGTTGGGACAGTCACATGATATGCACATCAAACCAAAGAGGGGAACATTGGAGAGGAAAGGTGAAATGAAAGAAGAAAAAAAATGGCCCGGGTTAGTAGATGAAAAGATCAGATTATTAATGCACACATAGCAATGAAATGGATAAAGACGGCTTCCTTCATTTCCCTCCGAACAAAGCAAAAATTACTTCGCAATATGAATGTTTCCATTTAATAATAAAACATATTTCTATAGAGATTGATCGGTTCATAAGTCCTTTGTAAAGTCATTTTCCTTTTTTGCTTTTTTTAGCCGGGTTTTGACAAGAAAGCCAGTTTTTGATGTATAGGAAATATAAGCTCTGCATCCTGCCAAAAACATTATACAGGATAGCCTCGTTGCAAATCTAGTGAAATGAATACTGTGTTTCATGATAAGAACACTTGGAACCAGACTAAAAGAGGAACCAGTCTATACATCTGGTCAATTGCCATGCACAAAGGTCGGTAAAGCCACATGCCGGATTGCGCTTTTTTTTTTTAGGGTTTTGCTTTTTTTTCATTTTTTTTTTTTTCAAGCAGAGCTTTGTTTCAATTCATGCAGATTGATACTTTTTATAAAAATTCAGCCATTTTGCATTGAAGTTGAAAGGAATCCAAGCCCACAGATATAAAAATATTTCAAAGTAATTGTTTTATATTTCAGTTTATCATGAGAGGTATAGAGATTGAGTAGACAATTGCCAAAGAAAGAAAAATGACAACCAATTGGTAAAAATGTACATCATAACTAAAACCTGTGATAAGAGACTCCTGTTTATTAGGCCTAACCCAATTGTGGAGGTTCAACTCTCATTTATGAGTAGAAAGTGTCTTCATAATGAGGTACATTGTTTAAATTTTAAATTTAAATTATTGGCAAAAACTTTTATTCCAAAATACCAAACAAAATGTCAAATCTAAAAAAAATCCATCCAAAATTCCAAAGGCTCATTCCATGCTCATTCTCAATTTCTGGCAACGGTTTTACCAAGGGGAGAAGGCTGCTTTTCCTGGATTCGATTCCCAAAGAAAAAAGCGTAAATTTTCCGGATGGACGGAGGAGTGCCCCTGGGAAGAGAATCTAAGCCTAGGAGTAGACGAAGATGGGATGCGACAATTTTCAAACGATATTCTAAAGAAAAAGTGTATTTGTGTGCACTTAAACCATGAATTGGTTTGTGTGGCCATCAAGTGAACTTTGACACAGCAAGATGGATACACTGCAATGAGTGTGTGTGTTAAGCATGCAGTGGATTCTGGGAACAAGACCAGCGTCACCCTAGCAACTGCTGGACCTTGACAATTCAGATTATAACACACAGCAATACGACTATGGCTAATTCTATGGCCCAGCGTATCATAACAATTTATGTTTCTAACAATCACTATTCCCTACTGCTTACAACACAAGCAAGACAAATGTATATAAACACTGTAAGCCAAGATAGTTTTCAGAAGTTAACAGAGTCCTGTTATGCATAAGCTATAATCAAAAAGTGCGACCAGAACAGCTCTAATAGGGCCTTTACGAAACCAGGCTTGAGGTTGGGCTTGGGACTTTTTTCGCTTGTCATTTAAGGCCCACAAAGTGAAATGAAGGGGTTGGGCCACATGACGAACCCGACGAAAGGCTCCAGCTGCGCCATGTATCTCAAGCCCTTCATTTTACTCAGGACACAAAATGGCTGTAGAAAAATAAAACCTAAGCCTAGCCTCAAGCCTCATTTCCTAAAGGCCCATAGTTTGCTGTGACTCTCCTACTACACTAAGAACACCCCATCGAGGTTTATCTTGGTCAATAATTCTCCTTAAGCCCTGTCCACACTGGACTCTTTTGGGGCAAAGTTATCGAGACGCTGGGTACTTCACCCATTTTAAGTCCAGTGCGGACGTCTTCCTCTCAGTTACTTTTCCTGACCCGCGCGGGCATTTCTACCAGCCAACTTCTGCCCAGGAAGAATTCATGAGACAAAAACTTCAGTGCGGACAGTACGAGTCGGGTACCCTCATGAGCCTAGTATTGACAGCTCGGTAATTCTTCCGTGCGTGCACGGTTAAGATACCCGAGCCGAAAGTCCAAGTGCGGACACCGGTAGTATTTGCCAATTTTTCATTTACCCATCGGCTCGGTGAAACCCACAGGAAAAAAGTCCAGTGCGGACAGGGCTTTAGCAACCACTACTTAGCAATTACTCGGGTGACATGCTTACCTGTTGACAGCGAGTTAGCCTTCTTATTCGTCGGTGGAGATGAACTAGACGAATGAGTTGATATTGAAGACTGTGAACTGATGGACTCCCTACTACTACTGGAACTGTACTGAGGCTCCACTGCAATAGGGTAGGGGTAGGGGTAAGGGGTAAGACATGAACGTAACAAAAAAAATTCTGACGTTCAAACAAAATGAAAAACTTATAATGTGCATCAGTGGAATGCGACTAATTCAGTATGTAAAACCAAATACTAATCATAAAAACATAATCACGGAAGGATTTCTGTTTCAAAACGCACTGAATACACTGAAAAGATAATATTCTGAAAGAAAATTTCCCAATTTCCATTTTTTAAATGAATTTTTTGCGTCGGATTTGGGACTGTTCTTCACTTTTAAGAATAAAAACATGTAAACAGTGACTAATGTCTCTTTTCCAGAATTGAAGTAATTTTGTGTGTGACAAAATTTACACCAATAAACACAAACAAAAACAGAAATAAAGCAAAAACAAAACACAGAAACATTTAAACAAAAGAGGAAAATCAAACAACATAATTTCACAACAAAAACACACAATAATAAATGCAACAAATTAAAAAGTCTACTGCTTGATATATAAAGAGACGTCTAATTCACAAAGTTGGGATTTTTGTTGGGAAAATTTGGGAAGGAGACAGGGAAATACGTGGAGAGGGCTGGGTACCGGCTCAAAATATTTCGGAGTAAAAAAAAACACCTGTGAAGAAAATACAAGTTTAGAAGCAAAAAGAACAGTTTTTATTGAAATGTTATGCACCAGGGGACGATTTCACAAAACACTAAGACTGATCTGAAGTGTAAGATTAATCCTAAGTGCTAAGCAAAGTGTGATGTCACAATACAAATCACTATGGTGAAACTGACAACTTGTCTTAAGATTAATCATAGTGTTTGGTGAAATCCAGCCCTGAATGTTTTGCCTAGCTCTGTGCAGTTTCCCAATGAAACATCATCTGGACTTGGACCGATTTTTAGGTCATCAGGCCCAAACAATGCCAGTACTAACTGTACATCTGTGCCATTTTTGTGATAGTACTCATCCCAACAAATTCCATATTTCATGAGCTAACGACAATCGAATACCATCAGACAATGTGCTGATAGATTTGGATAGATGACAAACATGCCACAAGCTTAAACCATGCAAACACTGTCCATATGAAAAACCAAAAATAAAACACCGATGAAATGTGAAATATTGGGTTAACGTCTGACCCAAATCCTTCACAACTTCATCAGTCATTTTCAAATCAATGTAATTTTTTTTTAAATTGAAAAGAAGAATGCCACAGTACTGATCAACAACACACACAATTTTATTTCTATTGCATTTTATTTTATTTCATTCACAGAAACAGGCAAGAAAGTTGCGTTGGGGCTTAGAAGATAATATCATGCAAGACAATGTGACCATACAAACATGCACAGTACATCATGCATAAACATTCAATTCAAATTTCAATTTTAAATCATCCACATAGACATATTAGTATTTCTATAATTCCCATGACAACGGGTCATAAAAACAATTTCAGTGAGTTCAAAGACTATTTTGTGTTCCTTTTCTTGAAATATTTCACTTGATAATCTGGCATAACTCATAAGTTCAGCATATATGAATAATAGCCTTTTTATAAAAATATGAATAATTTCATAATTATTCGAAAAATTTCTTTTTTACATTTTGGTTGATAAAGTTGCTCAACTTCTTTTCCTTTTTTAAAAAGTAGTACAATTTATATACAGACAGACTATATTTGTTGGGGTCAAAAATAGAAAAATAATTGATAGAAATTCTAACATACAGCTATTTGGTGATTCATATTTCATTGTCTTTAGTGACTGTTTCCTGAAGTTGCACCTCAAAAAAGTTGGAAAAAAAACCTAAAAACTAAGTTCCAGCAATGATTCAATTAAAAATCAGAGTTTACCTCGAGAGAGAAATAAAAGGTTACAATTCATAGGGCTTAACACAATGAGGCTTGAGGCTAGGCTTGGGATTAATTTTGCTACAGCCATTTTGTGTCCTAAATGAAATGATCAGGGATTGCGATACATGGTGAAGCTGGAGCCTTTCTTTAGCTTCATTATGTGGCCCAATCCCTTCATTTCGTTTTGTGGGCCTCAGACGGTGGTAGTGAAATAAGTCCCAAGCCTATAAGCCCCAGCCAGGTTTGTAAAAGGCCCATAATATGACTATAGTTCTTGCATCACCATCACTATATCTCAGATCACACATCCATTTCCTATACAGACTTGTCCATGTCAATCTGCTCCAACCATTCTCACCCTCGATCTATTCTGTCTGTCCGATTCTTTAACTTGATTATTTGCTAGACATGTTTCGTCTTGTTTGTTACAGTGCTTATGTCAGTAAACATGGCACATTTCGTTTTTATTGCGCGAAACCTGTATTTTTCACAAAAAGCTACGGAAATTCTCAAAAAGTTTTGGAGCCCAAGAAAAGCTTCACTGTTCAGTGAACAAACAGGATATGGGGTGTCTCCAACATCTGCAGATTTGTAAATCTTTTACAAATTTTCTTCAAAAATATTTTCCAAGTCAGAGGCAGGTGTCTAAAAAAAATGATTTGAGTTTTAGAACCTACTGATTCACTGCAAGACTGCAGTGGTTGCCAATGGGGGGGGGGGGGGGTGGACACTGTGTAAGGGTACCTCTTCCGGGTCCCATATTAGAGCTCCACTTCATGGGAAATAAAATGGGTACCACTACTACTAAATTTAAGATAAATAGTGTTAGTTCCCATTTTAGGGTACCAGAAATAGTATCCATTTTAGGGTACCAGAAGTGGTACCCATTTATAAAAAGGGTACCTAATAATGGTACCAATGTTAAGGTAACAATAGTGTCATTCATTTTGGGGTAAGAGTAGAGGTACCCATTTCAGGGTACAAGTAGTGTTGTCCCAGAAGTGTTACCCATTTTTAGGGTAACAGGAATGGTACATATACCAACCAGTAATGGTACCCATTCAGAGGCCTGTTATCTGGGTACCATCACATACATTCATGGTTAGCTTTTACACCAGGGGATGTGGAATGATTCTTGGATGAATAATGAAATGTACAAGTGTTTGGTGATGATGAAATGTTAAACAGGAAGACAAGGAAGAAGCAATACAGTCCACAACCACAGCACACCAACATGAACAAGATCTGAGATGAATAGGAAACCAGTGATGGCAAGTCATGCAAGAACTACAGCTCACACACACCCTTTTAAAATGCACAATTTTCACAACTTCTAAGCAAGTATTGTTACCCTTATCTGAAGTACATATAAACAATTGTACACTACAATGCCAGCTACAGCTATATAGCTTTGAAGCCTACAATATATCGGTCGTTGAGAACTACTACATGTGATTATTAAAATAAATCACTCCATTAAGATGCAGTTTTGTTTGCAATGTCTCTCATGACAGAAATGAGCAGAGTCCCAGCCCCACGCATGAGTATGCAGCAAGAACTGAAATTAACTTCTGCATTCTTCTGATTGCACGATTGAAATCAAAGTTCCATTGAATCGCTACTACTGCACAAAGAGGCATGTACATGTACTAATAATGCACACAATATTGTTTGCTGTGACTAAAAAATAACTAATGTATGTACATTGATGCTGGCAAGATAAAAAGAATTATACAAATGTACAATACATAGAAGTGTATGTAGCAGAAATGAGATTCAAAATTTGCATTAACCTATAGACCGATCCGACAGCATGATATACTGTCTGCCATTACTGCAGTGTCCCCACCTGTCGTTTGTCCGGCAACAAAAGAATTTACGTTCCGCCACACTCTATAATTGCAGGGACACTGCAATATAAAGTGCGGCGGATGTAAATTCTTTTGTTGCCAGACAAAAGACCGGCGGGGACACTGCAGTAATGGCGTGTGTTTCCTACTTCCATGGTCGCGCTGGCACATGTCGGATCGGTGTATACTATCTTTCAAATGCTGATTTGTATGAAAAACTGATGGAAAGAGAAATCACAATCTTGACGGTGCACCTGTGCATTGTATCTTTGGACTGGTTCCACCTATTGGGGAAATATTGTATGCTAAAAGTCTGGATTCCTGACTACTTCATAATGAGTATGTCCGCACTGATTAAAAAATCAAATCAAGAGAAAGAGAAAACATTGTTCTTATGAAAATAACTGAGGAAAAGTGTGAGAACAGAAATATTGGGATAAAGAAATTAAAAGTGACAGTTTCAAATTATATAACTGTTAAGAATGTTATACAGTGCAGTAATTAGGAAGTTTTTGCTTTAGTCTTAAATATGTACACTCAAAAGTATAATCAAAAGAATGTCTTTTGTTAACAATGTGTAAATATGAAGAGAGGTATCCTCGTAACTTTGGCTTAGTCAAAGATTCATTTCTATTCTATTTCTATTATTCGGTCATATAAAGATATTTACAGGAGTTACTTAAAACATCTTCAGGATATTATTAATAGATATGTTTATTTATGAAATAATATGGTTCTAAATGAGAGAAAGCTTTGCAGAATTACGTTTCAATATTTTGTTTATTTCAGAGAAGGGTCTGATTGCGTATGAGAAAATCGTCAAACAGTTTTCATGCAGCAAGGTGCTTTGACCATCATGCAAGTTCCGAACACCAACAAAATGTTACAAACATGATACAAACATGGACTTTGATGAACTTACAGTGAGTAACAATACACAATAAGACTCATGATATGATACACAAACAAATGACATGATGAGAATGCTTTTTGATATCGTAGTAACTTAACAGATAAACATTCTAATCAACGTCTCTTGAATGATTTTTGTTGATGTCTGAATTCAGACTTCAGGGATGAGATTGACCAATGATAAAAATATCTGAAAATAACTGACAGGGGGAATAAAATATCTGAACTCTGAAAATCTCCTAGATACTTTTGTACACAGACTGCGAGTACAAAAAATCTGAAATCAGATAAAAATCTGAGAAATCTCATCCCATTGACTAAAGATAACAGTAGAATCAAAATCCCGTGCAATATTCAGTATGTCTAGCAGTCAGTATTCACACCATGATGATTAGATGGACAATGGGACATGGCACATTCAACTCATGAGACAGGGAATTATGAGTGACATGTTGACAATGTGTATCAATGAAAGTTGAAATATGAAAGTTAGATAGGTGGGTTTCTTAAAGGTGGGGAAAATGTAATTGTTATTTTAAAAGTTTGTTAGCTAAATTCTTCACAAAAATTTATTTTTTGCTCTTAAAATACATTTGTTGCTGCAAAATTAACAGCAGCCTGAAATCTGAAAATTCTGACTGACAATGATTGGAGACACCCCATTGATATTTCAGGAAAGATCCGCTAGATCTCAAGTCCTGTGATGAGAGGTGATCATTTAATCATTACTCTCTGGTATACGATGCTACAGACGGTAGCTACAATACTGAAGACAGGGCATTCCTACCTTCTTTACCCTTCTCTGTAACGGCTTCACCGTTTGTGGGAGATTTCCCTTCCACCTTATCACGACCCTTTTCATTCTCTCTCCCACTCAGTGACTTATTTGATGACCGACGTCGAGCACTGCTTGGTCTTTCTACTGACTTATCTTTTCTAACGACTTTTCTTTCGCCCTTTTCTTTCCCAGAGGAAGGTTTATTGCTACTGGTGGTGGTTGTTGTTGCAGTGCCTTTAGCTGTGGCCCCCACGGGGTCTGGATTTTTCTTCGTGGTAAAAGGCGAAGAGGTACCTTTAGGGACGGGATTAGCTCTCTTCAGCTTGGGATGGACTAGAGCAGGGCTCCTTGTCAGTCTCCCTGAAGTATCAGGATTAGCTTTATCTTTATCTTTATCTGAACTCGGAGAGCGGCGTTTGAACGACGAAGCTCTGATTCTGAACCTATCTGCTTTCTTGTCGGTTGTTGTCTTAATGCCTTTGCCGGCCTTACCTACCATCGTATCCATCTTAAGGTCTCCCACTGGGGTACTGGTTATCCTGCCTTTTTTCAAAGCGTTTACCCGTGTAGGCCTTACCGATACGTCCTTTAAGTCTGCAAAGTCCACAGACTCAAACTCCAGGCTTTTCTTCCTGGAAGGTTCAAATTTGCCGATGAGGTTTTGGACAGGTGGGGAGGTGGGAGGTAGGGTGAGGGAGAACCTGCGATCATCAAGACCTGAGGGTGAGGTTACAGAGGGAAGTGTTTGGGGACGTGGTGGAGGAGTAGCTTTCTCACCTGTTCGTCTCGGAGAATGATCACGGCCTCCGGGGGCCGACTGGGGGCCGTACCCTCGAGTGGACAGGGAATCGGACTTTGGCGTTGTCTGCTGTTGCAGCTGCTGCTGTTTGCCGTTCCTGGGCGACTGCTGCGAGGAGAGGCTTGTGACTGATGAGGCAGATGAGTTGGACAGCATTGATGCCGTGGACGGAGCCACGTTACGGAACTGCGACCTTCCTCCGCTGTCTGGGGTAGACTTGAAAATCTGATTGGAAATCACGCAACTGTGAGTCTAACAATGTAACCTGTTACAATATTGGGAAAATATGACGACGAGATCAGTGTCCAGTTAACAGGCATCATCAGTACATAATGCCTTCTTTCATTGGGGTGAATACAGCTACGTTTTAGCATTACTCATCAACATCATACCTCAGTTGGTCACAATCATTATTTGGTTCAACGTCTGTCCCTCATATGCTGCGTGGTCACTAATTTCAATACCATTCACACAAATGCCTTGGTATTCTCACTTGGGCCACATTCTTACTTGGGCTATTATTATCATTTAGGTTGCATGATCACACCTTAATTTCAAACAGTCTACCTTTTCATAGTGTCTAATGAGGATCTCGACGACTATGTTGGAGAATTTGATGTCCATGATGGCCTTCATGGTCTCCTCTTCAGGACGCATCAGCGTCGGACCAAAGCACACTCCTAGGTTAGTCACTGTCATCAGATTGGTCTCACAGTGATCAGCCACCCTGGTATGAACGATATGATATAAGGATCATCATACAGTGTAAAGGGTGGTGGGCTTAGGGTGGGGGATTGTGGGTTTTGGTGTAATGAGGAGACAGTCTAAGGTAAGACAGGGGAGCTTAGTAGAGGAGATCAGCCCTAGGTAAAGGACAGCATTGGGTATGATGTGTGAGGATTAAAGCAGTAAAAAGTCATAGGTGGCTTTTGTCTAGTCTATGTGATAGATGCACTCGCCGTACAGCGAGCGAGTGTCTATCACATGTGTGCAGATTTCCTGATTAATTATGCAAGCCAACCCACCACTGAACTCCTAGGTTTTAACCAATCAACATCCTCGGCCTCTGTCACGATCCAGACGGAAATGTTCTCAAAACAGATCTGATTGGCTAATGTGCCACGTTGCATAAAATTTGCATGCACGCATGTATCAGACTAAGTAGTGTGTGGCACGGAGTAGAACAGGTGATACTCAGACTAGCTTTTGCCCTAGTTAAAGGAACTTTCCATCAAGACAAAACACACCAACTTCATTACCTTCTTAAATGCGCTATTAGGAGGTCTAGCATTTCAAAGTTGGGCTCTTCAAGCTGGTAAACCAGGGCATGAATATCGTTGACTCTTAACGTCTTAGTCTCTTGCTCTGTGATAAACAAAAATCAGAGATTATTCGAAAGGTCATTCCCATATAAGTAAAAACTAAATTCTGTATTTTTTATTCTTCGTTATAAATGCATCATTCGAAGGGATCTTTGAGTAATATTTACCATTTTCATTAACAAGAAGAAGAGATTTTGATGAAAAAAACTAAACAAAGATACGTTGCTATGGCAATACAATTATGATAGAATTAGAGAGAGCTCCAAGTTTGGGTGAGTTGTGTACTTACTCGCTGCAGCAATCAACTCATCGTGCAGTCTGAAGGACATGAGAGGCTCAGGAAGATTTCTGGGAGGAAACAAAAAATTGAGGAAAATAAAAGTTGACAAAATCAAAGGTAGTCAGGAATACAGATTGTATACTCCAATAAAACTTTATAGTTTGCCCATTGTGCATCACTTGAGTAAAAATGAAGATGTCTTTAGAAATATCAATATCAGCCTGCTGATCGTTCCTTACCTGAAGTAGTTCTTCAATGCACTGGTAATGGTCTTGATCTCCCATTCACCAGAGTCCGACAGGTTGACATTCTGTGGCTTCCTCTTGTCTGCTTTAGACAACAGATCAAGGAATAAAATGTAATCAAGCAATCAATGCAACAACAGTGCTAAAGACTGATCATCATTTGGGATCTTTTGAAAACATAGGCTCTGGCTCTGGCTTCAGTACTATTTGTTGCATCTAGGTGTCAAAAGAGAGGCTTATGGCTTTGGCTTGAAAGCAGATACTGTTTTAACAAGAATACTGAGCTTCAGTTTCAACGGAAAACTGCAATCTACATTCTCAGCTTTTGAAAGGCAGAGACAGGACCAGACTTGGTTTTGAAGCCACGTTTTTTTTTAAAGGGCTCAAAGATGTTCTCTCAGAGGTAAAATGGATTCATAATTTCATGAGAATATTCCTGCTGTGGAATGAAAATTAAGCACAGTCAATCAGGTTAGTAGTACCAACTGTGACCCAGGACACAGCAGGGGCTTGAGGTTGATACTTCAAGGCTGGGGATTATAGAAACCCAAGACCCGAGGCAGTAGCTGGGCATGACCAGAATTATAGCTTGTCTCCTTTTCCCAAAAGACCCAGCCATCCATATGAGATATGCTACATACAGACAAAGGCCTCTTCCTCTGCTTGCTTCTTTAAGATCTTTACAGATTTAATAATGGCAGTTACCGAGGCATAGAGACGTTAACCTCATGACTTTGGAGTTGACACCCACTACTCGGTACAATCCTTGGTCTTCCAAACCTAAAGAAGAGAAAAGAACAAATTAGACTTTCAATACGAAATTCCAACAATATTCTTAAGAATTGAAAACAAAATTCTTAACAATAATGATTATTCAGAGCAAAATCATGTAACCCAGCCCCATTATTATCATTTTTTTTCTGTGGTATATGAACAAATTTGGAAACAAAAATACAAAGAATGAAGGAGAAAATCCGTAATCCAAACACGGAAACTACATCAGGTTTTATATACTCATTGCATCATGGGATTCACAACAAAATGAAGCTTTCCCCTAGTTCGGCCGTCACAAAGTCATTTTCATAACATTGCAATTTGAATAATAATAAACAAATCCAGAGAATGAAAATGGCAATGTTCATGTACTCTGTGTAAGTAAGACATAGTCTGAACCAGAATGACAGTGCAAATGAATGGTGCAAGATTGTATTGAATTAACTCAAAACCCATACAGTCCCATGCAATCAGAACAGGATGTTAACAAACCACTCACCTCTGCTCTCAATGGATTCTATGCACTTCTTGATGAAATGGAAGCCTATGTCATTCAGGAGATCTGAAACAAACCAAAAAAAACCACAACAAATTTAAGTCAATCAATGAATAGCACTGCGCACTTGCGCTAAAAATAGCACCGAACCTCAGACAAACATTGCAACCGGCCATGCAAACGTGTGGTGAGCTGAGCTGTATGTGTGCACGTGCATGCATGGTGTGACGTCATTAGTGCGGAACGCTATTGAAGTTTAAAAGGTTGCTAAAGATGAATGATCTAAAAGAACGAATATCTTTCAACTTATAATTGATACAACTGCCTAAAGAAAGACAAGAAGAAAGAGAACTAATATCACTTATTTACAAATATCACCATGGAAACAAATACTTTTACTTATTTTTCAAAATCATAAATTTTGGAAAACAACGGCAGAAAAGTCAAGGAACTTGTACTTACTGTCATCTTTTTTTGAAATGTGCGCTGGATTGATGTAAATCTGCAAAATAAGAAAGACATACAAATCCAAAATTATATCTGGAAAGGTATTCTGAGGATCACAGGTTCAAATCCTGTTAAAGTCAGTTTCATTTGTTATTTATCTAGTCAGCTTCATGTGCACATGATTTTGTAATAAGGAAACCTGTAAAAGGTTTTGATTCCTGGGCTCGACATTCCTTCAAAATTCAAAGCTGAATGGTAACTCTTTAGAAATACTCTTTGGACTTGGACCAATTCGGTCAACCAAGCCTAACACAAAGTTATAGGGTTCTAGTCTTTCAAAGGCTAACAATAGGGGACGTTTGGGATAATTTAGGAAGATCTGGAATGATTTCAGATGATTTAGGAAGATCTGGGATGATCTGTGCTGATTTGATTTACTTTAGGGTCGTTATTGGCAAAGAATTACTCACTGGTTCTTTTCCACCCATCGATGTCATCCACTGCGTACGTTCCTTTTCAGAGATAGCTTGTAGTGTCAATATATGCGGCCTGTCAAATGAAAACCAAACAATGAATTACATACAGGGATCAGTTTGACATTCAACAATTGTTGCTGCATATTTTGAATGCAGATCATAATGATAAAAGATGATATGTATGAGTACATAATAGCCTAATAGGTGTGGTGTGACATAAGTGTGACAGAGATTTGAATACCAGTTTTATGTGGGATGGATCCATGAATGTGAATGTGGCTAGACTCAGACATAGCTTACGATTGTGACACTTATTTGGTGTTACAGAGGGTTGTGTGTGACACGCCTTAGAAGTTAAAATGACTTAAGTGTGACAGGGTCATATTGTGACATAGCATCGAGTGCCTCATGGCTTAAGTGTCACAGAGGCTTGAGCACGACAAAGCCTTATGTGTGACAAGACAGATGTTACAAAACCCTCTGCATAAGATCTTCTTGAGTGTGACAAAAGGTCAAGTGTGACAAGGCTTACTTTTCCATTGTGGTGATATCAAAACAGAATCGTTTCTCGATGGAGTCTGTCATCCGCCTTGTGCAAGTGTTCACCGTTACTTGATCGTAGGTCGTCTGAAAATCAAAGTATAAAAATGACAGTTCAAGCATTTGCCAGTGAATATCAAGAATGCTGAAGGATTGTGGGTTCATACGGAGGATGGACTCTAGCAGTGCAGTGTACTTACGGGTTTAGGCAGCGTTTGGACAAAGGGGATGAGTTTGAGTATCTTGGTATCTTTATGGTAGCGGCAGTAGTGCTTGACCCAGTTAGAACCAATAGCTCCTGAAAAATAAACAAGCAATCAACGCCAATTTCTGAGAAACGGTTTTCAGTTTCCATTTGATAGAATCATCAATAATATTTGAATACTTTCTATGTTGCAGACAGAATTATACAGTAATGGATTTCTTCATTTTCTTCTGGAATGATAGGCTGTGGTGGAATAACTGGAAATGGCACTTACTTTTCTCATATATGTACAAGTATCCCTCCTGCATTTTGCTGGATTTGAGTTGTTCGTGAGGTTTCTGGTGAAACAAAATCAAGAAATACAGAAATTCAATTTATTCAGGATAATGTCAACATGTCATGGCATTGTATATTGGGGTTTGTTTACAAAAATGTTTCAGAATATTCATAATCAGGAACATAAAATCAAACAGCAGAATCATCAATGGAATTCAATGGAATGCTTAGCACAGACATATACTGTAGGTTACCAACCAAAATGTCATGTGGTATACATTGCTCCTCACTGGTAGTCAGGTTTGTAACCAAAAACTAATTTTCAGAACATGACTTTCTGAATAGAAGTTGTGAAAGTTTCTGTGACTTGCAGAATTTCTCTGTCTGTTTCTCAACAGACTTTCAAATTAGTTGGGAAAATACAAACAATGTCTTTATAAAATAGTTGAATCATTTTCATCATTTAATATAACCTTTTCTGACACATTTTCTGCTCTGTCATCATGCACGTGCATAATTTGTGTAAACATTTAAAAGGAAAATACATTGAGGGTCTGGGTTGGGTTCAAGAAAGACGAGACAAGAATCAAAGGGTGAAGGATTAGGACAAGTCTATTCTTGTTGTAAATTGCATTATGAGTAATTATCAAATAACCAAAAGGGAAACTGACTGGATTTGAAGTAATTGAAAAGTGAACACAGAAAAATTAAGCATTATCATCATTTTTGGCATTGCATCATGATTCACATATTTAAGTGAGAACCTGTCTTATTGGCCACTCACAGGCAACCACCAAAATTCAGCTACAACAAGCCCCTTGGTCTTTATTGCATGCATTCTGCCAAAAACAGACAGTCAATTGGGTTCAAGTCATCAGGCCAACATTTTGGCTTTGCTTTTCTGTCAAATGTTTGGCTGAGCAAATGTGGTGACATTTTTTCCATGTTTGAACAGTGAAGAAGATCTGTTTCCTTAAAAAGTTTTAATTTAGAAAAGACTCTTACTTCAGGCTTGTATTATCTTAGGTCTACCACAATGTATTTGAGAACTGCTCTGATCAACTGATTGATCAAACGAGATGGATTTTGGGCTAGAATTTTTATTTTTTTTCAGTGCCTGATTAATGTTGCAATGTGAGTAGTTTGGGTGCAGTGGCATGCAGCATGCAGAGAAGACGACAATGGGGAACGATTATACACACCCTCACCTCCATCATTTTATTCATCAACGTTTCTGCTTCTTGCTTGGTCATGTCAAAGCCAGTCCGGATCTGATGATGACAACAGTAACATGCTCAGTGTTATCACATTACAAAAACAATAATCTAAAAGAAAATTCACAGTGATTAAAATAGTTTTATTGAAATGTTTCAAACATAACCCAGTGTCCAGGCGATTCTTTCTAAGATTCGTCTATCATACTTACATTCTGCAGCTTCAACTGTAGCTCTGTCATGTACGGCTTGAAATCCCTGGCCACTTCATGACCTACACGATAAAAAATGAAACCGAACATTTACACCAACTGTATGTCACAATATAAAACGTATGCAAACCAATGCACAAAGGAGTTTGCATTATATTTCATGTTGCCAGGGATGATTTGGAGTGTGAATTAGAAATGAATCATAACACAAATATAATGTAGTGAGTACATATACATGTACATAGGTACACAATCACTGAATGGTACTGGCAGAGGTAATATACACATACCAGTTTACTTGTGTAGGGTCAAACAAAAAATAAAAAGTTTGGAAAACTTCTGGGTTTTGATACCAATATCATTTTGTTTGTTGTGTGTACAAGTGACTGTGGTCGGCCATTTTGTTTCCAAATATGGTACCCTCTGTAGCAATTCTCCCCTTCTGCAGGTCATGTGAAAGATACTGATTTTGGATGCAGTAAAGATCACCAAATTAATTTTGGAGGATTGTATAGCAATTTGAAAAAGATTTCTTCCAATACTTTGTATCAAGAAGCACGCCTTCACACTACACGAGATGCTACTAATTTTTGTGTGTGTAAATCTATGCGACCAATAATGTTATTCAAACAGCATTCAGCATGAAATGATTGACATGTTTTCACTTGAATTGTTGCCACGGCAACGTCATGTCATTGTCACATTGGCGGGAAGCATGAAGTGGCCTTGAGGGAGACAAAGGGGCAATGAATGTCAAGCGAGGGAGCCCAATCAATAACATATGGGAAAATGAGTGCAAGCATATAAACGACAAATTTTGTATTTTTGTATGAATTCACAGAGCGAGAAAAATGTGTGAATAATATGAATCAAAATTTGAGGCGCAAACTGAAATGCAGACATATCACAATGAAAATTGATTTTAAATTGGTTGAAAAATTTGGTGGAGGGAATATTTTGTATTATTCATTTACAACAAACAATAATCAATACATTTATATCTTGATTCAATGCTACTTTGTATATTTTTCATATTTTGTTTGCATGATTTTCATTTTCTTTTTTAAATTTTAGGTTGGAGAAAGCTTTTGAAGTTGTTTTTTTTTTATTTACCTTGATGATAGAACGTCAACCAGCTGTACATAAATCCTAGTAACTGCAGAAAGGATAAAAAAAACAAGATGAAAAGACTTTAATTTAATATACAGTCATTGATGAATTGTATAGGGTACAGCAAGCACTAGTTTGTACTGGGAAATGTGCATGAAAAACAGGTAGGGTTTTACATCTCAGCAGCATTTCAAATGGAATCAATACAAAACTGGATCATTAATTTTCCCTACGTTTTGAAACAAGAACCTTTATGAATTTATTTAGCATATATGACACATAACAATTAAATCAAATTTTGAAGTGGTTTGCAACCTTCAACTCTCCTGGTTTCATGAGTGATGTTGAACTGACATGGGAGTGATTATGCCAGACCTGTTCAATGTGAGCCAGATTCACATAGGACACTATGCTGCCAGAATTATGAATATTAGGCAGTGATCAGGAATCTAGGCTCCAGCACTGCATGACATACATAGTATGTTCGGCCGTGTGCCAAATCTCTGGCTGCGACTGCAAATAACACACGAGTCTATGGAATTGGCTGCAGTCACTGGCTAGTGGCTGCCATAGGTGCGTGTGTAATTTGCAGCCGCAGCCAGAGATTTGGGACATTGCCTCACTGTGTCTGTTAGTGCTAGACTCTCTCTCAAGGCTGAGACATTCTCTTAATAGTCTCCTACTGTGTCTGTAGGAGTGTACTGTACCAGTGTATATAAACACTAAGACATCACATTAAACAGATACTCATTACGTAACAAGCCGCATCTGCCCCGCCATGCAGAAGGCAATAGAGTACATAGACTAAAATGTAGATTACATGAGGCAAGGATTGTACGCCTTTGACCTCAAGCAAACTGTACACAGGCTATTTTTGGTTCACCCCCCTGTGCATTATGCATTTAGAGAATCAGCACCTGCTTTGTACAGTCACCCCTGTAGACTGTTTTTGGTCCCCATATAGCCAGGGGCCTGAGGCTGATTTCTATACAGCGCTAAGAGCCGTCACTTCTAGCACTGATGGATGTGTAACGGGAATACCAAATGCCAGGGAAATAGACTATTAATTGAATCAAATATATTTATAACATTTATTAAAAACTGTGTGCCGTGTAGAACATCCCATGTTCATTTAAAAAGGGGAAAGAGGATAGACTTCTCAAAGACCAGGATAACAACAAATTAGGAAATATAAATTAAATTGATGTAATACAAGTAATATGTTGGCTCACTAAAGAGAAAATTCATTCTGATGATGTACTTGTACCAGCGTCAAAATCAGTGTTCTTTGTTTTACGAAAAACAACAAACAATTCCTATCTATGCACCTTCCTGCATTGTTGAATTTCAATTTTTATGAATTTTGTTTTTTATGAATTTTGTTTTTTATGAATTTCGATTTTTATGAATTTTGATTTTTATGCATTTTGATTTTTATGAATTTTTTTTTTTACGATTTTTATCAGCTGATTCAAATGTTCAGGTTTTCAAATGTAGTTTTCTGGAACACAACAACATTTGAAAAGGAAATATCTCAGAGACAAACACTGTCTATATACAGGTTCCACTATGAACGTCATAAGAAGGAAATGTTCAAACTGAAACTAAACAATGTTCGTCATGAAAATGCAAAAACAGGTTGATTGGTTTTGTAGGCAGAGATATAGTATTACACACAACATATACAAGTTTATGTGTAATTCTAAATTCTTCATGTTTCATACAGGATGTGGTACATGTATACTGTGCGTACAATGCTATTTGGCTTGTCATTGTCTACTAAGAAAGAAAGTAATAAATGTTACTTCAACAAAACAAAACAAAATATGGTTTTGACAAATGATGCTTCATGTAGGACAGTGTTTGAAATTCAAACTTAAAAAGTTACAATAGGAGGGCCTGAAGTTTTGATCCTTGTAATATTTACAAGCTTGACCAAAGAGCTACATAACTAGGAATCTTGTGATTGAACATTGATATCTAGACTACATAGCTTATGGTTTTTGTAGATTACTATCCTAAGCAGAGGTACTGTAAGACTTACCGTTTCCACAAACTCAAACTTCTTCTTCTCCTGAACTTCTTGCAAGATGCGAGCGTACATGAGTGACTCCCTGTGGAAATCTCTCCTCTCCAACTCCAGAGCAGCATCAGCCTGTAACATGACAACCGTGACAATGGGTCAACGTTAGAAGACTTGCTTCTTAAGTCGTCATTCCAAGTAGGTTGGACTGATTTCCTACTTCACTAACCCAGCAGAGATGGCTGATTGACCATAGGACTGACTCCTGACTGATTGACTGATAGATTAACTGATTGATTGATAGATAAACTGATTGATTGATAGATTAACTGATTGATTGATAGATTGATTGATAAATTAACTGATTGATTGATAGGTTAAATAATTGATAGATAAACTGATTGACTGATAGATTAACTGATTGATTGATAGGTTAAATTATTGATAGATAAACTGATTGATTGATAGATTAACTGATTGATTGATAGGTTCAATAATTGATAGATAAACTGATTGACTGATAGATTAACTGATTGATTGATATGTTAAATAATTGATAGATAAACTGATTGATTGATAGATTAACTGATTGATTGATAGAGTAACTGATTGATTGATAGATTGATTGATATATTAACTGATTGATAGATAGATTAACTGGTTGATTGATAGATTAACTGATTGATAGATTAACTGATTGATAGATAGATTAACTGGTTGGTTGATAGATTAACTGGTTGATTGATATATTAACTGATTGATATATTAACTGATTGACTAGTAGATTAACTGATTGATTGATATACATGTATTAACTGATTGATTGATAGATTAACTGGTTGATTGTTAGATTAACTGGTTGGTTGATAGATTAACTGATCGATTGATAGATTAACTGATCGATTTATAGATTAACTGATCAATTGATAGATAACTGATTGATTGATAGATAGATTAACTGATTGATTGATATACAGTGTATTAACTGATTCATTGATAGATTAACTGATTGATTGATATATTAACTGATTAATTGATTCATTGGATTTATCTTCTGACCTCTTGCAGCGATGTCTCCTTCTTCTTAGTCGTCAAGCTGACGTGATTGTCCAGTGACTTGCAGAATTTCTCTGTCTGCTTCTCAAATTGCTTCTTTGCTTCCTGTTCGAAAAAAAAGAAAGGAAAAGTTGTTTGACGTCAACTGCCAAACAAATATACAGTGCATAGCATGTAGGTATGGTGTCTGGGTGTCTTATAGACAGTCTGTTTGCTGTTTCAGGCTGCTAGTCATGCTGTTATAGACAGTCTGTTTTTGACAGTCCAGAACTTGTCTAAATTCTCCAATTAAAAATCTTAATTATTCAGAAGTAGTATTTGCTGATGTAATGATGACACATTATATGCTACATTGTATGTACATGTAAATCTTCCTACAATTTTTATGTAAGCCCATATTTCAACCAGATTTTGACAACGGTTAACAATATTGTTTACAATGGTACTGAATATTGAATTGATATCAGGTGATGCTGTAGATATGTACACAGAAAGATGTTTGACCGTTGCCAAATATTGGAATAAAACAATTTTATATGGAATCTACATGTGTACTGCTTCAATGACAACTGACAGTTCCCTGGTTCACACCGGGACAACATTGTATAAATCAATATAATTATGTGCACAGTGCATATGGCTGGTATCCTGCTGGTTCTACCGATACTCTCATTATTATGCTGAGTAATTGGCATGTTCCGCTTCAGCTCTTTAGCAAAAACAACAACAACAAACAAACAAACAAAACGTGCAGTCAACAATTATAAATTTCCCTTCATGCTCCAACGACTATGCTGAGTTCAATGTCCATTATTCTGCAAAGTTATGCTTGAGTCAGTTTGAAGGGAATATGTTGACTAATGGCCCTGGATTTCAGTCAAACAGTCAAGTTAAAGTCAGCTTCGCACAGCACACTGAGCACAGTAATGATTAATTACAATTGTCCAAATTATCAACTTAGGAATGGGTTTCTAAAGTAGACCGATATATCAATAGGCATTAACACAGTCATAATATAGGCTATGTCTGACATTCCCCAAGGTGACAATAAATCAATCAAAATATTGTTATAATTAATCTATAACCACTGAAGGAATCCCAACAGAAAACACATTACATCCCAGCGATACATCATATTATAAAGTGAATATTTTCTTAACCTCGGGGAAGCAGGGGAGAAAAAAAACTGGCGATGCCAATGCAGCTTTAAGCCTATGGAACATTTCCCCGCATCTGCGACATACATCGGGCTCCATGGTGGACGTGTAATTGAGTTATGGCGCTCTGATTATAATAGAATATTGCTTCGTGAATGTACTCTGGAATAATCATCCTAATTCTAATTTGATTTGGTTTCGCCTGCTGCATATCGTACATGTAGCGGAGTCCGTTAGAAGACTTGGAAGTATCCGACTGTGGTAGGAGTCTGTGTGGAAAAGTTCATTTTATATGTATGTCAATTTGAGGATTGAATCAAAATAATCACCATTTTCCGGGCCAAATCAGATGAAATCATTGATCAGGTTTTCCAATTTTGGATTAAACAGAAAAAAGCCGAATTTGCATATTTCTATCTCCCCAGCCATTAAAATCATTAATATTCATGATAAATCAGTTTGATGCAATTCAGTGAAATTACCCTTGTTAAAAATGAATTGATTTGTTTGTGTGAGACTGCAAAATCATGTGTACATGTACAGTAGGTACATGTACTGTGCATGTGCATTAATGAATACATTCAAACCTGAATGAAAACCATGAAGACCAATGTGTGCTTGACATGTACAGCTTTAAAAAAAACAGAACATTTTGATGGCAAAGGACATGATTTGATGCCACTACACTCATCAGCTGGGGCCAATTTTATAAAACTGTTGAGCACAAAAATTTGCTAAGCATGACATTTCTGTCTTAATAAAAACAGGGTTAACAATCAAATTTCCATGTGTTGTGTATCACTTGCAATTGTTCTTTGGCTGTTATTCACTGACCATGAATATCAAATGGAATTTTCAATGATGGTTTGTTTCATTGGGCGAGACATTTTTGTGCTACATGTAAGCAAATTTTTGTGCTTATAACAGTTTTATGAAATTGGCCCCTGATATGTGGCATATAATCCTCTTCTCTTGTCAATGTCATTGGCCTGTGCACAATTAAACCGTTGCCATGGTAATCACATAGTAACCTACCTTAGCAGAACCAATCTGCTCTTTCCTGAATTCCTCCAGAGGGACAATAAGTTGATCCTTTGCATGTTCCAGCTGCAAACAAAACAACGCAACAATTAGATTGGACTTTTTAAATTGATCTTACAACAACACACATAAATGTGCTGAACTGCCATCTGCACCAGCAGTGTACAGTGCACTTCAATTCTCCCTTGTTGTCGTATGTTCCCATATCTTCTGCATATTTTAACACATTTTAAAGTACCAATCCATAATTCATGGCGAAGGTTCCTTGTAAAAAATGCCCAAGAGATTTATACTGTATTAAAGCGATGGAAACCATGATGTGAACATGAATGATATATTGTACAGTATGTTATCTGTACATATAAATGTAAGCCTACAATGCAGTCACTCTGTTCTTTGTTGTTGTTTTTTTTTTTTAATATTATAAAACTTGGGCACAATTCAGTTAATTTTTAAATTGCAAAAGCTACAATGATGCCGGCCTCTCTATGTTGCCAAAATCTTAAAGGGACTTTCGTTTCCTAGAATGAAAAAATCAATTCTAAACACATTGTGTCACAATTCTGGAGAGTATGCACTTCACAGTACTATCAATAAGAATATAAGCTTTGTGTAAATGGAGTCAGACTTCAAATTCAACTAAGTTTCATTTCAAACAACTTTTATTTTCATAAAATACCAGAAATCATCGATACCATGATGCACATGTGGGTGTATGGGCAAATGAAAGTTGCTAGGAGGGTTAAGGGAAATTGAAGTAACCACAGAGAATTATGAAGGGAAATTGAGGAACCATGGCCATGTGGTAACTTGAGGGGTCATGGGAAAGGTCACTGGGAAGGTCATGGGAAAGGTCGGGTTCAGTGGGCTGGAATGTGACCATACAGTCACCATCGTACAATTGCCCCTTAGTCACAAATACCAAGATGTATCCGAAATATTGAATTGGCTAGAAACAGACCATGCCAATTCATGCAAAGTTCATCCATATTTTCCCTCTTTTTCTTCAAGCCGTTTTCAAAAGGCGGAAAAAGGCGAAAAAAGAAAACAAATTTACCACAGTATAGAAAAGCATGATAAGAGCCCTTCAACTGAGATTTAAAACAACGAATGACTAAATGTTGGGTACTTATAAACATGGATACTAGCAAGTGAATTTGAGTGAAAGTAAGTCAGGATTTTCAGCCTGATATTAAAGCCAGTGGAAAAAAGAGTTGGGGGACTCCGCTGTAGGGTTAGGTCATATTTACAAGTGCTATAGATTATTACTGGTAAATAGTATTAATATTGACAAATTATTTTCATCATGCTTGACTGGAATGATGGAATGCAAGTAAACAAGTGTTTATATTAGTCCATTATTACCATTCAAAGAGTGTTATTTGTGGGAAAAGCTATTTGTCCATGTCCAAATAAATACTCAATTCTATACCAACGTAGGTGTCTGTAGGCTACTAGTAATCATGATACTTATACGCTCACGTGGGCAGAAAATCCACATCATTTGATGTTGGACAAAAGAAGATCCAGTGTGCTTGACTATCATAAGGAGATGTGGTGCACTGATTCATGGGGCATTTTCTATTTTGATCTTCTAACAAAAGCATTTTAGCTTGTCGTGGGTGGTTGGAATATTGGAAACGTAGCACTACCGATTCAAAGTATGTACAAATAATAAGCTGCACACTGCTCATCAGCCAAATAATGACCTGAAATATATCAAATGCTTGGAGTTAGGAAGGCCTGATGCATTACCTTTGAGAAAATCCTGCTACATGTAGGATTGAAAACAAGTCAGGCCCTCGTAACTCCAAGCGATTCAAAGTATGCTTAGAATATGGTTTTACTCTGTTAATGTCGATGAGGAAATAATACACAGTTATATTTATTTATTTTTTTTGGGTGGGGGGGAGAGCAACCCTTGGCATGATGTTCAGACTGCGTCAAGTTTCTAAATAACTAATATCCTGTGTATTTCATATTATTATAATGATACTTATCAAATTTAAAAATAACAATA